>OZ024825.1:61532761-62132761 GCA_964016985.1 Anodontia alba
CATCATGAATCTTGCTCAAAATGTTTGTCTTGATGATTTCTAGGTCAAGTTCGAAACTGGGTCACCTGGGGTCAAAAACTTGGTCACCTGGCCAAATCAGCGGAAAACCTTGTTAATACTCTAGTGGTCATATTTTTCAAGCAATCATCATGAATCTTGCTCAACATGTTTGTCTTGATGAGTTCTAGGTCAAGTTTGAAACTGGGTCACTTGGGTTAAAAAACTAGGTCACCAGGCCAAATCAGCAGAAAATTTTGTTAACACTCTAGTGGTCACATTTTTGAAGCAATCTTCATGAATCTTGCTCAAAATGTTTGTCTTGATGATTTCTAGGTCAAGTTCGAAACTGGATCACATGGGGTCAAAAACTAGGTCAAATCAGCAGAAAACTGTTAACACTCCAGAGGTCACATTTTTTAAATAATCATAAATATTGCTAAAAATGTTTGTCTTGATGATTTCTAGGTCTAGTTTAAAACTGAGTCACTTGATATCAGAAACTAGGTCACCTGGCCAAATCAAAGGAAAACCTTGTTGATGCTCTAGAAGTCACATTTTTGAAGTGATCATCATGAATCTTGCTCAAAATGTTTGTGTTGATGATTTCAAGGTGATGTATATTTTTCCATCCGGTGACTTTAAGTTTTTCCGTTTAGGTCAGTTTCTCAGTAATTATTGGTCCTACAGAGTGATATTTGGTACTTGTGAAGTGTTTGTGTTTATGTCAGTTTCTCAGTAACTATTGCTCCTACAGCCAGTGATACTTAGTACATGCATACATCTTAGCATGGCCTCTTGAGTGCAGTCATCCATATTTGACCTTGACCTTTATTTCACAGTCCATTAGACATGCTACATTGTCTTACCTGTTAATATAATCATTTTGAATTTTGATCAGAATGTTTGCCTTGATCAGTTCTAGATCAGGTTCTCAAAGTGCTATGATGCTCAGGTGAGCGTTACAGGGCCATTATGGCCCTCTTGTTTTGGGGTTACAGTCCACCAAATGTTTGCAGAGTTATGCCCCTTTGAAAATTTCTGTAAACTTTTTATTTCCGTTTAACTCCTTCTACATTTTACATCCAATCAAGCTGAAACTTCATTTATAGTTAGACCATGATATGGAGCAGCGCATATTATTTCGAGGTTACAGTCCACCAAATATTAGCAGAGTTATGCCCCTTTGAAAATTTCTCAGGAGATGATTTATATAAGCTTTTAGCTTTTTATCAAATCCTGTACCATATAACATTATGCGATGTATTTATGTGAACTTAAATGAATAAAATATTGTTTAAACCAAATTTCTGTAAACTTTTCGTTTCCGGCTAACTCCTCCTACAGTTTACATCTGATCAAGCTGAAACTTGATTTATAGTTAGACCATGATGTGGAGCAACGCATATTATTTCAAGGTTACAGTCCACCAAATATTAGCAGAGTTATACTCCCTTGAAAATTTCTGTTAATTTTTCGTTTCTGGCTATATCCTCCTACAGTTTACATCCGATCAAGTTGAAACTTCATAAATAGTTATACAATGATGTGGAGCAGCGCATATTATTTCGAGGTTACAGTGCACCAAATATTGGCAGAGTAATGCCCCTTTGAAAATTTCTATAAACTTTTCGTTTCCGGCTAACTACTCCTACAGTATACATCTGATCAAGTTGAAACTTGATTTGTAGTTAGACCATGATGTGGAGCAGTGCATATTGTTTCAAGGTTACAGTCCACCAAATATTAGCAGAGTTAAACCCCTTTGAAAATTTCTATTAATTTTTGGTCTCCGGCTAAATCCTACAGTTAAATCCGATCAAGCTGAAACTTCATAAATAGTTACACAATGATGTGGAGCAGCGCAAATTATTTCGAGGTTACAGTGCACCAAGTATTGGCAGAGTTATGCCCCTTTGAAAGTTTTTGTGAACTTTTCGCAGCATATTGTTTAGAGGTAATAGTATGCAAATTTTATTTTATCATAGGTATATTTTTTGCAAATAACTAAAGTTATGGTTATTTATTTATTTTTTTTTTATATCTTCTTTTATTAGATTTGCAAGGAAATGCTGCCATTATTAAATCTTTATAAATACATTTATTAAATGATACAGAATTAAGAAGCTTGACTAATATCAAAACTTATAAACATAATTCTTTTTGGATTTTTTTTTTTTTTTTAATATTCTTCTGAGTTGACTGTTGAAGAACAAAAATAAAATCAGTATAAAACAAGTTAAAGGTTTACAAAAAAATTTCTTGCAGCATTTTTTTTTTTTTTATGTTTATTAGCTCACCTGAGCACGAAGTGCTCATGGTGAGCTATTGTGGTCAGTCAGTGTCCGTCATCCGTCGTTTGTCGTTCATCGTGCGGCATCAACAATTGCTTTAAAAGCCTACTCCTCCTACATCCCTGGGCCAGTTGACTCGATACTTGGTAGGAAGCATCAGGGTGACTTGTAGATTAAAAATAGCTAAAATCGTGCTGGTCGCAAATCCAAGATGGCCGTGGCGGCCATCTTGAAAATCTATTTTTCGCTTCTTCTCCTGAACCGAAAGGCCAAACTTGCTAGGAAGCATTGGGGTGACTTGTAGATCAAAAATAGCTAAAATCGTGCCAATCGGAAATCCAAGATGGCGGCCATGTCCGCCGTCTTGAAAATCTATTTTTCGCTTCTTCTCCTGAACCGAAAGGCCAATTGACTCCAAACTTACTAGGAAGCATTGGGGTGACTTGTAGATAAAAAATGTCTAAAATCCTGCCGATCGGAAATCCAAGATGGCTGCCATGGTGGCCATCTTGAAAATCTATTATTTGCTTCTTCTCCTAAACCCAAAAGCCAATTGACTCCAAACATGGTAGGAAGCATTGGGGTGTCTTATAGATAAAATATAGCTAAAATCGTTCCAATCGGAAATCCAAGATGGCCGCCATGACAACCATCTTGAAAATCTATTTTTCGCTTCTTCTCCTAAACCCAAAAGTCAGTTGACTCGAAACTTGGTAGGAAGCATTGGGGTGACTTGTTTAAGCAATCGTCATGAATCTTGCTCAAAATGTTTGTCTTGATGATTTCTAGGTCAAGTTCGAAACTGGGTCGCCTGGGGTCAAAAACTAGGTCACCTGGCCAAATCAGCGGAAAACTTTGTTAACCCTCTAGTGGTCACATTTTTCAAGCAATCATCATGAATCTTGCTAAAAATGTTTGTCTTGATAGTTTCTAGGTCAAGTTTGAAACTGGGTCACTTGGGGTCAAATACTAGGTCACCTGGCCAAATCAGCGGAAAATTTTCTTTACCCTCTAATGGTCACATTTTTCAAGCAATCATCATGAATCTTGCTCAACATGTTTGTCTTGATGATTTCTAGGTCAAGTTTGAAACTGGGTCACTTGGGGTCAAAAACTAGGTCACCTGGCCAGATCAGCAGAAAACCTTGTTAACACTCTAGCGGTAACATTTTTGATGCAGTCATCATGAATCTTTCTCAAAATATTTGTCTTGATGAGTGCTAGGTCAAATTCGAAACTGGGTCACTTGGGATCAAAAACTCGGTCACCCGGCCAAAACAGCAGAAAATTTTATTAACACTCTAGCGGTCACATTTTTGAAGCAATCTTCATGAATCTTGCTCAAAATGTTTGTCTTGATGATTTCTAGGTCAAGTTCGAAATTGGGTCACATGGGGTCAAAAACTAGGTCACCAGGCCAAATCAGGAGAAAACTTTGTTAACACTCCAGAGGTCACATTTTTATACCCTGCCACACAATAGTGGCGGGGTATTATGGTTTCACGTTGGTCGTCCGTGTGTCCGTCCGTCCATCCGTCGTACGTCCGTCCGTCCATTTTTCGTTTCAGGATGATAACTTGAGTAAACATCAATGGATTTTCACCAAACTTGGTTTGTGCATTGATATTGTGGTGATGTGGTTTGGGATTGCTAATGGGCAAATTTCGTAAAATTTTTACGGAGTTATCTGCCCGAGACACTCCCATGTTTTCGTTTCCGGACTATAACTTGAGTAAATAACAAGGGATTTTTGCAAAACTTGCTATATGCATTGACATTAAGGAGATCTGGTTTGGGATTGCTAATTGGCAAATTTCGTCAAATTTTTACGGAGTTATCTGCCCGAGACGTGCCCATATTTTCGTTTCCGGACAATAACTTGAGTAAATAACAAGGGAATTTCACCAAACTTGCTATATGCATTGACATTAAGGAGATCTGGTTTGGGATTGCTAATGGGCAAATTTCATCAAATTTTTACGGAGTTATCTGCCCAAGACACGCCCATATTTTTCAGTTTCCGGATGATAACTTTAGTAAATAACAAGGGATTTTAACCAAAGTTGCTATATGTATTGACATTAAGGATATCTGGTTTGGAATTGCTAATGGGCAAATTTCGTCAAAGTATTACAGAGTTACCTGCCCGAGACACGCCCATATTTTCTTTTCTGGATGATAACTTGAGTAAATAACAAGGCCTTTTAACCAAACTTGCTATATGCATTGATATTGTCAAGATCTGGTTTAGGATTGTTATCTGTCCCTCCGTCATTTTTTTTCCAGACATTTTTGCAACGATAACTTTAATACATAAACAAATAATTGCTATGGCAGGGTATTATGCTTGCGGTGCTTTTATTTAAATAATCATCATAAATATTGCTCAAAATTTCGTCTTGATGATTTCTAGGTCTAGTTTAAAACTGGGTCACTTGGAGTCAAAAACTAGGTCACCTGGCTAAATCAAAGGAAAACGTTGTTGATGCTCTAGAGGTCACATTTTTGAAGTGATCATCATGAATCTTGCTCAAAATGTTTGTCTTGATGATTTCAAGGTGATGTATATTTTTCTGTCCAGTGACTTTCTTAAGTTTTTCCGTTTAGATCAGTTTCTCAGTAATTATTGGTCCTACAGAGTGATATTTGGTACTTGTGAAGTGTTTGTGTTCAGGTCAGTTTCTCAGTATCTATTGCTCCTAACTACAGCCAGTGATACTTAGTACATTCATACATCTTAGCATGGCCTCTTGAGTGCAGTCATCCATATTTGACCTTGACCTTTATTTCACAGTACAGTCCATTAGACATGCTACATTGTCTTACTTGTTAATATAATCATTTTGAATTTTGATTAGAATGTTTGCCTTGATCAGTTCTAGATCAGGTTCTCAAAGTGCTATGATGCTAGGTGAGCGTTACAGGGCCATCATGGCCCTCTTGTTTTTGTTTTGTTATTGTTTGGCCCTATATTGAAGTATAGGAAAAACAAATTAGCCAAGGGCTCATATGAGCTTATAATATAGCCATGCTTCTGTCGTGTGTCCTCCGTCCAAAAACACCTCCCTAGACGCAGCAAACTTCTCCCTATTTTCCCAGGAGGGAGAAGTCACTTCTCCCTTAATATCTGGGCAAGCTTGGACCCTTAGGTTACAGTTCACCAAATATCAACAGAGCTATACCCCAATGAAAATTTTTTAAATTTTTTTTCATAATTCCACTTACAGTTTATATCCGGAGCACTGAATTATACAGGAGCCAGTTTATGTGCTACATCTTATTACTTGCCACGGGCGTATAATGCCCCACTTGGCGGAGCTCTTGTTTACTTTTGGAGTTATCTCCCCATTTTTGTTTGAAATTGATTTCTTGTCTCTGCTCTGTAACACGAATACCCTATGGAATATTTTGATGATGCTTGATACAAATGTAGAGCAGGACGAGATGACGTGTTGCATTCAAGAATGACAACTGTGGCCCCGGGGGGAGGGGGTGGGGAGGGGGGAGAGAGGGGGGCAGTGTGTGTGTGTGTGAGGGGGGGGGGCGTGTTTTTGGATTTGCTTACTTTCAAAATTTGACCTTGAAGTAGGCACATCGCAATAGAAGCGCGTAACTTGTCCTTTATACAAAAATCTTAAAGCAGTGAACTTAGGTGACACTTCAATAGTAAGTATGCAAATCTGTTTGCTCAGGTGAGAGATGTAGGACCATCTTGAGTCCACTTGTTTACCATATATTGGTGTGGTTGCCATCTTGGTCATGTGACCAAGGCCTGCCGAACAAACGTTAATTTCCCAGAGCTATGGCTGCTCCACATGAAATTTGGCTTTGATTTGCCCAATGGTTTCGGAGGAAAATATGTTCCAAGAGGGTGAAAGGATGATGGCTGGAGGGACTACGGAGCCTATAATGAGTCTTAAGGCTCAACAGTCTTTCACATTTTGTTTTGATGTAAATTGCATCAGGTCAGTTTTATAGTTGTAAAAGTACATGACTAGAATGACCTATGCATTATCACAGTGTGTCCTAAAATCGATGGTTGGTGTTGCTTAAAAGAGGAAAATCAGTGTGTGAAAATACATGTTTGACATGCCATCCTAAGAAACCTTTAAGTTTTAAAGACTTGGAAAGAAAGTGTGTGAACAAAACATGTAGGCTGATCAATTAGTTAGTAAATAAAAAAAAAAATTAAGGAATAACAGAATGCACAAAATATATTTATAAATGTACTGAGTTACTTTGTAACTTGCATCCAAAATTGTATATGATTTTGACAAATTGTTTAGCACTTAATGAGTTTGAAACCAAGTATCGCAAAGATTCACAACCTGCAGCATTCTTGCTTTTGCCTTTATTTAACCTCAGGCTTTTGGAAATTCATTTGGCTACATTTTCTTAGTATTAATGATTATACAATATTTTTATCAAAATATTCTTGAAGACCTATGGCTGTTTCCATATTTTGGCCTCAGCATTGCCTTGGTCAGTGAAAATTCACATTTGGCAAGCCCATTGGCAAGATCATGTAATTGTCAAAGAAAAATAGCATTTGGCAAACATTGGCTAGATCTTGTCGGCATCCATCAGAATGTCCAAAATTATAAAAATATTCCCAAAGGTTTAAGCACTATGGCCATTTCTGCTAACTGACCACTGACGGACAAATAGACTGACTCTCAAGGTGATTAAAGCGGACTCTTCATTCAAAAGTCAACCTTTCAATTGGTTGACTTTTCTTTGGGTCATGCAATTGGTTCATGTTGCAAAAGAGTAACAGGTCAGTGACGTAAGTGTTCAGAACAAAATTTAATGGTCTCAGGTGAGCTACAGGACCATTGGTCTTCTGGTTAAAAGATTTCAACTACTACGGAGGAGAATTCCTCTCTGCAGAAGTAGTCACTCTTTGCAAAATGGCAGCAGAATCTTTCAGGTGTATCCCTTTGCTTTAACTGCTTTTTAGTCAATTGTTAATTTATGGGCTGTTTTCTTGTTTCATTTCAGTTTGTAGAAAGTGATGTTGATGAAGAACTTTTGTTTAATATTCCGTAAGTATTGGTTTAAACTGTATTAATTTTAAAGTGTTGTTTAACTACTTTGTGATCATGTTGAATGAAATGCAGAAAGTGCTTACCCAATGTTGTTGATATTTTTAATGAAATTAACATTCTTTTTAAGCGCACTTGAGCCAAAGGCTCAAGGGGACTGTCGTGATCACCCAACATCCGTCGACGCCAGTGGCAGTTGTCAGTCCGTTTGTCCATCCACAATTTCTTTAAATAACATCTCTTCCTGAACCACTAAGTCAGTTTTAACCAAATTTCACAGGAATGATCCTTGAGTGATACTGAATGATAATTGTTTAAATATTTGGAATCCATGCAGGATTCTGTTTGCCATAGCAACCAAAAGAGAAAACTTTAAAAATCTTCTTGTCAGAAACCACTAAACCAATTTCAATATAATATGGCAGAAATGTTCCTTTGGCAACTCTCTACCAATGTTGTTCAGGTCATCATGATTCTTCAAAAAACATGGCCACCAGGGGACAGGGCTTATTTTCCCAATATATCTATATAGAAAACTTTAAAAATCTTCTTGTCAGAAACTCCTGGATGGATTTCTATATAATTTGGCAAAAATGTTCCTTTGGTGACCCTCTACCAAGATTGTTCAAGCCATCATGATTCATCAAAAACATGGCCACCAGGGGTGGAGCTTATTTTCATTATTTAATTATATACAAAACTTTAAAAATCTTCTTGTCAGAAACCATAGGACCAATTTCAAAATAATTTATCAGAAATGTTCCTTTGGTGACCCGCTACCAAGATTTTTCAAGCCATCATGATTTGTTAAAAAACATCGCTGCCAAGGGGTGGGGCTTATTTTCCCCATATATTTATGTAGAAAATTTTAAAAATCTTTTTGTCAGAAACCTCTGGAACAGTTTCAACATAATTTGGCTGATACGTTCATTTGGTGACTCTCTACCAAGATTATCCAAGCTGTCATGATTCATAAAAAACATGGCCATCAGAGGGATGGGGCTTATTTTCCCTATATATTTGTGTAGAAAACTTTAAAAAAATCTTTTTGTGAGAAATTACTACACCAGTTTCAGTATAATTTATCAGAAATGTTCCTTTGGTGACCCTCTACCAAGATTATTCAAGCCATAGTGATTCATCAAATAACATGGCCGCCAAGGGGTGGGGCTTACTTTCCCTATATATCTATACAGAAAACTTTAAAAAAATTCTTGTCAGAAACTACTTGACTGATATAATTTGGCTCATATGTTCCTTCAGGGATGAGAATCTTCAGCTGTTTGGCCAGTTTCAGCCTTTTTTCAAATTTCCAAACAGTGCAGATTCAGTCTGATCTGTTCAGATCTAGTGTTTTTAGAAGTGGGGTATAGGGGTTTTAGCTTTTTTCTTTCAAAATGATTCTCACCCCTGTCCTTTGTGTCTCTCTACCAAGATTGTTTAAGCCATCTTGATTTGTGAAAAAGCATGGCATCAGGGGGATGGGGCTTATTTTCCCTTTATATCTATATAGAAAACTTTAAAAATCCTCTTGTCAGGAACAGCTTGACCAATTTCCATATAGTTTGACAGAAATGTTCTGTTAGTGATATTAATGAAAGATTGTTGAAAAAGGTGTTAAGCCTCTTACTTCTTGTGATGGTGTTTGGATGTTTTACATACACTTATATATACAAAACTTTAAAAATCTTCTTGTCTGAAACTAGAAACCCAAGGCCTTTGATATTTGGTATGTAGCTTTATCTTGTGGACCTCGACCAAGATTGTTCAAATTATAGCCTTTGGGTCAAAAATGGCCCTGCCCCAGGGGATCACTTGTTTCACTGAGCACATATTACCATATATTTTGCTTATTGCTATCAAATTACTGCCCACACCTGGGCCAGAATGATTCAGTTCTGGATGATACTGGAGATTATACTGGAGGTTAGATTGCAAAACTGCAAACGGAAGTTGCCCAGTGTTCAGTTTTGTGTGACCGAAATGAAAGACAAAGAAATTTCTGTAGGAAATTACAGGGCAATGATCAGACAGATCTGCAATGTCAAGCCGCAAGACATTGTCACCGTCAGGTCCAATGAGCTTCTTGCACAGCTTGGCATTGAGGATCTGGACCTCATACTGAAGGAAAGAATGCTTTGCTGGTATGGACAAGTGGACCGCTCCAATGGTGGAGTCAAGACAGCCTATGACATACAGGTTGATGGAAAGCATGAGCCTGGGAGGCCAAGATGACATGGCAGCAGCTGACAGAGAGGGATCGCAGAGAGAGGAAGCTCTGGGCTATCGACCCTCATGATAGACACACCTGGAGATCTGGTATGAGATCTGACATGGGTGCAGCAAGCCAGCTACCTGGAAGGGGGGGGGGGGGGCCCACTGATGTGGATGTTGCCCCTGTACCTGCATGTTAATAAAAAATCCGGTGATGATGATTCATCTATATTTATTTTCGGAATTTATTCTTTATTTGTCTTATTTCCTGTGTCGGAATAAACGATGGGATTTACTGGTAGGAATTTTCTTCCTTAGTAAATCTTTATTTTTGTCTTCTTTCATAGCTTAAATTTCTTTCTTCCTACATCACAAATCCAAGGCATTTGGGTCATTTTAAATGCTCTTTGGATTCTCATCCTACTTGTACTAACTGTTCACTCTGTTCCACTTGTGAATACTGTGAGAATTGGTTGAATGATCTTTGGAATCATTTCAAATCTTGATGCTCTTATAAGTCAAAGATGGGGAAGAAAGTTACTGTGACCAGAAGTCATTCTGGCTTGGTCAGTAGAAAGGCTAGACGAATTGACACAGATGATTCTAATCAGGATGGTGAACAGACTTCATCTCAGAAGACCTCCTTGTCTACATCCCATGGAAAACAGACTAAGTAAGTCCACCGGACAAGACAGTCAGCTTGGATACTCTCAGTCCAGTCATAGCAGCAGTCTGCATAGACCAAAGTCTGCGAGTGATGTTTATAGATCATTAGAAAGTAAAATACTGGACAAATGCCCACCTTCAATGGACCTTACTAGACCACAGTACTTCAGTTATCAGGGTACCGGCTAGAATCGTACTGAACTGTACACAGACCGTAATACGGATTTCGGTTAGTAGGTCATCAAATCACAGATCACGGACAATCATAGAAGAATACCTTCCGAAGTGAGAGTCCTTTTCAATTCTTATTCACATAAGAGATTGAGATCTCCTTCATGGTCAGGTTCCCATCATAGATCTCGTTATGCCCCCGCCACTTTCAATGGGGGGTATATAGTATCACCGCTGTCCGTAGGTAGGTCCATACATTCGTACATCCGTCCCGTACAAAAAATGGTTTCCGTTTGTTATCTTTTGGAAAGATTAGTGTATTGGATTCATATTTTATACACAGGTATATAATCATAAAGTGTAGGTCAAGTTTGATTTAGGGTAAATTCCACCAATTATGGGAGTTATGGCCCTTTTCAACTTTGAAAAATGGTTCTGTTCGATATCTTTTAAAAAGATTAGTGTATTGGATTCATATTTTATACATTGGTATATAATTATAAAAAAATAGTCAAGTTTGATTTAGGTTAAAATCCACCAATTATTTTGGGAGTTACGGCCATTTTTCAATGTTGAAAAATATTTCCGTTTGATATCTTTTGAAAACATTAGTGTATTGGATTCATATTTAATACACAGGTATATAATCATAAAATAGAGGTCAATCCACCCATTATTATGGGAGTTATGGCCCTTTTTCATCTTCGAAAAATGTTTTCCTTTCGATATTTTAACTTCGTAATACATTAACCTATAGATAATGTGCTATTCTCTTCTGTTTTCACACCTTCCACAGAAAAACGACCTTTCAGTCGTCAATTAAAGTCTTAAACCAGAAGGTCCCTTAGGCAGTTACCTGTGTGACGTAACTCTTCCCGCTCAATTGATCACGTGTCAGTTTCTTTTCTGTGGACAAAGAAATTCAACAAGAATTATTTACCTGTGAAAGAAATTTGGATTATTTCTTTTCCTCACGGATAAATTTCTGTATCCTTGTGTTTCTTTTGTTTATTTATCACTCCTTTCACTTCCTATGTTATTATTTAAAATTTTCAATTTTCGATTTCACGTATTTTTTGACTGGCCTTTCTTGACATGCGTTTTCGTGACTCTTGCTATTAGGCACAACACTCGTGCGCGGTCGGTTTGGAAGTCGTGTTTATATATGCAGAATATTTTTTGCTCTTTTCGTTCCAGGTTATTCAGTGTTTACAATATGATTTTTCCTGGACTTTTATTTGCAGAGATCTTCGAGTTGGCTAAAGATTCTCATGGTGGAGAAGCTGATTGTAAAGAACTTGTCAACCCTTGATGCGTTATATGACAATTCTTTACTGATGGGAGCCGCACCCCATATGGCTATACTGCCGGGGTATACTGCAAGGTGCCATCTTTGGGTACTTAGTATCCGATAAAGTCTGTCCACCAGTCACCAGTCACCCGTCACCAGTCACCAGTCAACCAGTCACCAGTCAACCAGTCACCAGTCACCGGTCATCCAGTCACTGGTTAACCAGTCACCAGTCAACCAGGCACCAGTCAATCAGCTTCACCAGTCACCAGTCAACCAGGCACCAGTCAACCAGGCACCGGTCAACCAGGCACCAGTCAACCAGTCACCAGTCATCGGTCAACCAGGCACCAGTCAACTAGTCTCCAGTCAATAATTTAATTATTTTTTGGAAAGATTTAGTTTTTTGACATATTTCACCGGACAAAATAGTCATGTATACTAAATTCCGGTCATTATGTCTAATTATTAAAAAATTTCAATTAGCAAAATATTACTGATACTTATACCTGGTCATTTTATCATATTATTTCTGATTTTTCACCAGGCAACTTTTTACAGAATAGTGTCTGGTCAATTTTGCCTAATAATTAATTATCACCGGGAAAAAGTTTCGAATACTTATGCTCGGTCAATTTCATATATAATCTCTCTTTTTCATCGGACTAGAGTTACGAATACTGCTATCTGATCAATTTATCAAGTTATTTGTAACTTTTACCGGGCAACAGTTACGAATACTAGTGTCCGGTCATTATGTCGGGTAACTAGTGTCAAAATAGTGATCACTAATTCCCGAACAATCTATTATTGTTCATAGAGCTTCATACACAATTAAGTCAATGGATATAGGTTATTAAATGAAATACATAGTAACCTTTTATATATAAAATTCTGTACAGGCTTTCCCGAATCAGACTAGAATCTTTAATATTCCATTGACTTATTATAGGAGTGTAATTCCATTAATATTTTAAATTAACTTATGTTTTATCTCTTTCATTCGCTAGAAAGAGTTTAACTTCCCACTCTAACGAAATTTTCACCGGGCAGCAGTTCGTAGACTGGTGCCAGGTCATTCTAATTATGTTTTATCCATTTCATTCGCTAGAAAGAGGTTAACTTCCGACTCTAACGAAATTTTCACCGGGCAACAGTTCGTAGACTAGTGCCAGGTCATTCTAACGAAATTCCACCGGGCAGTAGTTTTGTAGACTAATGCCAGATCATTGTGTCAGATTACTAGTGACCGAGTAGTAGTCACTAGTCCTGGCTCAATCTATTTTTATTCATTAAGCACTATAGACATGTCTAGTCTTGGGTTATAGGTTATAGAATGACAGCGATGGGTTCTAATACCTAGTAGCCCCTTATATTGTTGAATTCTGTCCAGTCATTTTTGAACTAGACTTAAAATTCTATATATATATTTATTCTTGAAAATGAATTAAGAATTATCGGTTACGATCAAATTCACAATTCATTCACTAAGTGTAGAAGATACTTCCATCTATAATTATATAATTTATATCTCTTTTTATTCGCTACAAAGAGATTAACTTCTTACATATTCACCTTATTCGGCTCTAAGGCAAAGGTGAACTCTATAAAACTATCGTTATTTCTAAGAAGAAAAATATACACGAAATCTAAAATTTTTCTTCTTTCCTCCCCTGTTTTTTCTACATATTCCCGATATGTAATCAGCATGTAATCTAAGGAGTAAATTGACAAGAAAGTAGCAATCAATCCTTTCTACTTTCTATTAATATTTCATTCATAAGGTATCGGAAATCTACACGAATCAAATAAATCTCTTATTTATTTATCTGCTGCCTCTCAAGTTTACTACGATAAAAAAATTCTAGTTGAGGTACATATTTCCTTTTGCCTTTGTACATGGAAAATAGTTGATCCGTTAAGCTATTGTTCTATTTTATACTATCTTTTGATTGATTATTTAAGAGTCTAGGTCAGTCGTGCTCTGTCTAAACTCTACTATAAAATAAAAAATAAGAAGAATATCTTATATTTAGGCATATATAATTCGATACGTTCTTTACTTTGCCTCTTTATTTTTCTTCTGGATCTTTTAAGACTACGATAACAATATACCAGATAATTTTGTCTCAGTTAGAATCTATTACGCTGAAGATTCTTCATCTGGGAATAATAATTCTATAATGATTATGATTAGAAATTATTTAGGAAGTTTTAAAACTTATAATCACTAGACCCAATTAATCCATGTATATTATAGGTCTACTTTATCCTTATTTAGGAATAGCCTTGCTTCGACTAGCTCTATACCTCTAATATTTTACTTATAACTAGAGTCCATGTCAATCAAAATTTTCTCGCACCCCTGGTATTGACAATGGATACATATTTAGTAAAGGCATTAATTATTCAGTACGTGACCGATTATTATTGCCTAAATTAAATATTATATACAATATTTTCCTTTTAATTTTTTTTTATTGACTTTGTAACTATTCAGAAATTGCCAAAGTCAATCATTTCCTTCCTCTAAATTTACTGAAGCCTTAGATTATGTTTATATATATTTTTAATATATGCTTAGAGGTTAATTAACGATATTTTACCTCATAATAGCAGATATTATCATTTTCATATTAATCTCCCTTTGTTCTACTATGTACATTCTAGGCTTAGACAAGAGGGAAAACATCCTTAATTACGAGTCGGTAAAGAATTAAGATACACTTCTTTATCTCTTTACCCCCCCTTTTTATGTTTACATTCGTTAAAGGGATCATACTTCTTCTCGCTAAGAGTTCAAGTTCAGTTTGCGAGTAATGCAAAGATTAATATCTTGATTTTCAGTTCGCATCAAAATGGTCTATATATATAGATAAATATCTTTTCCGAAACTGGATATTTATTCTTTCCACAAAATAAGTCATTTCAAGACGTTTTGATGATTTTGAAATGCACTGCCTCAATTCATAATATAGAATTTGTTTATATAAACTTCACAACGTAGTAAGTGCCGCACCTACGTTCCTGGTCAAATCTTACTTTTGTGATACGTTTTCGAACATACTAAAAGTTTTTTCCGATTATACATTCGGTAAATAAACTTTCTAGTAGCATTTACGCGTTTAAACATTCAGATTATTTGATAATAGTTGGAGATAATATATTATACCGATAGTTATATATCTATCTTCATTATTCATCTTTCTCAACTTATTTTTAAGTTAGATTGACCTTCTCGCTACGTTCCAGGTCTAAATCTAGCTAACATTATAGACCAGTCACTTTTTTGTTACAGCTAAAATATTTCCTAAATAATATTTTAACAGTTTTTCTCAGTATTCAGCGCGTAACGACTTCATGAATACTTGAAAATAATTCAATTCTACGCTTGTTAAGCTAAGCCTAAAACAAGCTCTAGTTTTTCGAATGGATATTATCCTCCGATTCAGTTCATGAAGATACATTTAGATCCCATTATCTCTATTTCAATCATACAAAATTGTAATGACTAAGTACTCATTTTCTACGTACGAATACAGAATAACGAGTCACCGTTCCTGCATATCGGTTAAAGATTAAACGAATTTTATCTTAAACCTATATGACGTTAAATTAATAATTACCTATATTATTAGCTCACCTGAGCTGAAAGCTCAAGGTGAGCTTTTGTGATCACTCCCCGTCCGTCGTCGTCGTCGTCGTCATCGTCGTCGTCCGTATGTCCGTCCATCCGTCCGTCCACAATCTTTAAACAACATCTCCTCCTAAACCACTGATTGGATTTTGACCAAACTTCACAGGAATGATCCTTGGTTGGTCCTCTTTCAAAGTTGTTCAAATGGTTCCGGTCCATTGCATATCTAGGTCACAGGAGCTAAAAATAGATTTTTTAACTAAAAACTTAAATCTTCTTGTCAGAAACCACTGGACCGATTTCAATATAATTTTGCAGAAATGTTCCTTTGGTGATCCTCTACTAAGATTGTTCAAGCCATTCGGATTCGTCAAAAAACATGGCCGCCAGTGGGCGGGGCTTATTTTCCCTATGTATCTATATAGAAAACTTTCAGAATCTTCTTGTCAGAAACCACTGGACCGATTTCAATGTAATTTTGCAGAAATGTTCCTTTGGTGATCCTCTACCAAGATTGTTCAAGCCATTTGGATTTGTCAAAAAACATGGCCGCCAGGGGGCGGGGCTTATTTTCCCTATGTATCTATATAGAAAACTTTAAAAATCTTCTTGTCAGAAACCACTGGACCGATTTCAATATAATTTTGCAGAAATGTTCCTTTGGTGATCCTCTACCAAGATTGTTCAAGCCATTTGGATTTGTCAAAAAACATGGCCGCTAGGGGGCGGGGCTTATTTTCCCTATATATCTATATAGAAAACTTTAAAAATCTTCTTGTCAGAAACCGCAGGACTGATTTCCATAGAATTTTGCAGAAATGTTCCTTTGGTGATCCTCTACCAAGATTGTTCAGGCCATTTGGATTCGTCAAAAAACATGGCCGCCAGGGGGCGGGGCTTATTTTCCCTATATATCTATATAGAAAACTTTAAAAATCTTCTTGTCCGAAACCACTGGACCGATTTCAATATAATTTTGCAAAAATGTTCCTTTAGTGATCCTGTACCAAGGTTGTTCAAGCCATTTGGATTCTTCAAAAAACATGGCCGCCAGGGGGCGGGGCTTAATTTCCCTATATATCTATATAGAAAACTTTAAAAATCTTCTTGTCAGAAACCACTGGACCGATTTCCATATAATTTTGCAGAAATGTTCCTTTGGTGATCCTCTACCAAGGTTGTTCGAGCCATTTCGATTAGTCAAAATACATGGCTGCCAGGGGGCGGGGCTTATTTTTCCTATATATCTATATTGAAAAATGTAAAAATCTTCTTGTCCGAAACCACTGGACTGATTTCCATATAATTTTGCAGAAATGTTCCTTTGGTGATCCTCTAACAAGATTGTTCAAGCCATATGGATTTGTCAAAAAACATGGCCACCAGAGGGCAGGGCTTATTTTCCCTATATATCTATATAGAAAACTTTAGAAATCTTCTTTTCCGAAACCACTGGACCGACTTCAATATAATTTTGCAAAAATGTTCCTTTGGTGATCCTCTACCAAGATTGTTCAAGCCATTTGGATTCGTCAAAAAACATGGCTGCCAGGGGGTGGGGCTTATTTTCCCTATATATCTATATAGAAAACTTAAAAAATCTTCTTGTCAGAACCACTGGACCGATTTCCATATAATTTTGTAGAAATGTTCCTTTAGTGATCCTCTACCAAGATTGTTCGAGTCATTTGGATTTGTCAAAAAACATGGCCGCCAGGGGGCAGGGCTTATTTTCCCTATATATAGAAAAATGTAAAAATCATCTTGTCCAAAACCACTGGACCGATTTCCATATAATTTTGCAGAAATGTTCTTTTGGTGATCCTCTACCAAGATTGTTCGAGCCGTTTGGATTTATCAAAAAACATGGCCGCCAGGGGGCAGGGCTTATTTTCCCTATATATGTATCTATATAGAAAACTTTAAAAATCTTCTTGGCAGAAACCAATGGACCGATTTCAATATAACTTGGAAGGAATGTGTCTTTGGTCACCCTCTTCCAAGGTTGTTCAAGCCATCATGATTCGTCAAAAAATATGGCTGCAAGGGGGTGGGGCTTATTTTCCCTATATATCTATATAGGAAACTTGAAAAAAAAATCTTCTTGTTTTCCCTATATATCTAAATAGAAAACTTTAAAAATCTTCTTGTCAGAAACCACTGAACAGATTTCAATATAACTTGGCAGGAATGTTCCTTTGGTGACCCTCTACCAAGTTTGTTCAAGCTGTCATGATTCGTCAAAAAACATGGCCGTTAGGGCGTAGGGCTTTATAGCTATATAAAACTTTTTAAACCACTGGACCAATTTCAATACAACTTGGCAGAAATGTTCCTTTGGTGACCCTCTTTTAAGATTCAGTTCAAGTTGTCAAGATTTGTAAAAAAACATGGCTGGGGGTGTGGTGGAGGGGGGTGGGGGTGGTTAGTGCTATAAAGTTTATACAAAAATCCTAGAGCAGTGAACTTGGCTGAAACTTCAACAGTAAATATGCAAATCTGTTTGGTCAGGTGAGCGATATAGGACCATCATGGTCCTCTTGTTTCATATTTATACATGTTTTTACCCTTGCGTCAGGGATCGTGGTAATAATATTATTTTATTACTCTCTATGGTTTACGCATAGATCTCGAGAGTATATATATATATATATATATATATATATATATATATATATATATATATATATATATATATATATATATATATATATATATATATATATATATATATATATATATATATATATATATATATATATATATATATATATATTTTCTTCCTGAATTCATTTGTGAGTACGTAATTTGATATTTCAGGAATTACCAATTATGCAGAAATAGATTTTATTCTATTAATATTCAATTCTAAAAATTTAATTGAATATTTATCTATAAAATTCCGGGCAGTAATTTTATAACAAGTTATATGTTTAATAATTCCTTGCTTAATAAATAGTTACGCTTAACCTTTTATTTATAGCAGGAATTTGTCCCGTAGTATAATTTTAATTTAGTATTCATATATTTCTTACTATTCTTAAATATGAGTATAGAATAGTAATACTATCTCTTAACTTATAAATTAAGTGTTTTAGAGATTATTAATCAGTACTATTGTATAATCTTTCTTCAGAGATTATCACACTGTTACATTTTTCTCTGAGTCCTTCTCTTTTTCTGAACATTTTGATTCGTCATTACAAAATGGACTTTTTAACATTTCTTGATTTTGATGATTATTTACTTAGGAGTACTTTTCATGGCAATCTTCTGGCATAGAAAGATTCTATCCAGTTTATTTATTATTGCTTAATCTTAGTAAGACGGTAAGATTTAGCCAAAATATGACTGTCTTACAGTTAGCTGCGATCAGCCTTATTCTTATCTCTCTTATTGTCTGTCAAACTCTTAAGTTATGATGTTGACAGTTTCTTCTTTATTATTTTGTCAGGACATCAAACGCTTTTATATGTCCATGAAAAAACTAATTATCAATGATTTAGGTTGCTTTTTCTTCCCAACAGTCTTACGCAACCTCTGTATTATCTTATTGCTTGACTAAAAATTCGTAATACAATTAGTCTAGCAATAGTTTTAACCATTATGTTTGTGTATACCTTTTCTTCTGATGGATAACTGAGTTACAGTTAAGTTAACTCCATCTACCTTTATTTACCCACCTTCTTTAATTTGATCAAAGGGGAATAATTATACAACATTATGGTTATTTTAAGTCTATGTCTGTTCATCGGAAACGGTCCTATCGCTCCAATTAACAGAATCTAATTAGTTTATTATTCTAATAGCTTAGACTATTACAATTAGATAGCTTCACATATCTAGAATTTTATCCAAAATATCTACATATGTCAGTTATCTATAGGAAACTCCACCGAATAGACATTTCCTTATTTAAATCAAGACCCTAGATAGACTACTCATGGTCTTGGCTTTTGTTTTACAAATTTTGTTTCGAAAATATTATCTCTGTATTCCTAGCTTACATTGCAATGGAATATTTAGGTTATGTCTCAATGACTCCTTTTTCTTTTTGGAGCCAATTGTTGTTTCCCAAAAAGAAAAAAAAAAGGGGGGGGGGGGGTGGGTGGGGGGGGGGGGGCGCAATGTTAGGTCTCTGATACTTAGGAACTGGCTTCCTCTAGAGTGTACTATTATATATATAAGGTTGTTAGATCATAACACCTTAAAGATATGCTATATTGTGAATCTAGATCATTCTTTCTATTAAATATAGAATTAGAATGTATCTGATTCCTTAGAGTTTCCTGAGTCTTTAACCAGAAGTGGTTAGATATTATTTATTGGTGTAAGAATTAGGAGAGCACCTCCCTCCTATTCTTCAAATTCTAGCACATTATCGATAGGTTAATGTATTACGAAGTTAAAATGAAGTTTTTTAAAAGTAAAACGTATTTTAACGAGTAATACTTAACCTATAGATAATCATTTATCTCCCTCCTTCCACCCTCGCTTTTCTCTCCTAATTGTGTCTATTGTTTTACACATAAAAGAAACTGAAACGTGATCAATTGAGCGGGAAGAGTTACGTCACACAGTAACTGCCTAAGGGACCTTCTGGTTTAAGACTTTAATTGACGACTGAAAGGTCGTTTTTCTGTGGAAGGTGTGAAAACAGAAGAGAATAGCACATTATCTATAGGTTAAGTATTACTCGTTAAAATACGTTTTACTTTTAAAAAACTTCATGTTTTGGAAAAGATTGGTGTATTGGATTCATATTTTATACACAGGTAAATAATCATAAATTATAGATCAAGTTCAATTTAAGATAAAATCCACCAATTATTATGAGAGTTATGGCCCTTTTCAGTTTCATTTTTTTGCCTAATGCCTGTGTGTGGGTGAGGATGGCCCCTGGGTGGGGGCATCTGTGTCATATTGACACATTTCTAATTCTCATTCTAGGAGAACAGATAGAAGAAAAACTCATTTTTCTAAAAGGAGAAGACTCTAGCAGCTGCTCTCCTCAACGTCATCGTTATAAGAGGAAATGCAAATATAGATCAAGATCACATCATTTACACAAAAGATCTTACAAAAAAAAAAAGGTCTACTTCTAGATCTTCCTATTCATCTTCTTGTTCTCTACACGGTCATAAATTGAGAATTTATCTAAGAGTAGATTTCCTATTGCTCATCAGTCCAATAGGACTTCTTCAGGAACTCCTATTCACAATCGTCAGTCTACTAACAGAAATGAGGAATCTAGGGATGTTTCATTTAGAGTCAGATATAATGACTTTTATTGGGAGAATAAATCTCAAAGCCCTCACAGGGGAAGATTTCATTCTCGATTTTGTGATGAGGATCAATATTCTTCAGAAAGAATAGGTTTCCTCAAACTATTGATGAGATTTTCAAATTACCACCGGAAGACAGATTCCCTAGAAAGGCAGACTCTTCTTCATTTTCTTCAGTATCCCATCCCAAGTCTAGCATTGAAGAAAACATTTCTAAAGAAGTGAAATCCTCAATCTCTTTACCACAATCTCAGATTCTGGTTAATACTATGAATTACATACAAGGACAACTCAAAAAGTATCGGCCTCCTGATGACTAGGTTGTTCAAAGAAGGGATCAGAATAACTTGGTCAACATGAAATTTTATCTATCTCATAATGACAAAGTTCCTTCTTCCAAAGAAGTTCCTCTTAACAATTATGCCAACAAATTGAAGTTCTCTCTTTCTAGCAATTGTAACCGAGCTTTCGTAGGATGGCCTGCATTTGATCAGGGGAATTAGCTCGAACAAGCCAATGGTCCACCATCTCGCAGTCGAGTGTCGACTGCAAAAGGGCTGGTCACAGTTTTGACATTGGGGATAAATGACCTAATAAAAGGCCATAAAAACTCAAGTCCTTTTACTGTCAATTTTCTAATTTATGTTTGTTTCTTCTTTGATTAATGTAACTATTACTTTTTAAATGTCAACAATTAACAATATGACCACAGTACATGTAACTTCATTTCCATTACTGCACAATATAATGTCCTATATTTGTGTCACCTGCGTAGCATGCCAGACACATAGGGATCATGTTGTCCATTTGCATCGTCGTCATCGGTGTCGTTGGTGTCGTCACACTTTTCGTTTCTGTTCAATAACTTTTGAAGGGATGTATTAATTTCATTCAAATTTTGCAGATCTTATATCACTATAAAATACATGTCAAGTTCAATATTGGTAATCATCCGCCCAAATTTTGGCTGAGTTATGGCCCTTTTTGGACTTAGTTTTTGTTGTTGGCGTCCGTTCAGTAACTTTTGAAGGGATGCATTGATTTCATTCAAACTTTGCAGAACTTTATATCACTGTACAATACAGGTTAAGTTCGATATTGGCCATCATCTGCCAAATTTTGGCTGAGTTATGGCCCTTTTTTGACTTAGTTTTTATGCCGGCCTCGGTGGCTCAGTTGGATGCGCCGTCCGACTGGAGACCAGGAGGTCGCGGGTTCAACCCCCACCGAGGTCGGCAACATTCTTTCGTGGAGATTGATCGTGAAATATTTTCTACGGTAATTCTTTCCCTTCCGCTGATTGAAGAAGGGCAGCTGTCAGTTTCTGGCGAAAGAATGTGCACAATACTGGTTAACTGCTTAGATGACTAAGCCTGCCCAGTAAACGTGTGGTTAGGTAAACTGACCGCGCTCGACCTGACCCCATTGGGTTGAATGGGCTGTAAAACCGCAACACAAACAAACTTAGTTTTTGTTGTTTGTTTCCGCTCAATAACTTTTGAAGGGATGCTTTGATTTCATTCAAACTTTGCAGAACTTTATATCACTTTAAAATACAGGTCAAGTTCAATATTGGTAATCATCCGCCAAATTTTGGCTGAGTTATGGTTGGTGTGTTGATATTGGTTTTCGATCAATAACATTGCAGGGATGCACTGATTTTATTGAAAGTTTACAGAAGGATATATCATTGGAAAATACAGGTCAAGTCCGATATTAGTAATCATCTACTAAATTTTGCCAGAGTTATGGCCCTTTTTTGACTTAGTTTTTTTTTGTTGTGTTGATATTGGTTTCCACTCAATAACTTTTGCAGTGATGCATTGATTTTATTGAAAGTTTGCAAAAGGACATATTATTGCAAAATACAGGTCAAATTCGATATTGGTAATCATCCTTAAAATTTTGGGCAAGTTATGGCCCTTTTTCTACTTAGTCGCCTTTAGGGATAGGAGCGATTATAAGGATCAGTGTTTTTTTTCCTTTTTCATATCAAATGGTTGGCGCTTTAAGCAGGGGACACATCCCATTCTTGGAATTCTAGTTCTAAACTGAAACTCCTTGATAGTTTCCAAACTTAAGATAGCTAGCTAAGCACTTAAGGTAAGGTCCTTTGCTGACCAGTGCTATAGCATATCTCCATAACTTGCAACTAGATGTTTAGAGTTTGACTGCCTTAAACTGAACTGCCTTCAAAAATGTGTAACTCTAACCTTCCAGAGATTTGTTTCTCATGCTTATAGTATGGTTTCTAGTACTCAGTTTTTGCTAACCTTAGCATCGGACAGATATACGATTTACTTCGATACATGAAGAAAGCCTGGACATGTCTGTATATAAAACAACTGTATAGCAGATATGCATACATTGCATTTCCAGAGAACCTCCACGTTTCTATGGAGGCCCATTTGATACTTAACAATTTCAAAGTATACAAAACCTTGTGTATTCAGATTAAATCATAAAAAAAGAAAGAAAAAAATGCTCAAAACAGAAAGCAGAATGTTTATTTTCTCATGGAATTATGCAAACATGACGTCATTAGTGACACCCCGGTTGTTTTCCGCATTTAAGGGAGAGTACCCCATTTGCCTATCTGACATGAATTTTTAAATTTTGTGTGCAAACTGTTTCAGATAGACCTTCTCCCGTTTCTTAAAGCCTGTATATGAAGGTAAACAGAAATGGATTAACACCAAAAAATGTTCGATTTTTCATCCAATATTGCCGCCACAATAAACCTGTAAGAAAACATTTGATTGCAAATTTTATGATACCATTTTGAATGACACATTTTAAATTTTATCTTTCGGGCGTTGATGCTTATGGTTTTTTAATAAAAATTATTCGTATAGGTACCTGTATTGTACTTACGTAAGTCATAAATATGCAAGTTGAGGGGAATTGCCACGCATTTCTTCATGTCCATAATTTCAAAAACTTTGTTGACGAACTATACTTTGTAAGAATGTACGAAGGCCAAACATAATATCTGACGTAGTTTCTGCAAACTAAAATGTTTATCAAAATTTCATAAAATACACGCTGTTTTACAAAATACAACAAGATTTTTGAACAATCAGTGCTAATTTATATTCAGACATCAACTGTACAGATTAATTTATCGCAAGTTGGGTGTATATTGGGTCTATTTTACCTGTTAGTGTATACATGTATACTATACGCTTAATAGAACTTACAGTTGTTTGGCAAAACTCTAAACCAGTATCATGCAAAACGCATGCTTTTCTCCAAAATGCAATTAGTTTCGCATTGCTATACAGCGGTTTTATATGAACCAATATCCAAACTTAACATATACAAAAATTCAGCCATGTATCTCTCTGATGCTAGGGTTACGTTTTTTGCAAGGTACAGGAATTGAGAAACCCGACTATTAAGATCACAACAAGCCAAAGGTGTCAAAACTATTTTTACAATTTCATTCTTAATAAATCCAGATAATTGAAAGATATGTTCAAAACTCTTAAGCCAAATTGTAAAATAAACAACTTTTGAAGACATTTCTTTAAGTCAAAGCTGATTTCCTGTCAAGTTATGGAGTTTGTGTTCTTAGTCTGATAGGTGTGAAAACATTATAATGATTATAATTTTGCAAAACAAACAAACTGGAGAAACAGTAAGTACATGTAAGCTGATTACCAGTCCAGCTAAAATAGTTTTGTGGATTTCCCTATAAGGTGTGAAAACATTCTTTCTTTTCCAAAAACTGTGAAAAACTTGCTTTTAATAGCCAACATTGATGATATTTTAGTAAAATATGAAAAAGGAAAATAATTATTTAAAACAGGTAATTGTTCATAAGTTGTAATAAATGCAAATTTTCACCATCATTTTCATGAAACATAAATATAAATTGTCATGAATCCTCATCATGAGTCATCATCATCATCATCATCACGATCATCATCATTCATCAGTGATCAGTCATCAGTAATTATAACCATTTGTAATATTATAGCACTCTGTCACACAATACCCACATTCCAGTCAAGAATCTCAATACGCTTGAGAATCATTTGAGAAATCTTCTCAAAGTTTTATCTCATGCAGACATTTTTTCCTACGCAGCTTATAAAAGCTTATCTTTGAAAAAATTGGATCCCTCAGTCTTGAAAAGAATCTTGGAATCATTGGCTGCTTCTGTTACACACTCAGTCTCTCTTGCTTCTTTACTGTAGAAGTTCAACAAGCAAGAGGAGAAGCAGCTATCCGTTCAGTTCCTAAGTCTTTCAGATTTGATCCGATTTGATAACCAGCTTAGGTCTGTTCCAATTATTTAGGACACACTCTTCCGTGGCAAGATCAATGAAATTTATAAGGAAAATGTGGAAACTTTGACTAATGATTTGATATCAAAAACAGTCATGTCTTCTTAATCTAAAATACAAGGTTCTTCTTCTTCTTCTCAAGTTAGAAGAAATGATAAGAAACCTCAATCAAAGATTCAAAAATCAAGACCTAGAAACGACTTTGAATCTACCCAATCCAGAACACTACCTGGTCCTTCCAGAGGGGGTTTTAGTACTGGTAGAGGGTCTAACAGATATGTTAGAGGTTTCCCTCCCATAGAGGGGCCTGTACCCTCAAAAAAAAAAACAATGGTTCTATCGCCACTGTCCCATCCTCAAAACAAGATTCTGGTTGGAGGAAGGTTGGCCCATTATGCCCCTTGTTTGCAGAATATAACATCAAACCAAGGGGTCCTTTCTATTGTAAAAAGGAACCTCCACCTCTTTCAAAGGACCCAATATTCTTCCACCAACCACAAAGACCAGAACTGGAAGAAGAGGTCAACAACCTCGTTTAAAAGGGGCCAGTGGAGGAAGTAGTTCTGGAATCCCCAGGATTTTACTCCAGAATTTTTCTAGTCCCAAGAAAGAAAGGAAAACTAAGGCCTATTATAGACATTTCCACTCTGAACAAATATGTTCTAAATCAAGGCTTCAGAATGGAGACTTAGAAAAAAGTCAGAAACTCCATTCAGCCCACTGATTGGGATTTTAACTTCACAATACATTAATCTATAGATAATGTGCTATTCTGTTCTGTATTTCAAACCTTCCACAGAAAAAAACGACAGTTCAAAAAGTCTTAATCCAGAAGGTCTCTGAGGCAGTTACCTGTGACGTCACACTTCCCGCTGTTTTGATGACACATCAGTTTCTTTTCTGTGGAACAAAGAAAGTCAACAGGATTTTTTATCGGGTGAAAAAAATATAATTTTTCTTTCTTTTCTTCGGTCTGTTTTCTTATTTCCTGTTTTCTTATTTTCCTTTATCATTCCTTTCACGGAAGATTCTGTTATTTTCATTAAATCGATTTTCAATTTCTTGTTATTTTTTATCGTCAATTTATGTCATATGTTTTCGCAACTTTCTTATTGATCCTCACGACGGTCGTGTTCAGTTTGAAAGTCATGCATAATCATTCAAAATAGTTATTTTGTTCTTTTTTTTTTTTTTTCCAGTTATCTACTGATTTGATCTGTAATAACTGGACTAGAGCTTGGGATCTTGCAGACAAACAAAGATTTTATTCTTGAGAAGATCTACCATGGGGAAGAAGCTAAGAAAAGAAAGTTGTCAGCCTTGTTGGGTTTATCGACAACTTTTTTCTTCATGTGAGCACCACCCCACATGGCTTTACTGCCAGGGGTAAGATCCATCTAGGTGGAAACAATTAGGGTTTAAAGGCACCCATAGTATGTCCACCAGGCACCAGTCACCAGTCACCGGTCATTCTTCACCAGGCACCAGTCAGCTTCACCAGGCACTGATCAACCAGGCACCAGTCAACCAGGCATCTGGCAACTTATCACCCCAGTCAACCAGGCACTGGTCAACCAGTCACTGGTCAACCAGTCACCAGTCAACCAGGCAATGTGCTACCAGGCACTGGGCAATATATCACTGGTCAACCAGGCACCTGGTTTCCAGGCACGGGGTAACCAGTCACTGCTCATCTGATACCAGGCACTGGTCACCGGGTACCAGTCACCTGTCATCCAGACACCGGTCATTACCAGGCAACAGAGACCAGTCACCAGGCAACCAGGCACCAGTCACCAGGCAACAGGTACCAGTCAATTCACCGGGCACCAGTCATCAAACAGCAACGATTGGTTTTGAACACTGGGTAGCCAATTATATCAAAGGAATTCTGTGCAGTCATTATGGAATGAGCCTCAGAATCCTAGATATTCTTAATTATCATTGAATCAGAACTATCAGTTACGAACAAACTTCTGAAATCAGTGAATAATAAAAAGAGTCTTAATGTTTGAGGAAGTTGTCAGAATTTAGTATTGTTATCGAACATCTACCAACACTTGAAAGATTATACATCTGTTCCTCTTAAATATGTACTGGAAGAGGTCATCTATGTATGAGGGATTTCCACCCTGTACGGCTTTATTGCAGGGGGTGAGCTCCATACTTCTGACCTAAATAATATAAAGAAGAGAAGATATAGTTGGGTGTACTCATCTTTCTCTTCTTCTTCAATGTCTATGTTCTCTCGGAAGAAGCAGAGAATCAAAGAAATCAATACATTTTATAAGAAAAGAAGTAGCCGATCTCCTTTTTCTTTTCTTTGGTATATATATTTATGATCAGGAACGGTATCATAAATCCAAACATATTTCTCCCCAGATTGTTAATGTTCATATAACACTACAACCTGATAGAGTGGTACAAAAAACACCAAACTTACAATCGATAATTTGGTGTATCCATCAAGGATTCAGGATCAGTCTCCGAAATAGATACCTGATCCTTCAATAATTAATTATGAAATCTTCTAAAAATTTATCGGAGATGTGTCCGAGAACTTTGGAAGATCATACTCTCTTTTAATTTCTGTCAGAAATTAACTATTTACGGGTCACGTTAAACTTCCTTATTATTTATTTCCTATCTAAATCGATAGAAATTCTACCAAATATATCTGAATTATAAAGGGATAGACTTGGTTAAACATACACATCAAGTGTCAAATTTTGACTTCTATGATGTGTTATGCAAATAAAGTATAACATTATTTTACGAGGGTCGTGCAAAAAGTCCTGTCACTAATAGGCTTCCTTGGTTTTATCTCAGGTATATTTTAAAATGCTTCACTGCACTTGAATGGTGTGTTGAATAGCTAACAATACCCATTTATTTCGTGCAAATTGCTTTCCAAATGACCGAGTTAAGAATGTGCACAATACTGGTTAACCGCTTAGAGGACTAAGCCTGCCCAGTAAACGTGTGGTTAGGTAAACTGACCGCGCTCGACATGACCCCATTGGGTTGACTGGGCCGTAAAACCTCAACACAATATTTCAAATTGAA
The DNA here is from genome assembly GCA_964016985.1 of Anodontia alba. Classification (NCBI taxonomy): domain Eukaryota; kingdom Metazoa; phylum Mollusca; class Bivalvia; order Lucinida; family Lucinidae; genus Anodontia; species Anodontia alba. The sequence goes on from OZ024825.1 coordinate 61,560,720, forward strand.
ATAGATGCAGTCATATACACTGACCAATTTACTTGTGACATTGGAACATGGACCATAAGACTGAAATTTGTAGCTATATTAAATGCTGCATTAAGCTTAATATAGATTCAAAGCAGATATTTAATGAATTGTGTGGTATATAGGGACCTCAGACCATTTCAATGCGCACAATTTTTAGGTGGGTAAAAGCTTTTAAAGCTGGGAAATGTTCTGTTGAAGATGATACCCATCCTGGAAGGCTAACATCGCTGCTGTAAAGATTGTGGTCAAGCAGGATGCGTGATTGTCTGTCAGAGATATAGCTAGTTGTACTGGCATATCAGAAGGCAGTGTGCAAACAATTCTGAAAAAAGCGTTCGGACCTGAGAAAGGTTTGTGCTAGGTGGGTACCTCATTTGCTCACTGAGGAGCAAAAGACACAATGCCTTAAATGTGCCCAGGAACTTTTGAAAACATACAGAGGCTGTAATAGTCAGGTTATTTCTAAATTGCTAACAGTTGATGAAACCTGGGTCCACATGTTTGAGCCACAAAGAAGGGCTGATAATAAGCAATGGAAGCGAAAAGATCAAAAACGCCCATGTATTGCCAAGAGAACCATAAGTTTGAAAAAGATGTATGCAATTTTCTTTAATTCAAGTGGGCCAGTCGTTCAAGTGCCTCGTCCATCTGGTCATACAGTCACTGGCTGATTCTACAAGAATTCTATACTGAAGAAAGTGAAAGAGTTTTACAATAAGAAACGACCAAGCAAAGGATGGTCAGGAGTCCACCTTTTACATGACAACACCTCCTCTCATAAGTGTGAGGTTGTTAAGTCTGTTTTGGCTTCTGAAAAGGTGAAAGTTTTAAACCATCCACCTTATTCACCTGACCTGAGTCCCTGTTTGTTTGTGTTGAGGTTTTACGGACCATTTTTACCAATGTGGTCATGTCGAGTGCGGTCAGTTTACCTAACTACACGTTTACTGGGCAGGCTTAGTCCTCTTAGCAGTTAACCAGTATTGTGTACATTCTTTCGCCATAAACTGACAACTGCCCTTCTTGAATCAGCAGAAGGGAGAGAATGACCATAGAAAATGTTTCATGATCAATCTCCACGAAAGAATGTTGCCGACCTCGGCGGGGTTGAACCCGTGACCTCCTGGTCTCCAGTTGGACGGCGCATCCAACTGAGCCACTGAGGCCGGCTCCTGAGTCCCTGTGACTTCTTTTTATTTCCAAGGCTTAAGAAAATGCTTTCTGGAAATAAGTATATGTCTACAAGTTCTCTTGGCAGCGCTATTTATCAGTGTCTCCAACAGATACTAAAAGAAGACTATTTATCTGCTTTTCGCGACTGGGTAAAAAGGTTACAAAAATGTGTTTCAGTAAAGGGGGAATACTTTGAAGGTTTGTAATAAAAATATGTTTGATAAAACGTAGCACTGAAGTAATCGGAACCCAGTGACAAAACTTTTTGCAGGACCCTCGTATTCGTCTTCTTAAGGAGTAACCAAAATTAAGAAACTTTAATGCTCTCTGGATAAATGACCATGACAAGGAGTCTAAAGCTTTCTCCAAATCTATTAATAATAAAAGTCCAGAAATGTTTTTTTGCTCTGTATGTTTCATTAAAGACATTTGCGGGTACATTTGTAATTGCCATTTTTTGTGTAATCCTCAAAAATGAAAGTTGAGCCAGAGTAAAAACGTTGCTGTTATTTGGTACAAAACTGAGTAAATTTAGTAAAAAGGAATTGATTTTTCCTGTTTTTAGCACTGAGTTTGTCAAATTTGGCTTCAAATGTGAGGAAAATAATGAAAAGTACATGTTTGGAATTTTTTAACATTTTGCCTTTATTCGAGATCTGATAAAGCTGAATTGGTTCAGCCTTTCTTAAATGATTTATTTCAATGTACATTATCTCCTGTGTTAGTATACAAGGAGAATCTGCCATATCAACAAAGGATAATGCATCCTTTTGGGGGATTTTATGTATATTTTAGTTCCTGAATTTATATGGGGGTAGGGGTAAGTTTTTTTCCCATAAAAATGAAATTAGCACGATGACCCACACTTTTCTTTTAATTTCCTGTTGTATATTACCCCCTCCAAAGAATAAACCTTATTTTGTGAGATTTCCAGTTAAGCAATTTTCTGTAATGACCGTAATATGGAAGAAATGGATTTATTTTAAGGATTTTTAGGTAGGAAGTGTCGAAAATTGGCATTGCAGATTCCTGTCTCATCTTGACAAATGAGCAGCAGATGTGTATCAGTATCATATCCTGTATGGTTCTGCACTAAATTATAAAGTTAAAAGTAAGGCAAATGCTATTTTTGTCATACAGTCAACTAACAGAATTATTTGCACATATTTTCGGGAAAACGAGGGTGGTGTCATTCCAGGTCAGATTGTAAATGATTTAGCACTCTGACGTATTGTTTTTATTTTAAAAATAGTGAGCCTGTATATGAAACTGAATATATGCAAAGTCTTAAGCAGTTTGCAGTGCAGGAAGTATTTCCCACATATGTCCTTCAATCATAATTAATTTAGTATTTTCACCAATGTATCATCCTTTTATAAATCCTGTTTGGTCTTTATCTATCAGTTTGTCTATTACTGATTTAATTCAGTTAGCTATTGCACCAGAGGCAATTTTGTATACTGTATCAAGAAGTGTAAGTGGTCTCCAATTTTTAGCTCACCTGAGCTGTGCTCAGGATGAGCTATTGTGATCTTTTTTTGTCTGTCATCTGTCCATGCATTAACATTTTCAAACGACTTTTCCTCTGAAGCCGCTGAGCCAGTTTTGCTCAAATTTCATATGGAGCCTCCTTAGATTGGGGGAACGAAAGATTGCTAAAATGGTCATGGTCCATTGACCAAGATGGCCACCATGTCCATATATGGTAAAAACCTTTAAAAATCTTCTCCAGAACAGAGGATGCCTTTGCACAAATCATCAGGGATGGGAAGTCTACCAAAGTTGCTAAAATGATGGTCGTACGTTGACCTTTGTCTTTTTTATGGCGAGGTCAAGTTTGCTTCCCTATGCATTTGTATGGGCACCATACATTTGTTTGGGAAAAATGTTGAGAATTTCAAACTACTTCTCCTCTGAAGCCTCTGGGCCAATGTTGCTCAGATCTTATGTTGAGCCTCCTTAGGTTGCGGGAACGAAAGATTGCTAAAATGGTCATGGTCCATTGACCAAAATGGCTGCCATGCCCATATATGGTAAAAACCTTTAAAAATCTTCTTCTCCAAAACCAAATAAGCCCGTGGGCTTTATCTCTGCACAAATCCTCGGGGACAGGAGGTCTACCAAAATTGCTAAAATGATGGTCCTACGTTGACAATTGACCTTTTTACGGCAAGGTCAAACTTGCTTCCCCATGCATTTGTACGGGCCCTATACATTTATATGGGAAAAATGTTGAGAATTCATATTTTGGACATCTCTTCTATAATCTAGTTGAATCGATGATGAGCATTAGGGTGCTTATGAGACACAAAATAGCTAAATGAGCCGAAAGAAAATCCAAGATGGCCACCACAGCCGCCATCTTGAAAATCAATTTTCAACATCTCTTCTCAAACCTCAGATCACTTTGACCTGAAACTTGCTCTTTAGCAATAGGATGACTTCTGGATTGAAACAAGCTAAAATTGTGTCGATCGAAAATCCAAGATGGCCGCAGTGGTTCTGCTCCATTGAACAAGATGGCGCCCAGAGCTAAAAAATAGAAAATCTTCAAACGGCACCTTGTCCTTGGCCAATGGCCTGATTTCAAAGTATTTGCACAGAAGTGTTCCACCAATGGCCCTCAATCAAAATTACTAAAATGGCTTCACTCGGCTGAACAAAATGGTGGCCAGAGCTAAAAATAGAAAAACCTTTAAAAGACATCTCCTCTGCAGCCAGTGTCCTGATTTCAAAGTAATTTCACAGAAATGTACCTCTTATGGCCCTTTACCAAAATTGCTAAAAAAGTTCTGCTCGGCTGAACAGAATGGCCACCAGAGCTAAAAATAGGAAAAAAACCTTTAAACATCTCCTCCTTGGCCAGTGGCCTGATTTCAAAATGATTTCACGGAAATGTTCCTCTTATCCCCCTTTACCAAAATTTCCAAAATGGTTCTGCTCTGCTGAACAAAATGGTCACCAGAGCTAAAAATAGAAAAACCTTTAAATGACATCTGCGTGGCCAGTGGCAAGATTTCAAAATAATTTCACATCAATGTTCCTCTTATGCCCTTTGCCGAAATTGCTAAAATGGTTCTGCTCTGCTGAACAAAATGTTTGCCAGAGCTAAAAATAGAAAGAAAAAAAAACCTTTAAAGGACAGGATAAGTAGATGAACCAAATGTCTTCTGAAAAATATCTGAACTTTTTTTACTAATGGCGTTTTGAAAATTTCAGCATTTTAACCTTGTAAGCAAGATATCTCAAAAACTGTTTAAGCCATTGCCTTGTCATAAGTTTCAATATTTAACAGTATTGGAAAAATGTTGCATGCCATCTGCATATCTGCAGTGGCCGTTTCACTCAGGTGAGCGAGTTTTGGCCTGTGGGCCTCTTGTTTAGAAATTGCTTTTTTTTTCTTCCTTTAGGATACATGTAATAATTCCTTGGCTTTGTGTAATTGATAGCTCTCCATTTTTATATCCTAAATTTAGTGACCTAAGAACAAAAATCCCTAACTGTCTCCAAAAAAGCCTTGAAGAATTCAGCAGAAAATCCACTTAGCCCTGGACTTTTGTCATGTTTCATATTATATAAAATATCTGATATTTTAACTGCACAATACATTAACCTATATATAATGTGCTATTCTATTCTGTATTTCAAACCTTCCACAGACAAAACGACAGTTCATTCATCTTAACGAGTCTTAATCCTGAAGAGATACCTTTGAGACGTCACTCTTCCCGCTCTTTTGATCACATGTCAGTTTCTTTTCTGGACAAGAAAGGAAACAAAGGATTATTTTCTTCAGGTGAAAAAAATCTATATTTTTTTTGTTTCTCTGGTTAAATCTATTAATCCTTACTTTCATTATTGTCCTCTATCATTCCTTCCACTCATGATGTTATTATTTAGTGTAAATCGTTTTTCGGTATCTTTTCGCGACTTTTCATGAAGATTGTTCAAAGCGATTGTGGACATATAAAAGCGTGGTGGGATAATCATCACAATTGTTTAAAACATTTTTCTTATTGCAGATTATCGACTTGCTCTACATGTAGTACTTGGTCTGAAGAAACCTTGCAGACAACGTATACTGCAAGAAAGTCAATGATGACAAGGAAGAGATAGAAAAGAAGAAAAGACTGGATGTCACTTCAGATTTATCTGATGACAATACAATTCATGGGAGCTCTACCCCACAGGGCTATACTGCCAGGTGTAGGACCCATCAAGGTGGCTGCTACTCGGATGCAGAATGCATCCAGAGTGTAAGTCCACCAGTCACCGGTCAACCAGGCACCGGTCAACCATTCACCGCTCAACCAGTCACCGATCAGCCAGTCACCAGTCAATCAGGCACTGGTCAACCAGGCACCGGGCAGTTTTTCACAGGTCACAGGCACTGGGCAGACAGTGGCCAGTCACCAGTCACCAGTCATCCAGTCACTGGTCATTCTGTGATTACCAGGCACTGGGCACCGGGCAGTTAATCACCAGGCACCAGTCACCAGTCATCCAATCATCGGTCACCGGGCAGCAGTCAATTCACCAGGCACCAGTCATCACACATCAGACAACTGATAATGATTACCTGGTAGCAAGTAAAACACATAGGAGTTCTGAGCAGTCATTGCCGAATGAACCTCAGAACTCCTCTACCTCAAAAAGAGTATTACTGCCCCTTGAGCCTGAATTTAGTCAGATATCTGACCCAAGCATAGTCATAGCTCCGCCGAGTAATACTTGGGTGTCAGATAATAGGCATACATCTCCTAGACATAGTAGAGGAGATTTGCCTAAAGATAAACACAAGACAAAGAAGAGGAGAAGACACAGAGTATCTATTTCTTCCTCCTCTTCTAGATCCTCTTCAACTTCTCACAAGAGAAGTAAAAGATCCAAGACGTTAAAACATTCACACAAGAGAAGAAGAAGGCGTTTGATGTCGTCTTCTTCTTCTTCGTCAAATCATTTCATTCATGATTATGGATATAAAAGAACAAGAGTATCTCTGCAGGTTGCAGAAGTTCAGAGTACTTTGCAACCTGTTAGGATTATGGATCAGACACCGATTATACATTCGGATAATGTGGTGAACAAACATGTGACTCAGGTTGACAAAGCGACAAAGCCACTATCAGGAATAGAGTGCTTGATGGAGAATCGTGTTTCTCCATTAATGACGCTCCCACAGTCTAAACTGGTAGAAAATACCACCAAATTCATTCAGAGTAAGCTAGACGCTGAAACTTTGACTAAAGATTGGCTATGCCCTCAGCTTTTGGTTTTGTCCTTAGCAGCAACCAAGTATTATAAAAGCTAGAACCAGTATTTTCCCACAGAAAACCTTCCCCTACTAGAACCTGACGCTTCACTTTTGGACATTTCTACTAGGGGAAGATGTTCTGTGCCAGTAAAGAATTTAGAATTCTGGGAAAAGAGAGCTCGCAAATTAGTGGCGATCAAATCAGACGCGGGTTTGTTCTCTTTAGCAAGAGTCAATGTCAGTCCCAGCTCTGTCTAGACTCCTGGAGGCTGTGCCAAATCCATTAGACATTCAGTAGCAATGTCTACCATTCTGGCTACTGAGCTATTTCAGGCTAGACGTGACGCTGCGATAGTCACCTCAAAATTACTATTGGAGAACTCGGGTTACAAGTTACGGAATCCTCCAATAAATGCTAAATCATTGTTCGGTAATAAAATCAAGGTCTCTAAATCTAATTACAATGCGTAACAAACGAGATTCTTAGCCTCCTCCTCAACAAATACTAACTAACAACAGAAAGCATCTTATTTGGCTACAAAGGCTTTTAAAATACCAAAACTTCCGAACAAGTCATCTAGACCTAAACAGTCTCAAACAGGTCTAAAACTCAGACCCAGTCCTTTATGTACGGTACTAGAAAGGACTTTTATAAGAGGAGTAGTAACTCCTACTTGTTCCCCTCCTCTAAACAAGCCTCATCCTCCACAAAGTTCTAAAAGCCAACCCTTTCCATTGCCTATATTGCCATGCCCAGATATTCCAGTGGGAGGAAGATTGGCCCACTTTGTGGAACAGTGGAGAGAATTAACAAACAACAAATGGGTCCTCTCTATCGTTCAAGACTGTTTCAGGATACCATTCAAATCAACTCCCCCTCTATCGTCAGTTCCGATAAGTCTGAGTCAATCTTCCACTCTGCTACTGGAACAAGAGATCACGGATCTTCTCCAGAAACGGGCTGTGGAAAGGGTACAAGATCCGGGAACTCCCTGCTTTTATTCCCGGCTATTTCCTGTACCTAAAAAGAACGGAAAGTTACGTCTGGTAATAGATTTTTTGCTGCTAAATCAATATATAAGGAAACAGCAATTCAAAATGGAGACAGTCAAATCAGTACTTCAGTCGATATTGGTCCATGATTGGACTGTCTCCATAGACTTGACAGATGCTTACCTACATGTTCCGATTCATCCTCGATCTAGAAAGTATCTTTGGTTCATGTTAGAAGGTCTCATTTCACAGTCTTACCCTTTGGAATGGCCCTAAGTCCGTGGATTTTTACCAAATGCACATGCGTCAACGTGCCATCCTGGTATTTCTGTACCTAGACAATTGGCTTATAGATCTAATTCGCAACCGACTAACTAATATCTCACACCAAATATTGCCTACAAACTGTACAAAATCTAGGTTTCATTCCAAATCTAAAGAAATCAGATTTGATACCAGCCCAGGAATTCACGTTTATAGGGATGGAATTTCTGACACAACAGAATATAGTCAGTCTACCACAGGACCGAGTGGCATGAACTTTCCTTTCTCTTTGGGCAAACTCAGTGCAGCAGCCGATTTCCTTCTTCTAGGCAGACTACACTTACGTCCACTTCAGATGTGTCTTTTATCTGTCTGGAGACCACATTCTTCCAGTTGATCATTGTGTTCCGATAAACAACATGATTCGATTCCACTTGAAATGATGGGTGGACACCAATGACTTCAGCTCGGGAACATCCATTCATCTTCCGGAACCCAATACATTCCTTTTCACGGATGCCAGTCATTTTGAATGGGGAGCTCATCTAGAGCCGATGAGACTATCCTTTCATGGTCGCTGGTAGGAAGACCAATCCCAGCTCCATATCAATATGCTAGAAATGATGGCCATTCGTTTAGCACTGAAGAAAGCCATAAAATATATTCACCACTATTGCTGTTGTATTAACAGTGGTCTCTTTTATCAACAAACAAGGAGGAACACATTCTCCCAACCTATGCATAGAGGTATGGAAAATACTCCATTGATGCCTGGAATACGGTATTGTGATCAGAGTTTCTCATATTCCAGGCAAATTCAGCATAATGGCAGACAGTCTTTCGAGATTGGACAGGCCTCTCAAAACAGAATGGGCTTTGGATCAATCTGTAGCGAACTCCGTCTTCCAAATGCTCAATTACCCCAATGTGGATTTGTTTGCAACAATCACAAACTCCCATTGTATGTATCTCCAGTTCCAGACAATCATGTCTTAGTGACGGACACATTGTCAATGGACTGGAATTATCTTCATACATATGCATTCCCACCGACAATTCTGATACCATCTGTACTAGCCAAGATTCGACAATCTCAATGCAGAATAGTTCTTTTTGCTCCTCTTTAGCCCCAACGTCCATGGTTTTCAGAGGGGTTACAACTATTAGTATCAGCTCCAATTCGTCCAGCTCTTTCCAAAACTGCTAACACAAGCATAGGGAAAGTTTCAGTATCCAAATCTTCCATTACTCGCTCTTCACGCTTGGGGGTTATCAAACAATTAATTAGAGATAAAAAGTTTTCTCAAAGCATTGCAGACTTTGTCTCAAAATCAAGACGAAAATCTACTCAGAAAGTCTATGATGCAAAATTGGTTGTATACTCCAACTGGTGTCATAGAAAGACGGTTAATGCAGTCTTGGCCCCTCTTACAGTGATAGCTGACTTCCTTATTTACCTTTTCTCTGAGAAAAAGTATCAAATAAGTACAATCAAAGGTTATAGGGCTATGATCTCAAATACCCTTAAGTTCAAAACTGGTAATAGAATTGGATCTAACCCAGTCTTGTCTGAATTAATTAGATCTTTTGAATTACAGCTACAGCACAAAGATCTCTTACACCAAAATGGGATTTATCTTGGGTCTTAGTTTCCCTACAAAAATCCCTATTTGAACCTTTACATTAGGCATCTAAACTTCACATTATGATATTGGCCTTTCTATTAGCTCTTGCCACTGCTGAAAGATATGGCGAAATTCATGTTTTAGCAGTGGATGAAAATCATTTAAGGTTCAATCAATCTGATGGTTCTGTATCATTGATAGTACAAACTGGGTTTTTGGCAAAGAACCAGCTTCCATCCATTTGCCCAGATCCTATAGTTATCCCTTCTTTAGCTCAAATATGTAAAAGGGAACATTTGGACAGACTTTTATGCCCAATAAGAGCATTAAAATTTTATCTTAAAATGACTAGTTCTTATCGCCAGAACAGGACTAGAATATTTTTACCAATTAAAGGCAATCAAGACATCTCTAAAGCTTCAGTCTCGAGATGGATATCTTATACTATTAAACTTGCCTATAGGAAACTCACCCGTAGAGACATTTCTTTCCTAAAAATCAAAGCTCACGAAGTTAGGGTGCTATCTTCTCGGGCATTCTTTGATAAAGTCCTGCTCAGTGAAATAAAGCAGCAGTATGGAATCAATCCTCTACTTTCGCTAAATTCTACCTGAGGAACATGTCTCAACAAGTAGCTAATCTCCATACTTTGGGCCCAACAATTGTTGCCCAAAAAGTGGTGGGGGTCAGGAAAATAGAGCCTTTGTCACCTAGAGAAGACTGACAGCCTCCAAAGCTTATGTTACATATATGAAGGGAATTATTATCTTACATATATGTTAGGAATTTAGATCATTCTTAAGATATCATGAATGTATCTTATTCCTAAGAGTTTCCTGAGCCTTAATCCAGAAGACAGGGATTCAATATATATATATTATTAATTGTGTTAGAACTAGGAGAGCTCCTCCCTCCTAATCTGCAAATTCTAGGACATTATCTATAGGTTAATATATTGTGCAGTTAAAATGAAGTTTTTAAAAGTAAAACATATTTTAACAAGCAACACTTAACCTATAGATAAGAGAATCTCACCTCCCTTCCCCGTGTAGCTCAGGTATACTGTTTTTATCCTTCAAAGAAATTGACATGTGATCAAAAGAGTGGGAAGAGTGACGTCACATAGGTATCTCTTAAAGAGACCTTCTGGATTAAGACTCTTTAAGACGACTGAACTGTTGTTTTTTCTGTGGAAGGTTTGAAGTACAGAATAGAATAGCACATTATCTATAGGTTAAGTATTGCTTGTTAAAATATGTTTTACTTTTAAAAATTTCATTTCCTTATAAGTTAACATACCCTCTATTCTGTTTGCCTCTTCATTATTAGCTCACCTGGAGCTTTGCTCCAGGTCAGCTTATGCCATGGCCTGTTGTCCGTCGTCCGTCCGTCGTTAGCTTTTCCTATTTTCGACATCTCCTTTAGAACCGTAAGTTGGATTGAGCTGAAACTTAGTGGGAGGCATTGTGGCAATATGGAGATTCAAAATTGCTAAAGTCATTCCGTTCTGATATCCAAGATGGCCGCCATGCGGCCATCTTGAAATTCTTCAAATGACATCTCCTCCTAAACTGTAAGACAGATTGAGCCAAAACTTGATGGGAGGCATCACAGTTACAGAGATTCAGAATTGCTAAAATCCTTACGTTCCAATACCCAAAATGGCCGCCACAGCATCTCCTCCCAAACCATAAGTCAGATTGAGCAAAACTTGGTGGGAGGCATCAGATGGCTTCTATGGTGGCCATCTTGAATTTTTTCAGATGACATCTCTCAAACTGTAAGTCAGATTGAGCCGAAACTTGATGAGCGGCATCGGAGCTACATAGAGGTTCAGAATCGCTAAAACCTTTCTGATCCGATATCCAAGATGGCCACCATGGTGGCCATCTTGAAATTCTTCAAACATAATCTCCTCCTAAAACGGGGGTGGTTGGGTGGTGCGAAGGTGTCCTTTATCTTACGTCACCGGGGCGCCCAACTGTATTGGCTTACAGCTGGGCAAGGCCTGCTATCCTTGTAGCAGGTAAGGGTAGAGGGGGATGTTTTTATTTCTTCTGTTTCTTTACTTTCATTTCTGTTCCTCTTTCTTCCCTGTCCCTCTCTTTCATCTCCTCTACTATCTCTTCTATCTTTTTTCTCCCTTTCTCTGGGAGACGACACAAAATGACCCACAAGGGTTGACGTGTCGTTAAACCCCAACTCAATCAAAAATCCTCCTAAAACGTAAGTTGGATTGAGCCGAAACTTGATGGGAAGCATCGAAGCAACATAGAGATTCAGAATTGCTAAAATCGTTCTGTTCAGCTATCCAAGATGGCCACCATGGTGGCCATCTTGAAAATCTTGAAACCACATCTGCTCCCGACCCCAAGTCAGATTGAGCCTAAACTTGGTGGGAGGCATTAGGGCCACATGGAGATTTAGAATTGCTAAAATCATTCCCTTCTGATATCCAATATGGCTGCCTGAAAATCACCAAACAACATCTCCCGAACTGTTAATCGGGTTAAGCTGAAACTAGATGGGTGGCATCGGAACAACATAGAGATTCAGAATTGCTATAATCATTCGGTTCTGATATCCAAGATGGCCCCAGTGGCGGCCATCTTGAAAATCTTCAAACCCAATCTGCTACCAAACCATAAGTGGGATTGAGCCCAAACTTGGCGGGAGGCATTGGAGTGACATGGAGATTTAGAATTGCTAAATTTGTTCTGTTCCAATATCCAAGATGGCCGCCATGGTGGCCAGCTTGAAAATCTTGAAACAACATCTGCTCTTTAACGGTAAGTCAGATTAAGCCGAAACTTGGTAGGAGGCTTTGGGGAAACATGCAGATTCTTGCTAAATTCATTCCATTCTGACAAGGCAGCCATCTTGAAATTCTTCAAACAACATCTCCTCCAAAACCGTAATGCGGATTTAGCCCAAACTTGATGGGAGGCATCGGAGCAACATAGAGATTCAGAATTGCTGAAATTGTTCTGGTCAGATATCTGAGATGGCCTCCAAGGGGGCCATTTTGAAAATCTTCAAACCTCGTCTGCTCCCTAATAGTAAGTCAGATTGAGCCAGAACTTGGTGGGAGGCATTTTGGCGACATGGAGATTCAGAATTGCTAAAAATATTTTGTTACGATATCAACAATGGCCGCTGCAGCAGCCATTTTGAAGATCTTCTATTGTTAGCTCACCTTGAGCTTTGCTCCAGGTCAACTTATGCCGTGGTCAGTTGACAATGGTCAGTCCCTCATCCGTATGTCGGTCAGTAACTTTTCACATTTTCAACATCTCCATCAGAATTGTATCCATGATGGCTGCCATCTTGAAAGTCTTCAGTTGTAACATCTGCTCCCAAACAGTAAGTCGGATGGAGCGAAAACTTGGTGGAAGGCATTGGGGCAGCACGGAGATTTAGAATTACGTAAATGGTTCTGTTCTGATATTCAAGATGTCCACCATTGCAGCCATCTTGAAAATCTTCAAATCACATCTGCTTCCGAATGGTAAGTCTGATTGAGCTTAAACTTGATGGGAGGCATTTGGGTGTTATGGAAATTCAGAATTACTAAAATCTTTCTGTTCCAATATCCAAGATGGCTGCCATGGTGGCCATCTTTAAATTCTTCAGACCACATCTCCTCCCAAACAGTAAGTCAGATTGAGCCGAAACCTGATGGGAGGCATAGGGGTGACATGGAGATTCAGAATTGCTAAATCATTCAGTTCCAACATCAAAGAATTGGTGGCCATGATGGCAATCTTGAAACTCTTCAAACAACATTAAATTCTGGATTGCTAAAGGCAATCTAATCTGATAACGAAGATGGTCACCATGGCACAATGTAACATATCATCATATCATATCATAATCTGATTTTTGATTAACGTGCAGGTACAGGGGCAACATCCACACCAGTGGGCCCCCTTCCAGATAGCTGGCTTGCTGCACGCATGGCAGATCTCACACCAGATCTCCAGGTATGTCTATCATGAGGGTTGATGGCCGAGAGCTTCCACTCTCTGCAGTCCCTCTCTGTCAGCTGTTTCCATGTCATCTTGGGCCTCCCAGGCCCACGCTTTCCATCAACCTGTATGTCAAAGGTTGTCTTGACTGCACCATTGGAGCGTTCCACATGTCCATACCATCAGAGTCTTCTCTCCTTCAGAATGAGGTCCAGATCCTCAATGCCAAGCCGCACAAGTAGCTCATTGGACCTGGTGGTGACAATGTCTAGCGGTCTGACATTGCAGATCTGTCTGATCATTGCCCTGTCGTTTTGCTGCAGACACTGGAGGTTTGGCTTTGTCAATGGCCAAGTCTCGCTGGCATGGAGCATTGCGTTCCGCACACAAGAGCTGTACACATGGCCACATGTTTTGAAAGAGAGATGGCGTGAAGAGAGAACTGGTAGCAGATCCTTGAACTTCTTCCAGGCGGTTTTCACACGTGTTGTGGTTGAAAGTTCACAGCCACCTGCTGCTGAGAGCATGTCTCCTAAGTAGCAAAAGGAAGCTATCACCTCAGGCTTGTCAGGTCCGACCTGGACTTCCTTCTGTGGTCTGCCATCCAAGCGGCGTGCAGTTCCCTGGCACTGTGTACATCTGTAGTCGGGGTCTTTTTTCAAGCGCTTGAGCCCACTGCATTTCTTGTGCACCCAGTGCTTGCAGCCATTGCAGAAGATGCTGTTGCTGCCCACTCCAGTGCGACAGACGGCGCATGGAAACTCACCTGAACTCTGCAGGAGGTCCAGTCCCATACCGCAGATCATAATCTTTGTCTTTCCTGCATTTACTCTCAGTCCTTTCTTCTCCATTGCTTCTTTCCATGTCAAGAGCCTACTGACACATTCCTCAAGCGATTCAGCGATAACTAAGTCATCAGCATAGAGGTCTTCCCAGGGGACCCCAGAGCAGAACTCTCGTGATAAGGCTCCAAGCACAATGATGAAGAGCAGTGGGCTGAGTACTGATCCTTGGTGAACACCAACCTTCACTTCAAACTCTTCACTTTAGCCCTCACCAACACGGACACGGCTCTGCGCATTTGCATACATCCCCTGCACCAGTTGCACAATCCACTCCTCCACACCAAGTTTTCTCAGCGCCCACCAGATGACCTTCCGAGGTACTCGATCAAATGCTTTCTCCAGGTCTACGAAAGCCATGTAGAGTCTCTTGTTGGCTGCTAGATACTTCTCTTGCAGCTGCCTGACAACAAAGATTGCGCCTGTAGTGCCTCTGCCTGGGACGAAGCCAAACTGGGAATCGTTGATTGACACCAACTGTCTGATGAGGCCGTCCACAATCCTCTCCAGGATTTTCATAACCTGCTCTGTCAGCTTAAGACCGCGGTAGTTGCCCATTTCCAATGCGTCCCCCTTTCCCTTGTAGAGGCAGACAATGAAACTCTGCTCCCAGTCAGAGGGTACCTTGCCATCATGGATGATTGCAGCTGCGAGGTCACGGATCATGGAGGCGCCCATGTCACCGGCTGCTTGTATCATCTCCACCACTATGCCTGATGGGCCCGGTGCTTTGCCTGCCTTCATCTGTGAGATAGCCTTCTTAACCATATCAATGGTGATTGGGATGGGCGGGCCTTCCACTGGTGGTTGATAAGACAGGTGGTCTGGGTCCCAGTCAAACTCAATGTTGAGAAGCCTTTGGTAGTGCTCTAGCCAAGCCTTCTGCTTTGAGTCTTCACTCATTGACATCTCTCCTGCATCATTCTTCACAGGTTTGTCACCAACAACATCAGTGTTCTCTCTTCTAAACTGATTAGCAAGGCGGTAGACTTCTGAAGACTTGGGGTCAATATTCTCGTAGACCTTCTTGTCGGCTTCTTGACGAGCATGGTGCACTGCATGTCTGGCATTTCGTTTGGCTGCATCGTCTGATGCCCTAGTGCCTTTACCAGCCTTCCAGGCCTTGAAAGCTTTCCGCTTGGCAACAATGGCCTTTTCCACGTGTTCATTCCACCACCAGGTTTCACGACGCCAACAGTGTGGCCGAGTTGTGGCACACACCTCCTCAGTTGTCTTGAGCAGTCCAGTCTTGATGTTGTTCCAGATATCCTCAGTGGCCCCATCAGCTACACCTGCAGATGTGCTCACATGCAAGTTGAGGACCTCCTGGAAATGATTGCTTGTCTGAGGGTCTTTAAGCTTCCAAACTTTGAGGCGAGGGGTTTGCGCTTGAATTTTGGTGGCACATCAGTCCTCATGTTGCATACAAAAAGCTGATGTTGCAGAGCTACTTCCTTGCCAGGGATCACTTTTACATCTGTGACAAGTTTGCGCATGGTCCTACGAAAAAGGGTGAAGTCTATCTGCGTGGCTATGTTTCCCGACTTGTATGTGATGAGATGGCTGTCACGTTTCTTGAAACGTGTTCCCAAGAAGCAGGTCAAATGCTAGGGCGTACTCTAGGATTCTCTCATCCTCAACATCTGGTTCCGGCCTGCCATACCCCATCCCACCATGCACTTCCCTGTATCCAGTGCCTGCATGGCCTACATGGCCGTTCCAATCTCCACATGGGATCAGAAATTCTGATGCTGGGATCCTGGCAGTCACAGCACGCAGCTGATCAAAGAACAGGTCCTTTACCTCATCATGTAGCATGCCTAATGGACCATGAAATATAGATTAGGGTTAAATATGAATGACTGCACTCAAGAGGTCATACTAAGATGACTGCATGTGCTAAGTATCACTGGCTGTAGAAGCAATAATTACTGACCTAAATGCATAAACTTAACAAAGTCAGTGGACCGTGGAATATAGGTCAAGGTCAAATGTAGATGACTGCATTCAAGAGGTCGTGCTAAGATGTCTGCAAGTGCCAAGTATCACTGCTGTAGGACCAACAGTTACTGAGAAACTGATCTAAACGGAAAAACTTAAGAAAGTCATTGGACCGTGAAATATGGGTCATAAGTGACCCAGGTCCAAACTTGACCAAGGACTCCTCAAGACAAACATTTTGAGCAAGATTCATGACCCTTTGGTTTCAAAGAAGTTTTTTAAGTTTTTAGTTATATAGCTCTTTATTAATAAATAACCCCGGGGCATGGCCAATTTGGACTCCAGGGACATGGTTGGTAGGATTTATGTAGGAGACCACTAAACACTGCTACATACTAAATATATAACCTGTGGGCCTCACGGTTTCAGAGAAGAAGATTTTTTACACGCCTACCAAACGAATGAATGCGTAACCACCGGTTAAGAACGTGAAACAATTAGATCAACATCCGGTTAGGGATAAGATTGCTCAAAAAGGTAAACAAACTTTGCATTTTCTGTGTTTCATGAGCGATATAAATGTTTTGAGGAAATTATTTGAAAAACGGGGAATTACATTCAAGTGCCCATTGATATTGGCATCTGTGGTGTAAATCTCAGAGCACCTACTTCACGCATATTGACTGAATTGTTTTTCACGTGCTGAAGGTGTACCGAAAGGCAGAGAAAACACGTGGTGATTCGTGGCGTTTTTTGTCCTTTATTCAATTTTGCGCTTTGCTAGAAGTTCAACATATCATCACGCACACACGATAGACACATGTGGTTATTTGTGTTATGGATATTTTGGTTGTTAATGCAGCATTGTCGAAAAATCGGCACAGGAAGGGTTGAAAATGGCTGGAAACGCACAAGATCTATATAAATAATAACAAAACTTAACGGCTATAAAGCCGGTCTGATTTCACCTCCACGTCTCCAGGAACACACGAAGCTTGTTCTACAGAACCATTTTTAGCCAACCTGATAAGCAGTGCACTGTTGATTCAGAAATAACATAGTATTGAATGCAAACATCTTCAATCTCCAGAATCATAGTGTATAATGACTTTGTTTGTGTTTTCACACCAATTCAATGGCCCTGCAATTGTCTGAAATGCAAATTTAACAGGTTTTGGATTTTTTTTTTCTGCAAAGAAGTGCTGATCTGCCTATTTTTGCTGGTTAAGCATTAGATTGTCTGGTTAAGAATTAGATGACCAAAGGAGAAAAACACACCGTTTGTACCCTTTGTAAATGCCAGCAATTTACTACAATAACAGATGGTCTACCTATGATTTGTAAGTTGTCGTGAAATCATCAGATGCAGAAAGTCATGGTGAAAAAAAAGTTTTCTGGATAAGGCCATAGAAATACTAGATTTCAAGCTTATTTGACCGAATTGAGCATCAATTCATATATCAGAGGTCATTGTTTGCTTATGAGAAGACAAAAGGCCAGTTTGCGTTTCATAATGGCGCATAACCTTGTATCATTTTCTATGGTTAAGCATTGGAGAACCCGGTTAAGCATTAGAAACTCGATGAATGTGTAGAAATGCGGCAAAGTGAAGTACAAATGATAATATATTTGCAAGATCATAGCGTGCCTGTTTGACAAGTCTAGCTTGTTCTGACATTTTGGCATGTGGTGAAGATGCTACATTTGAGGTCCAAGGGTTTCTGGTTGGATCGCCGGTCAGGGCAATCGACGGGTCTAAGTCACTCCATACTACACTTGAAAACAAATTATTTGTACTGCTGTCTGTAAAAGTGACGGTTTATTTAGCCTCAGATGTTGTAATTTGTTTGATCTGTGCATATTATGATTACTTTGTACCGAGTTCAGGCTTACTGTTATTCGTTGCCTATTACAGTTAGTTGATGAGCTAGAAGACTTTCAAGCAAACTCAACAACTAATTAAGAAAAGTTTTATCCATTATGTCCACTGAGAGGTTGCTTTGGGTTCCTGCCATTGCAATTTTGTTGTTCACTGCTACATACATATGCTTTATTTTGATCTATATTCGTCTTTCCAGGTTACTGTTGGAGGGCAGAACTAAGAAGGTATCTGCTGATTTTTTTTTTTTCGAATCACATTTGAAGTTTTATTGACCTCATTATCCAGGGGCCATTACCAATGTTTATCTTTAGCTTACCTCTAAGATATTACCAAAGTTTTGTTATTATTTATATAGATCTTGTGCGTAATCAGCCATTTTCAACCCTTCCTGTGCCGATTTTTCGACAATGCTGCATTAACAACCAAAATATCCATAACACAAATAACCACATGTGTCTATCGTGTGTGCGTGATGATATGTTGAACTTCTAGCAAAGCGCAAAATTGAATAAAGGACAAAAAACGCCACGAATCACCACGTGTTTTCTCTGCCTTTCGGTACACCTTCAGCACGTGAAAAACAATTCAGTCAATATGCGTGAAGTAGGTGCTCTGAGATTTACACCACAGACGCCAATATCAATGGGCACTTGAATGTAATTCCCCGTTTTTTTTAATAATTTCCTCAAAACATTTATATCGCTCATGAAACACAGAAAATGCAAAGTTTGTTTACCTTTTTGAGCAATCTTATCCCTAACCGGATGTCGATCTAATTGTTTCACGTTCTTAACCAGTGGTTACGCAGTCATTCGTTTGGTAGGCGTGTTTTAAGTTTATCCAATTTTTACCCATTTAGACCCCAGGGGCATGGTTGGCTGGATTTATGTATGAGTCCACTAATCATTGCTACATACAAAATATGTTAGCTCTTGGCCTCATGTCTTCAGAGAAGATTTTTGAAGGTTCTTTAGCTATATAGTTCTATATAAACTGGAGCGTGGCCAGTTTGGGTCCCAGGGACTTGAATAGAAGTATATAAGCTGTGGGCCTCATGGTTTCAGAGAAGAAGATTTTTTTAAGTTTATTTCAATCAGAAATCCAAGATGGCCGCCATCTTGAAAATCTGTTTTGCGCTTCTCCTGAACTGAAAGGCCAATTGACTCGAAACTTGGTAGAAGGTACCTGGGCAACTTGTAGAGCAAAAATACCTAAAATTGTTTAGATCGGAAATCAATGATGGCCGCCATCTTGAACATCTATTTTGCACTTCCTCTCCTGAACCAAAAGGCTAATTGATGCGAAACTTGATAGGAAAACTTGGGGAAAGTTGTAGACCAAAAATAGCCAAAGTTCTTCCAGTCAGAAATCCAAGATGGGCACCTTTACGGCCCTCTTGAAAATCAATTTTTGCGCTTTGTCTTTTGAACCGAAAGGCCAATTAACTCAAAATCAGGTAGGAAGTATCAGGGCAACGTAGTTCAAAAATAGCTAAAATCATTCAGATTGGAAATGCAATGGTGGCCATCTTGAAAACCTATTTTGAACTTCTCCTGAACGAAAAGGCCAATTGACTTGTAACTTGGTAGGAAGTGTTGCGGTGATTGTAGATCAAAAATAACTAAAATAGTTCTGATCAGAAATCTTAGATGGCCACCATGGTAGCCATCTTGAAAATCTATTTTGAACTTCTCCTGAACTGAAAGGCCAGTTGATTTGAAACTTGGTAGGAAGTATCAGGGTCCATTCAGCCATGGCGGCCATCTTTAAAATCTATTTTGAGCTGCTTCTCCAGAACTAAATGGCCAGTTGACTCTAAACTTGGTAGAAAGTATCAGAGTGATTTGCAGATCAAAATTAGCTAAAATCATTCCAGTCTGAAAATCCAAGATGGCCACCACAGTTGGCATCTTTAGAATCTATTTTGAGCTTTTTCTCCTGAACCAAAAGGCCACTTGACTGGAAACCTGGTAGGAAATATCAGGGTGACATGCAGAATAAAAATAGCTAAAATCATTCTGATAAGAAATCCAAGAGGACCATGGTGGCCATCTTGAAAAAATCAATTTTGAACTTCTTCTCATGAATTGAAAGACCAGTTGACTCGAAACTTGGTAGGAAGTATCAGGGCAATTTGTAGATCGAAAATAGATAAAATCTTTCCCATCAGAAGTCCAAGATGGCTGCCACAGCTGCCATCTTGAAAATCTATGTTGACTTTCTTCTCTTGAAACCAAGGGCCAATTGATTTGAAACTTGGTATGTAGTATCACAGTGACTTGCAGATCAAAAATAACTAAATTCATTCCGATTGGAAATCCATGATACCCTCCACCAGCTGCCATCTTGAAAATCTATTTTGAACCTCCTGAACTGAAATGCCAATTGACTTGAAACGGCTGGAAATATTGGGGTGACATGTAGATCAAAAGTAGCTAAAATTGTTCTGATCAGAAATCCTGAACTTCTTCCCCTCAGCGAAAAGGCCAATTGACTCGCAACCTGAGTATTAGGGTGACTTGTAGATCAAAAATAGCTAAAATCATTCCAATCGGAAATCCAAGCTGGTGGACATCTTGAAAATCTATTTTGAACTGCTCCTGAACTGAAAGGCAAGTTGATTTGAAACTTGGTAGGAAATATCAGGGTGACTTGCGGATCAAAAATAGCTAAAATAGTTTCGATCGGAAATCCATGATATCCTCCACCATCCAAGATCAAAAATAGCTAGTCGTTCCTATAGGGAGTCCAAGATGGCTTTCACAGCTGCCATCTTGAAACTCTATTTTGAATTTCTTCTCTTGAAACAAAAGGCCAATTGACTTGAAACTTGGTATGAAGTATCAAGGTGACTTGCAAATCAAAAATGGCTAAAATCATTCCGATTGGAAATCCAAGATGGCCTTCATTGCATGCCATCTTGAAAATCTTTTTTGAAATTCTTCTGCTGAACCGAAATGCCAACTGACTTGAAACTTGTTAGGAAGTATTGGGGTGTCTTTTAGATAAAAAAAAAAATAGCTAAAATTGTTCTGACCAGAAATCCAAGATGGCCGCCACAGTCGCCATCTTGAAAATCTATTTTGAATTTCTCCTGAAAAGGAAGGCCAATTGACTTGAAACTTGATAGGAAATGTCGGGGTGACTTGTAGATCAAAATATCTAAAATTGTCCTGATCAGAAATCCAAGATGGTCGCCATAGCTGCCACGTTGAAAATCTATTTTGAACTTTTTCTCCTGAACCAAATGGCCAATTGAGTCCAAACTTTATTGGACATATCGAGGTGACTTGTAGATCAAAAGTAGCTAAAATTGTTCTGATTAGAAATCCAAGATGGCTGACATCCTGAAAATCTATATTAAACTTCTTCTCTTGAACCAAAAGGCCAATTGACTCGAAACTTTTCTGGTAATCAGATGAGCGATAAAGAGCCATCTTGCCCTTCTTGTTAGCTCACCTGAGCACGAAGTGCTCATGGTGAGCTATTGTGGTCAGTCAATGTCCGTCGTCCGTCGTGCGGCGTCAACAATAGCTTTAAAAGCCTACTCCTCCTACACCCCTGGGCCAATTGACTTGATACTTGGTAGGAAGCATCGGGGTGACATGTAGATCAAAAATAGCTAAAATCATTCCGATCGGAAATCCAAGGTGGCCGCCATTGCCGCCATCTTGAAAATCTATTTTTCGCTTCTTCTCCTGAACCGAAAGGCCAATTGACTCCAAACTTGCTAGGAACCATCAGGGTGACTTGTAGATCAAAAATAGCTAAAATCGTGCCAATCGGAAATCCAAGATGGCCGCCATGGCCACCATTTTGAAAATCTATTTTTCGCTTCTTCTCCTGAACCGAAAGGCCAGTTGACTCCAAACTTGCTAGGAAGCATCAGGGTGACTTGTAGATCAAAAATAGCTAAAATCGTGCCGAACGGAAATCTAAGATGGCTGCCATGGCCGCCATCTTGAAAACCTATTTTTCGCTTCTACTCCTAAACCCAAAAGCCAATTGACTCCAAACTTGCTAGGAAGCATCAGGGTGACTTGTAGATCAAAAGTAGCTAAAATCGTGCCAATCGAATATCCAAGATGGCTGCCAGGGTGGCCATCTTGAAAATCTATTTTTTGCTTCTTCTCGTGAACTGAAAGGCCAATTGACTCCAAACTTGCTAGGAAGCATCAGGATGACTTGTAGATCAAAAATAGCTAAAATCGTGCCAATAAGAAATCTAAGATGGCTGCCATGGCTGCCATCTTGAAAACCTATTTTTCGCTTCTACTCCTAAACCCAAAAGCCAATTGACTCCAAACTTGGTAGGAGGCATTGGGGTGACTTATAGATCAAAAATAGCTAAAATCATGCCTATCAGAAATCCAAGATGGCCGCCATGGTGGCCATCTTGAAAATCTATTTTTCGCTTCTTCTCCTGAACCGAAAGGCCAGTTGACTCCAAACTTGGTAGGAAGCATCGGGGTGACTTGTAGATCAAAAATAGCTAAAATCATGCGGATCGTAAAACCAGGATGGGCGCCATGGCAGCCATCTTGAAAATCTATTTTTCGCTTCTTCTCCTGAACCGAAAGGCCAGTTGACTCGAAACTTGGTAGGAAGCATTTGGTGACTTGTAGATCAAAAATAGCTAAAATCATGCCGATCGTAAATCCAAGATGGCCGCCATGGTGGCTATCTTGAAAATCTATTTTTCGCTTCTTCTGAACCCAAAAGTCACTTGACTCGAAACTTAGTAGGAAGCATTAGGATGACTTGTAGATCAAATATAGCTAAAATCGTTCTGATCAGAAATCCCAGATGGCCACCATGGCCGCTATCTTGAAAATCTATATTTAGCTTCTTCTCCTGCACCGAAAGGCCAATTGACTCCAAACTTCGTAGGAGACATTGGGGTGACTTGTAGATCAAAAATAGCTAAAATGGTGCCAATCGGATATCCAAGATGGCCGCCATGGCAGCCATCTTGAAAATCTATTTTTCGCCTCTTCTCCTGAACTGAAAGGCCAGTTGACTCGAAACTTGGTAGGAAGCATTGGGGTGACTCGTAGATCAAAAATAGCTAAAATCGTGCCGATCGTAAATCCAAGCTGGCTGCCATTTAGAGTTTGTTCAAATGATCACGCTCACTTGACTGGCATGCCATATATCTTCTTCTTCAAAATAAAGAACTGCTTAAATGATGATCTTTTCATTAGTTGCGATGACAGGATTGGAAAAATGTTGCATAACATCTGCATATCTGCAGTGGCTATGTCACTCAGGTGAGCGACCCGTGGCCTGTGGGCCTCTTGTTAGCTCACCTGAGCACGAAGTGCTCATGGTGAGCTATGGTGGTCAGTCAATGTCCGTCGTCCGTCATCCGTCGTCCTTCGTCCGTCGTCCGTCGTGCGGCGTCAACAATTGCTTTAAAAGCCTACTCCACCTACACCCCTGGGCCAATTGACTTGATACTTAGTTGGAAGCATCGGGGTGACATGTAGATCAAAAAGCTAAAATCATTCCGATCGGAAATCCAAGATGGCCGCCATGGCCGCCATCTTGAAAATCTATTTTTCGCTTCTTCTCCTGAACCGAAAGGCCAATTGACTCCAAACTTGCTAGGAATCATCAGGGTGACTTGTAGATCAAGAATAGCTAAAATCGTGCCGATCGGAAATCCAAAATGGCCGCCATGGCCGCCATCTTGAAAATCTATTTTTCGCTTCTTCTCCTGAACTGAAATGCCATTTGACTCCAAACTTGCTAGGAAGCATCAGGGTGACTTGTAGGTCAAAAATAGCTAAAATCGTGCCGATCGAAAATCCAAGATGGCCGCCATGGCCGCCATCTTGAAAATCTATTTTTCGCTTCTTCTCCTGAAGCGAAAGGCCAACTGACTCCAAACTTGCTAGGAATCATCAGGGTGACTTGTAGATCAAAAGTAGCTAAAATCGTGCTGATCAGAAATCCAAGATGGCCGCCATGGCGGCCATATTGAAAATCTATTTTTTGCTTCTTCTCCTGAACCGAAAGGCCAATTGACTCCAAACTTGCTAGGAAGCATCAGGATGACTTGTAGATCAAAAACAGGTAAAATCGTGCTGATCGGAAATCCAAGATGGCCGCCATGGCCCGCCATCTTGAAAATCTTTTTTTTGCGCTTCTACTCCTAAACCCAAAAGCCTATTTACTCCAAACTTGGTAGGAGCCATTTGGGTGACTTATAGATCAAAAATAGCTAAAATCATGCCTATCGGAAATCCAAGATGGCCGCCATGGCAGCCATCTTGAAAATCTAGTTTTCGCTTCTTCTCCTGAACCGAAAGGCCAGTTGACTCCAAACTTAGTAGGAAGCATCGGGGTGACTTGTAGATCAAAAATAGCTAAAATCATGCCGATCGTAAAACCAGGGGTGAGTTGCATAAGGAAAGTGCTTTCATGTAGCGCTCTGTAGCGATTTGTCCTTGCTATGCAACGGTCTGCTTGTTTGGAGCGCTTTTTAAAATGTCTGCCAAAATGACACGATTTTCAAACTAGGAGTTTCTCGTAAAAAAAACTTGCTTCAACGATTGTTTTGTGTTCTTTGGTCATTTCTGCACAATGCACGTTGTCTAAGGACAATAAAATAAATAAGAAACATTTCATCTCTTTAAACGGACAATGACTACGTCGGGCGCCACCATTTTGTTTTGTCTCGTTGCTATGCAACAGTCTGTTTCAGACAGCGAGTCAGCTCTGAACACAGTTACAAAGTGCTACGAAGCGCTTTTTGGTAACGTACGGTTGCATTGCGAAGCGCTACAAAGCGCTCTGTAACGCTCGCCTAATGCAACTCGTCCCAGGATGGGCGCCATCGCAGCCACCTTGAAAATCTATTTTTCGCTTCTTCTCCTGAACCGAAAGGCCAGTTGACTCGAAACTTGGTAGGAAGCATTTGGGTGACTTGTAGATCAAAAACAGCTAAAATCATGAAGTGCTCATGGTGAGCTATTGTGGTCAGTCAATGTCCGTCGTCTGTTGTGCGTCGTCCGTCGTCCGTCGTGCGGCGTCAACAATTGATCGGGGTGACTTGTAGATCAAAAATAGCTAAAATCATTCCGATCGGAAATCCAAGATGGCCGCCATGGCCGCCATCTTGAAAATCTTTTTTTCGCTTCTTCTCCTGAACCGAAAGGCCAATTGACTCCAAACTTGCTAGGAACCATCAGGGTGACTTGTAGATCAAGAATAGCTAAAATCGTGCCGATCGGAACCCAAAATGGCCGCCATGGCCGCCATCTTGAAAATCTATTTTTCGCTTCTTCTCCTGAACTGAAAAGCCATTTGACTCCAAACTTGCTAGGAAGCATCAGGGTGACTTGTAGGGCAAAAATAGCTAAAATCGTGCCAATCGGAAATCCAAGATGGCCGCCATGGCCGCCATCTTGAAAATCTATTTTTCGCTTCTTCTCCTGAACCGAAAGGCCAATTGACTCCAAACTTGCTAGGAAGCATCAGGGTGACTTGTAGATCAAAAGTAGCTAAAATCGTGCTGATCAGAAATCTAAGATGGCCGCCATGGCGGCCATCTTGAAAATCTATTTTTTGCTTCTTCTCCTGAACCGAAAGGCCAGTTGACTCCAAACTTGCTAGGAAGCATCAGGATGACTTGTAGATCAAAAACAGCTAAAATCGTGCCGATCGGAAATCCAAGATGGCCGCCATGGCCGCCATCTTGAAAGTCTATTTTTTCGCTTCTACTCCTAAACCCAAAAGCCTATTGACTCCAAACTTGGTAGGAGCCATTGGGGTGACTTATAGATCAAAAATAGCTAAAATCATGCCTATCAGAAATCCAAGATGGCCACCATGGCAGCCATCTTGAAAATCTAGTTTTCGCTTCTTCTCCTGAACCGAAAGGCCAGTTGACTCCAAACTTAGTAGGAAGCATCGGGATGACTTGTAGATCAAAAATAGCTAAAATCATGCCGATCGTAAAACCAGGATGGGCACCATGGCAGCCATCTTGAAAATCTATTTTTCGCTTCTTCTCCTGAACCGAAAGGCCAGTTGACTCGAAACTTGGTAGGAAGCATTTGGGTGACTTGTAGATCAAAAATAGCTAAAATCATGCCGATTATAAATCCAAGATGGCCGCCATGGCAGCTATCTTGAAAATCTATTTTTCGCTTCTTCTCCTAAACCCAAAAGTCACTTGACTTGAAACTTAGTAGGAAGCATCAGGGTGACTTGGTAGATCAAATATAGCTAAAACCGTTCTGATCAGAAATCCCATATGGCCACCATGGCCGCCATCTTGAAAATCTATATTTAGCTTCTTCTCCTGCACCGAAAGGCCAATTGACTCCAAACTTCGTAGGAGACATTGGGGTGACTTGTAGATCAAAAATAGCTAAAATCGTGCCAATCGCATATATCCAAGATGGCCGCCATGGCAGCCATCTTGAAAATCTATTTTTCGCCTCTTCTCCTGAACTGAAAGGCCAGTTGACTCGAAACTTGGTAGGAAGCATTGGGGTGACTCGTAGATCAAAAATAGCTAAAATTGTGCCGATCGTAAATCCAAGCTGGCTGCCATTTAGAGTTTGTTCAAATGATCACGCTCAATTGACTGGCATGCCATATATCTTCTTCAAAAAATGATGATCTTTTCATTAGTTGCGATGACAGGATTGGAAAAATGTTGCATAACATCTGCATATCTGCAGTGGCTATGTCACTCAGGTGAGCGACCCGTGGCCCGTGGGCCTCTTGTTTTGTTTTTAGTTCAAATGGTCAATACATGGTACTTGCCTGACAACAGCTGCGTTCCTTCTAAAATCTTCAAAACAAGCAACAGAATGGTAGATCATGTTACACTACATGTAATGAACTTATACCTCTTCGAAGACACTGACACAAATCTTGTAAGAGATCACAGCAGGTGTAAGGGTAAATTTTACCTCCAATGACTTTCTACTTTAATATTCAAAGCAACCACACAAAATATACAATTTTGCTAATATCTACTGCAGAACTGCCTGAGTTATATATTTTGACCAGTTCTAGCATCAAAGGAGGCAAAAACCTCTTTAGAAACAGACAAAAAAATCTTGAACTGTTCAGTATAGGACTGTATTCATATGGAACCAAATCAGTGCTTCGTAAATTTTAGCAGTCCATTACCTAAATGCAGCAGCACTGGAGTATTGCCATAATAGTGTGTATGGTAATCTGTTTTCAACCTGAATTGCCATTCAGAATTGTAATAGATGACATTCTAAAATTTTATTATATATTTCCAAGAAAATGGTGGGTTACATTTAATGCTAGGAGTCACATGATATATTAAGCCAAAAATTAATATGCCAGTTTGAAAAACAGTCGTATTATGTTATGCCCCTCGGCGTCCGTCTGTAAACTTTTTGTTTCCGGATAACTCCTCCTACAGTTTACATCCCATCAAGCTGAAACTTGATATATAGTTAGATCATGATGTGGAGCAGCACATATTGTTTGGAGGTTACAGTTCACAAAATATTAACAGAGTTATGCCCTTTTGAAAATTTCTATAAACATTTTGTTTCCGGGTAACTCCTCCTACAGTTTACATCCGATCAAGCTAAAACTTGATATATATTTAGATAATGATGTGGAGCAGTGCATATTATTTTGAGGTTACAGCCCACCAAATATTAACAGAGTTATGTCCCTTTGAATATTTTTGTAAACATTTCCTTTCCGGCTAACTCCTCCTATAGTTTACATCCATTCAAGCTAAAACTTGATATATAGTTAGACCAGGGCTCGGGAAAACCGGAAAAATAGCCGGTCTGGACCGAAATTAAGAATTCTGGACCGATTTCAAACACCCCAAAACGCTAATAAATCGGTCCAACAGGTTTGTGCCTTGAACCCCATTTTCCCCCAACCAACCAATTTTTACGAATCAATGGTCTAAAAAATCACAAACGGTCAAATCTTCCTAAACTGACAACGTCCGCGCACCTTTTAAATGCGATATTATGGTAGTTAAAAGGCTCTAAACGGTCATTTGACATGTATATTGGAGAGACAGCTGAATAACGGCAACCTACCGCAGCACAAATTAATTACGTCATTATCCAAACATTGTCAAAAAATCAACACTTCACTGACCTTTGTACGGTAAACAAGCGATTAACACGAATCATCAGTAACGGTAGTCTGATAATTAATCCGTTTGTGTGACACGTGTGAATACACTGAGACTGCAAAACATCCAGGTGCAGTCGGCTTGTCCAAAAAGATCAAAGGTCGCTTTACTGAGCGTGATAAAAGAATGCACCGTTTGAACGCACCCGTTTTCTTCCTCTTCATTTTTGTTTTGATCAACACGGTTTGTCAGTCCCAGATTCGATAAATAAATTCTCAAACCGTGTACGTCCTGATCAGATGTCGCATACAACGGCGTCTGATCTGGGTATTATTGATTGCTTCTTTTTTTTTTTTTTTTTTTTGTTGTTGTTGATTGCCGTAACACAAGAGTATAATTCAAGGTAGATTTCACGGTAAAAATAAGTAATGCACCACTTGCGCTGGGCAAGATTGGTCAGTGCTTAAAATTTAAGCAGTCTGATCAAATCTTGAAACATTGAAAACCGCAAAACCGCCCGTGGCGCAGGCCTTTTTTCTTAGGCCTTATTCGGTCCATGAAAGTCGTTTCGTTCCGTCTCTCCTGTTTCCCGCCGTCTTCGCGCTTATATAAGACGGGAATCAGTTGTTTATAAATAGTTTAGGAAAACCCTGCGGAGGTGGAAATAGAACAAAACCGTTTTTTGTTTTTTTTTTTTCTTTCTTTTTACATACCTGACTGTATTTATTGATGACGCCAGCTTTGATCATGCTCGTTATACCCGGACTTCCGTCATATAACGGAGTTGAGGTGTATTATTTAAAAGGAGTTATAGGACTGCCAATTGTCATTAGTTTTCGTGACAGGTGATATATACATTTTTTTTTTTTTTTTTAAATGGGCTCATTGATGACGTCATCGTCATCGGCTGGACCGATTCAGATTTCAAAATTTCCAGAGCCCTGAGTTAGACCATGATGTGGATCAGCACATATTGCTTCTAGGTTACAGTCTACCAATTATTAACAGAGTTATGCCCCTTTGAAGATTTTTGTAAACATTTTGTTTCTGACTAACTCCTCCAAGAGATTACATCCAATCAAGCTCAAACTAGATATATAGTTAGACCATGATGGGGAGCAGTGCATTTTGTTTCTAAGTTACAGTCCACCAAATATTAACAGAGTTATGCCCCTTTGAAAATTTTTGTAAACATTTCATTTGCGGCTAACTCCTTACAGTTTACATCAGATCGACCTGAAACTTGGTTTATAGTTAGACCATGATGTGGAGCAGTGCATATTGTTGTGAGGTTACAGTCCACCAAATATTAACAAAGTTATGCACCTTTGAAAAATGCTGTAAACCTTATTGTTTCTGGCTAACCCCTGTGGATTACATTATATCAAGCTGAAACTTTGTAAATAGTTGCACCATAATGTGGAGCAGTGCATATTATTTCAAGGTAACAGTCCCCCAGATAGTAGCAGAGTTATGTCCCTTTGAAAGTTTCTGTAAATGTTTTGTTTCTGGCTAACTCCTCCTGCAGTTTACATTCAATCAAGCTGAAACTTGATTTATAGTTAGACCATGATGTGGAGCAGCACATATTGTTTTGAGGTTACAGTCCAAGAAATACTAGCAGTAATGCCCCTTTGAAAATTTCATAAGCTAACTCCTCCTAAAGATTACATTAGATCAAGCTGAAACATTGTAAAAAGTTGCACCATGATGTGGAGCAGCACGTACCATTTGGAGGTTACAGTCCACCAATATTCCTCCTACAGTTTACATCCCATGAAGCTGAAAGGAGATTTATAGTTAGACCATGATGTGAAGCAGCAGATTTTTTTTGAGGTTACAGTCCACCAAAGAGTAATAGAGTTATGTCTGTTTTCCATCTGTATTAACTTTTCTTTTCGGGCTAACCCAAACTACTCTCTGTCAGTATAGGTGCTACATCTGATTACTTTCCATTGGCGTATTAGGCCCCGCTTGCGGAGCCCTTGTTTTTCTTCAGAAAAATAAAAAAATATGTATGTTTTAGAATGTCATCTGCTACAGTTTAAGTGTTAAGAGAAAACTAACTTGAACACTGGATAATTTTCAGGTTTACAGGAAGTGTGAAATTAAAAGGGGTCATAGTAATAGGAGGGGAAGAGGATACCCATCCAAACAAAATGAAATTGTAAGTATTTATGGTGAGTTAAAAGGGATCATAGTAATAGGCGGATATAAGATGCCCATCCAAACAAAATGAGATTGTAAGTATTATGTCCCCATACCTAAGGGGAGGGGACATATTGATTTTGGTGCGGATCCAGTTGGCATCAGTGTTGGTGTTGGCATCACACTTTCTTGTCAGCACAATATCTTGTGAACCGGTGGTTGGATTCTTACCAAATTTTCATGTATAAATAATTGTGACATAATAAAGAACTTATTATATTTTGGCGTTCTTGACCTAATTTTCAAAGTCACAGCAGTAGTAAAACTGAAAATTCACGGTGCAGGGACATCTGTTTTCTCTGAAAACACTAATTTATGGTGACGCTAAAAGGGATCATAGTAATAGGAGGGGAAGAGGATACCCATCCAAACGAAATCAGATTGTAAGTATTTGTGGTTAAGTTAAAAGTGATCATAGTAAAAGGAGGGATAGAGGATACCCATCCAAACAAAATGAGATTGTAATGATTTCTGGTAAAGTTAAAAGGCGTCATAGTAATAGCAGGGGAAGAGGCTGCCCATTAATAGGAGGGAAAGAGGATACCCATCCAAACAAAGTGAAATTGTAAGGATTTCTGGTAAAGTTATAAGGGATCATAGTAAAAGGAGGGGAAGAGGATACCCGTCCAAACAAAATCATTGAAGGACTTGTGGTGAAGTTAAAAAGTATAAGCACTTCGCTTCCGTTTCAATCCCATAAAGTATTATTGTATGTATATATATTTTGCATGTCATAGAGAAATTGTGAAATAAATATGTTTAAACTAAGTTAAAAGGGATCATAGTAATAGGAGGGGAAAAGGAGACCCATCTAAACAAATGAGACTAAGTATTTGAAGTGAAATTAAAAGGGATCATAGTAATAGGAGGGGAAGAGGATGCCCATCCAAACAAAATGAGATTGTAAGTATTTGCAGCGAAGTTACAAAGGATCATAGTAATAGGCAGGAAAGAGTATACCCATCCAAACAAAATGAGATTGTAAGTATTTGTGGTGAAATGAAAGGGATCATAGTAATAGGGGACGGAAAGAGGATGCCCATCCAAACAAAATGAGATTGTAAGTATTTGTGGTGAAGTTAAAAGGGGTCATAATGATAGGAGGAGAAGAGGATATCTATCCAAACAAAATAAGGTTGTAAGTATTTTTGGTAAAGTTAAAATTGATGATAGTAATTGGAGGAGAAGAGGATGCCTATCCAAACAAAATGATATTGTAAGTATTTGTGGTGAAATTAAAAAGGATCATAGTCATAAGAGGGAAAGAGGATACCCATTCAAACAAAATGAGGTTGTAACTATTTGTGAAGTTAAAAGGGACCAAAGTGATAGGAGGGGAAGAGGATACCCATCCAAACAAAATGAGATTGTAAGGATTTGTGATGAATTTAAAAGGGATCATAGTAATAGGTGGATAAGAGGATACTCATCCAAAGAAAATGAGATTGTAAGTATTTGGGTTGAAGTTAAAAAGGATCATAGACATAGGAGGGAAAGAGGATACCCATCCAAACAAAATGAGATTGTAAGTATTTGTGGTGAAGTTAAAAGAGACCATAGTGATAATAGGGAAAGAGGATACCCATTCAAACAAAATGAGATTGTAAGTATATGTGAAATTAAAAGGGATCATAGTAATAGTAGGGCAAGAGGATACACTTCCAAACAAAATGAGATTGTAAGTATATGTGATGAAATTAAAAGGGATCATAGTAATAGGAGGCGAAGAGGATACCCATCCAAACAAAATGATATTGTGATGAAATTAAAAGGGATCATATTAATAGGAGGGGAAGAGGATACCAATCCAAATAAAATGAGATCGTAAGCATTTCTGGTGAAGTTAAAAGGGATCACGATAATAGGAGGACAAGAGGCTACCCATCTGAACAAAGTAAAATTGTAAGGATTCGTGGTGAAGTTAAAGGGATCATAGTAATAGGAGGGGAAGAGGATACCCATCCAAGCAAAATGAGATTGTAAGTATTTGGGATGAAGTTAAAAGAGATCATAGTAATTGTAGGGGAAGAGGAATCCCATCCAAGCAAAATGAGTTTGTAAGGATTTCTGGTGAAGTTAAAAGGGATCTTAGTAATAGGAGGAGAAGAGGATACTCTTCTGAACAAAATAAAATTGTAAGGATCTGTGGTGAAGTTAAAAGGGATCATAGTAATAGGAGGGGAAGAGTATACCCTTCCAAATAAATGAGATTGTAAGTATTTATGGTGAAGTTAATCAAGATCATTATAATAGGAGGGGAAGAGGATATCCATCCAAACAAAATGAGATTGTAAGTATTTGTTTGGCAACATCCTTGTGTTCCAAATGTATAGGAACTGGATATGCTAATCTGAGTGGGAACTCAAAATTTTCTTCAACATGTATAGTAAGTTTATCAAATTGTTTGACTGTCTCAATGTATCAAATTGTTTGACTGTCTCAGTATGTCCTTGGTTGAATACCCATAGCCATTCCTCAGATCTGATTTGTGTTTACATTAAAATATTTTATGTAAGATAACATTGAGGGTAACATCTTATGCAACGGTAAAACTAATGTCAATTATTATGTCAATTGTCAAGGTCATTCTGTTGCCAGTATAACTGCATTATACTATACTTAAGTAAGTTAATATATGTAATGTCATTGTACATTAAGTGATGTTTCGTCAAGAACGTGGTTACTTAGCGTAACGCAGATAAATTTATTTAAGACGTCGCTACATGATGTCAATTAGTGACATTAGTACATTGTATACATACTATATATTTGGTCCTTGATAGATGTCAGTTCCAAATGTCACCATTGCGTTACGTTGCTGATATTGTAAAGCTAGGGTGTAACTTAAATTTGATGTGGATGCGTTAAAATTCTGACCAGCATTTCAGTTGTACAATTTTAAACTTGGTTTAAATTTCGACATGAGATTTTAATTTAATCATTATGGCTTATACAGTTAGGAAAGAGTTAGGTTATGAAGGACAGGAATTAAGAGAATGGGTTACTAGGCAGCAGGAAATACAAAGGGCAGATACAAATGCAGAATACGAGTTTGAGAAGGCTAAAGTTGAGGCCCAGAAGGCCAGAGCAGAGGCAGAGGCCGAGAAGGAGAAGCCTATACTGACAGAGAGTAGTTGGGGTTAGCCCGAGAAGGAGAAGGTCAGAGTCGAGGCCAAGGCCGAGAAAGCCAGAGCCGAGGCAGAGGCTGGGAAGGCCCAGATTGAGGCCAATAAAGAAATAGAACTAGGAAGATACGGGGTCAGAGTCAAGGCCGAGGCCGAGAAAGCCAGAGCAGAGACAGAGGCCGAGAAGGAGAAGCCTATACTGACAGAGAGTAGTTGGGGTTAGCCTGAGAAGGAGAAGGTCAGAGTCGAGGCCAAGGCTGAGAAGGCCAGAGCCGAGGCAGAGGCTGGGAAGGCCCAGATTGAGGCCAATAATGAAATAGAACTAGAAAGATACGGCAGGGGCTAGAAAAAGAAAAAAACTAGAACTTTCCCATAAAATAGAATTACGAAAGGCTGCTATGGAACAGTCAAAATCTAAAAACCTTACAGCACATGCACACGATCCCAAGTTGCCGTACTTCGATGATAGTAAAGACAAAATGGACATTTATTTGTCCCGGTTTGAGAAGTATACAACAGCTAATAAATGGGATCCGTCTTTATGGGCCGCATATTTAAGTGCTTTATTAAAGGGGCGAGCCTTAGATGTATATGATAGGTTATCAGATAAGATGGCAAAAGTGGAAAAGACGTACAAGCGGTATGCTATATTATGGCACTTGACCAATTTTTAGAATCGTGTAATAGAGAACAGTATGTCCATTTGAAGCCCAAGAAGTTTAAGAATTTAGACAAGATGGCTAGAGAAGCTGACTTTTTCGCTGAAGCAGGGGATGGCATATCTAGTTGCGTAGCAAAAGAGCAATGGCAGAATAGGGATAACAAAGGGTTTAGTAAGGTCGACAAGACAGAAATTAAGTGCAGGATTTGTGGGAAACCACATCCAACTTGCAAATGTTGGAACAATCCTGATAGAAAAGTAACGTCAAGCGCGGATGTAGGTAATGACGAAGGGAGGTTGGTGACTGCCTCTAGTGACAGTCCAGTGATGGTGTAGAGTCTATTTACCAGGGTAAGGTAGATGATTCCTTGCTTTCAGATGTGAAAGACGAGGATTGGGTTTGCTACTTTTTGAAGTTGTGGTTGCCAACAGCACCAAGTATGCTGATGGTCAGAAAATTGTAGTCCTCAGGGATACTGCTTGTACTGGGGTGGGCATGAGAAGAAACTTGGTTTCACAGGATCAGTTGATTGGTAAAGGGTCAATAGTGACTGATAGATGAAACTATGCAAAGGCATCCTTAAGCAGTCATTGATGTCGTTTGTCCCTTTTTAGCTCACCTGAGCTATGCTACGGCTGAGCTATTGTGATCACTTTTCGTCCGTGATTGCATCTGTCCGTGCATCGGTCCGTCCGTTAACATTTTCAAACGACTTCTCCTCTGAAGCCGCTGAGCCAATTTCGCTTAAATTTCATATGGAGCCTCCTTAGGTTGGGGGAACGAAAGATTGCTGAAATGGTTGCCCTCCGTGGACCGAGATGGCCACCATGCCCATATATGGTAAAAACCTTCAAAAATCTTCTTCTCCAGAACTGAGGATGCCTTGGGGCTGTATCTTTGCACAAATCATTGGGGACAAGAGGTCTACCAAAATTGCTAAAAAAATTGTTGTACATTGACGTTTGGCCTTTTTACGGTGAGGTCAAGTTTGCTTCCATTTGTATGGGAAAAATGTTAAGAATTTCAAATGACTTTTCCTCTGAAGCCTCTGGGCCAATGTTGCTCAAATTTCATGTGGAGCCTCCTTAGGTTGGGGGAACAAACGATTGCTAAAATGGTCATGGTCCATTGACCAAGATGGCCACCATGCCCATATATGGTAGAAACCTTAAAAAATCTTCTCCAGAACCGAGGATGCCTTGGGGCTGAAACTTTGCACAAATCATCAGGGATTGGAGGTCTAGCAAAGTTGCTAAAATGATGGTCGTACATTGACGTTTGACCTTTTTACAGCGAGGCCAAGTTTGCTTCCTTATGCATTTGTATGGGCACCATACATTTGTATGGGAAAAATGGTGAGAATTTCAAACGACTTCTCCTCTGAAGCCTCTGGGCCAAGGTTGCTCAAATTTTATGTGGGGCTTCCTTAGGTTTGGGGAACGAAAGATTGCTAAAATGGTCACGGTCCATTGACCAAGATGGCTGCCATGCCCATTTATGGTAGAAACCTTTAAAAATCTTCTTCTGGGGCCTTATCTTTGCACAAATCCTCGGGGACAGGAGAGCTACCAAAATTGCTAAAATGATGGTCCTACGTTGACGTTTGACTTTTTTACGGCAAGGTCAAATTTGCTTCCCCATGCATTTGTATGGGCATTATATATTTATATGGGAAAAATGTTGAGAATTCATATTTTGGACATCTCCTCTATAATCCATTTGAATCGAAACTTGATGATGAGTATTAGGGTGCTTATGAGACACAAAATAGCTAAATGAGCCGAAAGAAAATCCAAGATGGCCACCACAGCCGCCATTTTGAAAATCAATTTTTGACATCTCTTCTCAAACCTTAGATGGCTTTGAGCCGAAACTTGCTCTTTAGCAACAGGATGACTTCTGGATCGAAACAAGCTAAAATTGTGTTGATCGAAAATCCAAGATGGCTGCAGTGGTTCTGCTCCATTGAACAAGATGGCCGCCAGAGCTAAAAAATAGAAAATCTTCAAATGACATCTTGTCCTTGGCTAATGGCCTGATTTCAAAATATTTGCACAGAAGTATTCCACCAATGGCCCTCAACCAAAATTACTAAAATGTCTCCACTTGGCTGAACAAAGTGGTGGCCAGAGCTAAAAATAGAAAAAACCTTTAAAACACATCTCCTCCACAGATAGTGTCCTGATTTTAAAGTAATCTCACAGAAGTGTTCCTCTTATGGCCCTGTACCAAAATTGCTAAAAAAGTTCTGCTCGGCAGAAAAAACCTTTAAACATCTCCTCCTTGGCCAGTGGCCTGATTTCAAAATGATTTCACAGAAATGTTCCCCTTATCCCCCTTTATCAAAATTGTTAAAATGGTTCTGCTTTGCTGAACAAAATGGTTGCCAGAGCTAAAAATAGAAAAAATAAACTTTAGAGGACAGGATAAGTAGATGAACCAAATGACTTCTGAAAAATATCTGAACTTTTTTTTACTTATGGCGTTTTGAAAATTTTAGCATTTTAACCTTGTAAGCAAGATATCTCAAAAAAAAAAGTCATTGCCTTGTCATAAGTTTCAATATTTGACAGTATTGCATATCTGCAGAGGTGGTTTCACTCAGGTGAGTGAGTTGTGGCCCGTGGGCCTCTTGTTTTTAAGGGTCAAACTGAGGCATTGTGTATGGATGACACTTTTTATGACTTAGTATTTGGCAACATTGATGGTTCTAAGGTACCAGATGTGTCCCATGTGTCCCATTTTTCTGTGGGTGTAGTTACAAGGACCCAGACTAAGCAAGATAAGAAAGCATATAAGAAACTTAAGGTCCCAAATCAGATTCTGAGTGAGAACAAACATGCATACCAGGACGCTCAAATGTCCGATCTCAAGTTAGAACATATATGGCATAGAGCTGACTCAGGGGTCATTACTAAGAGTCGTGGTTTGAATAGGGGTGAAACTAAAATAGTTAAGAGAAGTACTTGTTGTATAGACAATTTACTCAGGGAAATAAGTCGTCGCTTGAACTTATTGTCCCAAGTAGTTTTAGAGAAAAGGTTCTGAAACTGGCTCATGAATCATTGATGGCCAGTCATTTAGGCATTAAAAAGACTTTGAATAGAATTCTGGCCAAGATCTTTTGGCCAGGGGGTTTGTGTTGATGTAACAAGGTTTTGTAGGTCTTGTTAAATTTGTCAGCTGACAATTCAGAAGGGGCATGCAACCAAAGTTCTGTTAGGAAATTTACCATTAATTGACACAACATTTAAAAGAGTAGCAGTCGACATTGTTGGTACGATTGAACCCCGGTCTGATAAGAAGTCGCGGTATATACTAACTATGATTGATTATGCAACACGGTACCCAGAGGTGGTAGCATTACCTACTAATGAGACCGAGTGTATTGCAGAGGCGTTGGTAGAAATGTTTAGTAGGGTTGGGGTGCCTATGAATTGTGGGTTCCAATTTACTTCAGAGGTCATGAAGGAGGTGTCAAGGTTACTGTTTCTCCAGAAATTAACAACCTCAGTCTATCATCCCATGTGCAACAGGTTAATTGAGCAGGTCCACGTTACTTTAAAGCAAATGCTTCATAGAATGTGTGCGGAAAGGCCCAAGGATTGGGATAGGTATCTTCCCATGTTATTATTTGCGATTAGAGAGGTTCAACCTTTTGAGCTATTGTACGAATGTAATGTTCATGGCCCCATGGCAATATTGAAAGAATTATGGTCTGAAGAGATAAGTGATTACCAAGTATTATCTACCTATCAGTATGTGATTGACCTGAGAGAAGGTTAGAACAGACATGCAAATTGGCACATGACAATATGAAGAAGGTAAAGGGCAAGCAAAAGACATATTACGATAGACACACGAGATCACATAGATTTAAGGTAGGTGATAAGGTGTTATTGTCACACGAGATCACATAGGTTTAGAGTAAGTGATAAGGTGTTTTTGTTGCTCTCTACCGATAGCAATAAATTGTTATTACAGTGGAAAGGTCTGTATGAAGGGTCGAAGTACTAATTAGAATGGATTACCGAATTGACATCAACAGCGACATAGGTACTTATCATGCCAATATCTTAAAACAGTATGTTGAACCTCAAAGTGTGACATCACATTGCTTATTTTCAATTGAGACAGTAGCGGAAGTCGACAAAGTTGATGAAACTGATGAGTATTCATTAGATGGTTGTACATTTCCATCAACACAGTGCACGGAATCGTTTAAGGACATTAGTATATCAAATGATTTATCGCCAGAGCAGATTTGCGAGGCTGAATCACTAATAGAACAGTACCCGGATGTACTGACGAGCTTACCCAGATGCATGAATGTAATCCGTTATAATATTAAATTATTGAGAATGGAGCCTGTAAGATCTAAAGGTTACCCTATTCCATATAAAACCTGTGAGGTTATGGAAACAGAAATTCAAGAAAGCTTGACTTATGAGTAATTGAACTGTCAGTTTCTCCATATTCTTCGCCAGTAGTATTGGTTCCCAAAAAGGATGGGTTAGTGCGGTTTTGCATCGATTTTCGGAAACTGAATAAAGTTACTGAATTCTATGCAGAACCAATGCCAAATATGGAGGATGTGATAAATAAACAGTCCGGTAATTAATACTTTTCAAAAATTGATCTGAGTAAGGGTTATTGGCAAGTGGAATTGACTGATGAGTCCAAACCTTTGACAGCATCTGAAACTCCACAGGGATTGTTCCAGTTTAAAAATTTTGCCATTGGGGCTTGTAAATGCTGGAGCTTTCTTTTGCAGGCTGATCTGCATCATTCTGTGGGTTCTTTGAAATGTAGATAGTTTTGTGGACAACATGTGGGTTTTTTCTCTAACTTGGGAAAATCATATGATGTCTTTACGTCAGGTTTTAGATAGACTCTGGTCTGCCAAGCTAACAGCTAAGCCATAGAAATGTGTGATTGGGTATTGCAGTATTGAATGCCTTTGTCACAATATTGTAGGGCAATCTATCAGGCCCCAAGAGGATAAAATACAGGCTATCAGAGATGCCATTAGACCTACTACCAAGAAACAGGTCAAATCATTCATAGGGTTAGCGGGATTTTACCGCAAGTTTATACCTAACTTCTCGACCATTGCTTCTGCTTTAACGGATTCAAAGAAAAAAGATAGGCCAAATAACATCAAAGATTGGCAAGTTCACAATGAAAAGGCTTTTCAAACATTGAAGAATATGCTCTCATCTAGCCCTATTCTTTGGCTAGCTATATTCCAAACTGGAGTACCGTTCATTCTTAGAACGGATTCTTCTGACACTGGGCTAGGAGCTGTTTTGCTCCAAAAATTTGAAGAGGTGCAAGCTGACTACATTCTAGTTATACGCCTACGCAAATAGGAAACTGCTACCTAGAAAAAAGAATTACTCGGTAATAGAGAAGGAATGTCTTGGCATAATCTGGGCTATTGAGAAATACCCCCGTTTGGTGCTGAGTTTCTGCTTGAAACCGATCACAAACGATTGTCCTTTTTGCAATCAGCTAAAGTGTTAAATCCCCAAATAATCAGATGGGTGCTGAAACTTCAGCCATACTGCTTTCAAATTGTAGCTATATGTGGTCAGGATAATTTGGGTGCAGATTACCTTTGCAAGTAATCCGTCCAAGGTTGCATTTGTATATAGTTCTGTTGTCAGTTTTTTATTTTAGCGGCTGTTACTGTGTCGTGGCAAAGAAAAAACAGAGGTTTTTCCTCTTAAGGAGGGGCCTTTGTTACGACAGAGCAGACTGAGGTGCAAGCTGACCACATTCTAGTTTTTATACGCCCGTTTGAAAAATGGGATGTATTATGTTACGGGGTACGGCATCCGTCCATCTGTAAACTTTTTCGTTTCCGGCTAACTCCTCCTACAGTTTACATCCGATCAAGCTGAAACTTGGTATATAGTTAGACCATGATGTGATGCAGCACATATTGTTTCGGGGTTACAGTCCTCCAAATGTTTGCAGAGTTATGCCCCTTTGAAAATTTCTGTACACTTTTCATTTCTGGTTAACTCCTCCTACATTTTACATCCGATCAAGCTGAAACTTCATTTATAGTTAGACCATGATGTGGAGCAGCACATATTGTTTCGAGGTTACAGTCCACCAAATATTAGCAGAGTTATGCCCCTTTGAAAATTTCTGTGAACTTTTCATTTCCGGCTAACTCCTCCTACAGTTTACATCCAATCAAGCTGAAATTTTTGCATAACGTTGCAGATTTTGTCTCCAAATCAAGACGAACATCAACTCAGAAAGTCTATGACGCAAAATGGACCGTATATACCTGTTAGTGTCATAGAAAGAAGGTTAATCCAGTCTCAGCCCTTCTTACTGTTATAGTCGACTTCCTCATTTACCTTTTCTCTGAGAAAAAGTATCAAATTAGCACTATTAAAGGCTACAGGTCTACGATATCTAATACTCTAAAATTTAAGACTGGTAATAGAATCGAATCTAACCCTGTCTTGTCAGAATTAATAAGATCTTTTGAGTTGCAATGCCCTGTACAAAGATCTCTTGCTCCTAAATGGGATTTATCTTGAGTTGTAGTCTGTCTGCAGAAAGCCTCGTATGAAGCTTTACGTAAGGCTTCTAAACTTCATGTAACGTTAAAAACAGCCTTTCTTCTAGCTCTTGCCACTGCCAAAAGATGAAGCGAGATTCATACCCTGGCAATGGATTCAAATCATTTAAGATTCAATCAATCTGATGGATCAGTATCTCTGATAGTTCAAACTGGGTTTCTGGCTAAGAATTAGCTTCCGTCCATTTGCCCAGATCCTACTGTGATCCCTAATCTAGCCTGTATATGTAAAAGGGAACACTCAGATAGACTTTTATGCCCGATAAGAGCTTTAAAATCTATCTTAAGATGACTATACCTTACCGTCAAAATAGAACTAGACTATTTCTACCAATTAAAGGCAAACAAGATATTTCTAAATCCTCGTGTCTCAAGATGGATTTCTTATACTATTAAACTTCCCTACAGGAAACTCACCAGTAAAGACTTTCCCTTCTAAAAGATTAAAGCCCATGAAGTTAGGGCTCTATCTTCCTCTTGGGCCTTTTTCGATAAAGTTCCGCTCAATGAGATTCTTAAAGCAGCAGTATGGAATCAATCCTCTACTTTTGGTAAGTTCTATCTAAGGTATATGTCTCAGCAACTACAAAATTTACATCATTTGGGCCCAGTTGTTGTGGCCCAAAAAGTGGTGGGTGGGGGGGGGGGGGGGGGGCGGGGAGGGCAAGTTAACAGTGCCTTGGATGCCTTAGAAGACTAACAGCCTCCAAACCTGAAGGTACATATATTAAGGTAATTAATATCTTATATATATGTTGGAATGACCTTTCTCTTAGGATTTATATCAAGACAGCTTAATCTAAGAGTTTCTAAGCCTTAATCCAGAAGTGGACGGATCTACTTTTTTTGTGTGTTAGAATTGGGAGCTCCTTCCCACCTTATTGGTGAATTCTAGCACATTATCAATAGGTTAATGTATTGTCAAGGTTGGGCGGTCAAAACCAGGGGTGGTTTTAACCGGCGGTTTTAACCGGTTAAAACTGCCCCGGTCAATACTCTCATAGTGGTCAATACTGGTCAATACTGGTCGATTGAAATATTGAGTGGTCAATTGAATATTTTTAGTGGTCAGCTGGAGATTATGGTGGTCAGTTGGTTGATTGATTATGGCAGATTACAGGCATAGAACAGTCTAGCAATTTGTTCATCTAACTGCTTCCACATACTACACTCTGTTGAAACGACAAACCTACTGAAACTAGTCTTCTGAAGTTTTGGTCTCTTTGCTAGAGGCTGATCATTCGATAGAGTTTCAGGTTCAGATGTTATTTCTTCAAGTGGCTGCTTGGCAATACTTTCTGGCTTTTTAGCCCTAGACATGTTTGTCTACGAGTCTTCAGTCTTAAGACCTTAGCACTAACTTAATATTACAGTCTTTGCACCTTGCACTGTTTTTTTTTTGGTTATCTTCCAAAATAGTGAAGAAGTTCCAAATTGGGTCTTTAGGTTTCATTTTTGACACCTTCAGTAATAGCTTGATGATAAGATAAGATACTATCTAGATTGCATATAACTCAAAATTTCACACATAAGGAATAAAGCCTGGTGTCAGTGTATAATACAGGTATAATATCAGGGACATGTGATTGATAACTTTGGCAATTAGATCTATGTCACACCCACTGCAGTGGCATGGGGCAGCTTTTACACCTTTTAATCTGTTTCGACAGCAATTTACAGGTGTTGCAGATACTTAAATATACTTACAGACATTAGTGAATCTTCAGACATTGTTTGGTTAATTAATTACAGCCTTTTACAGATGTACTACTTCACAGGCCTAAAGATTAATGACAGGTGTATTTCACACGTTTACAATATGTGACAATTTTCTGCAATAACATCACATTTATATGTTAGCTGCTTTTTGATGTAACCTTGTGTGGTACAATCTGGTACAACATTTTTTTTCTGTCAAACAAAATAGGACCTTTCATAAATCCTTTAAAGTCCATGATAAAATCAGCTTATTTATATTCCTGTAAATCAAAATATGAACAATTAATCTAACCTTTAAAGGATAATATAATAATAAAGAGTGTTTGGTTGAAAAGAAAGACCTGTCTATAATTCAGTGAGTCAATCCAATCAACCTCTTCAGTTGACCAGTAATTATGCCTTTTGACTTATGATTAAAAAAAAAAGGACCTCAGATAATTACTATTACATGTATTGATAAAAATTGTTTGTCTTGTCCACTGATGAAAATATAGTCTAACCTCATGTACATGATGTAAGGGGAATGCTTTTAAGACCAGTTTATCAACAGGGCAGAGGCATATACGCTAGTGATTTAATCAACCCAGCTGACCACCAATCGACCACCAATCGACCAAAAATGACCGGTTAAAACCGGTTTTAACCACCGGCCCGGTCATTACTCATATTGACCGGCTTTTTGCCAACCTTGTGTATTGTGCAGTTAAAATGAAGTTTTTAAAAGTAAAACATATTTTAACAAGCAATACTTAACCTATAGATAAGAAAATCCCACCTACCTATCCCCGCTTAGCTCTACCCTTTAGGGTTTTACGTCAAAGAAACTGACACGTGATCAAAAGAGCGGGAGGAATACGTCACACAGGTGACTGCCTAAGGGACTTTTGGATTAAGACTGTATGGGATGGCGTTTCTGTCGTT
Source organism: Anodontia alba (assembly GCA_964016985.1). NCBI lineage: Eukaryota > Metazoa > Mollusca > Bivalvia > Lucinida > Lucinidae > Anodontia > Anodontia alba. The sequence goes on from OZ024825.1 coordinate 61,604,024, forward strand.
TTTTCTGTGGAAGGTATGGGCAGAATAGAATATAGCACATTATTTATAGGTTAAGTATTGCTTGTTAAAATATGTTTTACTTTTAAAAACTTCATATTTGGCAGTTATGATAATCTGATGATTGTCTACCCAGTTTATGTGTTTTATGACCAGGGGCCATTTTGTTTGGTTACCAGGGCAACATTCAATTTTGAAAAAGGAATTTGTTTTAATGACAGCTCCTTCAAAACCACTGAAGCATTATGACTCTTATTTGGTACAAATGTTGCTTGGGTTTGTTTGTTTGTGTTTAGGTTTTACGGCCCAGTCAACCCAATGGGGTCATGTCGAGCGTGGTCAGTTTACCTAACCACATGTTTACTGGGCAGGCTTAGTCCTCTAAGCAGTTAACCAGTATTGTGCACATTCTTTCGCCATTAACTGACAACTGCCCTTGTTGAATCAGCCGAAGGGAGAGAATGACCGTAGAAAATATTTCATGATCAATCTCCACGAAAGAATGTTGCCGACCTCGGCAGGGGTTGAACCTGCGACCTCCTGGTCTCCAGTCGGACAGCGCATCCAACTGAGCCACCGAGGCTTGGGTAAGGACAATCCAAAATAGCCAAAATTATGGTGAGCTGCTTCTTGGTTTGGTTGCCATGGCAACAGAAAGCTCCCATAGACTTATAATAGGAAAACGGTTAAATTGCATTGTCTCCATAACCACTGAAGTGATGTGAATCATATTTGGCAGTTATGATCATCTGATGATTGTCTACCCACTTTATGTGTTTGATGACCAGTAGCCATTTTGTTTGGTTGCCATAGCAATATTAATTTTCAAAAAAGGAATTTTTTAAATGACATCTCTTTCAAAAACACTGAAGCAGTTGGACTTTAATTTGGTTCAAATGTTGCTTGGGTAAGGGCTATTCAGAATAGCTAAAATTATGGTGATCTGCCTCTTGGTTTGGTTGCCATGGCAACAGAAAGCTCCCATAGAGTTATAATGGAAAAATGGTTAAATTGTATTTTCTCCATAACCAGTGAAGTAATGTGAACCATATTTGGCAGTTATGATTATTTAATGATTGTCTACCCAGTTTATGTGTTTTATGACCATCGGCCATTTTGTTTGGTTGCCATGGCAACATTAAATTTTAAAAAAGGAATTTTTTTTAAATGACAACTTCTTCAAAACCACTGAAGCAGTATGATTCTAATTTGGTACAAATGTTGCTTGGGTAAGGGCAATTCATAGTAGCTAAAATTGTGGTGATCTGCCTGTTGGTTTGGTTGCCATGGCAACAGAAATCTCCCATAGACTTATAATGGGAAAATGATTAAACTGCATTTTCTCCATAACCAGTGAAGTGATCATATCATCATAATTGGATTTTTGATTAACGTGCAGGTACAGGGGCAACATCCACACCAGTGGGCCCCCTTCCAGATAGCTGGCTTGCTGCAAGCATGGCAGATCTCACACCAGATCTCCAGGTATGTCTATCATGAGGGTTGATGGCCGAGAGCTTCCACTCTCTGCAATTCCTCTCTGTCAGCTGTTTCCATGTCATCTTGGGCCTCCCAGGCCCACGCTTTCCATCAACCTGTATATCAAAGGCTGTTGACTGCACCATTGGAGCATTCCAGATGTCCATACCATCGGAGTCTTCTCTCCTTCAGAATGAGGTCCAGATCCTCAATGCCAAGCTGCACAAGTAGCTCATTGGACCTGGTGGTGACAATGTCTTGCAGTCTGACATTGCAGATCTCTCTGATCATTGCCCTGTCGTTTCGCTGCAGAGGCTGGAGGTTTGGCTTTGTCAATGGCCAAGTCTCGCTGGCATGGAGCATTGCTCTCTGCACACAAGAGCTGTACACACGGCCATGTGTTTTAAAAGAGAGGTGGCGTGAAGAGAGAACTGGTAGCAGATCCTTGAACTTCTTCCAGGCGGTTTTCACGTGTTGTGGTTGAAAGTTCACAGCCACCTGCTGCTGAGAGCATGTCTCCTAAGTAGCAAAAGGAAGCTACCACCTCAAGCTTGTCAGGTCCGACCTGGACTTCCTTCTGTGGTCTGCCATCCAAGGGGCGTTCAGTTCCGTGGCACTGTGTACATCTGTAGTCAGGGTCTTTTTTCAAGTGCTTGAGCCCACTGCATTTCTTGTGCACCCAGTGCTTGCAGCCATTGCAGAAGATGCTGTTGCTGCCCACTCCAGTGTGACAGATGGCACATGGAAACTCGCCTGAACTCTGCAGGAGGTCCAGTCCCGTACCGCAGATCATAATCTTTGTCTTTCCTGCATTTACTCTCAGTCCTTTCTTCTCCATTGCTTTTTTCCATGTCAAGAGCCTCCTGACACATTCCTCAAGCGATTCAGCAATGATAACAAGGTCATCAGCATAGAGGTCTTCCCAGGGGACCCCAGAGTGGAACTCTCATGATAAGGCTTCAAGCACAATGATGAAGAGCAGTGGGCTGAGTACTGATCCTTGGTGAACACCAGCCTTCACTTCAAACTCTTCACTGTACCCCTCACCAACACGGACACGGCTCTGCGCATTTGCATACATCCCCTGCACCAGTTGCACAATCCACTCCTCCACACCAAGTTTTCTCAGCGCCCACCAGATGACCTTCCGAGGTACTCGATCAAATGCCTTCTCCAGGTCTACAAAAGCCATGTAGAGTCTCTTGCTGGCAGCTAGATACTTCTCCTACAGCTGCCTGACAACAAAGATTGCAATGTCTGTAGTGCCTCTGCCTGGGACGAAGCCAAACTGGGAATCGTTGATTGACACCAGCTGTCTGATGAGGCCGTCCACAATCCTCTCCAGGATTTTCAAAATAACCTGCTCTGTCAGCTTGAGACTGCGGTAGTTGCCCCTTTCCAATGCGTCCCCCTTTCCCTTGTAGAGGCAGACAATGAAACTCTGCTCCAAGTCAGAGGGTACCTTGCCATCACGGATGATTGCAGCTGCGAGGTCACGGATCATGTAGGCGCCCATGTGCTTTGCCTGCCTTCATCTGTGAGATAGCCTTCTTAACCATATCAATGGTGATTGGGATGGGCGGGCCTTCCACTGGTGGTTGATAAGACAGGTGGTCTGGGTCCCAGTCAAACAACGTTGAGAAGCCTTTGGTAGTGCTCTAGCCAAGCCTTCTGCTTTGAGTCTTCGCTCATTGACATCTCTCCTGCATCATTCTTCACAGGTTTGTCACCAACGACATCAGTGTTCTCTCTTCTAAACTGATTAGCAAGGCGGTAGACTTCTGAAGACTTGGGGTCAATATTCTCGTAGACCTTCTTGTCGGCTTCTTGACGAGCATGGTGCACTGCATGTCTGGCATTTCGTTTGGCTGAATCGTATGATGCCCTAGTGCCTTTACCAGCCTTCCTGGCTTTGAAAGCTTTCCGCTTGGCAGCAATGGCCTTTTCCACGTGTTCATTCCACCACCAGGTTTCACGATGCCAACAGTGTGGCCGAGTTGTGCCATAAACCTCCTCAGTTGTCTTGAGCAGTCCAGTCTTGATGTTGTTCCAGATATCCTCAGCGGCCCCATCAGCTACACCTGCAGATGTGCTCACATGCAAGTTGAAGACCTCCTGGAAATGATTGCTTGTCTGAGGGTCTTTAAGCTTCCAAACTTTGAGGCGAGGGGTGAACTTGCGCTTGGATTTTGGTGGCACATCAATCCTCATGTCGCATACAAGAAGCTGATGTTGCAGAGCTACTTCCTCGCCAGGGATCACTTTTACATCTGTGACAAGTTTGCGCATGGTCCTACGGAAAAGGATGAAGTCTATCTGCGTGGCTATGTTTCCCCGACTTGTATGTGATGAGATTTGAAACATGTGTTCCCAAGAAGCAGGTCAAATGCTAGGGCGTACTCTAGGATTCTCTCACCCTCAACATCTGGTTCCGACCTGCCATACCCCATCCCACCATGCACTTCCCTGTATCCAGTGCCTGCATGGCCTACATGGCCATTCCAATCTCCACATGGGATCAGAAATTCTGATGCTGGGATCCTGACAGTCACAGCACGCAGCTGATCAAATAACAGGTCCTTAACCTCATCACTTAGACCAATCTGTGGGGCATAGACAGGAAGGTAACCACACGCTGGCTTACTATGAGTTTCACTAAGATGATTCTGTCGGAGACTCTCTGAACCTCAAAAACTTTCTCTGTCTACTCTCCTGCCACAAACACTCCTACACCAGCAGTGCCTTTGTCGTTTCCTGACCAGTAGAGCTTGTACCTGGTGTCCTTGCCGTTGATTGTGTGGCAGTTTCCACCACAGTATCTGGTCTCTTGAATGCAGCGGACATCCACTTTCCTGCGGGATAGTGTTTCCACTACCTCGTTCCCACCCTGAATTTCGTCAGGTGCTTGCTTGATTCGCCATAATGGCCCGACTCTGCCTCCCACACCTGACAGGAGGCCAAGCCGGAGACGTTACCAACAGAACTTTGATGTCTGTTGGCACCGCCTAACTCTAATTCTATTCTTGTGTTTGCCATGAAAGATTTTGGAACAACTGTTTTTACGGACTCGCCTGTCCTAGCTGACATCCCAACTCAGTTCTTTTACGGCATCTGAGCATGTACGCCGTTCCCACACTCGGGCAGTGTGCTTTGCCGTTGTCCTTATAAAGAAAGGATCGTCCACCAAATCACAATAGCTAGAACACCAAGCCATCGGTCTGTAGATGATTGCTGCCTAGCTCTGCCACCCAAGAATGTGGCAGCCTCGTAACCCTGAAGGTGGGGAGGCAACTGTGATAGAGGGCAACCTCACATTCCCACACTCCTGTTGAGTGTCACAGCTGGATGCAGTTTACGTCATACCCAGGACAGGTATGACGTGAACCATATTTGGCAGTTATGATCATTAGATGATTGTCTACTCAATTTGTGTGTTTGATGACCAGTGGCCATTTTGTTTGGTTGCCATGGCAACATTAAATTTAAAAATAAGGAATTTTTTAAATGACAACTCCTCCAAAACCACTGAAGCAGTAGGACTCTAATTTGGTACCAATGTTGCTTGGCATAGGACAGTTTAAAATAGCCAAAAGTTTGGCGGTCTGCCTCTTGGTTTGGTTGCCATGACAACAGAAAGCTCCCATAGACTTATAATGGGAAAATGGCTAAATAGCACTTTCTCCATAACCAGTGAATTGATTTGAGCCATATTTGGCAGTTATGATCATCTGATGATTGTCTACTCAGTTAGTATGTTTTATGACCGGTGGCCATTTTGTTTGGTTGCCACGGCAACATTCAAGTTTGAAAAAGGACTTTTTCAAATGACAACTTCGAAACCACTGAAGCAGTATGACTCTTAATTTAGTACAAACGTTGCTTGGGTAAGGGCAATTCAAAATAGCTATAATTATGGTGGTCTGCCTTTTGGTTTGGTTGCCATGGCAACAGAAATCTCCCATTGACTCATAATGGGAAAATGGTCAAATTGCATTTTTATGCCCCACCACAAAAAGTGGCAAGTGTATTATATTATACCATTCGAATTTTTGAGTATCCGTCCATCTGTCCGAGTGAAGGTTCAAGGTTTAGGGGCTATTTTTGGGCTATTTTGGACATAATTATGAGGTATTTTGAGGTTTATTCTGTTTAAAATGCATTAGCTAGCCCCTAAGCCAAAAAGTAATAATTTGAAGAAGAAGGTGTAAAAAACACATTCTATTTCAAAACGAAGAACTGCTTAAATTATGATCCTTTCATTAGGTGCAATGACAGAATTGAAAAATGATGGCCACCATGGTTGCATAACAAATGCATATCTGCAGTGGCTATTTCACTCAGGTGAGCGAGCCATGGCCTGAGGGCCTCTTGTTCACGTCTTCTCCAGAACCAAAAAGCCAATTGACTCAGAACTTGGTAGGAAGCATCAAGGTGATTTGTAGATCAAAAATAGCTAAAATGGTTCCGATCTGAAATCCAAGATGGCCGCCATCTTGAAAACTATATTAAACTTCTCTTGAACCGAAAGGCCAATCAACTCAAACTGGTCTGGTAATCAGGTGAGTGATACAGGGCCATCTTGGCCCTCTTGTTGTTTTTCTCCAATATAAATTTTTGGTCACAGATTTCTCAGCTTCTAAGACAGCCAGTCTTCAAATTTTGTATACACTTACAGAGGATTGAAGTATATTGTGTAACAGAAAACCACGATGCTAAAATTTCTTTTGCCTTCTTTTTAGCTCACCTGAGCACAAAGTGCTCATAGTGAGCTATTGTAATTGGTCAATGTCCGTCATCCATTGTGCGTCGTGTGGCATCAACAATTGCTTTAAAAGCCTACTCCTCCTACACCCCTGGGCCAATGGACTCGAAACTTGGTAGGAAGCATCAGGGTGACTTGTAGATCAAAAATAGCTAAAATTTCTGATAGGAAATCCAAGATGGCCACCATGGTGGCCAATTGACTTGAAACTTGGTAAGAAGCATCGGGGTGACTTGTAGATCAAAATTAGCTAAAATCGTTCTGATTGGAAATCCAAGATGGCCGCCATGGTAGCCATCTTGAATGGTGGCCATCTTGAAAATCTATTTTCCGCTTCTTCTCCTGGACCAAAAGGCCAATCGACTTGAAACTTGATAGGAAGCATCAGGGTGACTTGTAGATGAGAAGTACATGTAGTTAAAATCATTCCGATCGGAAATCCAAGATGTCTGCCATGGCCACCATCTTGAAAATCTAATTTTCTCTTCTTCTTCAGAACCAAAAGGCCAGTTAACTCAAAACTTGATAGGAAGCATAGGGGTGACTTGTAGATCAAAAGTAGATGAAATCTTTTTGATCGGAAATCCAAAATGGCTGCAGTGGTGGCCATCTTGAAAATCTATTTTTTGCGTCTTCTCTTGACCGAAAGGCCAGTTGACTCAAACTTGTTAGCTCACCTGAGCTCTGCTCAGGATGAGCTATTGTGATCACTTTTCGTCCGTCGTCCGTCCGTCCGTCCGTGCGTCAGTGCGTCCGTCCGTCCGTTAACATTTTCAAACGACTTCTCCTCTGAAACCGCTGAGCCAATTTTGCTCAAATTTCATATGGAGCCTCCTTAGGGTGGGGGAACGAAAAATTGCTAAAATGGTCACGGTCCGTTGACCAAGATGGCCGCCACGCCCATATATGGTAAAAACCTTTCAAAATCTTCTCCTCCAGAACCGAGAATGCCTTGGGGCTGAACCTTTGCAGGAATCATTGGGGACGGGAGGTCTACCAAAATTGCTAAAAGAATTATCGTACGTTGACGTTTGACCTTTTTACGGCAAGGTCAAGTTTGCTTCCCTATGCATTTGTATGGGAAAAACCTTTAAAAATCTTCTTCTCCAAAACCGAGCATGCCTTATGGCTGAATCTTTGCATATATCTTCGGGAACAGGAGAGCTACCAAAATTGCTTAAATAATGGTCGTACATTGACATTTGACCTTTTTACGGTAAGGTCAATTTTGCTTCCTTATGCATTTGTATGGGAAAAATGTTCAGAATTTTAAACAACTTCTCCTCTGGAGCCTCTGGGCCAATTTTGCTCAAATTTCATATGGAGCCTTCGTAGGGTGGGGGAACGAAAAATTGCTAAAATGGTCACGGTCCGTTGACCAAGATGGCCGCCACGCCCATATATGGTAAAAACCTTTAAAAATCCTCCAGAACCGAGAATGCCTTGGGGCTGAACCTTTGCAGGAATCATCGGAGATGGGAGGTCTACCAACATTGCTAAAAGAATTGTTGTACGTTGATGTTTGACCTGTTTACGGCAAGGTCAAGTTTGCTTCCCTATGCATTTGTATGGGAAAAATCTTCAAAAATCTTCTTCTCCGAGCATGCCTTTTGGCTAAATCTTTGCATATATCTTCGGGAACAGGAGGGCTACCAAAATTGCTAAAATAATGGTCGTACATTGACATTTGACCTTTTTACGTTAAGGTCAATTTAGCTTCCTTATGTATTTGTATGGGAAAAATGTTCAGAATTTCAAACAACCTCCTCTGGAGCCTCTAGGCCAATTTTGCTCAAATTTCATATGGAGCCTCCTTAGGTAGGGGGAACAAAAGATTGCTAAAATGGTCACGGTTCGTTGACCAAGATGGGCGCCATGCCCATATATGGTAAAAACCTTTATAAATCTTCTTCTCTAGAACCGAGGATGCTTTGGGGCTGAATGTTTGCATAAATCATCGGGGACAGGGGGTCTACCAAAGTTGCTAAAATAATGGTCATTACGGCAAGGTCAAGTTTGCTTCCTTATGCATTTGCATGGGAAAAAACATTTAAAAATCTTATTCTCCAAAACCGAGGATGGCTTGTGGCTGAATCTTTGCATATATCATCTGGAACGGGCGGTCTACCAAAGTTGCTAAAATAATTGTCATACATTGACATTTAACCTTTTTACGGCGAGGTCAAGTTTGCTTCTGTATGCATTTGTATGGGCCCCATACATTTGTATGGAAAAAATCTTGATAATTTCAAATGGCTTTTCCTCTGAAGCCTCCGGGCCAGTGTTGCTCAAATTTCTTGCGGACCCTCGGTGGGCAGGAGAATGAAAGATTGCTAAAATGGGTATGGTCCATTGATCAAAATGGCTGCCATGCCCATATATGGTAAAAACCTTTAAAAATCTTCTTCTCCATAACCAAATAAGTCCTGGGTCCTAATCTTTGCACAAATTACGGGGGACAGGAGATCTGCCAAAATTGCTCAAATGATGGTTCTGTGTTGACATTTGACATTTTAGCCTCCAAGGTCAAATTTGCTTCCCTATTTGTGTGGGCCATATACATTTATATTGAAAGTATCGAAGTGACTTGTAGATCAACAGTAGTTAAAATTGTTCTGATTGGAAATCTAAGATGGCTGTCATCTGGTTTATATTTATAATATTTCCCTGCCACTGTGCTGTTTACATGTATAAAATCATGATTCTTCAGAAACCACTTAGCCAATTTCCACCAAATTTCACATTGATCCTTCTGTTGAAATATGATTGATAGTTTATTCAAATGATCATGCTCCATTGACTGTCAGGCCCATATACTCTTCTTCAAAACTAAGAACTGCTCAAATGATGATATTTTCATTAGTTGCGATGATAGGATTGGAAAAATGTTGCATAACATCTGCATGTCTGCAGTGGCTATGTCACTCAGGTGAGCGAACCGTGGCCCGTGGGCCTCTTGTTTTTGACTTGTGGCCCGTTGAAAATTTCAGCATTTTAACCTTGTAAGCAAGATATCTCAAAAATTGTTTAAGCCATTGCCTTGAAACTTGACAGGCTGATAGAGAATGATGAGTAAATGACCTGATTATCTTACAGCAGTTAACTCAGGTGAGCATTGTGCCCCATGGGCCTCTTGTTACCTTTTTCCTTTTTTCCATCTCTCACTCCACTGTAATGCATAGGGAAATTTGTGTCAAAGATTTCTCAGGAACTGCTGCATCTTGGATTTTGAAATTTGGTACAAACATTGGGTATGACTACCTGTATTGTGTAAGAGAGATTCAGCATTTTCATGCTTATCATTCCCTTTATTTGTCCATTTTTCTTTTTCTCCAATAAAATATTTCGTCATATTTCTCAAGAGCTGCTTCACCTAGGATTTTGAAATTTTGTATAAACATTGGGTATGACTTGTATTGTGTAAGATCCTTTACATGTCCATTTTTCTTTTTCTCCAATATAAATTTTTGGTCACAGATTTCTCAGTGCCTAAGAGAGCCAAATGTTTTCGGCCCGCTCACGGGCAGCCGAATATACGATAGGATTTTGCTTAGAAACAGCGAAAAACCTTGAACGCTCCAAATGTTTGGAAATGGCTGGTTTTCGGCATGTTCATTCTTTCCAGTAGTTTGCACTGAAAACCTGTGTTTATTGAACACATACAGCCATTGGCTGAATTTAGCTCGACCAATGACTTTTGCTCTTTCAAACCAAACCAAGGCTATGTCTTTAGGAGCACTCGATTCTGATAGGGTGTTGAAACTCAGTAATGCAGCGGTGCAACGGGGTAATCTAAATGCTGAAAAAAAACAAAAAACAAACACTAACAATATGGAAGTTGGGTGAAAGGTACGAGGGCAGTTCAATAAGTTCGTAGAACTTGGGGTTTAACTCACAGATTGGAAGATGGTTTCAACATTATTTTTCAATATAATCCCCCTTTACTTCAATGCATTTGGTCCACTTTTCTTTTAAGCAGTCTATGCCTTTGAAATAAAAGTAGTCTATTTGGTCCTCAAACCAAGCCTCTGTAGCAGCCTTGAGCTCATCATCGTCCCGAAATCTCGTTCCAAGCAAGTGGGACTTCAAATTTCGAAACAGATAATAATCACTTGGGGCCAGGTCTGGACTGTATGGCGGGTGATTTAACTGCTCAAACTTGCACTCACGAATAGCCGCTTGTGCAACTCTGGACTTGTGCACAGGGGCATTATCATGCAAAAGAAGGACACCAGCAGCTAGCTTTCCCCTTCGTTTTTCTTTAATAGCAACCCTTAATTGTTTAATGACATTGGCATAGTATTCTCCTGTAATTGAAGTACCAGCAGGCTTGTAATCTATCAATATAATCCCTTTGGAGTCCCAAAACACTGTGGCCATTACCTTGCTGGCTGATGGTTGGGTACTAAATTTCTTAGGTGGCGGTGAGCCAGGGCGCTTCCATTGCATGGATTCTTTTTTAGTATCTGGGTCCCAGTGGTGAAGCCAAGTTTCATCTCCTGTTACAAGACGAGTGTGAAAATCTTCTGGATTGGCATTGTACGCTTCCAGAAGTTCTTGACTTGACTCCACCCTTTGCTGATGATCTTGCATGTTCAGGTTTCTGGGTACCCACCTAGCTTAGGTGAAATTTGCGCTTATCCACGTTTATATGTCTCGGTCGCCGCATATCGGCGACTTCTTAAGTAATTGAGCAAGGTCGACAGCTTCTTTGATTGCTGTCCTCACTCTTGAAAACTCAGTAACTTATTGACAGAAACGTTGCGTTTATTGATGTACATATATATCTCGGTCTCTGCATATATCAATGTCTTCTGAAGTAATTGAGTAAGCCTGACAGCTTTCTGATTACTGTCCTAAGACTAACACTCTTGAAACTCCTTAGTTTACATGAAATTTGCGTTTATTCACGTACAAAACTCTGTCACCACGTACCTAAGCCTTCAGAAGTAATTGAGCAAGCCCGACAGCTTCTCTGATAACTGTCCAGAGACTGACTTGAAAATTCGGAAGTTTAATTGAAACTGGCGTTTCTTCCCGTAAATATCTCATGGTCAATGCATATCAGAACCTTCTGAATGAATTTATGAAGCCTGAGAGCTTCTCTGATTATTGCTATCCTGTGATGAACATAATTTTCATTACTATGATTTCTGAATAGATAAGTCGTATCAGGTGTAGCTATCCTATCTCTCTCGGCCTTCGCATAAAGGTACTTACTAAGCTATGCAAGCCTAAAGTAGGCTCAAACTGAGGTTCACGTCCATCTAGTGGTGTTACTATTCTGTGGTTTACACGCATCTGAAAATGCTGTTATCCACTTCAATATCTATGTGGTCTACACGCATCTGAAAACGCTGTTATCCACATCAAAATCTCCCGACCTCCGCATATCGGAGCCTTCTGAAGTAAGCAAGCAAGTCCCATGCCTCCTCTGATTCACGTTTCCGTGCCAAACTCGTAGACACATTATTCTGAATACACCCGAGAAATTCAGCTACCCGGTATCGTTCGGTCTCCGCAAATCGGCACCTTCTCGTATAATCGAGCAAGCTCTAAAATTATCAGCTGCTTTCTGTTTACTTTCCGCGTAAATAATTTCATGAACAAAATTTCATATTCACGAATAACAGTCTGTGAAAACAAATGACTGTTCTGCAACACGTTTTTGGAAGCAAGAAACTATAAGTTTCTTTTCTCCCACGCGAAAGCGATGTGAACTGTTTGTCGCCGGAAATAAAACGAAGAAATGTTGTTGTTGTGCGGATTTTTAACGCTACCAGGCACCCGAGGCACATAGAGGCCTGAAATCAAGACAGCGTACAGTAACCTTTCTGACCTAGCGAACAGTAATTACTTCCCTTGTAAATGTCGTAACTGAATCGCGACGGACGTTTTCGGCCAAATTATTGTTCGCAGCTGCTTAGTACCAATAAATGGCAAAATACAACATTAATTGCGTTAAGAAAAGCGAGTTTTATTTTTCATGTGTAAATCTTACACTAGGGGAATGCAATTAATGTAATTTAACCGAATATTAATGTAAATTAAATCGATGGATCTGTCCAAAGACATTTTTGTGACTTTTGCAAACAGTCTCGGACCCATCAATACCTGGTATTGATGGGTCCGAGAAACAGTGTAAACCTTGATCAGACACTGCAGAACCATTACTGTTTATTTACAGTGCATGATTTTTACAAACTTATATCAAACAAAACTGACACCAGATAGATATAAGTAGTTCTGTTGAACATTTGCAAAAGGTGTAGATCCAGATCAGACGCCTCAGAACGCCGAATCTGATCAGGATCGACGGACGTTCATCGGAGCTCGCCTGAGAGTCTTAAGGATCAGGTGATCTATAATGTATACAAAGGACAGTGAAGTGCAGTCTTTATTAGAATGGCCCTGAAAGTCTTAACTTTAATTTAAAAACGTGAAGAGGAATGGATACACTTTCAGGAGAGGGAAGTCCAAGGGGAAGTCTGTCAGTAGTATTTTTGCCTCCCCTGTAAACGGGAGTTGTCCGTTTTTAGTACCATCCTCTGCCAACATCTTACACCAGAATGGGTTAAGTTTATAATTTATAAATGCATTTAGTAAATATGACTCAGCAGTATAAAACAGTTGTTGGTTGCCCTTGTGAAATGGAAATGGTATCATGACAAATTATTCACATACATGTATTAAATGCGACGGAATTCTTTATATTCGATAATTTATTATTTTTCCAACATTCAACCTCGTTCGTCTTTTTCTGTTTAGACCTAGCCAGATAACCATGCATGGCCAAATACAGAATAGGGATGCTTTGCCTCACATTCCCATATAAGGGGCTGAAGAGGGGGAAATTTTGTTGGTACATATATCAAATGCCACAAAATTCCATATATTTGATATTTTATTATTGTTTTCACTTTACAGCCTCTTCTTTATTTGTTTTCACTGTGCTTGTCAGCTAGTCAGATCCCATGGCTAAATTCAGAACAGGAACAGTTTGCGTCACATTCCCGTATAAGGGGCCCATCAGGGGAAAAATATTTTCTTACATGCTTCAACCTAATTGCCGCATGTTCAATATGTCTTAAGTAGTAAGGGTCAATATGTCTTAAGTAGTAAGCCGAAAATCCAGACTATATTAGATATATCGAATTTTTAAATATTTTTTTCTCTTGATATCCAGCCCCTTCTTTTCTTGAAACCTTTATGTTTTTTGAGTAGGAAGATACCCTAGCTCTATTGAAATAGGGGTGCGACTGTGTCACATTTCCTCGTTAGGAGCCAATGTGTTGAAAATACGCCAGAAAAATCGAAAAATCAAGGGTTTGCTAATTGCAATTTTTTTCTTACTGTTCCAACCTCTTATTTTCTTAAAATGATTATGTGCATTTAGTAGCTAGGTACCCTGGGTAAATCCTGGGTGGGGGTAGATCCTGTCACATTCCCTAGTATGGGAGTATACAAGGGCCAATATGTTGAAAATAGGTAAAAATATCGAAAATCAGGATTGTCTAATTTCAGTATTTTTTTTTACGGTGTTCCAATCTCTTATTTTCTTAGAATTATTATGTGCATTTGGTAGCTATGTACCCTGGGTACATCATAGATGGATGGAATTTCAATCACATTCCCATGTATGGGGGCTACAGGAGACCAATATGGTGAAATACATAAAAAATATAGGAAAATGAAGGGTTGGCTAATTTAAGTATTTTTTTTCGGTTTTCCAACCTCTTATTTCCTTAAAATGATTATGTGCATTTAGTAGCTAGGTACCCTGGGTACATCCTTTGTGGTGGTAGATTCCGTCACATTCCCTAGTATGGGGGCTACAGGGGGCCAATATGTTGAAAATACGCAAGAAATATCGAAAAATCAAGGGTTTGCTGATTTCAACTTTTTGTTTTACTGTTCCATCCCCTTATTTTTTTAAAATAATTATATGCATTTAGTACCTAGGAACCCTGGGTAATAGCCGGCCTCGGTGGCTCAGTTGGATGCACCGTCCGACTGGAGACCAGGAGGTCGCGGGTTCAACCCCCAGAAAGGTCGGCAACATTCTTTCATGGAGATTGATCATGAAATATTTTCTACGGTCATTCTCTCCCTTTCGCTGATTCAAGAAGGGCAGTTGTCAGTTTCTGGCGAAAGAATGAGCACAATACTGGTTAACCGCTTAGAGGACTAAGCCTGCCCAGTAAACTTGTGGTTAGGTAAACTGACCGCTCTCGACATGACCCCATTGGGTTGACTGGGCCGTAAAACCTCAACACAAACAAACAAAACCCTGGGTAAATCCTGGGTGGGGGTAGATTCCGTCACATTCCCTTGTAATGGGGCTACAGGAGACCAATATGGTGAAAATACGTAAAAAATATAGGAAAATGAAGTGTTCGCTAATTTAAGTAATTTTTTTTCGGTTTTCAAACCTCTTAATTTAATTCAAATGATTATGTGCATTTAGTAGCTATGTACCCTGGGTAAATCCTTTGTGGGTGTAGATTCCGTCAACATTCCCTAATATGGGGGCTACAGGGGGCCAATATGTTGAAAATACGCAAGAAATATCGAAAAATCCAGGTTTTGCTAATTTTCAACTTTTTGTTTTACTGTTCCAACCCCTTATTTTCTTAAAATGATTATATGCATACAGGAGACCAATATGGTGAAAATACGTCAAAAATATAGGAAAATGAAGTGTTCGCTAATTTAAGTAATTGTTTTCAGTTTCCAAACCTCTTATTTCATTCAAATGATTATGTGCATTTAGTAGCTAGGTACCCTGGGTACATCCTTTTTTGGGGTAGATTCCATCACATTCCCTAGTATGGGGACTACAGGGGGCCAATATGTTGAAAATACGCAAGAAATATCGAAAAATCAAGGGTTAGCTAATTTCAACTTTATGTTTTACTGTTCCAACCCCTTATTTTCTTAAAATGATTACATGCATTTACTACCTAGGAACCCTGGGTATATCCTGGGTGGCGGTAGATTCCATCACATTCCCTTGTAATGGGGCTGCAGGAGACCAATATGATGAAAATACGTCAAAAATATAGGAAAATGAAGTGTTCGCTAATTTAAGTATTTTTTTTTTCAGTTTTCCAACCTCTTATTTCATTCGACTGATTATGTGCATTTAGTAGCTTATTACTCTGGGTACATCCTTTGTGGGGGTAGATTCCGTCACATTCCCAAATATGGGGGCGACAGGGGGCCAATATGTTGAAAATATGCAAGAAATATCGGAAAATACCAAGGGTTTGCTAATTTCAACATTTTGTTTTACTGTTCCAACCCCTTATTTTCTTAAAATGATTATGTGCATTTAGTACCTAGGAACCCTCGGTATATCCTGTGTGGGGGTAGATCCCGTCACATTCCCTTGTAATGGGGCTACAGGAGACCAATATGATGAAAATACGTCAAAAATATAGGAAAATGAAGTGTTCGCTAATTTAAGTAATTTTTTCTGTTTTCCAGCCTCTTATTTCAATCAAATAATTATGTGCATTTAGTAGCTAGGTACCCTGGGTACATCCTTTGTGGTGGTAGATTCCGTCACATTCCCTAGTATAGGGGCTACAGGGTGCCAATATGTTGAAAATACTCAAGAAATATCGAAAAATCAAGGGTTTGCTAATTTCAACTTTTTGTTTTACTGTTCCAACCCCTTATTTTCTTAAGATGATTATATGCATTTAGTACCTAGGAACCCTGGGTATATCCTGGGTGGGGGTAGATCCCGTCACATTCCCTTGTAATGGGTCTACATGAGACCAATATGGTGAAAATACGTCAAAAATATAGGAAAATGAAGTGTTCGCTAATTTAAGTAATTTTTTTCGGTTTTCCAACCTCTTACTTCATTCAAATGATTATGTGCATTTAGTAGCTAGGTACCCTGGGTACATCCTTTGTGGTGGTAGATTCCGTCACATTTCGTAGTATGGGGGCTACAGGGGGGCCAATATGTTGAAAATACGCAAGAAATATTGAAAAATCAAGGGTTTGCTAATTTCAACTTTTTGTTTTACTGTTCCAACCCCTTATTTTTTTTAAAAAATTATATGCATTTAGTACCTAGGAACACTGGGTATATTCTGGGTGAAGGTAGATTCCGTCACATTCCCTTGTAATGGGGCTACAGGAGACCAATATGGTGAAAATACGTCAAAACTATAGCAAAATGAAGTGTTCGCTAATTTAAGTAATTTTTTTTCGGTTTTCCAACCTCTTATTTCATTCAAATGATTTTGTGCATTTAGAAGCTAGGTACCCTGGGTAAATCCTTTGTTGGGGTAGATTCCGTCACATTCCCTAGTATGGGGGCTACAGGGGAACAGTATGTTGAAAATATGCAAGAAATATCGAAAAATCTAGGTTAGCTAATTTCAACTTTTTGTTTTACTGTTCCAACCCCTTATTTTCTTAAAATGATTATATGCATTTAGTACCTAGGAACCCTGGGTTTTTCCTGGGTGGGGGTAGATTCCGTCACATTCCCTTGTAATGGGGCTACAGGAGACCAATATGGTGAAAATACGTCAAAAATATAGGAAAATGAAGTGTTCGCTAATTTAAGTAATTTTTTTTTCGGTTTTCAAACCTCTTAATTTAATTCAAATGATTATGTGCATTTAGTAGCTATGTACCCTGGGTAAATCCTTTGTGGGGGTAGATTCCGTCAACATTCCCTAGTATGGGGGCTACAGGGGGCCAATATGTTGAAAATACGCAAGAAATATCGAAAAATCCAGGTTTTGCTAATTTCAACTTTTTGTTTTACTGTTCCAACCCCTTATTTTCTTAAAATGATTATATGCATACAGGAGACCAATATGGTGAAAATACGTCAAAAATATAGGAAAATGAAGTGTTCGCTAATTTAAGTAATTGTTTTCAGTTTTCCAGACCTCTTATTTCATTCAAATGATTATGTGCATTTAGTAGCTAGGTACCCTGGGTACATCCTTTTTTTGGGGTAGATTCCGTCACATTCCCTAGTATGGGGACTACAGGGGGCCGATATGTTGAAAATACGCAAGAAATATCGAAAAATCAAGGGTTAGCTAATTTCAACTTTATGTTTTACTGTTCCAACCCCTTATTTTCTTAAAATGATTACATGCATTTAGTACCTAGGAACCCTGGGTATATCCTGGGTGGGGGTAGATTCCGTCACATTCCCTTGTAATGGGGCTACAGGAGACCAATATGATGAAAATACGTCAAAAATATAGGAAAATGAAGTGTTCGCTAATTTAAGTATTTTTTTTGTCAGTTTTCCAACCTCTTATTTCATTCGACTGATTATGTGCATTTAGTAGCTTAGTACTCTGGGTACATCCTTTGTGGGGTTAGATTCCGTCACATTCCCTAATATGGGGGCTACAGGGGGCCAATATGTTGAAAATACGCAAGAAATATCAAAAAATCAAGGGTTTGCTAATTTCAACTTTTTGTTTTACTGTTCCAACCCCTTATTTTTTTAAAATAATTATATGCATTTAGTACCTAGGAACCCTGGGTAATAGCCTGCCTCGGTGGCTCAGTTGGATGCGCCGTCCGACTGGAGACCAGGAGGTCGCGGGTTCAACCACCGCCGAGGTCGGCAACATTCTTTCATGAAGATTGATCATGAAATATTTTCTATGGTCATTCTCTCCCTTCCGCTGATTCAAGAAGGGCAGTTGTCAGTTTCTGGCGAAAGAATGAGCACAATACTGGTTAACCGCTTAGAGGACTAAGCCTGCCCAGTAAACGTATGGTTAGGTAAACTGACCGCGCTCGACATGACCCCATTGGGTTGACTGGGCCGTAAAACCTCAACACAAACAAACAAAACCCTGGGTAAATCCTGGGTGGGGGTAGATTCCGTCACATTCCCTTGTAATGGGGCTACAGGAGACCAATATGGTGAAAATACGTAAAAAATATAGGAAAATGAAGTGTTCGCTAATTTAAGTAATTTTTTTTCGGTTTTCAAACCTCTTAATTTAATTCAAATGATTATGTGCATTTAGTAGCTATGTACCCTGGGTAAATCCTTTGTGGGTGTAGATTCCGTCAACATTCCCTAGTATGGGGGCTACAGGGGGCCAATATGTTGAAAATACGCAAGAAATATCGAAAAATCTAGATTTTGCTAATTTCAACTTTTTGTTTTACTGGTCCAACCCCTTATTTTCTTAAAATGATTATATGCATACAGGAGACCAATATGGTGAAAATACGTCAAAAATATAGGAAAATGAAGTGTTCGCTAATTTAAGTAATTGTTTTCAGTTTTCCAAACCTCTTATTTCATTCAAATGATTATGTGCATTTAGTAGCTAGGTACCCTGGGTACATCCTTTTTTGAGGTAGATTCCATCACATTCCCTAGTATGGGGACTACAGGGGGCCAATATGTTGAAAATACGCAAGAAATATCGAAAAATCAAGGGTTAGCTAATTTCAACTTTATGTTTTACTGTTCCAACCCCTTATTTTCTTAAAATGATTACATGCATTTAGTACCTAGGAACCTTGGGTATATCCTGGGTTGGGGTAGATTCCGTCACATTCCCTTGTAATGGGGCTACAGGAGACCAATATGATGAAAATACGTCAAAAATATAGGAAAATGAAGTGTTCGCTAATTTAAGTAATTTTTTTTCAGTTTTCCAACCTCTTATTTCATTCGACTGATTATGTGCATTTAGTAGCTTATTACTCTGGGTACATCCTTTGTGGGGGTAGATTCCATCACATTCCCTAATATGGGGGCTACAGGGGGCCAATATGTTGAAAATACGCAAGAAATATCGGAAAAAACCAAGGGTTTGCTAATTTCAACTTTTTGTTTTACTGTTCCAACCCCTTATTTTCTTAAAATGATTATATGCATTTAGTACCTAGGAACCCTCGGTATATCCTGTGTGGGGGTAGATCCCGTCACATTCCCTTGTAATGGGGCTACAGGAGACCAATATGGTGAAAATACGTCAAAAATATAGGAAAATGAAGTGTTCGCTAATTTAAGTAATTTTTCTGTTTTCCAGCCTCTTATTTCAATCAAATAATTATGTGCATTTAGTAGCTAGGTACCCTGGGTACATCCTTTATGGTGGTAGATTCCGTCACATTCCCTAATATGGGGGCTACAGGGGGCCAATATGTTGAAAATACGCAAGAAATATCGAAAAATGAAAGGTTTGCTAATTTCAACTTTTTGTTTTACTGTTCCAACCCCTTATTTTCTTAAAATGATTATATGCATTTAGTACCAAGGAACCCTGGGTATATCCTGTGTGGGGGTAGATCCCGTCACATTCCCTTGTAATGGGTCTACAGGAGACCAATATGGTGAAAATACGTCAAAAATATAGGAAAATGAAGTGTTCGCTAATTTAAATATTTTTTTTTTTGGTTTTCCAACCTCTTATTTCATTCAAATGATTATGTGCATTTAGTAGCTAGGTACCCTGGATACATCCTTTGTAGGGGTAGATTCCGTCACATTCCCTAATATGGGGGTTACAGGGGGCCAATATGTTGAAAATACGCAAGAAATATCGAAAAATCAAGGTTAGCTAATTTCAACTTTTTGTTTTACTATTCCAACCCCTTATTTTCTTAAAATGATTATATGCATTTAGTACCTAGGAACACTGGGTATATCCTGGGTGTGGGTAGATTCCGTCACATTCCCTTGTAATGGGGCTACAGGAGACCAATATGGTGAAAATACTTCAAAAATATAGGAAAATGAAGTGTTCGCTAATTTAAGTATTTTTTTTTCGGTTTTCCAACCTCTTATTTCATTCAAATGATTATGTGCATTTAGTAGCTAGGTACCCTGGATACACCCTTTGTGGGGGTAGATTCCGTTACATTCCCTAGTATGGAGGCTAAGAGGGGCCAATATGTTGATAATATGCAAGGAATATCGAAAAATGAAAGGTTTGCTAATTTCAACTTTTTTTTACTGTTCGAACCCCTTATTTTCTTAAAATGATTATGTGCATTTAGTACCTAGGTACCATGGGTATATCCTGGGTGGGGGTAGATTCCGTCACATTCCCTAGTATGGGAGTCTACAAGGGCCAATATGTTGAAAATAGGTAAAAAAATATCGAAAATCAGGATTGGTTAAATTCAATATTTTTTTACGGTGTTCAAACCCCTTATTTTCTTAGAATTATTATGTGCGTTTGGTTGCTAGGTACCCTAAGTACATCATGGGTGGGTGGAGTTTCCGTCACATTCCCTTATATAGGGCTACTGGAGACCAATATGGTGAAAATACGTCAAAAAATATTGGAAAATGAAGGGTTGGCTAAATTAAGTATTTTTTTCGGTTTTCCAAACTCTAATTTCCTTAAAATGATTATGTGCATTTCGTAGCTAGGTACTCTGGGTACATCCTTTATAGGGGTAGATGTCATCACATTACCTTGTATGAAATCTACGGGGTGGGGGGTGGGGGGGGGGGCAATATGTTGAAAATACGTCAGAAAAATTGAAAAATCAAGGGTTTGCTAATTTCAATATATTTTTTTCGTGTTCCAACCTCTTCTTTTCTTCAAATGATTATGTGCATTTCCTAGCTAGGTACCCTGGGTAAATCATGGGTGAGGTAAGTTTCCGTTATATTCCCTGTTATGTGAGGGGGAGGGGGGTCTACAGGGGGCCCAATATGTTTAAAATACGTCAAAAATATAGGAAAATCAAGGGTTGGTAAATTTTAATATTTTCGGTGTTCCAACCTCTTATTTTCTTAAAATGATTATGTGCATTTCGTAGCTGGGTACCCTGGGTTCACCACGAGTGGGGGTAGTTTCCATCACATTCACTGGTATAGGAGGGGGGGGGGGGGGCAGCTACAGGGGGGCCAAAATGTTGAAAATACGTCAAAAATCAACGGTTGGTATATTTCAATAATAATTTCGGTGTTCCAACCGCTTATTAGCTCACCATGGTGAGCTATTGTGGTCAGTCAATGTCCGTCGTCCGTCGTACGTGGTCCGTCGTGCGGCGTCAACAATTGCTTTAAAAGCCTACTCCTCCTACACCCCTGGGCCAATTGACTTGATACTTGGTAGGAAGCATCGGGGTGACTTGTAGATCAAAAATAGCTAAAATCGTTCCGATCGGAAATCCAAGATGGCCGCCATGGCCACCACCTTGAAAATCTATTTTTCGCTTCTTCTCCTGAACCGAAAGGCCAATTGATTCCAAACTTGCCAGGAACCATCAGGGTGACTTGTAGATCAAAAATAGCTAAAATCGTGCCGATCGGAAATCCAAGATGGCCGCCATGGCCGCCATCTTGAAAATCTATTTTTCGCTTCTTCTCCTGAACCGAAAGGCCAGTTGACTCCAAACTTGCTAGGAAGCATCAGGGTGACTTGTAGATCAAAAAAAGCTAAAATCGTGCCGATCGGAAATCCAAGATGGCCGCCATGGCCGCCATCTTGAAAATCTATTTTTCGCCTCTTCTCCTGAACCGAAAGGCCAATTGACTCCAAACTTGCTAGGAAGCATCAGGGTGACTTGTAGATCAAAAGTAGCTAAAATCTTGCCGATCGGAAATCCAAGATGGCCACCATGGCGGCCATCTTGAAAATCTATTTTTTGCTTCTTCTCCTGAACGGAAAGGCCAATTGACTCCAAACTTGCTAGGAAGCATCAGGATGACTTGTAGATCATAAATAGCTAAAATCGTGCCGATCGGAAATCCAAGATGGCCACCATCTTGAAAATCTATTTTTCGCTTTAACTCCTAAACCTAAAAGCCAATTGACCCCAAACTTGGTAGGAGGCATTGGAGTGACTTATAGATCAAAAATAGCTAAAATCGTGCCTATCGTAAATCCAAGATGGCCGCCATGGCAGCCATCTTGAAAATCTATTTTTCGCTTCTTCTCCTGAACCGAAAGGCCAGTTGACTCCAAACTTGGTAGGAAGCATCGGGGTGACTTGTAGATCAAAAATAGCTAAAATTGTGCCAATCGGATATCCAAGATGGCCGCCATGGCAGCCATCTTGAAAATCTATTTTTCGCCTCTTCTCCTGAACTGAAAGGCCAGTTGATTCGAAACTTGGTAGGAAGCATTGGGGTGACTTGTAGATCAGAAATAGCTAAAATCATGCCGATCGTAAATCCAAGCTGGCTGCCATTTAGAGTTTGTTCAAATGATCACCCTCAATTGACTGGCATGCCATATATCTTCTTCTTCAAAATAAAGAACTGCTTAAATGATGATTTTTTCATTAGTTGCGATGACAGGATCGGAAAAATGTTGCATAACATCTGCATATCTGCAGTGGCTATGTCACTCAGGTGAGCGACCCGTGGCCCGTGGGCCTCTTGTTTTATTAAAATGATTATGTGCATTTGGTAGCTAGGTACCCTGGGTACATCACGAGTTGGGGTAGTTTCCGTCACATTCCCTGTTATGGGGGAGGGGTGCTAAAGTGTGTGTGTGGTGGGGGGGGGGGGGGGGGGGGGGGGAGGAGCAATATGTTTAAAATACGTCAAAAATATAGGAAAATCAAGAGTTGGTAAATTTCAATATTATTTTCGTGTTCCAACCTCTAATTTTCTTAAAATAGTTCTGTGCATTTACTAGCTAGGTACCCTGGTATGGGGGCTACAGGGTGCCAGTATGTTGAAAATATGCCAGAAATATTGAAAACTCAAGGGTTTGCTAATTTCATTTTTTTTTTTTTTTTTTACTGTTCCAACCTCATATTTTCTTAAAATGATTAGGTGCTTTTCGTAGCTAAGTACCCTGGGTTCATCATGGGTGTGTGTGGGGGGGGGGGGGGGGGGGGGGGGGTGAGGTTTCGGTATAAGGGGCTACAGGGGGACAATATGTTGAAAATAGTCAAAAATATAGGAAAATCAAGGGTTGGTAAATTTCAATATTATTTTCGGTATTCCAACCTCTTATTTTCTTAAAATGGTTGTGTGCATTTAGTACCTAGGTACCCTTACTACATCCTGGGTAACGGGCCCCCGTAGCCTAGTGGATAAGAGAGTTGACTCTTAATCCATTAGGTTTCTCACCGCTGTGGTTCGAGCCTCGCTCGGGTCATATGTGGGAAAGCCAAGTTCTGCTTACGGATGGTCAGGTGGTTTTTCTCCGGGTTCTCCGGTTTTCGCCCACCTTCGATGAACGATCGGCTCGATATAAGTGAAATATTCTTGAAAGGGCCGTAAAACCCAAATCAAAAAAAAAAAAAAAAAAAAACATCCTGGGTAGGGGTAGTTTCCGTCACATTCCCTGGTATGGGGGCTACATGGGGCCAATATGTTGAAAATATGCCAGAAATATTGAAAAATCAAGGGTTTGCTAATTTCATTTTTTTTACTGTTCCAACCTCATATTTTCTTAAAATGATTAGGTGCTTTTCGTAGCTAGGTACCCTGGGTTCATCATGGATGGGGGGCGTTTCCGTCACATTCCCTGGCATCATGGGCTACAGGGGGCCAATATGTTGAAAATAGCCAAAAATATAGGAAAATCAAGGGTTGGTAAATTTCAATATTACTTTCGGTGTTCCAACCTCTTATTTTCTTAAAATGGTTGTGTGCATTTAGTACCTAGGTACCCTAGGTACATCCTGGGTAGGGGTAGATTCCATCATATTCCCTGATATGGGGGCTACAGGGTGCCAATATGTTGAAAATATGTCAGAAATATTGAAAACTCAAGGGTTTGCTAATTTCATTTTTTTTTTACTGTTCCAACCTCATATTTTCTTAAAATCATTAGGTGCTTTTCGTAGCTAGGTACCCTGGGTTCATCATGGGTGCGGGGGCGTTTCCGTCACATTCCCTGGCATAATGGGCTGTGGGGGGGGGGGGGGGGGGGGCTAATATGTTGAAAATAGTCAAAAATATAGGAAAATCAAGGGTTGGTAAATTTCAATATTATTTTTAGTGTTCCAACCTCTTATTTTCTTAAAATGGTTGTGTGCATTTAGTACCTAGGTACCCTTACTACATCCTGGGTAGGGGTAGTTTCCATCACATTCCCTGGTATGGGGGCTACATGGGGCCAATATGTTGAAAATATGCCAGAAATATTGAATATATTTTTTTTTACTGTTCCAACCTCATATTTTCTTAAAATAATTAGGTGCTTTTCGTAGCTAGGTACCCTGGATTCATCATGGATGGAGGGCATTTCTATCCTGGCATAATGGGCTACAGGGGGCCAATATGTTGAAAATAGCCAAAAATATAGGAAAATCAAGGGTTGGTAAATTTCAATATTATTTTCGGTGTCCCAATCTCTTATTTTTTTTAAATGGTTATGTGCATTTAGTAAGTAGGTACACTGGCTACATCCTGGGTAGGAGAAGATTCCGTCACATTCCCTGGTATGGGGGCTGCAGGGGGGAGGGGGGGGGGGCAATATGTTGAAAATATGCCAACCATATATCGAAAAAATAAAGGGTTTGCTAATTTCATTTTTTTTACTGTTCCAACCTCATATTTTCTTAAAATGATTATGTGCATTTTGCAGCTACGTATCCTGGGTACATCATGGGTGGTGGCGTTTCCGTTACATTCCCTGGTATAAGGGGCTACAGGGGGTGGGGGGGGGGGGGGGGCAATATGTCGAAAATAGTCAAAAATATACGCAAATCAAGGGTTGATGCATTTCAGTATTATTTTCGGTGTTCCAACCTCTTATTTTATTAAAATGAGTATGTGCATTTTGGTATTAAAATGAGTATGTGCATTTGGTAGCTAGGTACCCTGGGTACATCATGAGTGGGAGTAGTTTTCATCACATTCCCTGGTATGGGGGCTACGGCGGGGGGCAGGGGGGTAGGGGTGTGGGGGGGGGGCAATATGTTCAAAATACGTCAAAAATATAGGAAAATAAGGGGTTGGTAAATTTCAATATTATTTTCGGTATTCCAACCTCTTATTTTCTTAAAATGGTTATGTGTATTTAGTCAGTAGGTACTCTGGCTACATCCAGGGTAGGGGTAGATTCCGTCACATTCCTTGGTATGGAGGCTGCAGGGGACCAATTTGTTGAAAATATGCCAGAAATATCTAAAAATCAAGGGTTTGCTAATTTCATTTTTTTTTACTGTTCCAACCTCATATTTTCTTAAAATAATTAGGTGCTTTTCGTAGCTAGGTACCCTGGATTCATCATGGATGGAGGGCGTTTCTATCCTGGCATAATGGGCTACAGGGGGCCAATATGTTGAAAATAGCCAAAAATATAGGAAAATCAAGGGTTGGTAAATTTCAATATTATTTTCGGTGTTCCAACCTCTTATTTTTTTTAAATGGTTATGTGCATTTAGTAAGTAGGTACACTGGCTACATCCTGGGTAGGAGAAGATTCCGTCACATTCCCTGGTATGGGGGCTGCAGGGGGGAGGGGGGGGGGGCAATATGTTGAAAATATGCCAGAAATATCGAAAAAATAAAGGGTTTGCTAATTTCATTTTTTTTACTGTTCCAACCTCATATTTTCTTAAAATGATTATGTGCATTTTGCAGCTACGTATCCTGGGTACATCATGGGTGGTGGCGTTTCCGTTACATTCCCTGGTATAAGGGGCTACAGGTGGGTGGGTGGGTGGGTGGGGGGGGGGGGGGGGCAATATGTCGAAAATAGTCAAAAATATACGCAAATCAAGGGTTGATGCATTTCAATATTATTTTCGGTGTTCCAACCTCTTATTTTATTAAAATGAGTATGTGCATTTGGTATTAAAATGAGTATGTGCATTTGGTAGCTAGGTACCCTGGGTACATCATGAGTGGGAGTAGTTTTCATCACATTCCCTGGTATGGGGGCTACGGCGGGGGGCAGGGGGGGTGGGGTGGGGGGGGGCAATATGTTCAAAATACGTCAAAAATATAGGAAAATAAGGGGTTTGGTAAATTTCAATATTATTTTCGGTGTTCCAGCCTCTTATTTTCTTAAAATGATTATGTGTATTTAGTCAGTAGGTACTCTGGCTACATCCAGGGTAGGGGTAGATTCCGTCACATTCCTTGGTAAGGAGGCTGCAGGGGACCAATTTGTTGAAAATATGCCAGAAATATCTAAAAATCAAGGGTTTGCTAATTTCAGTTTTTTTACTGGTCCAACCTCATATTTTCTTAAAATTATTATGTACATTTCGTAGCTAGGTCCCCTGGGTACATCATGGGCGGGGCATTTCCGTCACATTCCCTAGTATAATGGGCTACAGGGGGCCAATATTTCGAAAACAGTAAAAAATATACTAAAATCAAGGGTTGTAAATTTCAATATTATTTCTGGTGTTCCAGCCTCTTATTTTCTTAAAATGATTATGTGCATTTGGTAGCTAGGTACCCTGGGTACTTCACAAGTGGGGGTAGTTTCCGTCACATTCATTGGTATGGGGGCTACAGGGTGCCACTATGTTCAAAATACGTCAAAATATAAGAAAATAAAGGGTTGGTAAATTTCAAAATTATTTTCAGTGTTCCAACCTCTTATTTTCTTAAAATGATTATGTGCATTTGGTAGCTAGGTACCCTGGGTACTTCACAAGTGGGGGTAGTTTCCGTCACATTCATTGGTATGGGGGCTACAGGGTGCCACTATGTTCAAAATACGTCAAAATATAAGAAAATAAAGGGTTGGTAAATTTCAAAATTATTTTCAGTGTTCCAACCTCTTATTTTCTTAAAATGGTTATGTGCATTTAGTAAGTAGGTACCCTGGGTACATCCTGGGTGGGGGAAGATTCCGTCACATTACCTCGTATGGGGGCTACAGGGTGCCAATATGTTGAAAATATGCCAGAAATATAAAAAAATCAAAGGTTTGCTAATTTCTTTTTTTTTTTTTTTTTTTAGCTCACCTGAGCAAAATGTCAGGGTGAGCTATTGTCATCACCCTCTGTCCGTCGTCCGTCGTCCGGTGTCCGTCGTCCGTTGTCAACAATTAGTTTGTTAACACTCTAGAGGTCACAGTTTTGACCCAATCTTGATGAAACTTGCTCAGAATGTTTGCCTCTATGAAATCTAGGTCAAGTTCGATACTGGGTTAGTTGGGGTCAAAAACTAGGTCACCAGGTCAAATGAAAGGAAAAACTTAACACTCTAGAGGTCACAGTTTTGACCCAATCTTGATGACACTTGCTCAGAATGTTTGCCTCTATGAAATCTAGGTCAAGTTCGATACTGGGTTACTTGGGGTCAAAAACTAGGTCACCAGGTCAAATCAAAGGAAAAACTTGTTAACACTCTAGAGGTCATAGTTTTGACCCAATCTTGATGAAATTTGCTCAAAATGTTTGCCTCTATTAAATCTGGGTCAAGTTTGAAACTGGGTCACTTGGGGTCAAAAACTAGGTCACAGGGCCAGATCAGCAGAAAACCTTGTTAACACTCTAGCGGTCACATTTTTGAAGCAATCATCATGAATCTTGCTCAATATGTTTGTCTTGATGAGTTCTAGGTCAAGTTCGAAACTGGGTCACTTGTGGTCAAAAACTAGGTCACTGGGCCAAATCAGCAGAAAACCTTTTTAACACTCTAGCGGTCACATTTTTGAAGCAATCATCATGATTCTTGCTCAAAATGTTTGTCTTGATGATTTCTAGGTCAAGTTCGAAACTGGGTCACTTGGAGTCAAAAACTAGGTCACTGGGCCAAATCAGCAGAAAACCTTGTTAACACTCTAGCGGTCACATTTTTCAAGCAATCATCATGAATCTTGCTCAAAATATTTGTCTTGATGATTTCTAGGTCAGGTTTGAAACTGGGTCACATGGGGTCAAAAACTAGGTCACCAGGCCTAACCAGCAGAAAACCTTGTTAACACTCTAGCGGTCACAAATTTTCAAGCAATCATCATGAATCTTGCTCAAAATCTTTGTCTTGATGAGTTCTAGGACATGTTTGAAACTGGGTCATGTGGGGTCAAAAACTAGGTCACCAGCCCAAATCAGCAGAAAACCTTGTTAACACTCTAGCGGTCAAATTTTTGAAGCAATCATCATGAATCTTGCTCAAAATGTTTGTCTTGATGATTTCTAGGTCAAGTTCGAAACCGGGTCATGTGGGGTCAAAAACTAGATCACATGGCCAAATCAATGGAAAATCATGTTATCACTCATGCGGTCACATTTTTCAAGCAATTATCATGACTCTTGCTCAAAATGTTTGTCTTGATGATTTTTAGGTCAAGTTTGAAACTGGGTCACCTGGGTTCAAAAACTAGGTCACCTGCCCAGATCAGCGGAAAACCTTGTTAACACTCTAGTGGTCACATTTTTCAAGCAATCATCATGAATCTTGCTCAACATGTTTGTCTTGGTGATTTCTAGGTCAAGTTTGAAACTGGGTCACTTGGGGTCAAAAATTAGGTCACCTGGCCAAATCAGCAGAAAACCTTGTTAACACAGTAACGGTCACATTTTTGAAGCAATCATCATGAATCTTGCTCAAAATGTTTGTCTTGATGATTTCTAGGTCAAGTTCGAAACTTGGTCACATGGGGTCAAAAACTAGGTCACCAGGCCAAATCAGCAGAAAACTATTTACACTCCAGAGGTCACATTTTTGAAATAATCATCATAAATATTGCTCAAAATGTTTGTCTTGATGATTTCTAAGTCTAGTTTAAAACTGGGTCACTTGATATCAGAAACTAGGTCACCTGGCCAAATCAAAGGAAAACCGTGTTGATGCCCTAGAGGTCACATTTTTGAAGTGATCATCATGAATCTTGCTCAAAATGTTTGTCTTGATGATTTCTAGGTCTAGTTTAAAACTGGGTCACTTGATATCAAAAACTAGTTCACCTGGCCAAATCAAAGGAAAACCTTGTTGATGCTCTAGAGGTCACATTTTTGAAGTGATCATCATGAATTTTGCTCAAATTGATGATTTCAAGGTGATGTATAGTTTTCTGTCCATTTAGGTCAGTTTCTCAGTAATTATTGGTCCTACAGAGTGATATTTGGTACTTGTGAAGTGTTTGTGTTTAGGTCAGTTTCTCAGTAACTATTGCTCCTACAGCCAGTGATACTTAGTACATGCATACATCTTAGCGTGACCTCTTGAGTGCAGTCATCCATATTTGACCTTGACCTTTATTTCACAGTCCATTAGACATGCTACATTGTCTTGCTTGTTAATATAATCAATTTGAACTTTGATCAGAATGTTTGCCTTGATCAGTTCTAGATCAGGCTCTCAAAGTGCTATGTTGCTCAGGTGAGCGTTACAGGGCCATCATGGCCCTCTTGTTTTTTACTGTTCCAATCTCATATTTTCTTAAAATGATTATATGCATTTCATAGCTAGGTACCCTGAGTACATCATGGGGTGGGGGGGGGGTGGGGTGGTGGATGAGGTTTCTGTCACATTCCCTGGTATAAGGGGCTACAGGGGGACAATATGTTGAAAATAGTAAAAAATATAGGAAAATCAAGGGTTGGTAAATTTCAATATTATTTTCGTTATTCCAACCTCTTATTTTCTTACAATGGTTATATGCATTTAGTAGCTAGGTACCCTGGGTACATCCTGGGTGGAAAAAGATTCCGTCACATGCCCTGGTATGGGGGCTAAGCGGGAGGCCAATATGTTGAAAATACGCAAGAAATATGGAAAAATCAAGGGTTTGCTAATTTCAACTTTTTTTTTTAACTATTCCAACCCCTTATTTTCTTAAAATGATTATGTGTATTTATTACCTAGGTACCCTGGGTACATCTTGGGTGGGGTAGATTCCGTAGTATGGGAGTCTACAAGGGCCAATATGTTGAAAATAGGTAAAAAATATCGAAAATCAGAATTGGCTAATTTCAGTATTTTTTTTTGGTGTTCCAACCTCTTATTTTCTTAAAAATTATTATGTGCATTTGGTAGCTAGGTACCCTGGGTACATCATGGGTGGGAGGAGTTTCCGTCACATTCCCTTGTATGGGGGCTACAGGAGACCAATATGGTGAAAATACGTCAAAAATATAGGAAAATGAAGGGTTGGCTAATTTAAGTATTTTTTTTTCTGTATTTCACCCTCTTATTTCCTTAAAATGATTATGTGCATTTCGTAGCTAGGTACCCTGGGTACATCCTTTATGGGGGTAGATATCATCACATTACCTCGTATGTTGAAAATACGTCAGAAATATCGAATATTCAAGGGTTTGCTAATTTCAATATTTTTTTTTTCGGTGTTCCAACCTCTTATTTTCTTAAAATGATTATGTGCATTTCGTAGCTAGGTACCCTGGGTGAATCATGGGTGTGGGTAGTTTCCGTCACATTCCCTGGTATGGGGGCTACTGGGGGCCCAATATGTTTAAAATACGTCAAAAATATAGGAAAATTTATGGTTGGTTAATTTCAATATTATTTTCGGTGTTCCAACCTCTTATTTTCTTAAAATGATTATGTGCATTTCGTAGCTAGGTACCCTGGGTGAATCATGGGTGTGGGTAGTTTCCGTCACATTCCCTGGTATGGGGGCTACAGGGGGCCCAATATGTTTAAAATACGTCAAAAATATAGGAAAATGTATGGTTGGTAAATTTCAATATTATTTTCGGTGTTCCAACCTCTTATTTTCTTAAAACGATTATGTGCATTTAGTAGCCAGATACCCTGGGTACATCCTGAGTAGGAGTTTATTCCGTCACATTCCCTGGTTTGGGGGCTACAGAGGGCTAATACATGTTTGTTGAAAATATGTCAAAGCATAGGAAAATCAAGGTTTCAGTGTTCCAACCTCTTACTTTCTTAAAATGATTATGTGCATTTGCTTGCTAGGTACCCTGGGTACATCATGGATGGGGGTAGTTTCCGTCACATTCCCTAGTTTGGGGACTACAGGGTGGGGGGGGGGGGGGGGGGGGAAGCAATATCAAGGGTTTGCTAATTTCAACTTTTTTTTTTTTTTTTTTTTTTTACTATTCCAACCCCTTATATTCTTAAAATGATTATGTGCATTTAGTAGCTTGGTACCCTGGGTACATCCTGGGTGGGGTAGATCCCGTCACATTCCCTTGTATGGGGATATAGGTGAGGGGGGAGGGGGGCGGGGAGGGGGGGGGAGCAAATTAATGAAAATATGCCAAAATATTGAAAAATCAAGGGTTGGCAAATTTCATTATTTTTTTTTTCGGTGTTCATATATCATAATCATAATCGGATTTTTGATTAACGTGCAGGTACAGGGGCAACATCAACATCAGTGGGCCCCCTTCCAGATAGCTGGCTTGCTGCACGCATGGCAGATCTCACACCAGATCTCCAGGTACGTCTATCATGAGGGTTGATAGCCGAGAGCTTCCACTCTCTGAAATCCCTCTCTGTCAGCTGCTTCCATGTCATTTTGGGCCTCCCAGGCCCACGCTTTCCATTAACCTGTATGTCAAAGGCTGTCTTGATTGCACCACTGGAGCGTTCCACATGTCCATACCATCAGTGTCTTCTCTCCTTCAGAATGAGGCCCAGATCCTCAATGCCAAGCCGCACAAGTAGACCATTGGACCTGGTGGTGACAATGTCTTGCGGCCTGACATTGCAGGTCTGTCTGATCATTGCCCTGTCATTTCGCTGCAGACGCTGGAGGTTCGGCTTTGTCAATGGCCAAGTCTCACTAGCATGGAGCATTGTGCTCCGCACACAAGAGCTGTACACATGGCCACGTGTTTTGAAAGAGAGGTGGCGTGAAGAGAGAACTGGTAGCAGATCCTTGAACTTCTTCCAGGAGGTTTTCACACGTGTTGTGGTTGAAAGTTCACAGCCACCTGCTGCTGAGAGCATGTCTCCTAGGTAGCAAAAGGAAGCTACCACCTCAAGCTTGTCAGGTCCAACCTGGACTTCCTTCTGTGGTCTGCCATCCAAGGGGCGTGCAGTTCCCTGGCACCGTGTACATCTATAGTCAGGGTCCTTTTTCAAGCGCTTGAGCCCACTGCATCTCTTGTGCACCCAGTGCTTGCAGCCATTGCAGAAGATGCTGTTGCTGCCCACTCCAGTGCGACAGACAGCACATGGAAACTCGCCTGAACTCTGTAGGAGGTCCAGTCCCATACCGCAGATCATGATCTTTGTCTTTCCTGCATTTACTCTCAGTCCTTTCTTCTCCATTGCTTCTTTCCAAGTCAAGAGCCTCCTGACACATTCCTCAAGTGATTCAGCGATGATAACAAGGTCATCGGCATAGAGGTCCTCCCAGGGGACCCCAGAGCGGAACTCTCATGATAAGGCTTCAAGCACAATGATGAAGAGCAGTGGGCTGAGTACTGATCCTTGGTGAACACCAACCTTCACTTCAAACTCTTCACTGTACCCCTCACCAACACGGACACGGCTCCGTGCATTTGCATACATCCCCTGCACCAGTCGCACAATCCACTCCTCCACACCAAGTTTTCTCAGCGCCCACCAGATGACCTTCTGAGGCACTCGATCAAACGCCTTCTCCAGGTCTACAAAAGCCATGTAGTCTCTTATTGGCAGCTAGATACTTCTCTTGCAGCTGCCTGACAACAAAGATTGCGTCTGTAGTGCCTCTGCCTGGGACGAAGCCAAACTGGGAATCGTCGATTGACACCAACTGTCTGATGAGGCCGTCCACAATCCTCTCCAGGATTTTCATAACCTGCTCTGTCAGCTTGAGACCGCGGTAGTTGCCCCTTTCCAATGCGTCCCCTTTTCCCTTGTAGAGGCAGATAATGAAACTCTGCTCCCAGTCAGAGGGTACCTTGCCATCACTAATGATTGCAACTGCGAGGTCACGGATCATGGAGGCGCCCATGTCACCGGCCGCTCTTATCATCTCCACCACTATGCCTGATGGGCCAGATGCTTTGCCTGCCTTCATCTGCGAGATAGCCTTCTTAACCATATCAATGGTGATTGGGATGGGCGGGCCTTCCACTGGTGATTGATGTGACAGGTGGTCTGGGTCCCAGTCAAACTCAACATTGAGAAGCCTTTGGTAGTGCTCCAGCCTCTTATTTTCTTAAAAATGATTATGTGCATTTAGTAGCTAGGTACCTAGGGTACATCCTGTGTGGGGTAGATTCCGTCACAATCTCTATTACGGGGGCTACGTTTGTGGGGGGGGGGCAGATAGCATGACAATATTGGCCCAACGTTGAAATATGGTCGGACAGTTGGCTAACCGTTGGCATCATATGTACAACATTGCGCCAATGTTGGGCCAACGTCATACAAATTTGACAAATTTCAGAGAAAAATAAGTCTTATGCACTAACATTGGGCCACCGTTGGCCCAACATATGTATTTAGATGCATATTTTCCCCATGCTTTTTGTTTATATGATAATGTTGGGTCTACGTTGGCCCAACATTGATATGTGATGCACACTTTTTAAAAGATACACAAGCCGCGGATTCATTTAATAATGAAAATTTTTGAATGGACAAATAAATGAAAATGTTACAATATTTGTAGTTTTTACTTTAATTTTCAAAAGGAAGAAAAATAGAGCCATCTTGTCTTGTTGGGAATCCTACCTTCTGAATACAAAAAAAAAATACAGTTTTTATATTGATAAAACATTTTTTTTCTTGCAATGTAAAAATAATTAAAGTTGAGATTTTACTCTTTCATTAGTTTAATTCCGCATACAAAATATGAGAAGAAATGCTTCATTAATAAATCTAATTATGATACTGTCTTTGACTATTCACCACCTGCAGGTTATAACATCAATTATAATGAAACATAATACCCCAGAGAGTTATGTTTGTGTTAGCCATTATCAGTGTATAATTAATTCTAGGAAGATAAACACCAGAATCTGCTTTTTAGTGCCTTTATAGCTGGCTGTTAGACAACATCTTGTTTATGTTGTTAAGCTTTATGTGTAAGTTGAACAATGATGTTTTATAAAAGTGAATGAAAATTACTTTTTTTTTTGTAAAATGAAGAAAATGATAAAAAATGAAAAAATGATGAAAAAAATAAAAAAAATGAAATAAAAACCAACATTCACCTCATTTATTAAGATATTTCTTCGAAACAGTTGTTGATTGATATATCGCTTGACAACTTGGATGTAGGATTCTTTTCGTATACAGTATTATTCAGCTTCGATCGATAAAGATATTTGGAAACAGTAACCTCTTTATACCACAGTGCATTATAACACAAATTCGGATATAACATGGTTCAAAAATGTATAGATTATATAGAAAAATGACATTTATAACACAAATTTGGATATAACACGGTTCAAAAATGTATAGATTATATAGAAAAATGACATGTCATTTTTTTTCTTATAAACAACCTATACATTTTTGACTGGATATAGCACATATGTTTAACTAACACAGTTTTTGTTTAAAACTCAAACAACCCTCCGCTTTCATAAAGAGATTGTTTTGTAATTAACTTTTTCTCGACTTTAAAATTTTATGGCTTTATCGATCAAAGTTGAAAAAAAAAAATGCGTTACAGTGTTTGATGCGGACGAAATTTTCATGTTTGATACGGATAAACATTATTTTGCGTCCAAGTTGACAACTGATATGTCAGTATACGTTGGGCCAACGTATACAATGTACGTTGGCATAACGTTGATTCAGTGTTACCCATCATATATGTCCTACGTTGGCCCAACATTGCGCCAACATGTTGGCCCTACGGAGGCCCAACGAGCAAGTTAACGTTGGGCCAAGGTTATTTTACAACGTTGGCCCAACGGTGACTAACCAAAATACTACGTTGGCCCAACGTTGTCTTGCTATCTGGGGGGCAAATATGTTGAAAATTACGTCAAAAATTTATTTAAAAAATCAACGGTTGGCTAATTTCAATATTTTTTTACCATGTTCCAACCTCTTATTTCCTTAAAATGATTATTGGGATGTTGTTTAGTGAAATGGTGTATTCAATGTTATTTATAAGTTCAGGTATCGTTAAAAATAACTAAATGTTTGCTTATGTGCAATTTAAATGACTTTTGTGAAAGCCGATACTTGTTAAAATATACGGGACTTCCATTATTTGCAAATTTATCAGTATCCGTCTTATTCCAGTGTTTTAAATATTTTAAAACGTGAAGAAAATATCGGAATACTGATTATTTTGGTTCTAATACAAAAACGTTTTGCATTCGTAAAAAAGTACAATTCAAGAGACGCAATCCAAAAATCTTTCCCTACTGTTCGCGATGAGTTACCATATGGACTACTGTCCGCTGGCTTGATTTTACCTTATATATGGAGCGTCTCAGTGAGTGGATCACATCAAGGTTGCTAAACACTTTTTAAATCATGCGGGTTGTGAACTTGTCAGGGGAGATAAATCCTATTGTAAATTTCGTATCATGTAAGTATAAATTTCGGAAGTAAAATTGCATTACTGCTTATGAAGAATCAATAAAACTGAGACTCCTATTTTCTAATCTGTTGTTTCTTAAGGCAATCTTTTTATATGTTTATTATATTTCCCTGCCCCTGTGCTGTTTACCTGTATAAAATCATGATATTGTTAAACAACTCTTTAGACAGCACTTAGCCAATTTCCACCAAATTTCACATTGATCCTACTAGTACTGTTGAAATGTGTTTGAGAGTTTGTTCAAATCATCATGCTCCATTGACTGTCCTGCCCATATATTCTTCTTCAAAAATAAGAACTGCTTAAATGATGATCCTTTCATTAGCTGCAATGATAGGATTGGAAAAATGTTACATAACATCTGCATATCTGTAGTGGCTGTGTCACTCAGGTGAGCGAGCCATGGCCCGTGGGCCTCTTGTTATTGGTTGCCATGGAAACCAAAATGCCAAAAAAAAAAAAAAATAAATAAATATAAAACAAATAAATAAAAAAAAAATAGAAAAAAAAAAACTTAAAATATCATCTCCTCAGAAACCATATGCTCTATGAGGCTGAGACTCTATGGAAATATTCACCATATTACACTTTACAGGTTTTATGTTCTTTATGAAATTCAGCTCTTTAGTTTGTTTGCTATGGCAACAGAATTTCCATAGACTTGTAATGGGGAAAATTGAAAAATGACATTTACTGCCAAGCCTTTCAAGATATTTTGGCAAAACTTTCATAGAAATGTTCCTTAAGCAATGTTCTATCTGCCATATGATTTTAGGCCTACTGCTCATTTTTATTAGTTGCGACAGAAACCAGAATGCAAAAAAAAAAAAAAAAAAAAAAAAGAAAAGAAAGAAATACTTAAAAAACATCTCCTCAGAAACCAAATACTGTATGAGGCTGAGACTCTAATTCAAGGTTTTCCCTGACAAGCATTTTGGCAGTTTTTACTCCCAAAATCTTGTTCTGGACCCTCAAATTTTAGGGGCAAGGGTCCTTAGTGATGCAGATATTAATAATTCAAAATTAATTTCATTTATCTATGGCTTTGTATGTTAATCTATTTGTGATCTAAAGGGCAAGAATTAACATTATTTGGTCAACAGTTAACCCTTAAAGCACTGAGCAAATTTGTAGCAGATGACTTTATAAAATTCTTTTTGTTGTTTTTCAGAGGCAATAAGACCTGACATTTCATGTGAATCATCTGCCTAGCAGATGATTCACATAAAATGTCTAGTCTTATTTTCTCTGAAACATAAAGCATTTCAAAGTTTCATCTGCTGTAGTTATGATTAGTGCTTTAATACAACAAACCCCTTAGTCTTATTAAAGGACCCCTTAATTCCACATAAGGGAGTCCATGGGACCCTCATTTTAAAACTCTGAGGGAAAACCCTGCTTTATAGAAATATTAAGCATATTAGCCGTTACAGGTTTTGTGTTGTTTTAGCTCACCAGAGATGAAGGCTCCAGGGGAGCTTATAGGATGGGCAGTTGTCCGTTGTCTGTTGTCTGGCATCAACACATTTAAACGGTATCTCCCCTGAATCCACTGGGCCGATTGTGTCCAAATTTCATCTGTAGCATCCTTGGGCTGGGGCTGCCATGGTTTATAAAAATACATCGCTGCCAGTGGGCAGTGCCCACCTGAGCTCTGGTGAGCATAGTGGCCCATGGGCCTCTTGTTTTTTTAGAGTGAATTTTATGTGTAAGTATGTGGAATATTTTCTGGGAGATTCCACTTCATCAATGATTTTACATGGAAACTTAAATTTTACACGGAAAATCAGTCGGTTTTGGTGGATATATGTGTATTTCCAAATACAATTACATGGAAAGCTCCGGGCCCATCAGGCATAGTGGTGGAGATGATAAGAGCAGCAAGTGACACAGGCTCCTCCATGATCCGTGACCTCGCAGCTGCAATCATTCATGATGGCAAGGTACCTCCGACTGGGAGCAGAGTTTTATTGTCTGCCTCTACAAGGGTAAGGGGTATGCATTGGAAAGGGGCAACTACCACGGTCTCAAGCAGAGGCAGGTCATGAAAGTCCTGGAGAGGATTGTGTATGGCCTCATCAGCCAGTTGGTGTCAGTCGACGATTCCCAGTTTGGCTTGTCCTAGGCAGAGGCACAACAGATGCAATCTTTGTTGTCAGACAGCTGCAAGAGACGTATCTAGCTGCCAGCAAGAGACTCTACATTGCTCTCATAGACCTGGAGAAGGCGTTTGATCGTGTGCCTTGGAAAATCATCTGGTTGGTGCAGAGAAAACT
Source organism: Anodontia alba (assembly GCA_964016985.1). Lineage (NCBI taxonomy): Eukaryota > Metazoa > Mollusca > Bivalvia > Lucinida > Lucinidae > Anodontia > Anodontia alba. The sequence continues at coordinate 61,641,883 of OZ024825.1, forward strand.
TGGTGTGGAGGAGTGGATTGTGCCACTGGTGCAGGGGATATATGCCAATGGGCTGAGTCATATCTGTGTTGGTGAGGTGTACAGTGAAGAGTTTGAAGTGAAAGTCTGTGTTCACCAAGGCTCGGTACTCAGCCAGCTGCTCTTTATCATTGTGCTTGAAGCTCTGTCAGGCAAGTTCTGCTCTGGGGTCCCCTGGGAGGACCTCTATGCCAATAACCTTGTTATCATTGCTGAATCACTCAAGGAATGTGTCAGGAGGCTCTTGACTTGGAAAGAAGCAATGGAGGAGAAAGGACTGAGAGCAAATGCAGGAAAGACAAAGATCATGATCTGTGATACGGGCCTGGACCTCCTGCAGAGTTCAGGCGAGTTTCCATGTGTAGTCTGTAGCACTGGAGTGGGCAGCAACAGCATCTTCTGCGATCGCTGCAAGCACTGGGTACACGAGAAATACAGTGGGCTCAAGCGCTTGACAAAGGACCCTAATTACAGATGTACATGATGCCAGGCAACTGCATACCCCTTGGACAGCAGACCACAGAGGGAAGTCCAAGTCGGGCCTGACAAGCTAGAGGTGGTAGCTTCCTTTTGCTACCAAGGAGACATGCTCTCAGCAGCCGGGAACTTTCAACCACAACACGTGTGAAAACTGCCTGGAAGAAGTTCAAGGAGTTGCTACCAGTTCTCTCTTCCCGCTACCTCTCTTTCAAGACATGTGGCCATGTGTACAGCTCTTGTGTGCTGAGCGCAATGCTCCATGCCAGTGAGACTTAGCCATTGACAAAGCCAAACCTCCAACGTCTGCAGTGGGGAGACAGGGCAATGATCAGACAGATCTGCAATGTCAAGCAGCAAGACATTGTCACCATCAGGTTCATCAGGTCCATTGTGCGGCTTGGCATTGAGGATCTGGTCCTCATTCAGAAGGAGAGAAGGCTCCACTGTTTATGGAAATGTGGAATATCAAGACAGCCTGTGACCTACAGATTGATGGAAAGCCTCGGCCTGGGAGGCCCAAGATGACATGGAAGCAGCTGACAGAGAGGGATTGCATAGAGTGTAAGCTCTCGGCTGTTGACCCTCATGATAGACACACCTGGATATCCGATGTGAGATCTGCCATGCATGCAGCAAGCCAGCTACCTGGAAGGGGGGCCCACTGATGTGGATGTTGCCTCTGTACCTGCATGTTTATAAAAAATGATGATGATGATGATGATGATGATGAAATTATATGTCAAATCTATTTTTACACAATCATAGATTTGAGAGAATGGTCAGAACAGGCTTGAAATCTCGATTGAGTTTGAATTTGGGTCAGATAGGATAAACCACTTCAGAGTTACATCCCCTTGAAGATTAAAAAATTTGCCTATAGACTTATAATGAGGAAAATGTTGTCTGACTGATAACAACTTCATTTTTTTTTTTTATTGAATGTTGGTCAAACCTGCTGATAATGAGGACAGGCATATAATCTTGGCCAAGTTAAATTTCAGCCATATTGAGCCATTCACGATATAGTTACTTGCCCTTGAGCGCTCAAAAAGCCCGTATTTGACCTTGTCCGGACAATAACAGGCATTAAATCTCAACCATGTTTGAATTTCAATCAGATTGGTATATTCATTTCAGAGTGATTGAAAAATTTGTCTATGAGATGTATAATGGGGACTTCAAAGAAGAATATCTCAGAGACCAGTGGATCAATTTTGATCAAATTTCATATTTAGCAAGGTTGGATTAGAGGAGTGACTGCATGTTTTTGGGCAGATTCTGTCAAAACTCTGATTTCCATGGCAACACCGATAGCAGCAGCTCCCATTTATTTATAATGTGGAAAAAATCTTTTCCCTCAATAACTTGTTGTTTTTTTAGCTCACTTGAGTAAAGCTCAGGGTGAGCTATTGTGATCACCATCTTCCATCGTCCGTTTTCCGTCGTCAACAATACTTTTGGTTAAAACTCAAGAGGTCACAGTTTTTATCCAATGTTGATGAAACTTGCTCAGAATGTTTGCCCCTATGAAATCTAGGTCAAGTTCGAAACTGGGTCACTGGGGTCAAAAACTAGGTAACCAGGTCAAACCAAAGGAAAATATTGTTAACACTCCAGAGGTCACATTTTTCAAGCAATCATCATGAATCATGCTAAAAATGTTTGTCTTAATGATTTCTAGGTCAGGTTCAAAACTGGGTCACTTGGGGTAAAAAACTAGATCACCAGGCCAAATCAAAGGAAAACCTTGTTAACACTCCAGAGGTAACATTTTTGAAGTAATCATCATGAATATTGCTCAAAATGTTTGTCTTGATGATTTCTACGTCAATTTTGAAACTGGGTCACTTGGGATCAAAAACTAGGTCACCAGGCCAAATCAAAGGAAGACCTTGTTAATACTCTAGAGGTCACATTTTTGAAGCAATCATCATGAAGCTTGCCCAAAATGTTTGTCTTAATGATTTCTAAGTCACATTTTTGAAGTGATCATCATGAATCTTGCTCAAAATGTATGTCGCTGATTTCTTGGTGAAGTTTGGAACTGGGTCACCTATGATGTATATTTCACGGTCCAGTGACATTCTTTAGTTTTTCTGTTTAGGTCAGTTTCTCAGTAACTGTTGATCCTACTGTGATATTTGACACTTGTGAAGTGTTTGTGTTTAGGTCAGTTTCTCAGTAACTATTGCTCTGATAGCCAGTGATACTTAGCACATGCATACATCTTAGCATGGCCTCTTGAGTGCAGTCATCATATTTGACCTTGACCTCTTTTTCACAGTCCATTAGACATGCTACCTTGTATTACTTGTTAATATAATCATGAATTTTGGTCAGAATGTTTGCCTTGATCAGTTCTAGGTCAGGTTCTCGAAGTGCTATGATACTCAGGTGAGTGTTACAGGGCCATCATGGCCCTCTTGTTTTTTAATGTGACTTTCATCAAACCTACAGATTCATCAGAACAGACATAAAATGTTGGTCAAGTTTCACTTTAGGTCAGATCTGAATATTCACTTTAGAGTTGTGTCCCCTTTGACTTATCATGGTGAAACTTGTCTGACTGATAATTACTTTGTTTTTGATTGAAAGTTGATTAAACTTTCTAACAATCAGTACATGCACAGAGTCTAGGCTGAGTTAAAATAACAGGAATATGAGGCAATTCATGTGAGAGTTATTTTCCCTTGAATGCATTGTTTGAACTTGTTCACTCAATAACTTGTTTATTTTTCATCTGACTTTCATCAAACCTTAGGTATCAAGACAGGCATAAAACCTCGGCCAGGTTTAATTTTTTTTTCCGGAGTCATGCCCTTTGTAAAACAACTGATAATGAAATTTTGTCAGCAAGATATCTCAAAAACTATTTGAGCTAGGGCCTTGAAACTTGGTGTGCTTATTGGGGACAAAGAGTAGATTACTTGATTAACTTTTGAAAAAATTCCAAATTTTTTGGGGGAATTATGACCCTTGTATATAATGATATTATAATGATACTGAAACCTTGTCAGCAAGGTATCTCAAAAAAAAACAAACTATTGAGCTAGGGCCTTGAAACTTGGTGAGCTTATTGGGGATGATGAGTGGATTACCAGATTAACTTTTGAAAAATTCTGATTTTTTTTCTGGTGTTATGCCCTTTGTCATGTAATGATAATGAAATCTTGTCAGCAAGATATCTCAAAAACTATTTACCAGTAAGATAGGGCCTTGAGATTTGGTGAGCTTATTGGGGATGATTACCTGATTAACTTTTGAAAAAAAATCTTTGCCAGAGTTATATCCCTTTCAAACTGGACAAGCATATAGTTCGGAGCATAATATTTTACAAACACATTTCTACACATTTCTAGTTTCAGAGTTATTTGCCCTTGAGCTTAGAAAAAAACTTTTTCCATATAGTTGTCCCCCGTGTTTTCGAAGAAAAGCGAGGGGACATAGTATTCGACTTTCCATGGTGCATGGTGCGTGATTCGTGGTGCGTGGTTCCGAGTTTATAATAGGTAACTTGTGAGCGCAACTCCTCCTACAGTTTTTAACCAATCATTCTGAAGTTTTACAGGTGTCTTCATCATGGTCTGAAGATATGCATGTGCTTTTTACAGAATCCTTAAGTTATTTTTTTTTCACTTTTTTCACATTTTTAACTTAGACATTTCTTGCATGGTTCCAAGTCAGTAGTAGGTACCATGTGAGCACAACTCCTCGTACAGTTTTATACCGATCCTTTTGAAACTGTACAGGTGTTTTAATCATGGTTTGAAGATGTGCATGTGCTTTTTACAGAATCCGTAAATCATTTTTTTCACTTTTTACACATTTTTAACTTAGACATTTTTTGCATGATTCTGAGTCAGAAGCAAGTACCTTGTGAGCACAATTCCTCCTACAGTTTTATACTGATCCTTCTGAAACTTCACAGGTGTCTTAATCATGGTCTGAAGATATGCATGTGCTTTTTACAGAATCTTGAAATAACTTTTATACTTTTTTTTTTACACATTTTTAACTTAAACCTTTTCATTCTTCAATACTATGAAAGTGTATATAAAGTAGGTACCTTGTGAGCACAACTCCTCCAACAGTTTTAAACCGATCTTTCTGAAATTTTACATGTGATTTTATTATGATCTGGAGATATGCACATGCTTTTAACAGAACCCTTGAATTATTTTTTTTTTCACTTTTTCACATTTTTAACTTAGACTTGTTTGCATGGTTCCAAGTTAGTCATCCTACAGTTTTATACCGATCCTTCTGAAACTTCACAAGTGTCAAGATATGCATGTGCTTTTTACAGACCTTAAACTATTTTTTTTTCTCCTTTTTCACTTTTTTAACTTAGAATTAACTTAGACTTTTTCATGCTTAAATTCTATGAAAGTTTTATACTGATCCTTCTGAAACTTCACACGTGTTTCAATTCTATGAAAGAGTATATGTCGTAGGCACCTTGTGAGCACAATTCATCCTACAGTTTGGTGCATGGTTCCGAGGTAGTGGTAGGTACCTTGTGAGCACAACTCCTTTCCTTATTTATACTCCAAAGGTTGTGGGTGCTCGTTAGAACTGCCTTATAGAGGCAATTTCAACGAGTATCCACAACTCATGTCATGGAGCAGAAATAAGAAAAATAATGTATACACCTGTAAACCCCAGTTTTTAGCTCACCTGAGCAAGAAGTGCTCATGGTGAGCTATTGTGGTCAGTCAATGTCCGTCATCCGTCGTGCGACGTCAACAATTGCATTAAAAGCCTACTCCTCCTACACCCCTGGGCCAATTGACTCAATACTTGGTAGGAAGCATAGGGGTGACTTGTAGATCAAAAATAGCTAAAATCGTTCCGATCGGAGACCAAGATGGCCGCCATCTTGAAAATCTATTTTTTGCTTCTTCTCCTGAACCGAAAGGCCAGTTGACTCCAAACTTGCTAGGAAGCATCGGGGTGACTTGTAGATCAAAAAAGCTAAATTCGTGCCAATCGGGAATCCAAGATGGCCGCCATGGCTGCCATCATGAAACTCTATTTTTCGCTTCTTCTCCTGAACCAAAAGGTCAATTAACTCCAAATTTGCTAGGAAGCATCGGGGTGACTTGTAGATCAAATAGCTAAAATCGTGCCAATCGGAAATCCAAGATGGCCACCATGGCAGCCATCTTGAAAGTCTATTTTTCACTTTTTCTCCTAAACCCAAAAGCCCATTGACTCCAAACTTGGAAGGAAGCATTGGGGTGACTTATAGATCAAAAATAGCTAAAATGGTTCCGATCGGAAATCCAAGATGGTCGCCATGGCCGCCATCATGAAAATCTATTTTTTGCTTCTTCTCCTGAACCGAAAGGCCAGTTGACTCGAAAGTTGGTAGGAAGCATCGGGGTGACTTGTAGATCAAAAGTAGCTAAAATCGTGCCGATCGTAAATCCAAGATGGCGGCCATGGTGGCCATCTTGAAAATCTATTTTTTCGCTTCTTCTCCTAAACCCAAATGCCAGTTGACTCGAAACTTGGTAGGAAGCATTGTGGTGACTTGTAGATCAAAAATAGCTAAAATCATTCCGATCAGAAATCCAAGATGGCCACCATCTTGAAAATCTATTTTTTGCTTATCTCCTGAGCCGAAAGCCATTTGACTCCAAACTTGGTAGGAAGCATCAGGGCGACTTGTAGATCAAAACCAGCTAAAATCATGCTGATTGGAAAGCCATGATGGCAGCCATGGTGGCCATCTTGAAAATCTTTTTTTTCGTTTCTTCTCCTAAACCCAAAAGCCAATTGACTTGAAACTTGGTAGGAAGCATCGCGGTGACTTATAGATCAAAAATAGCTAAAATCGTTCCGATTGGAAATCCAAGATGGCCCCCTTGGCGGCCATCTTGAAAATCTATTTTTCACTTCTTCTCCTGAACTGATAGGCTTTTTGACTTCAAACTAGGTAGGAAGCATCAAGGTGATCTGTAGATCAAAAATAGCTAAAATCGTCCCTATCAGAAATCCAAGATGGCTGCCATGACAGCCATCTTGAAAATCTATTTTTCGCTTCTCCTGAACTGAAAGGCCATTTGACTCAAAACTTGGTAGGAAGCATTGGGGTGACTTGTAGATCTAAAATAGCTTAAATTGTTTGGATCAGAAAAGCAAGATGGCCGCCATGGCGGCCAGCTTGAAACTCCTTTTTTCGCTTATTTTCCTGAACCCATGCTTCCTACCAATTTTCAAATCAGCTGGCCCTTTGGCCAGTTGATTTGAAAATTGGTAGGAAGCATGGGAATGACTTGTAGATATAAAAATAGCTAAAATCATTCCAATCGGAAATCCAAGATGGCGGCCATATCGAAAACCTATTTTTTCCCTCCTTCTTCTGAACTGAAAGGCCAACTGACTCAAAACTTGGTAGGAAGCATCAGGGTGACCTGTAGATCAAAAATAGCTCAAATCGTTGTGATAGGAAATCCCAAATTGCGTCCATGGCGGCCATCTTGAAAATCTGTTTTGAACTTTTTCTCCTGAACCGAAAGGGCATTTGACTCAAAGTTCATTGGAAGTATCGAGGTGACTTGTAGATCAACAGTAGCTAAAATCATTCTGATTGGAAATCCAAGATGGCTGCCATCTTGTTTATGTTTATTATATTTCCCTACCACTGAGCTGTTTACATGTATAAAATCATGATTCTTCAGAAACCACTTAGCCATTTGCCACCAAATTTCACATTGATCCTACTGTTGAAATGTGTTTGAGAGTTCGTTCAAATAATCAGGCTCCATTGACTGCCATGTCATATATATTCTTCTTCAAAATTAAGAACTGCTTAAATGATGATCTTTTCATTAGTTGTGATGACAGGATTGGAAAAATAATGCATAACATCTGCATATCTGCAGTGGCTATGTCACTCAGGTGAGCGACCCTAGGCCCGTGGGCCTCTTGTTTTTGCTGTTGATTGGATAATGACCATCATTTAATCGGGCAACAGGAGCTATTACATGTAAAGTTTACATCATTGATGGCCTGCGGTTACATCAAAGCTTTTCTGGCGAAACAATGTGCACAATACTGGTTAACAGCTTCGAGGACTAAGCCTGCCCAGTAAACATGTAGTTATGTAAACAGACCGCACATAGCATGACCTTATTAGCTTACCTGAGAACAAAGTGCTCATGGTGAGCTATTGTGGTCAGTCAATGTCCGTTGTCAGTCGTCCGTCATGCGGCATCAACAATTGCTTTAAAAGCCTACTCCTCCTACACCCCTGGGCCAATTGACTCGATACTTGGTAGGAAGCATCGGGGTGACTCATAGATAAAAAATAGCTAAAATCGTTCTGATCGGAAATCCAAGATGGCCGCCATCTTGAAAATCTATTTTTTGCTTCTTCTCCTGAACCGAAAGGCCAATTGACTCCAAACTTGCTAGGAAGCATCGAGATGACTTGTAGATCAAAAGTAGCTAAAATAGTGACGATCGGAAATCCAAGATGGCCGCCATGGCAGCCATCTTGAAAATCTATTTTTCGCTTATACTCCTAAACCCAAAAGCCAGTTGACACAAAACTTGGTAGGAAGCATCTATAAGATCAAAAAATAGCTAAAATCGTTTTGATCGGAACTCCAAGATGGCCACCATGGCAGCCATCTTGAAAATCTATTTTTCGCTTCTTCTCCTGAACCGAAAGCCCAATTGACACCAAACTTGCTAGGAGGCATCGGAGTGACTTGTGGATCAAAAATAGCTAAAATCGTGCCGATCTGAAATCCAAGATGGCCGCCATGGCGGCCATCTTGAAAATCTATTTTTCATTTCTTCTCCTAAGCCCAAACGCCAATTGACTCAAAACTTGGTAGGAAGCATCAGGGTGACTTGTAGATCAAAAATAACTAAAATCGTTCCGATCGGAAATCCAAGATGGCCGCCATGGCCCCCATCAAGAAAATCTATTTTTTGCTTCTTCTCCTGAGCCAAAAGACCTATTGACACCAAACTTGGTAGGAAGCATCAGGGCGACTTGTAGATCAAAAATAGCTAAAGTTGTGCTGATGGGAAATCCAAGATGGCCGCCATGGTGGCCGTCTTGAAAATCTATTTTTCGTTTCTTCTACTTAACCCAAAAGCCTATTGACTTGAAACTTGGTAGCAAGCATCGGTGTAACTTATAGATCAAAAGTGGCTAAAATCATTCTGTATGGAAATGCAAGATGGCCACCATGGCGGCCATCTTGAAAATCTATTTTTCACTTCTTCTCCTGAACCGAAAGGCTTATTGACTTTAAACTAGGTAGGAAGCATCGGGGTGACCTGTAGATCAAAAAAAGCTAAAATCGTCCCTATCGGAAATCCAAGATGGCTGCCATGACAGCCATCTTGAAAATCTATTTTTAGCTCACCTGAGGAAAAGCTCAGGGTGAGCTATTGTCATCACCCTCTGTCCATCGTCCGTCGTCAACAATTAGTTTGTTAACACTCTAGAGATCACAGTTTTGACCCAATCTTGATGAAACTTGGTCAGAATGTTTGCCTCTATGAAATCTAGGTCAAGTTCGATACTAGGTTACTTGGGATCAAAAACTAGGTCACCAGGTCAAATTAAATGGAAAAACTTGTTAACACTCTAGAGGTCATAGTTTTGACCCAATCTTGAGGAAACTTGCTCAAAATGTTTGCCTCTATTAAATCTAGGTCAAGTTTGAAACTGGGTCACTTGAGGTCAAAAACTAGGTCACCGGGCCAGATCAGCATAAAACCTTGTTTACACTCTAGCGGTCAAATTTTTGAAGCAATCGTCATGAATCTTGCTCAATATGTTTGTCTTGATGATTTCTAGGTCAAGTTCGAAACTGGTCACTTGGGTTCAAAAACTAGGTCACCGGGCCAAATCAGCAGAAAACCTTGTTAACACTCTAGCGGTCACATTTTTGAAGCAATCATCATGAATCTTGCTCAAAATGTTTGTCTTGATGATTTCTAGGTCAAGTTTGAAACTGGGTCACTTGGAGTCAAAAACTAGGTCACCAGGCCAAAATAGCAGAAAACCTTGTTAACACTCTAGCCACGGGCCCCCGTAGCCTAGTGGATAAGAGAGTTGACTCTTAATCCATTAGCTTTCTCACCGCTGTGGTTCGAGCCTGGCTCGGGTCATATGTGGGAAAGCCAAGTTCTGCTTACGGATGGTCAGGTGGTTTTTCTCCGGGTTCTCCGGTTTTCGCCCACCTTCGATGAACGATCGGCTCGATATAAGTGAAATATTCTTGAAAGGGCCGTAAAACCCAAATCAAAAAAAAAAAAAAAAAAAAAAATAACACTCTAGCGGTCACATTTTTCAAGCAATCATCATGAATCTTGCTCAAAATGTCAGTCTTGATCATTTCTAGGTCATGTTCGAAACTGGGTCACTTGGAGTCAAAAACTAGGTCACCGGGCCAAATCAGCAGAAAACCTTGTTAACACACTAGCGGTCACATTTTTGAAGCAATCATCATGAATCTTGCTCAAAATGTTTCTCTTGATGATTTCTAGGTCAAGTTTGAAACTGGGTCACATGGGGTCAAAAACTAGGTCACCAGGCTAAACCAGCAGAAAACCTTGTTAACACTCTAGCGGTCACATTTTTGAAGCAATAATCATGATTCTTGCTCAAAATGTTTGTCTTGATGAGTTCAAGGATATGTTTGAAACTGGGTCACGTGGGATCAAAAAATAGGTCACCGGACCAAATCAGCAGAAAACCTTGTTAACACTCTAGTGGTCACATTTTTCAAGCAATCATCATGAATCTTGCTCAAAATGTTTGTCTTGATGATTTCTAGGTCAAATTTGAAACTGGGTCCCGTGGGGTCAAAAACTAGGTCACCAGGCCAGATCAGCAGAAAACCTTGTTAACACTCTAGCGGTCACATTTTTTAAGCAATCATCATGAATCTTGCTCAAAATGTTTGTTTTGATGATTTCTAGGTCAAGTTCGAAACTTGGTCACCTGGGGTCAAAAACTAGGTCACCAGGCCAAATCAGTGGAAAATCTTATCACTCTAGCAGCCACATTTTTGAAGCAGTCATCATAAATCTTGCTCAAAATGTTTGTCTTGATGATTTTTAGGTCAAGTTCGAAACTGGGTCACTTGAGTCAAAAACTAGGTCACCGGGCCAAATCAGCAGATAACCTTGTTTACACTCTAGCGGTCACATTTTTGAAGCAATCATCATGAATCTTGCTCAAAATGTTTGTCTTGATGATTTCTAGGTCAAGTTTGAAACTGTGTCATGTGGGGTCAAAAACTAGGTCACCAGGCTAAACCAGCAGAAAACCTTGTTAACACTCTAGCGGTCACATTTTTCAAGCAATAATCATGATTCTTGCTCAAAATGTTTGTCTTGATGAGTTCTAGGATATGTTTGAAACTGGGTCACGTGGGATCAAAAACTAGGTCACCTGGCCAAATCAGCAGAAAACCTTGTTAACACTCTAGTGGTCACATTTTTCAAGCAATCATCATGAATCTTGCTCAAAATGTTTGTCTTGATGATTTCTAGGTCAAATTTGAAACTGGGTCCCGTCGGGTCAAAAACTAGGTCACCAGGCCAGATCAGCAGAAAACCTTGCTAACACTCTAGCGGTCACATTTTTTAAGCAATCATCATGAATCTTGCTCAAAATGTTTGTCTTGATGATTTCTAGGTCAAGTTTGAAACTGGGTCACGTGGGGTCAAAAACTAGGTCACCAGGCTAAACCAGCAGAAAACCTTGTTAACACTCTAGCGGTCACATTTTTGAAGCAATAATCATGATTCTTGCTCAAAATGTTTGTCTTGATGAGTTCTAGGATATGTTTGAAACTGGGTCACGTGGGATCAAAAACTAGGTCACCGGGCCAAATCAGCAGAAAACCTTGTTAACACTCTAGTGGTCACATTTTTCAAGCAATCATCATGAATCTTGCTCAAATGTTTGTCTTGATGATTTCTAGGTCAAGTTTGAAACTGGGTCCCGTGGGGTCAAAAACTAGGTCACCAGGCCAGATCAGCAGAAAACCTTGTTAACACTCTAGCGGTCACATTTTTTAAGCAATCATCATGAATCTTGCTCAAAATGTTTGTTTTGATGATTTCTAGGTCAAGCTTGAAACTTGGCCACCTGGGGTCAAAAACTAGGTCACCAGGCCAAATCAGTGGAAAATCTTGTTATCACTCTAGCGGTCACATTTTTGAAGCAGTCATCATAAATCTTGCTCAAAATGTTTGTCTTGATGATTTTTAGGTCAAGTTCGAAACTGGGTCACTTGAGTCAAAAACTAGGTCACCGGGCCAAACCGCTGAAAACTTTGTTAACACTCTAGCGGTCACATTTTTGAAGCAATCATCATGAATCTTGCTCAAAATGTTTGTCTTGATAATCTTTAGGTCAGGTTCGAAACTTGGTCACCTGGGGTCAAAAACTAGGTCACCTGGCCAGATCAGTGGAAAACCTTGTTAACACTCTAGTGGTCACATTTTTCAAGCAATCATCATGCATCTTGCTCAACATGTTTGTCTTGGTGATTTCTAGGTCAAGTTTGAAACTGGGTCACTTGGGGTCAGAAACTAGGTCACCTGGCCAAATCAGCTAAAAAACCTTGTTGACACTCTAGGGGTCACATTTTTGAAGCAATCATCATGAATCTTGCTCAAAATGTTTGTCTTGATGATTTCTAGGTCAAGTTTGAAACTGGGTCACATGGCATCAAAAACTAGGTCACCAGGCCAAATCAGCAGAAAACTGTTAACACTCCAGAGGTCATATTTTTTAAATAATCATCATAAATATTGCTCAAAATATTTGTCTTGATGATTTCTAGGTCTAGTTTAAAACCGGGTCACTTGATATCAGAAACTAGTTCACCTGTCCAAATCAAAGGTAAACCTTGTTGATGCTCTAGAGGTCACATTTTTGAAGTGATCATTATGAATCTTGCTCAAAATGTATGTCTTGATGATTTCAAGGTGATGTATAGTTTTCTGTCCAGTGACTCTCTTAAGTTTTTCCGTTTAGGTCAGTTTCTCAGTAATTATTGGTCCTACAGAGTGATATTTGGTACTTGTGAAGTGTTTGTGTTTAGGTCAGTTTCTCAATAACTATTGCTCCTACAGCCAGCGATACTTAGTACATGCATACATCTTAGCATGGCCTCTTGAGTGCAGTCATCCATATTTGACCTTGACCTTTATTTCACAGTCCATTAGACATGCTACATTGTCTTACTTGTTAATATAATCATTTTGAACTTTGATCAGAATGTTTGCCTTGATCAGTTCTAGATCAGGTTCTCAAAGTGCTATGTTGCTCAGGTGAGCGTTACAGGGCCATCATGGCCCTCTTGTTTGCTTCTTCTCCTGAACTGAAAGGCCAGTTGACTCAAAACTTGGTAGGAAGTATGGGGGTGACTTGTAGATCCAAAATAGCTTAAATTGTTCGGATCGGAAATCCAAGATGGCTACCATGGCGGCCATCTTGAAACTCTTTTTTTTTGCTTATTTTCCTGAACCTAAGGACCAATTGATTTGAAAATTGGTAGGAAGCATCGGGATGACTTGTAGATCAAAAATAGCTAAAATAGTTCAGTTCGGAAATCCAAGATGGCGGCCATATCGAAAACCTATTTTTCGCTTCTTCTTTTGAACTGAAAGGCCAATTGACTCGAAACTTGGTAGGAAGCATCATAGCGACTTGTAGATCAAAAATAGCTCAAATCGTTCCAATAGGAAATTCCAGATTGCGGCCATGGTGGCCATCTTGAAAATCTATTTTGAACTTTTTCTCCTGAACCGAAAGTGCAGTTGACTCAAAGTTCATTGGAAGTATCGAGGTGACTTGTAGATCAACAGTAGCTAAAATCATTCTGATTGGAAATCCAAGATGGCTGCCGTCTAGTTTATGTTTATTATATTTCCCTGCCACTGTGCTGTTTACATGTATAAATTCATGATTCTTCAGAAACAGCCATTTGCCACAAAATTTCACATTGATCCTACTGTTGAAATGTGATTAAGAGTTTGTTCAAATGATCACGCTCTATTGACTGTCATGCCATATATATTCTTCTTCAAAATGAAGAACTGCTTAAATGATGATCTTTTCATTAGTTGTGATGACAGGATTGGAAAAATGTTGCATAACATCTGCATATCTGCAGTGGCTATGTCACTCAGGTGAGCGACCCATGGCCTGTGGGCCTCTTGTTGGGTTGGTTGGGCAGTAAAACCTCAACACAAACAAACAAACGTCAAAGCTTTCAGCATCCGGGATTGGACTGCTGACAAATGATACAATATAGTTACAAAGTAGTTGTGGTCATAGTACCCATGCCATAAATCAATCTCATAAATCCGTAAACAAATGACAAATCAGAATTTTCAGACCAACAGACGTGGACCCCAGAATAAAGGGTGTAATCAGGATAGTAAGCATTACTTGGTAAGCAAGCTTCACCCACCATGCCCACAGGCCTGAACGAAGGAAATGTAGGTAGAAGCATATGTCCGGGATTTTGGAAGTCTACTTATGACTCCTCATTGGCAAAAACATCAGAAACAATTCTGGAAACGGCCATATTGTAGGGATTGACCAGATCATGATGTCTCCCATAGAACTTCTTAAGTGTTGCTACCAGTTTGGTTTTTTGATACCCCTGGCTCAACAAATTTTTAGTAAGCACTTTCCCATGCTCCATGAAGTCCTGATAATTTGGACAGGCTCTGGCATAATGGATTAACTGTGATACGTAAACGCCGTATGCTGGTGCAGAAGGGATATTACTGCTCAGGAATGGAAAGTTAACAATGGGAAAATTGAAGTCATCCCGTTTGTTGTAAAGCCTAGTAGTAGCTTTCCACTGTCAATGTAGAGATAACAATCCAAGTATGAGGAGGAGGCTGCAGTCTCCGTTGTTTCCTTTATTTCAAGTTCATGTTGATAGATGAATTCCAAATACTCTGCAATACATCATCTATATATCTGTAGGTGAAATTCAGCCATATCGAGCAATTCATGTTGGAGATTAGCCCTCATCTATGAAAAAAAGCCCATATTTGCAACTTATAAGTCTTAGATCAAGTGAAACAGCTTGCCAGATGAGATGTCTTTGAGTCTGGTGTGCATTCTTTGCCCATTGGGCTACTTGTTTTCAATGCCAGTAGGTATTTATTTGTTAAAACAAGATGTCACATTGAGGTTATTTGTTGTTAAGATACAATTATATTCTGTACTTGATTTCTGTTCATTCATAGGTTTAAGAATAGAAGAGGCATGACCTTTGATGACACAGGAGGTACACCAGACCAGGAATTTGAAATGTATCCAGATCCTTCAGGTGTTTTGGAATATGCCACAAAGTAAATATTGTTTTATATTTATACCCCGACATACGAAGTATGTTGGGGTATATAGTTTTCGCTTTTCCGTTCGTCCGTTCGTTCGTATGTACGTTCGTTCGTTCGTTCGTATGTTTGTTTGTTCGTTCGTTTGTGCGTTCGTTCATGCATTCGTTGGGGGTGGTCGGGAGTGGCAATGGTGTCGTGTATCTTACGTCACCGGGGCGTCTAACTGAAATTGGCTTACAGTTGGGCAAGGCCTGCTATCCTTGTAGCAGGTAAGGGTAGAGGGGGAATGTTTTTATTTCTTCTGTTTCTTCACTTTCATTTCTGTTCCTATTTCTTCCCTAATCGTCTCTTTCATCTCCTCTACTATCTCTTCTATCTCTTTTCTCCCTTTCTCTGGGAGACGACACAAAATGACCCACAAGGGTTGACGTGTCGTTAAACCCCAACACAATCAATCATGCATTCGTTCGTCTTTCCGTCACAGGGTCAAAGTTTTTGCGTTAAAGTTTATAAGACCTCATATTTTGAAGACCCTTTGATGGATTTCGTTCATATTTGGCATGATGGTAGATATAGGTCTAAAGTTTTTACCAGCACCATCCCCACCCCGGTGGTGACCTTGGGGTCAAGGTCACAGAATTTTCGTAAAAAAGTCACAGGGTCAAAGTTTTTGTTTAAAGTTTATAAGACCTCATATTTTGAAGAACCTTTGATGGATTTCGTTCATATATGGCATGATGGTAGATATAGGTCTAAAGTTTTTATCAGCACCATCCCCACCCCGGGGGTGACTTTGGGGTCAAGGTCACAGACTTAGAATTTTCGTAAAAAAAGTCAAAATTTTTTTGTGTTTAAGTTTATATAGCTATATCATCAAGACCCTTGAGGAATTTCATTTATATTTGACATGTTGGTAGATATCGGCCTAGCGTCTTACTAGGCATGATCCCCACCCTGGATGTGACCGAGGTCAAGGTCACGAACTTAGAATTTTCTTATAAAAGTAAAAAATTTTGTGTGTAAGTTTATATAGTATAGCCATATCATCAAGACGTTTTATTAAATTTCATTATCTCCTAACTGAAAGGTTGAGCTGATATAGCTATCAGCAAGGAATCTGTTCGTCTGTCCGTCAGTCCGTTGAAGTATTATTCGTTCATACTTTATTTTTGTCTTAGGGTCAAAGTTTTTGCGTTAAAGTTTATAAGATCTCATATTTTGAAGACCCTTTGATGGATTTCATTCATATTTGGCACGATGGTAGATATAGGTTTTAAGTTTTTATCAGCACCATCCCCACCCCGGGGGTGACCTTGAGGTCAAGGTCACGGGCTTAGAATTTTCATAAAAAAGTCAAAGTTTTTTTGTGTTTAAGTTTATATAGCTATATCATCAAGACCCTTGAGGAATTTCATTTATATTTGACATGTTGGTAGATATCGGCCTAGCGTCTTACTTGGCGTGATCCCCACCCTGGATGTGACCGAGGTCAAGGTCACGAACTTAGAATTTTCTTATAAAAGTAAAAATTTTTGCGTTTAAGTTTATATAGTATAGCCATATCATCAAGACCTTTTATTAAATTTCATTATCCCCTAACTGAAAGGTTTAGCTGATATAGCTATCAGCAAGGAATCTGTTTGTCTGTCCGTCAGTCCATTGAAGTATTATTCGTTCATACTTTATTTTTGTCTTAGGGTCAAAGTTTTTGCGTTAAAGTTTATAAGACCTCATATTTTGCAGACCCTTTGATGGATTTCATTCATATTTGGCATGATGGTAGATATAGGTCTTAAGTTTTTATCAGCACCATCCCCACCCCGAGGGTGACCTTGGGGTCAAGGTCACGGACTTAGAATTTTCATAAAAAAGTCAAAGTTTTTTGTGTTTAAGTTTATATATCTATATCATCAAGACCCTTGAGGAATTTCATTTATATCTGACATGTTGGTAGATATCGGCCTAGCGTCTTACTCCGCATGATCCCCACACGGGTGTGACCGAGGTCACGAACTTAGAATTTTCATATAAGTAAAAAATTTTGCATTTAAGTTTATATAGCCATATCATCAAGACCTTTTATTAAATTTCATTATCCCCTAACTGAAAGATATAGTGGATATAGCTATCAGCAAGAAATCTGTTCGTCTGTCCATCCGTCCTTTGAAGCATTATTTGTTCATACTTTATTTTTGTCTTTGGGTCAAAGTTTTTGCGTTAAAGTTTATAAGACCTCATATTTTGAAGACCCTTTGATGGATTTCATTCATATTTGGCATGATGGTAGATATAGGTCTTAAGTTTTTATAAGCACCATCCCCACCCCGGGGGTGACCTTGGGGTCAAGGTCACAGACTTAGAATTTTCATAAAAAAGTCAAAGTTTTTTGTGTAAGTTTATATAGCTATACCATCAAGACCCTTTGAGGAATTTCATTTATATTTGACATGTTGGTAGATATAGGTCTAGAGTTTTACTCAGCATCATCCCCATCCCGGGGTATGACCTTGAGGTCAAGGTCACAGACTTAGAAATTTCATATAAAAGTAAAAAAAATTGCATCTAAGTTTATATAGCTTTACCATCAAGACCTTTTGTTGAATTTCGTTATCCTCCTACCGAGAGGTTTAGGGGATATAGCTATCAGCATGGAATTCATCCATTTGTCCAGCCATCCATCTGTCTGTCCATAAACGCATTATTGTGCACCCCATAACTCCTAACTACCCTTTGAGCTATTTTCAGGAAACTGTCAGGTTGTAGAGGGCATTTGGTAGGGTGTCAGGTACAAGAAAGACAACTCTAACTGACTTGGTCCATGAGTTACCTCCCCTTGTCTCCAGAATTGTAAAAATTTTGTGCAAACCATAACTTTAAAACATTTTAAGATATTTTCATGATACTTCACCAGTATGTATAGGACATTGTGTAGGCATATCACATTCAAGAATGACTTTCTGACTCCTTTCTGCAGTTTTCTCCCTTGTGCCGGCAAATAACTCTAAAAATTCCCTAAGATATTTTTGTGATACTTTACCGATATGTAGAGGGCATTGAGTAGGCAGGTGACCTTAAAATTTTCATTGAAATTTATATAGCTATATTATGAAGACCCTTTTGTTGGTTTCATTAATATTAAGCATGATGGTATATATACGTCTAAAGTTTTTCTTGGCACCATCCCCAAGCTGGGGCATGGCTTTTAAGTCAAAGTCACAGACTTTTCATACAAATGTCAGTTTTGCTTATATTATAAAGACTGATTGATTTCACTAGTATATGGTGATAGTTATAGGGCTAAAGTTTTATTTAGCTCAGTCCCTGCACCTGTGCCTGATCTTTGAGGTCAAGGGCTTCATATTATGTGTGATTGAATTTTTTCAATGTTATAACATATAGCATTCAACTGCCATCTCCAGAGTCAAAGCTACATACTTTGTGCTCTTTAAAAAGTGACGGTAGCGCTGGTCGGGGGTATACGTGCCCCACTGGGCACTTTGTCTAGTTTTCTTTTTGGCATGTTTTACATTGATTTCTTTTCTTTTTTCTTTTTAGTTTGCCTGAACAACGTTCACAGAGAGCTATTGTACTACCCTTGCATTGGCAGTGGCGGTGGTCACAAATGCTAAAGTTTTCATTAAAGTTTTTAAGACCTCATTATTTCCTAACCTTATCACCTATTTGATTCATCTTTGGTATGATTATACATATTGGTCCAAAATTTTGTGCGGTACCATCCCCACCACCCTAGGTAATGTCAAGGTCAAGGTCACAGACTTAGAATTTTCATCTTAAAATTTCATGTCAAAGTTTTTAGGACCCCATTATTTTTTTATTTGATTGACAAGCAAGTGTGCAGGCAAGCTATCCTGTTTGGTGACAGATCTTGTTTTTAGCTCACCTGAGCCAAAGGCTCAAGGTGAGCTTTTGTGACCGCTCGATGTCCGTTGTCAACCGTGCATCGTGCTTCTGTCAATAATTTACTTAAAAGAAATCTCCTAAACCGGTAAATGGATTTTGAAATAATTTTACAGGAATGTTCTTTGGCTGACCCTCTACCAAAATTGCCTAATTGGTTCCGCTGCACTGAACAAAATAACAGCCAGAGCTGAAAATAGAAAAACCTTAAAACGACATCTCCTTCAAGGCCACTGGCCCAATTTCAAAATAATTTCACAGGAATATTCCTTGGGTGACCATCTACCAAAATTGCTCAAACTGTTCCGCTCGGATGAACAAGATTGCCGCCAGAGCCAAAAATAGAAAAACCTTCAATCGTCTTCGTCTGTCAACAATTTACTTAAAAGACATCTCATTCTAAACCAGGGAAGGGATGTTGAAATAATTTTACAGGAATTTTCCTTGGGGTACCCTCTACTGAAATTTCCTAAATGGTTCTGCTCCACTGAACAAAATGGCCACAATAGCTAAAAATAGAAAAACCTTAAACGACATCTCCTTCAAGGCCACTGGCCCAATTTCAAAATAATTTCACAGGAATATTCCTTGGGTGACCCTCTACCAAAATTGCTCAAACCGTTCCGCTTGGATGAACAAGATGGCCACCAGAGCTAAAAATAGAAAAACCTTTAAACAACTTCTTCACGTTAACCAGTGAACAGATTTTAAAATAATTACACATGAATGTTCATTGTGTGACCCTCTACCAAAATTGCTCAAACCATTCCGCTCGGATGAACAAGCTGACTGCAAGAGTTAAAAATAGAAAAATCTTTAAACGACTTCTATTCCTTAACCAGTGGATGGATTTTGAAATAATTTCACATGAATGTTCCTTGGGTGACCCTCTACCAAAATTGCTTAAATCAATTCTCTCAAATGAACAAAATGGCAGCCAGAGCTAAAAATAGAAAAACATTTAAATGTCTTCTCCTCCTTAACCAGTGGATGGATTTTGAAATAATTTCACAGGAATGTTCCTTGTGTGACCCTCTACCAACATTGTTCAAACTGATTTGCTCGGATGAACAAGTTGGCTGCCAGAGCTAAAAATAGAAAAACCTTCAAACCACTTCTTTTTAACCAGTGGATGGATTGTAATAGGCAATTTTTTTTAAAATTTAAGAGAAAACAGTCAAAAAGTAAACCACTGATCCAACCTGTCTCAAATGTTCCTCAAGAGACCCTTTACTAAATTCTTTCAATTACACAACATGCCCCCCACCCACCACCTCCACAGTGGACAGCACTTGTTTTCCCTATATATTTGTACAAAAATATAATCTGTATAGAAAACTTTGATAATCTTACAAACCACTTGCCTGATTTAAATTAAATTAATACAACCATCCTGAACCTAAAACAATGGGACACTGGTGAGCCATTTAGGGCCATCATGGCCCTCTTGTTTTTTTTGCGTGTTTGTAGTTTGTACAAAATATTGCACATTGAAACCAGTCTAACATTTCCCCTTTTTTCTCGGCTACAGTTTAAACATAAGCTTTACATAGTTTTGAATATAGATTCTAAAAGGTATGACTCTTTAGAGCAATGAATACACTCACAAAACTGAAAACAGCTAAAGTGTCTTGTTTTCTGGGCCAGACACTCTAGTTTGGGCCAGTTACACCTCTTCAGTGACCCTCATAAATTTTCTAAAATCAAGGAATGGGCTCAGTGAACACAAAGGACAAAAACTATAACCTACACTATAGTGAAGTGCAGGGAGACAATTTATGACTGCAACATGGCACTAACATCAGCTGTAGTGAAGATTAAATAGATTCTAAAAGGAATGACCCTTTAGAGCAATGAACACATACGTAAACTGAAAACAGCTAAAGTGTCATGTTTTCTGGGCCAGACACTAGCTTTGGCAAGTTACACCTCTTCAGTTACCCTCATATAAATTTTCAAAAATCCCAGAATGGGCTCAATGAACACAAAAGACCAGAGAATATAAACTTTACATCAGTGAAGTACAGGGAGACAATTTATGACTGCCACATGGCACTAACACCAGTTGTTGGGAAGATTAAATAGGTTCTAAAAGGAATGACCTTTGAGAGCAGTGAACACACTCGCAAAACTGAAAACAGCTTAAGTGTCAAGTTTTCTGGGTCAGACTAGCTAGTTTTGGCCAGTCAGGCCTCATTAGTGACCCTCATATGATTTTCAAAAACCCCAGAATGGGCTCAGTGAACACAAAGGACCAGAAAATATAAACTACACTATAGTGAAGTGTGGGGAGATGTTTTATAACCGCCACATGGCACTAACACCAGCTATAGTGAAGATGAATAGATTTCTAAAAAGAATGACCCTTGAGAGCAATGAACACTCAAACCTAAAAATAGCTAAAGTGCCCTGTTTTCTGGGCCAGATTAGCTAGTTTTGGCAAATTAGGCCTCATCAATCACCCTTATACAAATTTTCAAAAACCCCAGAATGGGCTCAATGAACACAAATGACCAGAAAATATAAACTACTCTATAGTGAAGTACAGGTAGATGTTTTACAGTCACAGTGAAGATAAATAGATTCTAAAAGGTATGACCCTTGAGAACAATGAACACACTCCCAAAACTGAAACAGCTAAAGTGTCCTGTTTTCTGGGCCAGACTCTTGAAGTATACTGAATGTCAAAAGAAAATAAAATTTGAATAGCCCTTATTGAAGAAAAACCTCATACATAATATATAATCATCCACCTCATACATAATATATAATCAACCACCTCATACATAATATATAATCAACCATTTTTCTTGGCTTGCTGAGTCCACCAGCATCCATTTTGCCTTTAGATAATGAACATGTTCAGCTGTGACCTGCATGAAGTTGTCATACTTTAATCAAAATAGAACATGGCAAACAAAGCAGGACTGGCTCAGTTTCCAGTCATAGACATTAGGATTTTGTTGTACTACTCGTTGTCCAAATTCTTATATGCTCATCCCCAGAGGAAAAAAAAACTTCAGTTTTCAATATAACATACTATTTAATATTTCAAAGTATTCACTAACCTGAATTGGTTATACCTCTGTTTTGAAGAAGTGTGTGTATAGCAGGGAAATGGGAGTGCTAGCAGAGAAATGGGAGTGCTGCATATACTGATTTACATGCTGTCTGTTTTCCCATCCTGTTCTCCCTTCCTAAACTCCATTTTTAGCTCACCTGAGCCGATGGCTCAGGATGAGCTATTGTGATCACTTCCCGTCCGTCATCCATCCGTCCGTCTGTCCACACCTTTGAACGACTTCTCCTTTGCAACCCCTGGGCCAAATTTCTTCAAACCATGTGCAGCCTTGTATTAAAGGGGGATTGAAAATATATACAAATGGTCATAGTCTGTAAATCAAGATGGCCGCCATGCCCTTATATAGCTCCCATAGACTTAAAATAGGGAAAACTTGAAAAATCTTCTTCTCAGAAACCATGAGGTCCAGGGCTTATATATTTAGTATGTAGTAATGTTTAGTGGTCCCCTACATAAATCCTGCCAATAAAGCCCCTGGGGCTCAAACTGGCCACACCTGGGGATCAGGGCTCGGGAAAACCAAATTTCTTTCGGTCCCAGACCAAAATTCAGAAATTGGGACCGTGGAAACAGCCAAAAGCCCAAAAAAATCGGTCCCATACTGGCTCAATACTAAGGAAATTTTCTCCGATTCTGTCAGATATTTAGGATATTCTCAAATTCTAAACTTATCTAGCTCAGATGTCAATCTGTTAATTACACATGACTAATCCAATAATCGCCTCGAGTCAAGTTGTGTAAACAAATTACCTGAGATCTCGTAGTTCATCGCGTTATCTCGAATCTCGCGAGATTACAGTGGTCGTGTGAAAGTAATTAGCTTCGGGCGCTATTACTGAAGTTTAAAGACTCCTTGATGTGTTTGATGTTTTGACATTACAACAGGTCAGATAAACACTCGAGGAGAAATGGAATAAAGTTGTAATGGCTCTAGCTGCAGCACAACACACAAAACGAGGTCTTTACCCGGGACAGGCGGGTAGCAAATATGATCGGTCACCAGCTGACATAAAACAACACATTAGAAACACATAGTGAAAAGAAAATAATCTCAGGAAACCAAAGAAGTACAATAACATGGTACATTTTGTATTTTTCTTTTTTTTTCTTTCCCATTTTACATGATGGGTAGCGCAAACAACAATTCTTGTCCCGGAGTCTTGTCTTGTATATGGTTCCGGTAATTATACTCTCAGCTATATCAGGTTGTCTCCCCTGTCCACATATCAATCAAGTATGATGTCTTCTATCATGTCCGCTTTGCCTACGAACACGTTCTAGTCTTGTATTTGCTTTTACATGCGTAGCTAAATGTCTTTAAATGTTTGAAACCAAGAACTCCACCAAACACAACAATGTACGACCATTGTACGGAAATCAGGATTAATTCATAGGACTTCACTTATTGTCATCAGTTTTCCTGACAAGTATCAAATTTTTTTTCCTATGGAAATTAGTTGGGTGATGACGTCATTGGCTGGACCGATTCATTTTTCAATATTTCCCGAGCCCTGCTGGGGATCATTATGTCCCATAGACTTATAATGGGAAAAACTTAAAAAATCTTCTTCTCTGAAACCATGAGGCCCACAGCTTATATATTTAGTATGTAGTAATGTTTAGTGGTCCCCTACATAAATCCTGCCAACGAAGCCTCTGGGCTCCAAACCGGCCATGCCCCAGGGAGTCGTATGTTTATATAGAGCTATATAGCTAAAAAAACCTTAAAAAATCTTCTTCTCTGAAACCATGAGGTCACAAGCTAACAGCTTAAGTATATAACAATGTTTAGTGGTCTCCTACATAAATCCTGCCAATCAAGCCCCTGGGGTCCAAACTGGCCACGGCCTGTGGGTCATTATCTCCCATAGACTTATAATGGAAAAAAATTAAAATATCTTCTTCGCTGAAACCATGAGGCCCACAGCTTATATATTTAGTATGTAGCAATGTTTAGTGGTCCCCTACATAAATCCTGCTAATCAAGCCCCTGGGCTCCAAACTGGCCATGCCCCAGGGGGTTATATGTTTATATAGAGCTGTATAGCTAAAAAATACCTTCAAAAATCTTCTTCTCTGAAACCATGAGGCCGAGAGCTAACACCGTAAGTAGGTAACAATGTTTAGTAGTCTCCTACAAAAATACTGCTAATGAAGCCCCTGGGGTCCAAACTGGCCATGCCCCAGGGGTCATTATCTCCCATAGACTTATAATGGGAAAAACTTAAAAAAATCTTCTTCTGAAACCATGAGGCCGAGAGCTAACAGCTTAAGTATGTAGCCATGTTTAATAGTCTCCTACATAAATACTGCCAATCAAGCCCCTGAGGTCCAAACTGGCCATGCCCCAGGGGTCATTATCTCCCATAGACTTATAATGGGAAAAACTTAAAAAAATCTTCTTCTCTGAAACCATGAGGCCCACAGCTTATATATTTAGTATGTAGCAATGTTTAGTCGTCCCCTACATAAATCCTGCTAATCAAGCCCCTGGGCTCCAAACCGGCCATGCCCCATGGGGTCTTATGTTTATATAGGGCTATATAGCTAAAAAACCCTCAAAAATCTTCTTCTCTGAAACCATGAGGCTGAGAGCTAACAGCTTAAGTCTGTAGCGATGTTTAGTGGTCTCCTACATAAATCCTGCCAATCAAGCCCCTATGTCCAAACTGACCACACCCCAAGAGGGTCATATGTTTATATAGAACCATATATGCTAAAGTACCTTTAAAAATCTTCTTGTCTGAAACCATGAGGCCCAGAGCTAACAGATTTAGTATGTAGCAATGTTTAGTGGTCTCCTACATAAATCCTACCAGCCATGCCCTTGGGGTCCAAATTGGCTATGCCCTGGGGGTATTTAGCTCCTATAGACTTATGATGGAAAAAAATCTTCTTCTCTGAAACCATGAGGCCCACAGCGTATATATTTAGTATGTAGCAATGTTTAGTGGTATCCTACATAAATCCTGCCAATCAAGCCCCGGCCATGCCCCAGGGGGTCATATGTTTATATAGAGCTATATAGCTAAAAAAACCTTCAAAAATCTTCTTCTCTGAAACCACGAGACTGAGATCTAACAGCTTAAGTATGTAGCGATGTTTAGCGGTCTTCTACATAAATCCTGCCAACTAAGCCTCTGGGGTCCAAATTGGCCATGCCCTGGGGGTCATTAACTCCCATGGACTTATAATGGGAGAAACAAAAAATCTTCTTCTCTGAAACCATGAGGCCCACAGCTTATTAGCTCACCTGAGCCAAAGGCTCAAGTGAGCTATTAGTATGCCAATGCTCCATTGTCTGTCATCGTCCATTGTCGTTCGTCCACAATTTCAAATAAGTATCTCTTATACAGATGGCCAATCTTGATCAAATTTCATGTGATGCATTATCAGAAATCCAACATGGCCACCACAACTGCCATCATGTTTTTTAATGTCTTCTTCTCTGAAACAGTTTTTAGCAATTTTCACCAGATTTCACATGGGGCTCTCTGTTGAAAGGATATTGACAATTTGTTGGAATGGTTCTGCACCATTGAACAAGATGGCCGCCATGCCCATATATGGTAAAAACACTTAAATATCTTCTCCAGAAGTAGTATAGAGGTGGGTGAATCTGGGACATTTCTCCACTGGAAGCCACCATATCACCCGTAGACACCACCACTCACATTTTAACCTCCCTCTGGAAGCCACCAAACCAACTACGAAGGCCGCCGATTTGTATTCCCAGCGGCAACCGAGCTAGATTCCCTCGGGCAGGCCCATCTATTTAGAGGGTAGTCAAGCGTCGACATACCGCCACAAACAACATGCCTAAAGGTCACGACACATGTAAATGGCTAACCAAGGGCACAATGATACACTGTGGCAAAAGCTGTCTTAAGGGTTTCTGTAAAGCTCAGCTGGCGAAACTCCGCAAGGGTTGGGTAAACAGGCCCTGCCGCGCCTGTGGCATAGGGATTATCAACAAGCAGGGGCTCTGTTGGGGGTGCGGATACCAGAATGCGTGGTGCCGAGCGAAAAGGGCGACACGAAGGGAGGTTAAAAGCCTGGTGGCGATTGAAATCTCTATTTAGAGAAAGGTCGACACGGGGCATACCCACCCATCTAGGGGCGCGATCTTTTCAAAAATTTCATTTTTGGAAATCTATTGACCATTCTGCCTCCCCGCAGGCGAAGGGCTCTCCCAACCACGGCCGAGGAAGGCGAGCAGCCATGCCGGCGAAGGATTCTCCCAGTTCCACCCAACACGGGCGAGCAGCCCCGCAGGCGAAGGATTCTCCCAGCTCCACCCAGCACGGGCGAACAGCCCCGCAGGCGAAGGACTCTCCCGAACCCGCAACAGTTGACGTTTCACCGGACTCGCTGGACCATTGGGTCATACCTACGCAGATGGCAGATGGATGTGCCACAAGGCCACCCCAACGGTGCGGACCCTAGAGCTTTCTTGGAAGGTGTGCGGCCGCAGATTCGGGTCAAACTCGAGGAAGAGATAAAGGCTCTGATCGGGGTTAAGTTTCAGCTGGCGCTCAAAGCACAGCTTCGGAAGGACAACCCAGATGGCAGCAAGGAGTACGTGAGCCCAGTGATGCGCCACAAGCAGGAGGCTGCTCTGCAAAATGGTGAGATCGATGGGGCCCTCAACCAAGCCTTCCGGGCGATCCAGGAAACGCTTGAAAAGTGGACGCAGAGAGGGTCAGGCTGGGTGGTTGATCAGGTGGAAACCCTTTGGCTGGACATTGCTAGATATCAGCCATTAAGAGGCGGCTCCTACATTCCACTACCGGCAGCCGTGAGGAACAAGAAGGCGGTCGTAAACATAAAAAACAAGGACAACCACTGCTTTTGGTGGAATATCGTAGCAGCCGAAAATCCGGTAGATATTCACCCCGAGAGGCCCAGCAATTATCCACAGCAAGCCATAGAAGAGTTTGACCGCGGTGGGATTGATTCTCCCGTGCAAATCTCTCAGATTCCAGATTGTCATAAATTTAGAAACAAACTACATCAATATAAGTGAGCAAACATACAAACACACTATATATGCACCAAAATACGTCAATATATGTATTTTGTATGTACCGTAATATACGTAAGTATTGGGACAGGAAAAAATAATTAATTTTTTTGGTGTCCCAATACTTAGGACTACGAAAAAATAATTATTTTTTTAGGTGTCCCAATTCTTACGTTCAGCGAGCCAAAGGTATAAAATGTCCCGGTAGCCATTGTGTGTCACGACAGTCGAAAGTTGATGACAATTAGGACATAAAATGGGTATCGTCTTTTTTGATGTACCGGTATTATGTTATTACAGAATAAAATGGTTTACCTCCTATTTGCTTTGTTTTCTTAAATTTCCTCTTTAAATTCATGTCATTAATCCAGAATTATAACTGTTCAATTTGTACAAAAGCATTAAACCAAACAAGATAATTGCGTCATTGATTGGTCAGGTGTAATTTCGCCCTTCAAAGATAGTCACTGTACACAGCGGGTGCCTTTGATGAGTGTATGGGAAATGGACTTCAAAAGAGGTGCAGCCGCTCATTGCTAAAAAGGCATGCTGCAATTAATTAATCATAATTTTTAACCAAAATATCAGACACCGCGTTCTGCAGCATCTGATCTGGGTATACACTGTTTGCCCAGGCCTATTTGTCCTAGTACTTACGGCTACTACCGTAAGTTACCCTCCCCTGTCCGTCTTGCTGATGCACGGGTTTTCTGGCCCATCAACAGATTGTCAGTAAAAAAAAAAAAAAAAAATCCGTACGTTTTAGCAGACAGCACAGCGCTTGTCAGTTCTCCATGTAAACCAAATGGACGTGCACAAATTTTAGGGTACGTATGGTAAGGAGTAATACTGACCGAAATGTTCGGCATCTCAAAATAAAAATGAAGCTATCTCCAAAAAATGCCACAATCACGAGAAACGGTCATTTCAAATATCAAGGGAATTTGCAGCTTGAAGAAGCTTTTTTCATGCTTGTTTCCATTCGCGCCTAACTGTAAATAACATGGCGTGCTGTAGGAAAACTAACATTATCCCATATGCCAATATTGCAAAGTCCGGCTAATCTGCACTAGCACTGTAAAGGTATGTAAAGTTAGTACTGGTACTATACAGAGTACATGCTGAATAGTGAAGATCCTATTCATACTGCACGAATGCGCATGATCTCATGGAAATTCGCCCTCTTAAGTGTAAAGATAGAGGAAATGTTGGTTTTCCCCACGGTAGGCCACTAATTCCGACATTTACTGCTCAAGACTTGAGACCTATTCACAATGGGAGATTACCGGTCGAAGAAAATATACCTTATGCAAATAAAACAAAGTAAAATGACTGACAGTTATAAAAAGGGGACGGGTGGAGAGTCTATAATTTATTATAAACGGCGTTTTATATATATATATATAAAACAACAACAACAAAAAAAAAAATTACCAGTTTACATGGATTTGTAGACTGGTTTGGGTTTTTTCTCTTCACCGTTGTCGTAAGGTCTTTTTTTCTTGTACTGTATCACTCAGAGTTTATCGAATGACAAGTTTCACACTAAATTTTACATTAGCATTTTATTAACAAACAAATACATGTATAAGATAATAGGGACGCAGCATAACACAGTAAACTGATGTTTCGGTATAGTGTGCAGGGGAAAACTATGATCAGCTGCATGAATGCGCAGCCTAGTCTTAGTATTCGGCTTCTTACTGATTATGCCGTGTCCTTGAATTTGTGAACGAAAAACATGCACAGAAAACAAACAAACAAAAACAAATTGCTCCAAAGCCCCTACCCCTGAAAAAAAATGACTAGGCTAACAACACTGACCCGAATCCGCCTGCGTACACGTGCAGCCTAAATCACATCTGTGTACGACGTATACATGATTTCTTGCTGTAAGGGTGTGCAAACCTATATGGGATCCGAGGTTTTTGCAAAAGCAGAAAACAAACAAAATCCTCTCAGTAAATTTTCTAGCCATTTCTTTAATAGGCTGTGTGGGCACACTGGAAATTTGGGCCTGCGATATTCTTACGGGATTCGTACAAACAATATTGTACCGCAAAACCCCTAAGTATTGGGACAGACAGGCTCCAGCAAACAGTGTAGACCCAGATCAGATGCTGCATCTGATCAGGGTCTGCACTGTTTTCACTCATCCAGCAATATTTTAGACACATCAACAGATTGTGAAATGGACTTACAAATATTTTATGACCAGCATCTGTACCTGGTATCGCAAACAGAATGTTTTTTGGGTTTTTTTTTTGCGTTTACGGGTTACTAGCGTAGCGAATCGAACAAGCCCCTGGGCCCCCAAACTGAAATTCCTGGCTTGAACACTGTCCCTATATATCTATATAGAAAACTTTAAAAATCTTCTTGCCAGAAACCACAGGACCGATTTCATTATACCTTGGCAGAAATGTTTCCTTGGTGACCCTCTACCAAAATTGTTCAAGTAATTGTGATTCATCAAAAAACATGGCTGCCAAGGGGCGGGGCTTATTTTCCCTATATATCTATATAGAAAAATTTAATAATCTTCTTGTCAGAAACCAATGAACCGATTACAATATAACTTGGCAGAAATGTTTCTTTGGTGACCCTCTACCAAGATTGTTCAAGCCGTCACGATTCGTCGTAAACATGGCCACTAGGGGGTGGGGCTTATTTTCCCTATATATCTATATAGAAAACTTTAAAAATCTTCTCGTAAGAAACCGTTGGACTGAGTTCACCGTAACTTGGCTGGAATGTTGTTTTCGTGACCTTCTACCCAGATTGTTCAAGCCCTCATGATACGTCAAAAATCATGGCCGCCAGGGGGCGGGGTTTATTTTTGGTATATATCTGTATAGAAAACTTTAAAATTCTTCTTGTCAGAAAGCAACTGTCCGATTTCAATATTACTTGGCAGGAATGTTTCTTTGGTGACCCTCAACCAAGAGTGTTCAAGATGTCATGATTCGTCAAAAAACATGGCCTTTAGTGGGTGGGACTTATTTTCCATATATAGCTATATAAAACACTTTAAAAATCTTTTTGTCAAAAACCACTGGACCAATTTCAATATAACTTGGCAGACATGTTCCTTTGGTGACCCTCTTTCAAGATTCAGTTCTAGTTGTCATGATACATTAAAAAAAATATGGCTGCTGGGGGGTGGGGGGTGGGGGGGGGGGGGGGCAGGGCTATAAAATTTATACAAAAATCTTAGAGCAGTGAACTTGACGGAAACTTCAGTAGTCAGTATGCAAATCTGTTTGCTCAGATGAGCAATATAGGACCATCATGATCCTTTTGTGTACATTTTACAGGCTTTCAAATGGATCTCTAGTCATTTGTCATTGAGCCTTCTGATGTCCAGGCCACCAGCACCTACAGCACTTTGATGGCAATAATAAGCTTGCCCGTAGCATATCTCTTAAAGTATTTTACTCTTTCACCAACATAACCCTCCCACTACTGCGCATCTTCGGGGAGCATCCTTTGGTTTCATCGATTCTCTTGTTTAAGATAAATGGCAGATCACTGTGACCTAAAAGTGATTGTCTCCCTTCTCAAATCATTCTTCATCTTCTGCTTATTTAAGGACATTTGTCAGTCTCTGGCAAATGAATGCGCACAAGTGCTGGTTAACCCCTTAGAGGACTAAGCCTGCCAGGAAATATGTGGTTCAGTAAAACTGACCAGCTTGACATGACCTTAATGGTGTTGATTGGGCGGTTAAACACCAACACAACCATCACTTCTCAAAGGATCAGACCCTAGGATCAGATAGTAGCTCCCTTTGAGACAGGATTCATATGTCATGAAAGCAATTTTTTGCTCATCTGAGCAAGGCTCAGGATGACTTATTGTGATCACCTGCCATCTGTCGTCGTCATCAGTCGGTCCGTCTATCGTCCATCTGTCCGCACTTTTGAACGACTTCTTCTCTGAAACCCCTGAGCCAAATTTCTTCAAACTTCATGTGGAGCCTTAGGTTAAAGGGGGATTGAAAATTTGTACAAATGGTCATGGTCCGCAAATCAAGATGGTCACCATGCCCATATATAGCTCCCATAGATTTATAATAGTAAAACTTAAAAAGTCTTCTTCTCTGAAACCATGAGGCCCACAGCTTAAATAGTTTAGTATGTAGTAATGTTTAGTGGTCCCCTACATATTAAGTCCTGCCAATCAAGCCCCTGGGGTCTAAATTGGCCAAGCCTTGGGGGTCATTAACTCCCATAGACTTATAATGGGAAAACCTTAAAAAAATCTTCTTCTCTGAAACCATGAGGCCCACAGCTTATATATATAGTATGTAGCAATGTTTAGTGGTCCCCTACAAAAATCCTGCCAATCAAGCCCCTGGGGTCCAAACTGGCCATGCCTCAGGGGGTCATATGTTTGTATAGAGCTATATAGCTAAAGAATCTTTAAAAATCTTCACGGAAACCTTAAGGCCCCGAACTAACAGATTTAGTATGTAGCAATATTATGTGGTCTCCTACATAAATCCTGCCATCCATGCCCCTGGGGTCTAAATTGGCCACACCCGGGGGGTCGTTAGCTCCCATAGACTTATAATGGGGAAAGAAGATCTTCTCTGAAGCCATGAGGCCCACAGCTTATATATTTAGTATGTAGCAATGTTTAGTGGTCCCCTACATGAATCCTGCCAACCATGCACCTGGGGTCCAAACTTGCCAAACCCCAGGGAGTCATATATATAGCTAAAGAACCTTCAAAAATCTTCTTCTCTGAAACCATGAGGCTCAGAGCTATCAGATTTAGCATGTAGCAGTGTTTAGTGGTCTCCTACATAAATCCTGCCAACCATGCCCCTGGGGTCCAAATTGGCCACGTCCCGGGGGTCATTAGCTCCCATAGACTTATAATGCGAAAAACCTAAAAAAATCTTCTCTGAAACCATGAGGTCCACAGCTTATATATATAGTATGTGGCAATGTTTAGCTGGCCTCGGTGGCCCAGTTGGATGCGCCATCCGACTGGAGACCAGGAGGTCACTGGTTCAACCCCTGCCGAGGTCGGCAACATTCTTTCGTGGAGATTGATCATGAAATATTTTCTACGGTCATTCTCTCCCTTCCGCTGATTCAAAAAGGGCAGTTGTCAGTTTCTGGCTAAAGAATGTGCACAATACTGGTTAACCGCTTAGAGGACTAAGCTTGCCCAGTAAACGTGTACGCTCAACATGACCCCGTTGGGTTGACTGGGCCGTAAAATCTCAACACAAACACAAACAAAGAATGTTTAGTGGTCCCCTGCATAAATCCTGCTAACCATGCCCCTAGGGTCCAAACTGGCCATACCCCAGGGGGCTGTATGTATATATAGATGCCTCTGGGGTCCAAATTGGCCATGCCCTGGGGGTCATTAACTCCCACAGACTTATAATGGAAAAAACTTAAAAAATCATCTCTGAAACTTTGAGGCTCACAGCTTATATATTTAGTATGTAGCAATGTTTAGTGGTCCCCTACATAAATCCTGCCAATCAAGCCCCTGGAGTCTAAATTGGCCATGTCCCTGTGGTCATTAGCTCCCTTAGACTTATAATGGGAAAAACTTAAAAAAATCCTCTTTTATGAAACCATGAGACCCACAGGTTATTTATTTAGTATGTATTGTTTGTTTGTGTTGAGGTTTTACGGCCCAGTCAACCCAATGGGGTCATGTCGAGCGCGGTCAGTTTACCTAACCACACGTTTACTGGGCAGGCTTAGTCCTCCAAGCGGTTAACCAGTATTGTGCACATTCTTTCGCCAGAAACTGACAACTGCCCTTCTTGAATCAGCGGAAGGGAGAGAATGACCGTAGAAAATATTTCATGATCAATCTCCACGAAAGAATGTTGCCGACCTCGGCGAGGGTCGAACCCGCGACCTCCTGGTCTCCAGTCGGACGCGCATCCAACTGCGCCACCGAGGCCGGCTATATTTAGTATGTAGCAATGTTTAGTGGTCCTCTACATAAATCCTGCCAATCAAGCCCCTGGGGACTAAATTGTCCATGCCCTGGGGGTCATTATCTCCCATAGACTTATTATAGGAAAAACTAAAAAAAAAAAACCCTGTCTTCTCTTAAATCATGAGACCCACTGAGGTTATATATTTAGTATGCAGCAATGTTTAGTGGTCCCCTACATAAATCCTGCCAATCAAGCCCCTGGGGTCTAAATTGGCCATGCCCCAGGGGCCATTAGCTCTCATAGACTTATAATGGGAAATATTTTAAAAACCTTTTTCTCTGAAAGCATGAGGCCCACATCTTATATATTTAGTTTGTAGCAATGTTTAGTGGTCCCCTACATAAATACTGCCAATCAAGCCCCTGGGGTCTAAATAGGCCACACCCCAGGGGCCATTAGCTCTCATAGACTTATAATGGGAAATATTTAAAATATCTTCTTCTGTGAAGCCATGAGGCCCACAGCTTAGTAGCTCACTTCAGCTATGCTCAGGTTGAGCTATAGTGATCACTTTTTGTCCTTCGTCTGTCTGTCCGTCCATCTGTTAACAGTTTCAAACGACATCTCCTCCAAAGCTGTTGAACCGATTTGTTCCTAACTTGGTAATAATGTTGCTTGGCTAGGGGCCTTTAAAAATAGCTAAAATTATGGTGATCTGCCTCTTGGTTTGGTTGCCATGGCAACCGAAAGCTCCCATAGATTTATAATGGGAAAATGGTTAAGTTGCATTTTCTCCATAACTATTGAAGTGATGTGAACCATATCTGGCAGTTATGATCATTGGATGACTGCCTACCCAGTTTATGTGTTTCATGACCAATGGCCATTTTGTTTGGTTGCCATGGCAACATTAAATTTAAAAAGAAAGGAATTTTTTAAACGACATATCCTCCAAAACCACTGAAGCAGTATGCCTCTACTTTGGTACAAATGTTGCTTGGGTAAGGGCAATTCAAAGTAGCTAAAATTATGGTGATCTGCCTTTTGGTTTGGTTGCCATGGCAACAGAAAGCTCCCATAGACTTATGGGAAATGGTTATATTGCATTTTCTCCATGACCAGTGAAGTGATGTGAACCTGTTTGGCAGTTATGATCATTTGATGATTGTCAATGCAGTATATGTGTTTTATAGCCAGTGGCCATTTGGTTTGGTTGCCATGGCAACTTTAAATTTTTGATAAGGGATTTTTTTAAATGACAACTCCTTCAACACCACTGATGCAGTATGACTGATTTAGTGCAAATGTTGCTTATATAAGGGCAATGAAAAATAGCTAAAATTACAGTGATCTGCCTCTTGGTTTGGTTGCCATGGCAAGAGAAAGCTCCCATAGACTTATAATGGTTAAATTGTATTTTCTCCATAACCAGTGAAGTGATGTGAACCATATTTGGCAGTTATGATCATCGGATGATTGTCTATCCAGTATATGTGCTTTATGACCAGTGGCCATTTTGTTTGGTTGCCATGGTAACTTTAAATTTAAAAAAGGGATTTTTTTAAATGACAACTTCAAAACCACTGAAGCAGTGTAACTCTAGTTTGATACAAATGTTGCTTAGGTAAGAGCAATTCAAATAGCTAAAATTATGATGATCTGCCTCTTGGTTTGGTTGCCATGGCAACAGAAGGCTCCCATAGACTTATAATGGGGTAAATGTTTAAATTGTATTTTCTCCATAACCAGTGAAGTGATATGAACCATATTTGGCAGTTATGATCATTTGATGATTGCCTACCCAGTTTATGTGTTTCATGACCAGTGGCCATTTTTTTTTTTGCCATGGCAAGTAAGAAATTTGTGAAGCACCAACAGGGAAAGAAGACCCATTTAAACACAAGAAGGGAGAGAAGACCCTTGTGCACAACAGCAGAGAAAGAAGACCCCTTTGCAAATCAGTAGAGAAAGACCCTGTTGTGCACCAGCAGGGAAAGAAGACCATGTTGAGCTTGTCTCTGGTCTTATATAGAGACATAGGACGACATGTAGCATCGGTGGGAGTGGCAACATGCAATTGAAAGACCTCTTCTTCCATCATTTCTTGACTTATTCAATGAAGAGTCCCTGTATTCTGGGGAATATAAATATATTATAAAAAGAATGATCCTTGAGAGCAATGAGCAAACACACAAAGACAAAAATACCTGAAGTGTCTAAAACTTAAAATATATGATTGAACTAGCAGGAGCTTTAAGTTACAATCAAAATTTTATTCTGCAAGGGTTATCTTCCCCTGCCCCTGTCCTGTATACATGTTTGAAATCATGATATTGTTAACAACTTCTCTTCTGAAACCACTGGTCCAATTTTCACCAAATTTCATATTGATCCTTCTGTTGAAATGGGATTGAAAGTTTGTTCAGATGATCACGCTCCATTGACTGCCATGCCCATATATGGTAAAAAAAAAAATAATAATAATAAACACATTCTCCTTCTTTAACACCAAGAACTGCTCAAAATGATGACCCTTTCATTAGTTGCAATGACAGGATTGGAAAAATGTTGCATAAGATTTGCATATATATATATATGCAGTGGCTATTTCACTCAGGTGAGCGAGCAGTGGCCCATGGGCCTCTTGTTTAAATAATCTTCATAAATATTGCTCAAAATGTTCGTCTTGATGATTTCTAGGTCTAGTTTAAAACCGGGTCACTTGATATCAGAAACTAGGTCACCAGGCCAAATCAAAGGAAAACTTTGTTGACGCTCTAGAGGTCACATTTTTGAAGTGATCATCATGAATCTTGCTCAAAATGTTTGCCCTGATGATTTCTAGATGACATATATTTCACTGTCCAGTGACTTTCTTAAGTTTTTCCATTTAGGTCAGTTTCTCAGTAATTATTAGTCCTACAGAGTGATATTTAGTACTTGTGAAGTGTTTGTGTTTAGGTCAGTTTCTCAGTAACTATTTCTCCTACAGCCATTGATACTTAGTACAGGCATACATCTTAGCATGGCCTCTTGAGTGCAGTCTTCCATATTTGACCTTGACCTCTATTTCACAGTCCATTAGACATGCTACATTGTCTTACTTGTTAATATAATCATTTTGAATTTTGATCAGAATATTTGCCTTGATCAATTCTAGGTCAGATTCTCAAAGTGCTATGATCAGTGAGCGTTACAGGGCCATCATGGCCCTCTTGTTTAAAAAAGTTGTCATGTTGTTGTTTCTTATTCTTCCCTTGAAAATTGAGCTAGAAATTTCATCAGATTGTCTCCTTTGGAAAACAGGATTTGACTTATCATTTATAAGAGTAGGACAGCATAACTCGCCTGAAGCATGCTTTGTCAATAAACTTTTGTTTTGTTTGCAGAAAAAAACAGAAGGCAAAATCAGGATATATAGGCTTATAAAAACTTTAACATAAAAAAGGTACAACATACAATTTTAGACCATTCCCACACAACTTTCCCTCACATTAAAAGTTTGATATGAAAAATTTAAATTGATGATCTTGAACTCAAGGTAATGGGAAGAGCTCAGGAAAGCACTGATAAAATCATTGGACCGTCACCTAATGAATTAAATTCTTCATAAGGTTTGGATATGATGAGGTCATAGAAACTTAAATGCAAAATTTTAATATGAAAATCATACATGCCATAAGCTGTGGACTAAAAGCTGTGAGATAAGGCAAAATTTTAAGGGAGATATGACAAAATTCTGTGAGATTTTTAGCTCACCTGAGCACGAAGTGCTCATGGTGAGCTATTGTGGTCAGTCAATATCTGTCGTGCGTCGTCCGTCGTGCGGCGTCAACAATTGCTTTAAAAGCCTACTCCTACACCCCTGGGCCACTTGACTCGATACTTGGTAGCAGGGCTCTGGAAATTCTGAAATCTGAATCGGTCCAGCCGATGACGATGACGTCGTAAATGAGCCCATTTCCTAAAAAAAAATATAATATTACCTGTCACGAAAACTAATGACAATTGGCAGTCCTATAACTCCTTTTAAATAATACACCTCAACTCCGTTATATGACGGAAGTCCGGGTATAACGAGCATGATCAAAGCTGGCGTCATCAATAAATACAGTCAGGTATGTAAAAAGAAAGAAAAAAAAAAAAGAGACGATTTTGTTGTTATTTCCACTTCCGCAGGGTTTTCCTAGATAACTATTTATAAACAACTGATTCCCGTCTTGTATAAGCGCGAAGACAGCGGGAAACAGGAGAGACGGAACAAAACGAATTTCATGGACCTAATTAGGTCTAATAAAAAAGGCCTGCGCCACGGGCAGTTTTGCAGTTTTCAATGTTTCAAGATTTGACCAGACTGCCTAAATTTTAAGCACTGACCAATCTTGTCTAGCGCAAGTGGTGCATTACTTATTTTTACCGTGAAATCTACCTTGAATTATACTCGTGTGTTACGGTCGTCAACAAAAAAATAAAAAAATTAAAAAAAAATAAAATAAAAGAAAAGAAAAGAAGCAAACAATAATACCCAGATCAGACGCCGTTGTATGCGACATCTGATCAGGACGTACACGGTTTGGGAATTAATCAAATCTGGGACCGACAAACCATGTTGATCAAAACAAAAAAGAAGAGGAAGAAAACGTGTGCATTCAAGCGATGCATTCTTTTATCACTCTCAGTTAAAGCGACCTTTGATCTTTTGTACACGCCGACTGCACAGTCTCAGTGTATTCACAGGTGTCACACAAATGGATTAATTATCAGACTACCATTACTGATGATTCGTGTTAATCGCTTGTTTACTGCACAAAGGACAGTGCAGTGTTGATTTTTTGACAATGTTTGGATAATGACGTAATTAATTTGTGCTGCGGTAGGTTGCGGTTATTCATCTGTCTCTCCAATATACATGTCAAATGACCGTTTAGAGCCTTTTAACTACCATAATATCGCATTTAAAAGGTGCGCGGACGTTGTCAGTTTGGGAAGACTTGACCGTTTGTGATTTTTTAGACATCATTGATTCGTGAAAATTGGTTGGTTGGGGAAAAAATGGGGTTCAAGGCACAAACCTGTTGGACCGATTTATTAGCGTTTTGGGGTATTTGAAATCGGTCCAGAATTCTTAATTTTGGTCCAGACGAGGTGACTTGTAGATCAAAAATAGCTAAAATCATTC
The DNA here is from genome assembly GCA_964016985.1 of Anodontia alba. Taxonomy (NCBI): domain Eukaryota; kingdom Metazoa; phylum Mollusca; class Bivalvia; order Lucinida; family Lucinidae; genus Anodontia; species Anodontia alba. Next base: position 61,679,855 of record OZ024825.1, read on the forward strand.
CGATCGGAAGTCCAAGATGGCCGCCATGGCCGCCATCTTGAAAATCTATTTTTCGCTTCTTCTCCTGAACGGAAAGACCAATTGACTCCAAACTTGCTAGGAAGCATCGGGGTGACTTGTAGATCAAAATTAGCTAAATTCGTGCCGATCGGAAATCAAAGATGGCTGCTATGGCAGCCATCTTGAAAATCTATTGTTTGCTTCTTCTCCTAAACCCAAAAGCCAGTTGACTCCAGACATGGTAGGGAGCATTGGGGTGACTTATAGATCAAAAATAGATAAAATTGTTCCGATCAGAAATCCAAGGTGGCCGCTACGGCAGCCATCTTGAAAATCTATTTTTTGCTTCTTCTCCTAAACCAAAGGCCAATTGACTCCAAACTTGCTAGGAAGCATCGGGGTGACTTGTAGATCAAAAATAGCTAAGATCTTGCTGATCAGAAATCCAAGATGGCCGCCTTGACGGCCATTTTAAAAAAAAAAAATCTACTTTTCGCTTCTTCTCCTAACCCCAAATGCCAGTTGACTCGAAACTTGCTAGGAAGCATCGGGGTAGACTTGTAGATCAAAAATAGCTAAAATCGTTCCAATCGGAAATCCAAGATGGCCACCATGGCCGCCATCTTGAAAATCTATTTTTCGCTTCTTCTCCTGAGCCGAAAGGCCAATTGACTCCAAACTTGGTAGGAAGCATCAGGGCGACTTGTAGATCAAAAATAGCTAAAATCATGCTGATCCGAAATCCAAGATGGCCGCCATGGTGGCCATCTTGAAAATCTTTCTTTCGCTTCTTCTCCTAAACCCAAAAGCCAATTGACTTGAAACTTGGTAGGAAGCACTGGGGTGACTTATAAATTAAAAATGGCTAAAATTGTTCCGATTGGAAATCCAAGATGGTCCCCATGGTGGCCATCTTGAAATCTACTTTTCCCTTCTTCTCCTGAACCGAAAGGCTTATTGACTTTAAACTAGGTAGGAAGCATCAGGGTGACATGTAGATCAAAAATAGCTAAAATCATCCCTATCAGAAATCCAAGATGGCCGCCATGACATCCATCTTGAAAATCTATTTTTCCTTTCTTCTCCTGAACTGAAAGGCCATTTGACTCGAAACTTGGTAGGAAGCATTCGGGTGGTTTGTAGATCTAAAATAGCTTAAATTGTTTGGATCGGAAATGGCGGCCATCTTGAAACTCTTTTTTTCGCTTATTTTCCTGAACCAAAGGGCCAGTTGATTTGAAAACTGGTAGGAAGCATCGGGATGACTTGTAGATATAAAAATAGCTAAAATCGTTCCGATCGGAAATCCAAGGTGGCGGCCATCTTGAAAATCTATTTTTCCCTTCTTCTTCTGAACTGAAAGGCCAATTGACTCGAAACTTGGTAGGAAGCATCGGAGTGACTTGTAGATAAAAAATAGCTCAAATTGTTGCGATAGGAAATTCCAACTTGCAGCTATGGCAGCCATCTTGAAAATCTGTTTTGAACTTTTTCTCCTGAACCGAAGGGGCAATTGACTCAAAGTTCATGGGAAGTATCGAGGTGACTTGTAGATCAATAGTAGCTAAAATCATTCTGATTGGAAATCCAAGATGGCTGCCATCTTGTTTATGTTTATTATATTTCCCTGCCACTGTGCTGTTTACATGTATAAAATCATGATTCTTCAGAAACCACTTAGCCAATTGCCACCAAATTTCACATTGATCCTACTGTTGAAATGTGATTGAGAGTTTGTTCAAATGATCATGCTCCATTTACTGTCATGCCATATATAATATTCTTCTTCAAAATTAAGAACTGCTTAAAGGATGATCTTTTCATTAGTTGCGATGACAGGATTGGAAAAATGTTGCGTAACATCTGCATATCTACAGTGGCTATGTCACTCAGGTGAGCAACCCGTGGCCCTTGGGCCTCTTGTCTTAAACATTACTTTTGAGCTCCCCAGATATAGTCTAAAGTCTTTTTTTTCATATAAGAAGTTAGTGAAAACTACAACAGTATGTGATTTATGTTTATTTCTTCATAAAATCTGTTGTAAAATGTTCTGAAAATTCTGTGAGATTTGATATTTTTAGCTCACCTGAGCTATAGTAATCACTTTTCGTCCGTTGTCTGTCTGTGTGTCTGTCCGTCCGTCCGTTAACATTTTCAAACGACTTCTCCTCTGAAGCCCCTCAGCCAGTTTTGCTCAAATTTCATATGGAGCCTTTGTAGGTTGGGGAAACGAAAGATTGCTAAAATGGTCGCGGTCTGTTGACCAAGATGGCCACCATGCCCATACATGGTAAAAACCTTTATAAATTTTCTTCTCCAGAACCGAGGATGCCTTGTGGCTGAATCCTTGCATAAATCATCAGGGATGGGAGGTCTACCAAAATTTAATGGTCGTACATTGACATTTGACCTTTTTACCCCAAGGTCAAGTTTGCTTCCCTATGCATTTGTATGGGAAAAATGTTCAGAATTTCAAATGACCGCCTCTGGAGCCTCTGGGCCAATGTTGCTCAAATTTCATTTGGAGCCTCCCTGGGGCAGGGAAATGAAAGATTGCTAAAATGGTTGCCGTCCATTGACCAAGATGGCCGCCATGCCCATATTTGGTAAAAACCTTTAAAAGTCTTCTCCAGAACCGAGGATGCCTTATGGCTGAATCTTTGCCTATTTCATCGGGGAAGGAAGATCTACCAAAGTTGCTAAAATAATGGTCATACATTGACATTTGACCTTTTTACGGCAAGGTCAAGTTTGCTTCCCTATGCATTTGTATGGGAAAAAATGTTCAGAATTTCAAACAACTTCTCCTCTGGAGCCTCTAGGCCAATGTTGCTCAAATTTCATTTGGAGTCTTCCTGGGGCAGGGGAATGAAAGATTGCTAAAGTGGTTGCTGTCCATTGACCAAGGTGGCTGCCATGCCCATATATGGTATATGGTAAAAACATTTAAAAATCTTCTTCTCCAGAACAGAGGATGCCTTGAGGCTGAATCTTTACATAAATCATCAGGGACGGGAGGTCTTCCAAACTTGCTAAAATAATGGTCCTATGTTGACGTTTGACCTTTTTACCCCAAGGTCAAGTTTGCTTCCCTATGCATTTGTATGGGAAAAATGTTCAGAATTTCAAATGACCTCCTCTGGAGCCTCTGGGCCATTGTTGCTTAAATTTCATTTGGAGCTTCCCTTGGGCAGGGGAATGAAAGATTGCTAAAATGGTTGCTGTCCATTGACCAAGATGGCCACCATACGCATATATGGTAAAAACCTTTAAAAATCTTCTTCTTCAGAACCGAGGATGCCTTGTGGCTGAATCTTTGCATAAATCATCAGGGATAGGAGGGCTACCAAAATTGCTAAAATAATGGTCGTACATTGACATTTGATCTTTTTACAGCAAGGTCAAGTTTGCTTCCCTATGCATTTGTATGGGAAAAATGTTCAGAATTTCAAATGACTTCTCCTCTGGAGCCTCTTGGCCAGTGTTGCTCAAATTTCATGTGGAGCCTCCTTGGGGCAGGAGAAAGAAAGATTGCTAAAATAGGCATGGTCCATTGATCAAAATGGCTGCCATCCCCATATATGGTAAAAACCTTTTAACGCTTAGCACTCTGGGTAATTTTTTCAGCAGATGACAGTTTGAAATATTTTTCTTATTTTTCCTAGGAAACAGGATTTGACATTTCATGCATATTGTCTCTAATGGAGACAGTTAGCATGAAACATCAAATCCTGTTTTCTGGGAAAAATAAGAAAAATATCATCAATTTGTTGGCTGCTGAATTTGCCCAGAGAGTGGTAAAGGTTAAAATCTTCTTCTCTAGAACCAAATAAGCCCTGGGCCCTAATCTTTGCACAAATTATGGGGGACAGGAGATCTACCAAAATTGCTAAAATGATGGTCCTATGTTGACGTTTGACCTTTTTAACCCAAGGTCAAATTTGCTTTCCCATGCATTTGTATGGGCCATATACATTTATATTGGAAGTATCGAGGTGACTTGTAGATCAACAGTAGCTAAAACAGTTCTGATTGGAAATCTAAGATGGCCGCCATCTTGTTTATGTTTATTATTACACCTGGAAAAAAGTTAAGCACCCCCAGATTTTTTACAGTGGTTTCAGTATCAAACTTTCTCATGAAAAACGTGATGCTAAATCACTGCAAAATGGTAAACTATGCAACATTAACACTGTTACTAACATGATAAAGCAAAACCTGGCCAGAAAATGCAGTTTTTAATACCTAGGTATTCAAGACGTATCATTTTCCCCTTAAACAGACATCGGTTTAAGTATGGAGCTGCAGATTTTATTAGCTCATTTTGTGTTACAGTTTCTTGAAAAAAATGAGACTTTGAGTTTCTAGATAAAATTTGTACCACATTTGTTCAATAACGTGTGAACCCTCCATGTGTACGGATAACTGCCTCGACCTTATGTCTCATCCCACCGGTCAGACGTTGAATTTGATGAATGGTCAGCTGTTGCCACTCACGATGCAGAGCTGCTTCCAGTTCGTCCAAAGTCTGTGGAGGAGAGTCCATTTTCTGTATCTGGTGCCCAAGAATATCCCAGATATGCTCCAGTGGATTTAAATCCGGGCTTCTAGCTGGCCAGGGCAAAGTCTCAATTGCGTTAGCCTGCAAATAGGTCGTCACTGCCCTTGAACGGTGGGGTCTAGCGTTGTCGTCTACGTACACAGGCCTAGTGGCAAGTGGATGGTTCTCAAAATAAGGAACAACTACCAGCTTGAGGACGTCCTGAATATAACGTTCACCTGTTAGTCTGCCCTGTATGGTCACCAAGTCCATCTTGTCGTCATGCGACAGACAACCCCACACCATTACAGAACCTTCATCATAAGGAACCATCGCCTTGATGTTTCTTGGTGTATACGCTGTGCCTTTGTGTCACCACACTCCCATTTCGCCATCCGTAACATGCAGCAAAAACCTGCTTTCATCCGACCAGTGAATTAGCCGCCATGTCCTCAAATTCCAACCTCGTCTCGCCAAACACCAACGCAAACGGATTCTTTTATGCTCATCTGTCAGCAGAGGGTGATTAATCACTCTTCTGGAGGCTAGTCCAGCTGCCCTTAAGCTATTTCGAAGCGTTTTCAGACAGGCGTCAATGAGGTAGCCATTGAGGCTTAAGACAGGTACTCGTAGAAAAGGGTTGTCGTCATACTAACCGGACCAGGGCCTGATCCTCTCGTTTTGACGTTACGCGAGGTCTACCTGACCTTGGCAGATCCTTAACATCATTGGTTTGATGATGCTTCCTTATCAGCCTGCTGACAACAGTGTGGTGGAAGCCAAGTTGACGCCCGATCACTTTAAAAGACATTCCCGCCGTATGCATCCCGACAATTTGCCATCTTTGTGCTTCCGATAGTCGTCTTCTAGCCATATTTGCATTGCTATGACTGAACAATACATGTACAAAATATGCGATACATATACACGAATATGTTGCACAAGAATACTGCTTTTTGCAAAAACCACAGGGTGCATGATCTTCTCGTCTATATCTCTGTGTACAAGTATTGCCACTGTGTATCAAAGTTTAAATTCTATTTACGGATTATCATTCGTGCCAACTGCAAAAAGAAAATTGAAGACGCGTTGATTAGTAATGTACCATGGACCAAAATATTAGTGGGTGCTTAACTTTTTTCCAGGTGTATATTTCCCTGCCACTGTGCTGTTTACATTTATGAAATCATGATTATTCAGAAACCACTTAGCCAATTTCCACCAAATTTCACATTGATCCTACTGTTAAAATGTGATTGATAGTTTGTTCAAATGATCATGCTCCATTGACTGTCAGGCCCATATTTTCTTCTTCAAAACTAAGAACTGCTCAAATGAAGATCTTTTCATTAGTTGCAATGATAGGATTGGAAAAATCTTGCATAACATGCATATCTGCAGTGGCTTTGTCACTCAGGTGAGCGAGCCGTGGCCCGTGGGCCTCTTGTTATGGGAATTGCCTTCCAGATGGGCCAAATTCTGTGAGATTTTATCTCACAGTGTGAGATATGGCATGTATGGAAAATTCTAAGCCTGTTACCTTGACCAAAAAAAACAGCTGAAAAAGTTTGATATGAAAATTCTAAGTTGGTGACCTTGATTTCAAGGTCATTCAACCCCTTTAGTTGTGATAATGCTGACCCTGTACCTATAATGATATCATGTATCATAATGTAATGAGGCCTTAAAAACTTTAATATAAAACTTTAACATGAAAAATCAAAGTCTTTGACCTTTGACCTCAAGGTCATGGGAAGGAGTCCTGTTTATTTTGATAGCGCTGATAAAAACTTCGGACCAGCAACTAATGAACTAAATCCATCATAAGGTTGGGATATAATGAGGTCTTAAATACTTTATTGCAAAACTTTAATTGAAAATTGTAACTCTGTGACCTTGACCTAAAAGTCATGGGAAGGGGTCAAGATAGCACTGAAAACTTTGGACCATTACCTATGCTGATATGAATATGAAATAAATGCATCCGACAATAAGTTTGGAAGTAAGAGGTCTTAAAACTTTAAAGCAAAATTTTAGCATGAAAATTCTGTGATCTTGAAAGTAGGCCATTTTTTTCTATCTTACCACAGATATTTTTTGACAAAGTTTTACAGGAATGTTCCTTCAATAGTCCTCTACCAAACATATGAATTCAGTCCAAGCAGTTGAATATGATTGGTTAGCACTGCAACCAAAAACCAAAAATATTGAAAAAAAAAAAAAAAAAAAAGAAAATCCTCAGCAGCTATAATTATGGAGGGTAAAGTTAAAACTTTGCAGAATAGTTAAAAATATTAGCTTATACTACAGTTCTCTCAGGTGAGCATTGTGGCCCATGGGCCTCTGGTTCTATGTATGGGATAGTGGGATGTGAATAGAATTCACTTTTGTGCACCTTTTGGGAAAATAGTACTTGCAATTACTTGTATGTTTCAAACTTTGTGGGCCTCACTCATTGCACGGTGCCTAACCGTATCGTATGCTATTGGTTACAAATAGGGTTGCTTGATGCTCTTTGTGCAAGATCACAATGCTATCCGTGCCAAAGGAGAAGTAAATAGAGGGGTGCACTCGGATAAACAACCTCAGTCTGGGTAGGTAGAGAAGATGTTTACTCGATGGAATATTTGGATGTTTGGTCAAGCATTTTCTGCTAATAAAATGTAGTTGAAACTGTCCCTTTGTAACATCAGCAGAACCAAAGTTCTGGCGTGCCTTGTGTGGCAGGTTACTGTCCATTTGAATTAGAGCAAATAAATGCATTTATGATGCTTTCGAGGTGTTTTTCTTTATAGAAATCAGGACCAATAATATATTCAAACAATTTCACTCCTTTTGTCCCACAGATGTTATTTGTTTGCACTTAAAACAGTAACATGGACCTAGCCAGTTAATTTTCAGTAGCGACGGATGCTATTTGTGCCACGAATAAGAGCCAACATATGGCACATGATATATTTTGTGATAAAAGCAACGGATGGTATTTTGGGCAGCAACAGATGCTATTTGGGGCATTCTAATTTTTGTGAACAGACCTTCGGATGCTTCTTTTGTGGGGGGCATTCTCATTCCGTGTCTGTACACAAGGGGGCAGCGCCTAGATTTACTGGAACAATTTGAAATACCAGAACGACTATGAAATATGAAGAAGAAAATACCATCTGGTAGTGGTGATGGTGGGGGAAGGGGTATAAAGGGCTTCGAGTGTATTTGTTCTCTGTTTTTAGCTCACCTGAGTGAAAGCTCAGGGTGAGCTATTGTGAGCACCCTCTGTTCGTCGTCCATCGTCAACAATTAGTTTGTTAACACTCTAGCGGTCACAGTTTTGAGCCAGTCTTGATGAAACTTACTCAGAATATTTGCCTCTATGAAATCTACGTCAAGTTTGAAACTGGGTCACTTGGGGTCAAAAACTAGGTCACCAGGCCAAATCAAAGGAAAAACTTAACACTCTAGAGGTCACATTTTTTAAGTAATCATGATGTTTGTTTGTTTGTTTGATTTGGGCTTAAGGTCGCTTTCAACCTCTTTCAGTCATATGGTGATGGTGTCTGGATGTGGCAGGGTGCTCAGTGCTCACTTTTAGAGTGCTGCCTCACTGAAATATCATGCCCCAGACACTTTAACATGATATTCCAACCAGTCACATTATACTGACACTGAGCTGACCAGTTCTAGCTCAGCTTTCTTAATGCTGAGTGCCAAGCGAAAAAGCAGCTAGTACCATTTTTAAAGTCTTGGGTATGACCCGGCCGGGGGTCGAACCCGCAACCTCCCAGTCACAAAGCGGATGCTCTACCACTGAGCCACTGTGCCGGTAAGTAATCATGATGAATATGGTTCAAAATGTTTGTCTTGATGATTTCTAGGTCAAGTTCAAAACTAGGTCACTTGAGGTCAAGAACTAGGTCACCAGGCCAGATCAAAGGAAAACCTTGTTAACACTCTAGCGATCACATTTTTGAAGCAATCCTCATTAATCTTGCTCAAAATGTTTGTCTTGATGATTTCTAGGTCAAGTTCGAAACTGGGGCACTTGAGGTCAAAAACTAGGTGACCAGCCCAAATCAAAGGAAAACCTTGTTAACACACTAATGGTCACATTTTTGAAGCAGTCATCATGAATCTTGCTCAAAATGTTTGTCCTGATGATTTCTAGGTCAAGTTTGAACCTGGGTCACTTGAGGTCAAAAACTAGGTCACCAGGCCAAATCAAAGGAAAACCTTGTAAACACTCTAGCGGTCACATTTTTGAAGCAGTTATCATGAATCTTGATCAAAATGTTTATCTTGATGATTTCTAGGTCAAGATAGAAACTGGGTCACTTGAGATCAAAACGTAGGTCACCAGGCGAAATCAAAGGAAAACCTTGTTAACACTCTAGCGATCACATTTTTGAAGCAATCATCATGAATCTTGCTCAAAATGTTTGTCTTGATTATTTCTAGGTCAGTTTTGAAACTGGGTCACTTGAGGTCAAAAACTAGGTCACCAGGCCAAATCAAAGGAAAACCTTGTTAACACTCTAGCAGACACATTTTTGAAGCAATCATCATGAATCTTGCTTAATATGTTTGTCTTGATTTCAAGGTCAAGTTTGAAATTGGCTCACCAACCTTGATGAAACTTACTCAGAATGTTTGCCTCTATAAGTCTTGTCTATGAAATCTACATCAAGTTTGAAACTGGATCACTTGGGGTCAAAAACTACATCACCAGGCCAAATCAAAGGAAAAACTTGTTAACACCCTAGCGGTCACATTTTTGAAGCAATCATCATGAATCTTGCCCCAAAATGTTTGTCTTGATGATTTCTAGGTCAGCTTTGAAACTGGGTCACTTGAGGTAAAAAACTAGGTCACCAGGCCAAATCAAAGGTTAACACTCTAGCGGTCACATTTTTTGAAGCAGTCATCATGAATCTTGCTCAAAATGTTTGTCTTGATGATTTCTAGGTCAGTTTCGAAACTGGGTCACTTGAGGTCAAAAACTAGGTCACCAGGCCAAATCAAAGGAAACCTTGTTAACACGCTAGAGGTCTTATTTTCAAAGCAATCATCATGAATCTTTCTCAAAGTGTTTGTCTAGATGATTTCTAGGTGAAGTTTGGAACTGGGTCACTTATGACCTATATTTCACGGTCCAGTGACTTTCTTAAGTTTTTCCGTTTAGGTCAGTTTCTCAGCAACGATTGGTCCTACAGACTGATATTTGGCACTTGTGAAGTGTTTGTGTTTAAGTCAGTTTCTCAGTAACTATTACTGCTACAGCCAATGATAGTTAGCACATGCATACATCTTAGCATGTCCTCTTGAATGCAGTCATCCATATCTGACCTTGACCTCTATTTCACAGTCCATTAGACATGCTACATTGTATTACTTGTTAATATAATCATCATGAATCTTGGTCAGAACATTTCCCTTGATCAGTTCTAGGTCAGGTTCTCTAAGTGCTCTGATACTCAGGTGAGCGTTACTGAGCCATCATGGCCCTCTTGTTATAAATAAGAAGAAAAAAATATAATTATAAAAAAAAAGTTTTATGATACATGGCAGATGGGTGACACTAGTTATTAACTAGACTTCTATATAGACTTCTATTTGACGTCTTGTCACAAATTTCAAAAATAGACGTCTGCAGTGGAACAGTCTAGTTATTAACTGATCTAAAGTAATTGACTTCAATTAATTCAGAGTTCCTCCCAGCAAGCATTCTGCATAAACCTATATCAGGCCAGGGTACCTGACAGGTGGTTAACGGCCTGATACAAATTTATGTAGAATTCTACCTGGGCTCGCACAGATCTGTGTGATGTGCTACTTGATCAAAGCGGGATAATTAGGTAGTAACTTGGTGGAATGTAAATTTTGATGGCTTTCACTGTAGAGATGAAAGCAATTCATAGTTTTGAAATAAAATACCATAACACACTTTTCATCCTATTTTCTCCAAGTCCAATTTTCTGGGATAATAAGAAAACAAGTTTGTCGTCTGCTGAAAAAGTACCTTGGTGGACTTAAACTAAATTCACCATTTTCAATATTATGAATGACACACATAGATCTATTCACGATTGAGTTCTCCAACATATCCCCAAATAACTGTTATTTTCATTGTTTTCTCATGTCTTGGGATGTCATTCATCTTAATGTTGGGTGAAAGGCCCACAAATTTGGTAGCAACGTCTCAAAAAAGACCTCATTAGTGTTGACGGGGACGAAAAACCTCAACACAACCCCACTCAATGAAGCACTAACACACAATGAAAACTGGGCCTAATTAAAGAATATCTTTACCCCAGACTTACATTAATACTCCCAGTTTTTGCCCCCAGACGTTAGGTGAAGGGGACTATAGTAATGGGTTTGTCTGTCCGTCAGTCTGTCTGTATGTAGACACCGCAACTCCTCCTACAGTTTTCCAGGGATTTTGATGAAATTTTCCAGTTATTGTTCCCATGACCTGAAGATGATCATATTTTATGAAGGTCATGCTCGACTGATTTTACCAGAGTTATAGCCCATTGGCAATTTTTAAACAGTAAGTCTTGTCTGCAACTCCTCTTGCCATTTTCAGTGGATTTTAGTGAAATCTTCCAGTTGTTGTTGCCTTGACCTGAAGAGGATCACATTATACTGAGGTCACGCTTGACTGCTTTTTACCAGAGTAATGGCCCTTTGTCAGTTTTAGCCATTTATCAAGAGAAGTTCTTGTCTCCGCAACTTCTCCTACATTTCTCAAGGGATATTGATGAAACTTTCCAGTTACTGTTTCCATAACCTGAAGATGATCATATTTTATCGAGGTCATGCTCTACTAATTTTTACCAGAGTTACGGTCCTCTGGCAATTTTTTAACAGTAAGTCTTGTCTCTGCAACTCCTCTTGCACTTTTCAGCGGATTTGAGTGAAACCTTCCAGTTATTGTTGCCATGATCTGAAGAGGATCATATTATACAGAGGTCACGCTTGACTGTTTTTTACCAAAGTTATGGCCCTTTGTCAGTTTTATCGGTTTCGTCAGTCCGTCCCTCCATAGATACAATCTTATCTCCGCAACTCCTCCTACAGTTTTCAAGGGATTTTGATAAAACTTTCCAGTTATTGTTCCCATGACCTGAAGATGATCATATTTTATCAAAGATGATCATATTTTATCGAGGTCATGCTCGACTGATTTTTACCAGAGTTATAGCCCTTTGGCAATTTTTAAACAGTAAGTATTGTCTCTGCAACTCCTCTTGCAGTTTTCAGTGGATTTTAGTGAAACCTTCCAGTTATTGTTGCCATGACCTGAAGAGGATCATATTATACCGAGGTCACGCTTGACTGTTTTTTACCAGAGTAATGGCCCTTTGTCAGTTTTAGCCATTTATCAACAGAAATTCTTGTCTCCGCAACTCCTCCTACATTTCTCAAGGGATATTGATGAAACTTTCCAGTTATTGTTTCCATAACCTGAAGATAATCATGTGTTATCGAGGTCCTACTCAACTAATTTTTACCAGAGTCACGGTCCTCTGGCAATTTTTTAACAGTAAGTCTTGTCTCTGCAACTCCTCTTGCAGTTTTCAGTGGATTTGAGTAAAACCTTCCAGTTATTGTTGCCATGACCTGAAAAGGATCATATTATACCGAGGTCACGCTTGACTGCTTTTTACCAGAGTTATGACCCTTTGTCAGTTTTAGCCATTTATCAACAGAAGTTCTTGTCTCCGCATTCACCACATACTGACACTTCAAACGTCTGGGGACACTTGGCCTGCAGCCTTCTATCACAAAAGAACCGTGACACAAGATGGTACGTTGCCCCCTCCATTAAGACGTGCAACAAATATGCATGCGCAACCATCTAGTGGGGCTGGATGTCTCATTCTTGGTCTAAACCATCGTCTGGTTCTGTACTACTGTACATGTGTGTGAATAGCGATAGCTCAGGCGCGATAATATACCAGTTAATTGGGGGGGGGGGGTGGGGGGGGGGGGGGGGGGGGGCGGGGGGTGCGGGGCATATACCATGGGGATTAGACTTCCTAATAAGCCTCCACCCTCGCGAATTCGATAGAAAACTTTGACCCTAGGCTGGATGTTGAATGCTTTAAAAGGTTATGTATAGAAATCAGATGTAATTTTTAATGCCCATCAAAGGGATTTTTGACAAAAAATTGTGGCCCGTGGGTAGGTAAATTAGACAACATATTTTCAAAATTGTCTAACCCCCCACCCCCACCACACACACCCCACTCCTCCCCTTTGTCAGTCCCCAACCCTCCACTGGGGGAAAACATTCATTGGTACATTAGAGCCATTAATTTCACATGGACTGGCTCATTAAATAAATATTATATTCTGTGTATACGCCAGCTGAGTCTGTGACAAGTCCGTTTAGCCATACGGTAGTGAATATCATTATTTGTTTTACCCTGACGTTACTTTAGTAGTTTCTTTTTAGCTCACCTGAGCTCTGCTCAGGATGAGCTATTGTGATCACTTTTCGTTCGTCCGTGCATCCGTCCGTCCGTGCGTCCGTTAACATTTTCAAACGACTTCTTCTCTGAAGCCGCTGAGCCAGTTTTGCTCATATTTCATATGGAGCCTCCTTAGGGTGGGGGAACAAAAAATTGCTAAAATGGTCGCGGTCCGTTGACCAAGATGGCCGCCACGCCCATATATGGTAAAAACCTTTAAAAATCTTCTTCTCCAGAACCGAGAATGCTTTGGGGCTGAACCTTTGCAGGAATCATCGGGGACAGGAGGTCTACCAAAATTGCTAAAAGAATTGTCGTACGTTGACGTTTGACCTTTTTACGGCAAGGTCAAGTTTGCTTCCCTATGCATTTGTATGGGAAAAACCTTTAAAAATCTTCTTCTCCAAAACCGAGCATGCCTTATGGCTGAATCTCTGCATATATCTTCGGGAACAGGAGGGCTACCAAAATTGCTAAAATAATGGTCGTACATTGACATTTGACCTTTTTACGGTAAGGTCAATTTTGCTTCCTTATGCATTTGTATGGGGAAAATGTTCAGAATTTCAAACAACTTCTCCTCTGGAGCCTCTGGGCCAATTTTTGCTCAAATTTCATATGGAGCCTCCTTAGATAAGGGGAACAAAAGATTGCTAAAATGGTCAAAACCTTTAAAAATCTTCTTCTCTAGAACCGAGGATGCTTTGGGGCTGAATGTTTGCATAAATCATCGGGGACAGGGGGTCTACCAATGTTGCTAAAATAATGGTCATACATTGACATTTGACCTTTTTACGGCAAGGTCAAGTTTGCTTCCTTATGCATTTGTATGGGAAAAAACATTTAAAAATCTTATTCTCCAAAACCGAGGATGGCTTGTGGCTGAATCTTTGCATATATCATCTGGAACGGGCGGTCTACCAAAGTTGCTAAAATAATTGTCATAGATTGACATTTAACCTTTTTACGGCGAGGTCAAGTTTGCTTCTGTATGCATTGTATGGGCCCCATACATTTGTATGGAAAAAATGTTGATAATTTCAAATGGCTTTTCCTCTGACGCCTCCAGGCCAGTGTTGCTCAAATTTCATGCGGAGCCTCCGTGGGCAGGAGAATGAAAGATTGCTAAAATGGGTATGGTCCATTGATCAAAATGGCTGCCATGCCCATATATGGTAAAAACCTTTAAAAATCTTCTTCATAAGCCCTGGGTCCTAATCTTTGCACAAATTATGGGGGACAGGAGATCTACCAAAATTGCTAAAATGATGATTCTATGTTGACATTTGACCTTTTTACCTCCAAGGTCAAATTTGCTTCCCCATTTGTATGGGCCATATACATTTATATTGAAAGTATCGAAGTGACTTGTAGATCAACAGTAGTTAAAATTGTTCTGACTGGAAATCTAAGATGGCCATCATCTGATTTATATTTATAATATTTCCCTGCCACTGTGCTGTTTACATGTATAAAATCATTATTCTTCAGAAACCACTTAGCCAATTTCCACCAAATTTCACATTGATCCTTCTGTTGAAATGTGATTGATAGTTTATTCAAATGATCATGCTCCATTGACTGTCAGGCCCATATATTCTTCTTCAAAACTAAGAACTGCTCAAATGATGATATTTTCATTAGTTGCGATGATAGGATTGGAAAAATGTTGCATAACATCTGCATGTCTGCAGTGGCTATGTCACTCAGGTGAGCGAATCATGGCCCGTGGGCCTCTTGTTTAATTTTATTTATTTTCTTCGAATTTTAGAAGAATGCAGGTATACTGATAATTAAAAAAAAAAAAAATACATGTACCAATGGCACTATCCAGTCACAGGTGTTGGCACATAATTTATCAGCTGCCATGCACAAATGTAACGTAGCGAAGTTAGTTCAGTGTTGTCTCTTCTCAAATACGCGTTGTGTTTTCTCTACTTTACTTGCAAAGTCCCAATTTAGAATTTTAAATAAATTCAACAAGTAATTTCAATAATATATTTTAATTTTTTTTTACAACCCGGTTCAAAACTCTAACTAAAACCAAAAACCAAAACTCTTCCAAAACTTACTAACTCTCTCACACACATCCTCTCTTTATATACACAAAGAGTCATGTGATAGCAACTCACGCCAGCGCCCTCTGATCACATGATCCCCATCCAATCAGAGTCCTTCAATAACACTACAGCGCCACCTAATGCGTGAGTTACTAAAAATAACCACCAATGAGAACAGACCGGAATGACTCATAATCATGTGAACAACGCAATTTCCCAGGCACCAAATATTTGGAAGCTTGCCAAAACCTATTAATCTTTGTCAAGATAACCCCTATCTATTCATATCGCTTGTGCAATAATCCTACATAAAGTAACATCTGTCAACAAGATGCCAAAATGACTAACGGTTTACGTCAATCATTTTCAGATAATTAATAGCTTATGCCAACCATTATTGCACAACCTACACCTGAATAAATACAAACTACAACTTAAACAAAATAAACATGTCTTTATACAAATATCAAAGATAACAGATCACATTAATCTTAAATGCCAAGCTCCGCACCCGACACCTGGTATTGCGTAATCGTGGGAAAATAGCAGATAAGGAAACCCACTATTTTACATCCGCCCTGTCCTCAAAGAATTTTACTTAATTTTATTTAAGCAAAATTCACTAAAATTATACTCTCATTCTCCACACTCACAATAATATTCTACATGTTACAACACACATATATAATATCATGAACACATTTTCTTAACTATGCACATACACACTTTTCAGTTATCCCTTGAAGAGCATGTACGTGAAATAGAACACATAAGAGTATCAACAATTTGAATCAGAATCATAAAATAATCTACTTACTTCATTTCTCAGTAACCCTCTTATGTGTACTACTCAAAATAAACATCAAACATCATGTCATCTGCAAATTATATAACACATGCAATATATATACAACACAGTAATAATGTCTTGTCCCTTTTTCCTTTCTCCTGCTTAATGTTTATAATACTCTATTTTTTTTTTAGTCAATCTGAATGGGTTCTTCTGTTCCATCTCCATTATAAAATACATCGTCGTCTCCAATACTGCAAGTCGGTATATCCTCCAAACGAAAATATCTTCTCTGCTCAACCGTGCTCACAGCAGGAAGTTCATTGCATCTGATCGCTACTTCTGACGACATCTTCTTTTCTCCCGACATTTTCAAATCTCTGGACATTTCTTGGTATTGTCCCATACTAATACTCAAATCCTTCTCTTGAATGGTATCTATCAACTTATCGATCTTCTTTTCCAATGTGCCAACCAGTTTGATTGAATCTTGAATATCCAAAATACAAAACTTTGCTTTAGGTCCATATTTCTCCAACAGCTGTCTGATGGTTACAACTTGAAGACCTTCCATGTTTTTAATTTTCCGTTTAAATTCTTATGTACTTCAAAATAGACTATGCTAACTGTTTATGCAAAACTGAACGTGGTTTTATATATATATAGGGAACATGCCTGTCATACTAAAAATTTACTAGGTGTTGGCATGTTGTAATAACATTTTATATGTTTAGATAATGTTTATCAGGGTTGATTTACTATGACATTTTATCATCACTCCATAAAATAACTGGCACATGTGATCCATCTGTCAACAACTTTTGGATTTGAACTTCTGTCTGTCATTGAATATGATGATATCTGAAATTTTAACAGTTAGTCCTACATTTATAGGTATAATAAGCACTCGGGTAGAAAATATACCTTACTGTGTTATATTTTTCAATACAAATCAAGCAATATTACATCAAAAGTCTATATTTACATCTTCACCAACGCTCAACCTTTAGGGTTAAACGCTGGACTTTTACACAAAGTCATTATTTACAAAAATTAAATATGTCTTCACCACAGCGCTGCCTTGAGGGCAACACCATGGACTTAATGATTTACGCGTACTACTTTAAACATTTGGCGCCACAGGGACCACTCATTTCCTTGTATCCCTCATCAACGAAGCAATTAATACCCTTGCTTCCTTCTGGTCTGGTGTGGAAGATATCTGCCTCCCAGATTTGTGACTAACAATCTCGTCCAGTTCAGACGACACCGACCTCTTCTCTTCAATGGTCGAGGACCCAGCCACACCATTCTTATCGCTACAACAACCAGCTAACCTCTTATTAAAACTATAACTCATTTTCTTATGAAAATATCTCTTGTACATGAAAATAACCACTGCTAATGCAACACAGGTACTGAAAATTATTATCACATATGTCCAAACAGACATTGACTTGCTTTGCACATCAACCTTTCTATAATTATGAACGTAATCTATAAAAGACGACATAGAAACCTGTTTTAAATTCTTAATATCATCCGTAATTTCTACTGAAGTTACATTAGGAAATACAGAACTAAAGTTTCTCCATAAAGAAAACTGAGTAATATTCCTAAGTTTCAACAGAGAACCCCATGTATCTGAAATATGACCCTTAACCTCCTTTTCATAATATGGCGGCAGACGTAAATAATCATTCGCTGCACCACACGTCATATTCAATTTAACTATTCCCAGGGGTGGATAGACATTAATATCACGCTGCATTTCAGACTGGTCTTGGCATACTATGGTAAATTTCATAGTTTCATACGTTGCTACAACCCATACACCTGAATGAATATACTCTGCAACAGGTAATTGTGAATCAAAATACACTGTACTTTTACAGTATTTTCTTACATTTTCTCCATTTTTCAAAAATAATGCAATAATGCAAGATTTACTTAAATTGATCTGATAAATTGGACTTTTTGGATTACAAAACGGCATATATCGATTATTGCACGCATCAAAGTCATTTGAGGACAATAATGCATATTTAGTCCGCTCTTTGTTAATCATCAATGCCTCTACAGACAAATCATATTTAGCTGTTAGACCTAAATTTTTATCTTTCGAAGTCGACGTACCATGCTTAGACAATGGTAAGTTGTGTATTTTATAAATCTCATAACTTTCTTTATCATCTAACAAAGGTATGGAAAGAACAATTAAGATTTTATGACCATCAAGATATGCATTACAAGTTATAGTATTATAAAAATACCAAATATTATTCACTGGGTCAGCAGGAAGTTTCATAGATGCAGGTAACTTATTTCTAATATCTAATAGTAATTCTCTCAAATTCTTTGGTGAACTAGTGCTTGGTGACAAATGATTTAAAGATAACATGTTTAATTCTGTTCTAAGATTTTCTAAGTAAACAATAGCATTTTGAGTAGACTGTCTTATTTCTTCTAAAATAAGTTTAAACTGAAAATAAGTGTTAACGAATTGCTCAAGTCTAGAAAAACGTGTATAAAAAGCACTTTCTAATTCCTTAATTTTATCATCTAATGCTTGTACACATTGCACTAAATCCATGATAGCACGGCGATTCTCAGCTATTTCAACTCTTGATAAATTCAGAATCGTCATACTTTGTTTAAGGTTATGTATTATACTTTCTTGATTTAAAGCAAGATCCTCAATTGATCTTCTGATATTCTCTAAATCTACATCAGAAACTGTCCCAAATAACAGACTCATAGCTTGCCCAATGATTGGTAACAATGAACGTTTTGATCTTCTTTGATCAGATTTCAGAGACTGATAATCAATAAAATTATCTTTAACTGTCTGATAAGTATCATTTAACATACCTATTTCATCATGTAAACTTTCAAATGTGAAAACATACCCTGTAAAATTATTACGTCTATACCAGTCCGTCAACGTTTTCATTATTTCATGTGTCATATCCAAGTCCTTGTTTATTTTATCAATAAAGACCTCGTAAGGTCGCAAATCATGTATAAAAGTCACTAACCAACGAGCATGACTCGAAGATACTTCATTGATTTTATGAAAAACTACATTTTCATGTACAACTAAACCTGAGGTATAGCTAATTAATGCACACACGATCAAGAATGTGTAACCCATGTTGTAACTTTGCATCTGTTACAACCTGAAAACACACATAAAGTAAAAATATATAAATATAATACCATAGGAAATATCACCTATTTAAACAATTTGCCAGAATATAATTAAATAACCAACCACCTATGCAAATTGTTTATATTCTGAAGCCTTAATACTTAAAACATATTTGTTATTGCTTGAAGCAATTGTTTAACTTTCTTATTCGAATTATTGGTGTTTATCAATTTCTTTCTTTTTCTGTGATTTGTTCGACAATTCTGGAGATGCTTTATCAAAAGTGTCTAATATTTTAATTTCATTCACAGACATAGCATTATCAGCATCTTCATCAAAATAAGTCTCAGTTAGCAAATCAGAATCCTTCTTTTGTTTACTAACCACATCGAGTCCTGGTAGACATTCGTCTGGCTTCACCAGGGAATCCTCAAAAGGAATCTCGCAGCTTGCGAACTCTTTTGTTTCAAATTGATTAGAATCTATGACGTTAACCTCAAAGGTGTTATCATTAACGTCAAGATCTACCTCATCTGTCAAATCCTCTTGACATTTATCTGCATCATCTGGTTTCCTTGATAGCAGATCAGCACAAGTGTTAGTTGTACCAGCTATGTACTCAATGGTACAATTGTAACCAGCCATACTCAGAGCCCATAATTGTATCTTTTTATTCTGCATGGGTGACTCGAGCAGATACTTTAAAGGTTTATGATCTGTCTTAATCACAAACTGTGCTCCATGTAAATAGTGATCTAGTTTCTGTAAAGCAAAATGGATAGCGTAAGCTTCCTTTTCAACTGTTGACCACTTACACTGCGTTCTACTTAATTTATGAGACAGATAATAGATGGGCTTTTCATTATTAACATTTGGTAGAGTATCATCTACCTCCTCACAAGACTGTGTTAGGCAGGCACCAATACATGTTCCACTAGCATCTGTATAAAGCGTATATGGCTTATTAGGATCAGGATAAGCCAATAATGGAACAACCGAAAGACTATCTCTTAAATATTGGAAAGCCTTATCATGCTTTTCTGACCATTTATAATGTGCATGTTTCTTTGTCAAAGCTATGATAGGTTCTGCAATTTCCGAAAAGTTTGGAATGAATCTACGATAGTATGAACTCATACCAATGAATGACCTAACCTCTCTAACACAAGTGGGAACAGGTAGAGATCTTATAGCTTCCACTTTCTTAGGATCAGGCTTAATACCTTCACGACCAATAATAAAACCAAGGTAATTTGTCTCAAACTCCAAGAAATTACATTTCTTCAACTTGAGCCTCAAATCATGCTTCCGCAATCTACCAAAGATCATGTCCAAATGTTTCAAATGATCTTCCAACGTCGGACTAAAAACCAAGATATCATCAAGGTAAGCAATAGCAAAATCACCAAGACCTTGCAAAACCACCGACATCAACTCCTGGAACACTGCCGGAGCATTCGAAAGACCGAAAGGCATGACATTGAACTCAAACAGACCTCTATGACAAGCGAAAGCTGTCTTTTCCTTGTCCGCCTCATCCATCAAAACTTGCCAATACCCACTTTTCAAGTCAAGTGAAGTAAAATACTTTGCCTTTCCTAACAATGCCAATATGTCATCGATCACTGGGAGAGGATACGAATTTTTCTTAGTAACCTGGTTCAGTTTTCTAAAATCAACACAAAATCGCTTAGAGCCGTCCTTCTTATCAACAATTACTACTGGAAAACTCCAAGGTGATCGAGATCTTCTAATAATATTCGACTCTAACATTTCATCTATAGTTTCATCAATTACACGCCTATTGTTGAGAGGCGTCCTATAAGGCCTCAATTTTATTGGATTAGCATTCCCAGTGTCAATTTTCATTTTCACAGTATCAGTGTGACCAAGTTTAGTATCCTTACTCGCAAACAAATCTGAATTTCTAACAATAAGGGGTTCAATCTTATCCCTAAATTCTTCGGATACATGTAGATCCTTCAAATCAACCTTTGAATCAAATTTTTGACCCTTCATTACTGAACTAACCTCAGCCATATTTTGATTAACTAAAGATTCAACTTTTGCCAAAACACCATGTCTAAAGATCTTTATAAATTTGTTCGTATTGTTGGTCACCAAAATAGGAATACTTCTGTCTTTCCTTAATCTACTAACAGAGTCTACAACCTGTAAACCTGGTTCTCTATGAACGAAGCCTTTACATACAGCAGAAACCTGATAATTTGTTTGTACTGGAATATCCGGATTTTGCCTAATCTTTCCATAACATATGGTTGCCGAATGAGGTTTCAACA
Organism: Anodontia alba; assembly: GCA_964016985.1. Taxonomy (NCBI): domain Eukaryota; kingdom Metazoa; phylum Mollusca; class Bivalvia; order Lucinida; family Lucinidae; genus Anodontia; species Anodontia alba. The sequence continues at coordinate 61,701,167 of OZ024825.1, forward strand.
AAGTGGTATACTTTATTCTAGCTACAGAAGAAACATGGATATCTTCCTCTAGATTCACATAAGTCTTGTTCGCAATTCTGAGACATCCAAGATCATAATAAATTCTGACTCCATGCTGACGTAGCCAGTCTGTACCCAATATTAGATTACGATTCATGTCACGCACGACATAAAATAAATGCTGCATTTCGGTACCACCAATAGTAAAAGTAAGGTTTATGCAGCCATCAATTTTTAAAGCATCACCACTTACTGAACTTAAATAAATTTTCTTATGCTGTAATTTAGGTTTTACTTTTAATGAGTCATAAACTCGACGATGCATCAAAGATACTTCTGCACCTGTATCAACAAGAGATCTAAATTTATTTTTACCAATTTTAATAATACAAGAATTTGGACTACCTGCTAAATTAATTTTATAAGTTGGAATATCTTCTGTCATGTTTTTATTCTCACTCTTTGCATCGGCTTCAACATGCAAAGAGTTACCTAGTTTTCCTGCTCTGTTCGTGTTTGTCCATGACTTGTGTTAGGTCTTTCAGTCTGTCTGTCATTTTGTCTACAAAATTTTAATATATGTCCTTCTTTACCGCATCCCCAACATCTTCCTTTAAATCTTTTAATATCAGATGCCCCTGTTTTGTCATCAACTGAATTTACATTTTTACAATTCTTTTTTGTATGCCCTGTTTTATGACATTTAAAACATTTTACCGGACGATAATGATCTACCTCCATAGGTTCTTCCCTTCTTTCAGATTTATAAGGTGGGTGAAAAGAACTAGAGAGATTTACACGAGCCCTTAAATTTTGTTCTTTAGTTGCAATAGAGATTGCCCCTTGCAAAGTGTCTGGGTTATCACGTAATATTTTCATTTTCAATTGATCATTATTTACCAGTCCATCTACAAACGTATCAATTAACTGTCTTTCCACAGCATTACCTCCTTGTCCAGCAAAAGCTTCTGCTAAGGACAAAATTCTTTCTGCATATATCTGAATATTTTCCCCTACTTTCTGTCTTACTGATCTCAACAAACTCAGTGCATACTGAGAATTAGTTACATCTGAAAACCTCTTTGCCAATTCTCCCCTTAAATCATTCCACGTATTCTGTGGAAATGCATCCATATACCTCTGAATGTAACCACTAACTGCCCCTTTACTTGCTTGAAAAGCAACCAGTTTCTTTCTTGCCTCTGGTAAATTTGTTAACTTACAGTACTTTTCTATCTGTTTTATCCAATCCCTAAAGTTCTTGGGATTACCATCGAAAACCTGAACAATTTGCGAAATACCCTGTGCATTTAATGCAGACGAAACATTTGCCATTTGCACCGCCAATTGTTGAAAAACTTGACCAATACCAGCACCATCATTATCAACATACATGATGACTCTTTTTGTTTGTAAGGTTAGCCGATTGCTATAACTCAAAGAAAAATGTAACACGTCCTACCTTATCGATGAGTTTCTGATCAATGTCGCCGCTGTTGTCCACTTCAACACAAGTTCTTTATCCTGGTCACGGCACCAAAACGACGTCTGTAACGTAGCGAAGTTAGTTCAGTGTTGTCTCTTCTCAAATACGCGTTGTGTTTTCTCTACTTTACTTGCAAAGTCCCAATTTAGAATTTTAAATAAATTCAACAAGTAATTTCAATAATATATTTTAATTTTTTTTTAACAACCCGGTTCAAAACTCTAACTAAAACCAAAAACCAAAACTCTTCCAAAACTTACTAACTCTCTCACACACATCCTCTCTTTATATACACAAAGAGTCATGTGATAGCAACTCACGCCAGCGCCCTCTGATCACATGATCCCCATCCAATCAGAGTCCTTCAATAACACTACAGCGCCACCTAATGCGTGAGTTACTAAAAATAACCACCAATGAGAACAGACCGGAATGACTCATAATCATGTGGACAACGCAATTTCCCAGGCACCAAATATTTGGAAGCTTGCCAAAACCTATTAATCTTTGTCAAGATAACCCCTATCTATTCATATCGCTTGTGCAATAATCCTACATAAAGTAACATCTGTCAACAAGATGCCAAAATGACTAACGGTTTACGTCAATCATTTTCAGATAATTAATAGCTTATGCCAACCATTATTGCACAACCTACACCTGAATAAATACAAACTACAACTTAAACAAAATAAACATGTCTTTATACAAATATCAAAGATAACAGATCACATTAATCTTAAATGCCAAGCTCCGCACCCGACACCTGGTATTGCGTAATCGTGGGAAAATAGCAGATAAGGAAACCCACTATTTTACACAAATAGCATGCAGTGCCAATATTGATCGTGTAAAACGGGGTTTTATTTATATCCTTCGACAAAACAATCCTCAGTGTTTTGGCAAAGATATTATCAACTTACTTCTTCTATGTAATTTAAACTTAACAAATGACCCCTCCAATGACTATAAATATGTTACCAAAGCATCGAATATCGTCATTTGAAGCTGAGTCTGTTTGCTTTTATCTTTTTTTTCATACTATAAAGAGAGATTCTACCGGCATACATAGAACTGTTTTAAAAAGTTTTGATATGCTAATGTTCCGTAGAGACAGCGTTCTAACTGTTAAACAAAATCTAAAGGAATAACAAATCCTTCTAACATGAGCACCCTTACCAGATTTTCTTCTTTGGCATGGATAGCATCCTGATCTGGCACAAATAGCATCAAGCAACCATATTTGGAACAAATAGCATCTGATACGGTTAGGCACTGTGCATTGTGCCACTGTGGGAGAGCTGTTGGTAATTTAAGGCAGAGCTTGAGTTTGTTATTTGTCTCAGGTACGATAGAAGGCCCACCATTGTCTTGACATGACTTAAATATTTACTGTGAATTTAAACATCTACTCAACTCAGCTTGACATTCAACTTCTGCTTTTTTAGCTCACCTGAGCCGAAGGCTCAAGGTGAGCTATTGTGATCACTCACCATCCGTCATCGTAGTCCGTCCGTCCGTCCACAATTTTTAAACAACATCTCCTCCTAAACCACTGGTTGGGTTTTGACCAAACTTCACAGGAATGGTCCTTGGTTGGTCCTCTTTCAAAGTAGTTCAAATGGTTCCGGTCCATTGCATATCTAGGTCACAGGAGCTTAAAGTACATTTTTTAACTAACAACTTAAAAAATCTTCTTTCAGAAACCACAGGACCGATTTCAATATAATTTTGCAGAAACCTTCCTTTGGTGATCCTCTACCAAGATTGTTCAAGCCATTTGGATTTGTCAAAAAACATGGCCGCCAGGGGGCAGGGCTTATTTTCCCTACATATCTATATAGAAAATTTTAAAAGTCTTCTTGTCAGAAACCACTTGACAGATTTCAATATAATTTTGCAGAAATGTTCCTTTGGTGATCCTCTATCAAGATTGTTCAAGCCATTTGGATTCGTCAAAAAACATGGCCCCCAGGGGCGGGGCTTATTTTCCCTATATATCTATATAGAAAACTTTAAAAATCTTCTTGTCAGAAACCACTGGACCAATATCAATATAATTTTGCAGAAATGTTTGTTCCTTTGGTGATCCTCTACCAAGATTGTTCAAGCCATTTGGATTCGTCAAAAAACCCATGGCCCCCAGGGGCGGGGCTTATTTTCACTATATATCTATATAGAAAACTTTAAAAATCTTCTTGTCAGAAACCACTGGACCAATTTCAAAATAACATGGCAAGAATATTTTTTTGTATCCCTCTACTAAGATTGTTCAAGCCGTCATGATTTGTCAAAAAACATGGCCGCCAGGGGGCGGGGCTTATTTTCCCTATATATCTATATAGAAAACTTTAAAAATCTTCTTGTCAGAAACCACTGGACCAATTTCAGTATAACTTGGCAGAAATGTTTTCTTGGTGACCCTCTACCAAGATTGGTCAAGCTGTCTTGATTTATCAAAAAAACATGGCCGCTAGGGGGTGGGGCTTATTTTCCCTATATATCTACATAGTAAACTTGAAAAAATCTTCTTATCAGAAACCACTGGACCGTTTTCAATATAACTTGGCAGAAATGTTTCCTTGGTGACCCTTTACCAAGATTGTTCAAGCTGTCTTGATTTGTCAAAAAACATGGCCACTAAGGTGTGGGGCTTATTTTCCCTATATATCTACATGGCCACCAGGGGGCAGGGCTTATTTTCCCTATATATCTATATAGAAACCTTTAATGATCTTCTTGTCAGAAACAATTGGACCGATTTCAATATAACATTGCAGGAATGTTTCTTATGTAACTCTCTATCAAGATTGTTCAAGCAGTGATGATTCGTCAAAAAACATGGCCGCCAGGGGGGCGGGGCTTATTTTCCCGATATATCTATATAGAAAACTTTAAAAATTTTCTTGGCAGAAACCACTGGACCGATTTCATTATAACTTGGCAGAAATGTTTCCTTGGTGACCCTCTACCAAGAATGTTCAAGTAATTGTGATTCGTCAAAAAGCATGGCTGCCAGGGGGTGGGGTTTATTTTCCCTATATATCTATATAGTAAACTTTAAAATCTTATTGTCAGAAACCAATGGACCGATTTCAATATAACTTGGCAGGAATGTTTCTTTGGTGACCCTCTACCAAGATTGTTCAAGCCGTCATGATTTGTCAAAAAACATGGCCGCTAGGGTGTGGGGCTTATTTTCCCTATATATCTATGTAGAAAACTTTAAAAATCATCTCGTAAGAAACCCTTGGACCGAGTTCAATGTAACTTGGCAGGAATGTTGCTTTGGTGACCTTCTACCAAGATTGTTCAAGCTGTCATGATACGTTAAAAAACTTGGTCCCCCGGGGATGGGGCTTATTTTCAATATATATCTATATAGAAAACTTTAAAATTCTTCTTGTCAAATACCCCCTGACCGATTTCAGTATTGCTTGGCTGGTATGTTGCTTTGGTGACCCTCTACCAAGATTGTCCAAGCAATCATAATTCGTCAAAAAACATGGCTGCTAGGGGTTGGGGCTTATTTTCCCTATATATCTAAATAGAAAACTTTAAAAGTCTTCTTGTCAGAAACCACTGAACAGATTTCAATATAACTTGTCAGGAATGTTCCTTTGGTGACCCTCTACCAAGTTTGTTCAAGCTGTCATGATTCGTCAAAAAAAAATGGCCGTTAGGGGATAAGGCTCTAAAGCTATATAAAACACTTCAAAAATCTTTTTGTCAGAAACCACTGGACCAGTTTCAATATAACTCGGCACAAATGTTCCTTTGGTGACCCTCTTTCAAGATTAAGTTCAAGTCGTCATGATGCATTAAAAAAAACATGGCTGCTGGGGGTGTGGGGGTAGAGGTGGGGGGTGCAGGGCTAAAACATTTATACAAAAACCTTAGAGCAGTGGCTGAATTTTCAACAGTAAGTATGCAAATCTGTTTGCTCAGGTGAGTGATATAGGACCATCATGGTCCTCTTGTCTGCTTTTTAGCTCACTTGAGCCTTTAGGCTCATAGGTGAGCTGATGGTATGGGCAGGCTCTGACGTCTGTCTGTCTTCCACACTCTTCAAACATCTTCTCCTCAGAAACGACTGGGCCAATCAAAGCTAAATTTCATATAGAGCCTCAATGGATAGGGAGAATGAAAGTTTGTTCACCACATCTGGATCACATGACCAAGATGGCCGCTATGCCCTTATATGGTAAAAACCTTTAAAAAAATCTTCTTCAGAACCAAAGGGCCAATGGCCCTGGGACTGCAGCATTGGGGACATGGGCACAATGAAGTTTGAAAAAATGATGACCTTGGGTTGACCTTGACCTTTTCCTATAGGCAAAATTTTAAAAATCTTCTTGTCTGAAACTAGATTGCCCAGGTCTTTGATATTTGGTATGTAGTTTTATCTTATGGACCTCTACAAATATTGTTCAAATTATAGCCCTGGGGTAAAAAATGGCCCCGCCTCAGGGGTCACTTGTTTTACATACTCATATAGGGAAAACTCTTCAGCGGTCTTCTCCTTAGAAACCACTGGGCCAATCATACCCAAATTTCACATGGAGCCAATAGTTAGGGGGAATGAAAGATAGTTTTGGGCGAATCTTGGTCACATGACCAAGATGGCTGTCATGCCAATATATGGTAAAAACCCTTGAAAAATCTTCTTCTCTGGAACCTAAGGGCCATTTGCCCTGGGGCTTGGTTTGCAGCTTTGGGGACATGGGCCCACTAAAGTTTGAAAAAATGATAACCTCGGGTTGACTTTGACTTCAAAGAATCAGTGTTTCCATTGAAGTATACTTATCAATGGCTAAAAAGGTTCTATAATAGATTTACAAGCAAAAGAAATTCACAGATATAGAACTTGAAAAGGTCAAATTTTGTTTCATAGGCTCCTATGGGCAAAACTCAAAAATTTTTCTTCTGAAATTAGATATTGATATTTGGTATGTAGCTTTATCTTGTGGACCTCTACGAAGAGTGTTCAGATTATAGCCCTGGGGTAAAAAATGGCCCCACTCCAAGGGTCACATGTTTTACATAGTCTCATTTAAGGAAAAACTATAAAAAATTTTATTCTGAAAACTAGAAGGCCCAGATCTTCGATATTTGGTATGTAGCTTCAGCTAGAGAGCCTTTATCAAGATTGTTTAAATTATGGACTGGGGTCAAAATGGCTCCGCCCCAAGGGTCACTTGTTTGACATAGACTCTTACGGGGAAAATCTTTAAAGATCTTTTTGTGTGAAGGTAGAGGACCTAGGCCTTTGACATTTGTTACTTGTTTTTATCTAGTGGACCTTTACTGAGATTGTTCACATCATAGCCCTGGGATACAAAATGGCCCTGCCCCAGGGGTCACTTGTTTTACAAAGACTCATATGAGGAAAAACTCTAAAAAATCTTCTTGTGTGAAACTAGAAGGCACAGACCTTTGATATTTGGTATTTCACTTATCAATGCCATATTTTATGTGAAGTTTCTGTTGTGCCAAATTAATGTAAGCAGAATTCCATACCAAGTTACTATAGGATGCAGAGACTAAAGGTTTTTCAAACTGTACCAGCTACCATACCCATATGTTTCATTCTTAATCCTTGTCCTGCTGAATAAATTAAGAATCCAAGCCCACTTCTTATTTTCTACCAATCAGATTACTTGAGCCAGATTGTTGGTATAAATTCACAAACTTAATAGCAAGCAGTGCAGATCCAGATCAGTTGGCTTCTTCAGAAGCCAACTGATCTGGATCTACACTGTTTGCAAAGGCAGGGCATATCAGGGTTCAGCAGGACAAGGGTTAAAAAAATATTATCATAAGCTTAATCAGAACAAAATTTAATAGTCTCAGGTGAGCTACAGGACCATTGGTCCTCTGGTGTTAACATTAGCATGATGCATATTAATTTATTTAAATAGGGCTGCCAGATTTAACCAGTGTGAAAGCATTTCAATCCATTTTCCTTCCAACTTTGGTGGTGAAACCAGTAAAGTTTATTACATTGGGTTAAAAGGTGATTTTGCAGAGGTAAGAAAAAAAACAACAACAACAAATGAACCCTGCCATGAGAAACAAGATTATTGCATACAGTATTTACCCTAATCACACCAAACCTTCTTACCATACATCTCCTAAAGTTTCAGCAAGTCCATTTTAATAACTGCTGATATGGCTACAAACTGCTTGTTCAGTGGCAAACAGTATAGACCCTGATCATAGGTATAAACTTCTGATCTAGGACTGCACTTTTTGCTCTTGCCTGTCTCAATCCTTAGAGTAAATATGGTATGTAGACAACCAAGGTCCAGATCAGTGTGTGTATATATAGTCTAATCAGGGATTTCATTGTCTGCTCAGAGAATCAGTGTTTCCACTGAAGTATACTTTAAAAGGTTCTATAATTGATTTACAAGCAACAGAAACTCAGATATAGAACAAGAATTATATAGCACTGGGCCCGTTCTTGCAGTAAGACATAGGTGAAAAACAACTGATGGCGTTTACGACCATAGACCATAGATGAGCTTATAGTATAGGCAGGCTACGTTGTCGTCTGTCCGTCATCCACACTCTTCAGACGTCCTCCTCAGAAACCACTGGGCCAATCAAAGCCGAATTTCATTTGGAGCTTCAGTGGAAAGGGGAACAAAAGTTTGTCCACTGCATCTGGGTCACATGACCAAATGGCCACCACGCCTATATATGATAAAAACCCTTTAAAAATCTTCTTCAGAACCAAAGAGTGAATGGGCCTGGGGCTTGGTGTGCTTCATTGGGGACATGGGCCCAATAAAGTTTGAAAAACGATAACCTTGGGTTGATCTTGACCTTTTTTACGTAAAATTGTTTTGTTTTTTTTACATAGGCTTCTATAGGCAAAACTTAAAAAAAATCTTCTTATCTGAAATTAGAAGGCCCTGGCCTTTGATATTATGCATGTAGCTTTATCTTGTGAACCTCTACCAAGATTGTTCAAATTATAACCCCTAGGGTCAAAAATTCCCTGCCCCAGGGGGCACTTGTTTTCTTGGTTTCCAAAGACAATCCTTTTTTATTTTTATTAGCTCACCAGAGCCAAAGGCTCAAGGTGAGCTATTGTGATCACTCACCGTCCGTCATTGTCGTCATCGTCGTCGTCGTCGTTGTCGTCTGTATGTCCATCAGTCTGTCCACAATCTTTTAACCAAATTTCACAGGATTGGTCCTTGGGTGATACTGACTGAAATTTTTTCAAAGATTTGGAATCCATGCAGAATTCTGGTTGTCATGGCAACCAAAAGAAAAAACTTTAAAAATCTTCTTGTCAGAAACCACTGGACCAATTTCAATATAATTTGTCGATATGTTCCTTTAGTGATCCTCTACCAAGATTGTTCAAGCCATACTGATTCGTCAAAAAACATGGCCACCAGGGGGCGCAGCTTATTTTCCCTATATATCAATATAGAAAACTTCTTGTCAGAAACCACTGGAACGATTTCATTATAACATGGCAGAAATGTTCCCTTGGTGACCTTCTACCAAGATTGTTCAAGCCGTCATGATTCGTCAAAAAACATGGTCACTAGGGGGCGGGGCTTATTAGCTCACCTGAGCACGAAGTGCTCATGGTGAGCTATTGTGGTCAGTCAATGTCCGTCGTCCATCGTGCGTCGTCTGTCGTGCGGCGTCAACAATTGCTTTAAAAGCCTACTCCTCCTACACCCCTGGGCCAATTGACTTGATACTTGGTAGGAAGCATCGGGGTGACTTGTAGATCAAAAATAGCTAAAATCGTTCCGATCGGAAATCCAAGATGGCCGCCATGGCCGCCATCTTGAAAATCTATTTTTCGCTTCTTCTCCTGAAACGAAAGGCCAATTGACTCCAAACTTGCTAGGAACTATTTAGGGTGACTTGTAGATCAAAAATAGCTAAAATCGTGCCAATCGGAAATCCAAGATGGCCGCCATGGCCGCCATCTTGAAAATCTATTTTTCGCTTCTTCTCCTGAACCGAAAGGCCAGTTGACTCCAAACTTGCTAGGAAGCATCAGGGTGACTTGTAGATCAAAAATACACTGGAGATCCAAAACATCGCGGTCCGTTATTTCGCGATATCCAGTATATCGCGAATCGTCCGTGGACCCCAAATTTACCATGACCATAAAAAAAAAAAAATAAGTAAATGTTTTTTTTACTTAATTTGAAAAAAAAAAAAAAAAAAAAACTGACTGTAATTCGTTGCGGTATTGATTTTTCGCGCATATCCAAACGCGAAATCGCGTCACGCATTATGACCAAACAATCCAATTAGTGTCAATCAGTACACAGATTGATAATAATTGGCAATCAATTAATATTAATCGCCGCACTTGTCATAATCAGTGTCATAATTGAGTACATGTTCTCAGTGCTCAATCAATTAACGATGTCCACGCGCCGTCTATTTAACTTGCAATCATGCAGAGCATCCTCATTGTGATCTATCACGCCTTTCAAGTGACCTTTCAAGTCCGTGATATTCTATTCTATTCTATCCTTAGGATATGCGAGTTGCCCCCCTTCATCCAAAATGGCGTCCTCGCTTGACATTTCCGCGAACAAATGATTTTAAACGTCGTTTATCAGCTAGTCTCGATTAAAGTTAATTGGTAGACATAATCTCCCAGTGTAAATACTGCCATTGAGTAATTCTAAACCTACTATACTGATGTAATGTGGCCGATAGCTTTACTGACAGCCGTTTGGTGTTGATTGATTAGCGGCGTCTCAGCAAACTACCACCCCAGCTTATATCGCGATCCGGATATATCGCAGTAGCAGAACTTGGACCCCAAGCACCGCGATATATTGGATCTACAGTGTAGCTGAAATCGTGCCGATCGGAAATCCAAGATGGCCGCCATCTTGAAAATCTATTTTTCGCTTCTTCTCCTGAACCGAAAGGCCAATTGACTCCAAACTTGCTAGGAAGCATCAGGGTGACTTGTAGATCAAAAATAGCTAAAATCGTGCCGATCGGAAATCCAAGATGGCCGCCATGGCAGCCATCTTGAAAATCTATTTTTTGCTTCTTCTCCTGAACCGAAAGGCCAATTGACTCCAAACTTGCTAGGAAGCATCAGGATGACTTGTAGATCAAAAATAGCTAAAATCGTGCCGATCGGAAATCCAAGATGGCCGCCATGGCCGCCATCTTGAAAATCTATTTTTCGCTTCTACTCCTAAAATGAAAAGCCAATTGACTCCAAACTTGGTAGGAGGCATTGGGGTGACTTATAGATCAAAAATAGCTAAAATTATGCCTATCGGAAATCCAAGATGGCTGCCATGGCAGCCATCTTGAAAATCTATTTTTCGCTTCTTCTCCTAAACGGAAAGGCCAGTTGACTCCAAACTTGGTAGGAAGCATCAGGGTGACTTGTAGATCAAAAATAGCTAAAATCATGCCGATCTTAAAACCAGGATGGGCGCCATGGCAGCCATCTTGAAAATCTATTTTTTGCTTCTTCTCCTGAACCGAAAGGCCAGTTGACTCGAAACTTGGTAGGAAGCATTTGGGTGACTCGTAGATCAAAAATAGCGAAAATCATGCCGATCGTAAAACTAAGATGGCCGCCATGGCGGCTATCTTGAAAATCTATTTTTCGCTTCTTCTCCTAAACCCAAAAGTCACTTGACTCGAAACTTAGTAGGAAGCATCAGAGTGACTTGTAGATCAAATATAGCTAAAATCGTTCTGATCAGAAATCCCAGATGGCCCCCATGGCCGCCATCTTGAAAATCTATTTAGCTATTTCTCCTGCACCGAAAGGCCAATTGACTCCAAACTTCGTAGGAGACATCAGGGTGACTTGTAGATCAAAAATAGCTAAAATTGTGCAGTCGGATATCCAAGATGGCCGCCATGGCAGCCATCTTGAAAATCTGTTTTTCGCCTCTTCTCCTGAACTGAAAGGCCAGTTGATTCAAAACTTGGTAGGAAGCATTGGGGTGACTTGTAGATCAAAAATAGCTAAAATTGTGCCGATCGTAAATCCAAGTTGGCTGCCATTTAGAGTTTGTTCAAATGATCACGCTCATTTGACTGGCATGCCATATATCTTCTTCTTCAAAATAAAGAACTGCTTAAATGATTATCTTTTCATTAGTTGCGATGACAGGATTGGAAAAATGTTGCATAACATCTGCATATCTGCAGTGGCTATGTCACTCAGGTGAGCGACCCGTGGCCCGTGGGCCTCTTGTTTTCCCTATATATCTATATAGAAAACTTTAAAAATATTCTTGTCAGAAACCACTGAACCGATTTCAATATTACATGGCGGGAATGTTACTTTGGTGACCCTCTACCAAGATTGTTCAAGCCATCATGATTCGTCAAAAAACATGGCTGCCAGGGGGCACGGCTTATTTTCCCTATATATCTATATAGAAAACTTTAAAAATCTTCTTGTCAGAAACCAATGGACTGATTTCAATATAACTTGGCAGGAATGTTTCTTTGATGACCCTCTACCAAGATTATTCAAGCCGTCATGATTCGTCAAAAAACATGGCCGCTAAGGGGCAGAACTTATTTTAACTGCACAATACATTAACCTATAGATAATGTGCTATTCTATTCTGTATTCTACACCTTCCACAGAAAAACGACAGTTCAGTCATCTTATACAGTCTTAATCCAGAAGGTCCCTTAGGCAGTTACCTGTATGACATAACTCTTCCCCCTTAAATGATCACGTGTCAGTTTCTTTTATGTGGACAAGGAAGTAAACACAAAGGATTTTCTCTCGTGAAAGAAATCAGTATTTAATTTCTTTTCTCATGGTTAAATTTCTAAATCCTTTTCTTTCTTAAATGTGTTCTTTTTACATTCCTTCCACTAAATATGTTATTTATTTGAAATTTTTGATTTTTGATTTCTTGCTATTGTTGAATGTTGAATTGAGTCTTTTGTTTTCGCCACTCTCGTATTCGTCTGCACAATGATCGTGTTCGGTTCGGAAGTTGTGCATTATAACTCAAAGATATAACTTGCTGTTTTCGTTCCAGGTTATTTATTGATGTGATCTGTAATAACTGGAATATTTTAGTATTTTTCAGATAAATACGAGTTGGTAGAAGATTTCTATGATGGAGAAGCTGATTAGTACAGAATTTGTCAACCCTTTTGGGTTATAAGACAATTCTTCACTGATGGGACACCACCCCACAGGGCTATACTGCTAGGGGTAGGACCCATCTGGGTGGCATCTTTATGAGTGCTATAAGTACTATAAAGTATGTCCACCGGGCACCAGTCAACCAGTCACCAGTCACCGTCATTCTGCATCAGCTTCACCAGGCACCAGTCACTGGTCATCCAGGCACCGGGCAAAATCACTGGGCATATTTTGACCGGTCACTAGTCAACCAGTCACCAGTCATCCAGGTACTGGATAAATCACCGGTCATTATCACCAGTCACCAGTCATCCAGTCACCAGGCAACCAGGCACCAGTCAACTATTCACCAGTCAATAATTGACCGGTCATCTATTCACCGGGTAACTATTCACCGGGCAACTATTCACTGGGCAACAGTTACTGGGTACCAGTCGCCAATTATTATGCCAGATTACTAGTGACTGGATAGCAGTCACTAGTCCCCGTACAATCAATTACTGCTCACAGAGCATCATAGACCAGTCGTCAATGGGTACAGGTTATAGAATGACAGCCTTGGGTTCGAATACCTGGTAAGCATCTACGAGGGTCGTGCAAAAAGTTCTGTCACTAATAGCCTTCCTTGGTTTTATCCCAGGTATATTTTAAAATGCTTCACTGGACTTGAGTGGTGTGTTGAATAGCTAACCATACCAGTTTATTTCGTTCAAATTGCTTTCCAACTGACCAAGTTATTTCAAACTGAAATAGATGCTGTCATATACACTGACCAATTTACTTGTTACATTGGCACATGGACCAGAAGACTGAAATTCATAGCTATATTAAATGCCACATTAGGCTTAATATAGATTCAAAGCAGATATTTAATGAATTTTGTGGTATATATGGACCTCAGACCATTTCAGTGTGCACTGTTTTTAGGTGGGTTAAAGCTTTTAAAGCTGGGAAATTTTCTGTTGAAGATGATACCCATCCTGGAAGGCCTAAAACCTCTGTTATCAAGGCTAACATCGCTGCTGTAAAGATTGTGGTCGAACAGGATGTGCGATTGTCTGTCAAAGATATAGCTAGTTTTACTGGCATATCAGAAGGCAGTGTGCAAACAATTCTGAAAAAGCGTTTGGACCTGAGAAAGGTTTGCGCTAGATGGGTACCTCATTTGCTCATTGAGGAGAAAAACACACAACGCCTTAAATGTGCCAGGGAACTTTTGAAAACATACAAAGGCTGTAATAGTCTGGTTATTTCTAGTCTGGTTATTTCTAACTTGCTAACAGGTGATGAAACCTGGGTGCACATGTTTGAGCCACAAAGAAGGGCTGATAATAAGCAATGGAAGCGAAAAGATCAAAAACGCCTTTATATTGCCAAGAGAACCATAAGTTCGAAAAAGATGTTGTACGCAATTTTCTTTAATTCAAGTGGGCCAGTTGTTCTAGTGCCTTGTCCATCTGGTCATACAGTCACTGGCCGATTCTACAAGAATTCTGTACTGAAGAAAGTGAAAGAGTTTTACAATAAGAAATGACCAAGCAAAGGATGGACATCCTTTTACATGACAACGCCTTCTCTCATAAGTGTGAGGTTGTTAAGTCTTTTTTGGCTTCTGAAAAGGTGAAAGTTTTAAACCATCCACCTTATTCACCTAACCGGAGTCCCTGTGTCTTCTTTTTTTTCCAAGGCTTAAGAAAATGCTTTCTGGAAATAAGTATACATCTAAAAGTTCTCTTGGCAGCGCTATTTATCCAACAGATACCAAAAGAAGACTATTTATCTGCTTTTCGCGACTGAGTAAAAAGGTTACAAAAATGTGTTTCAGTAAAGGGAGAATACTTTGAAGGTTTGTAATAAAAATATGTTTGATAAAACGTAGCACTGAAGTAATCCGAACCCAGTGACAAAACTTTTTGCAGGACCCTCGTATATCATGGAATTCTGTCCAGTCATTACCAAATTAGACTCAGAATCCTAGATTTATATTTTAATTATAAATGAATCATATTTATCAGTTATGATCAAATTCTGAATTCAATGATTAATAATATAAAGAGTTTTAATGCTATTAATTTTAGTATTTATATTGTTATTGAACATCCGACAATACTTTAAAAATATAAAAATGTGTTTCTCTTTAATGCATTTCAAAGAGACCACTGCTTATAGGATCCTCACCTCATTTGGCCTCATTGCAAGAGGTGAGCTCCATAATTTTACTAATATTATACGAAGAAGGAAAATATAGTCGGAACAGAATTATTTTTTTTCTTCTTCTTCAGTCTCTCCTTGCTATCGGTACGCAATAGCATAGAGATTAAGAAATCACTATAGGTATAAGAAAGAAGTATCCAATCCTCTCTTCTTTCCTTAATATTATTATCTTAAAAGGTACATGTAACATAGATCTAAACAATTTAGACAATTGATCCTTCAATGATCAGGAATTAAATAATTATGATTGTGCTAATTTCCTTATAATTTTTTCCTGTATAATAAATAAAAATAATCCCAATTATATCCAGATTTACATGGGATAGTTTTGGTTAAACATACTCACCATTGTTTTTTAACTGGTCTTGATTATGTATTATTTTAATAAAAGTTAACTAATCAAACATCCATTCTAGATTACAATGATTAACATAGAAGTCTAGTAGAGGTACATATTTTCATAGACTATGGGAAATAGCCGGTCAGTTATGCTATTAGTACCATATTAAATTATGTTTTGATAATTATTTATATCTGGTTAAGAGTCTAGGTCAGTTGTGTTCTGTCCAAACTCTTGAAATAAAACTAGAAATGTGTCAGTATGACACAGATGCCCCCGCCCAGGGCCATCCTCACCCACACGCAGGTATTTGCAAAAAATGAAGTTGAAAAAAGGGCCATAACTCTCATAATTGGCAGATTTTACCCTACTGTCCTTTCGACATTTCTCGGAAAGACGTTTTTTGCTTGGCGTTTTATCTTAAATGAAAATATTTTGTTCTGATTGACTATATCTTATCAGAAACCATTTGTCTTTTCTGTTTCTGTGTTTTGTTCTCAAATATGTACCCTAAAATTAAATTTATCGCCAAAAATTGGTCTGACCGATGCAATTTCTATGGTAAAATGATTTTTTTGAATTTTTGTATCAGTAAATATTTTTTACTTTTCTTAGCTGAATTTAATTTATTGATGTTTCACAACAATATTGTGAAAATTTCAGAAAAATTGAACAAGCAGAACTTTTTGAAAATCTGCCTCCAAGTTACCTACTCTGCAAATTTCTGCATAATTTTCATTCATTTTTACTATGGGAAAAAGTGAAAATATTGGATTTTTTAAAAACCACTGACTAGAATAAAACTTTTTGCACATAGGTAGTTACGACAAATGGTTTTGCATTAAATCATGACAAAAGTTTGCAAATTTACCTCTTCTGTTTAAAGCACCGAGCAAAAAACGACTTTCTGAAAGATGTCGAAAGCGGCTCACACTAATGTTCGGGATGTAATGTCCGGGATGTATGGGGAAGTGGTGTGTTGCACTCAATATCTCTGCTGGTAGTGGTCAGAATTTAATTAAGTTGGTATCATTGGAAAACTTAAGCTCCATTCTAAATGATAATTAAAAAATATTTTGCAATTTTTATCCCCTTAAAGCCGATTTTGGACTTCGAAATGTCCGGGATGTTCCAGATGCAATGTCCGGGATGTATGGGTAATGGTGCATTGTCCTTAATATCTCAACTAATAATAAACAGAATTTAATGAAATATGTATTATTTGAATGTTAAAGCTCTATTCTAAAAGAAAATTAAAAAAAAAACATTTTTATTTTATACCATCTTGCAGTCCGTTTTTGACTTTAAAATGTCCGGGATGTCTATTTCGGACTTTAAAATGTACGGAATGATCCCAGGTGTTAAGTGGGATTGACAGTTTTCTTTAATAACATTCGTAAATGTAGTCTTTTATGTATCAACATTAACTTGTAACTACAGACTAATAAAAATGTTAAATTTGTAAAACAAAATTTGAACATATATGACGATTTCAAGCGTTTGGTATATGTCCGGGATCATTCAGGATCACCATCATGTTGCAGAAGTAAAACAAAAAAAGTAATATAAAATGCTATATGGTATTTTCAGTTAGAAAAATTGGATATTTATTTATTTATTTATTTATTTATTTATTCTCTAAAACATAGAGCAGTTGTCAGTTTCTGGCGAAAGAATGTGCACAATACTGGTTAACCGCTTAGAGGACTAAGCCTGCCTGTGGTTAGGTAAACTGACCGCGCTCAACATGACCCCTTTGGGTTGACTGGGCTGTAAAACCTACTACGAGTAGTTTTTTTGTTGTTTTTTTTCTTGAGTGTGCGGACAGTCTCAAAAACTGCACCCAAAAAAGTAAATAAAGTTTTCAGAATTGTTGTTTTTTTTTCTAATTTCTGCTCAAAGCATAGATTGTGGATACTTTACCCAAAATCTTGGTTTTAGAGCATAGATGTTGTATTTTTTTTGTTTATACAGGTTAGGCTGAGTAATTTTACGGGTCATTAACTTAATGACGGTGTTTAACAACTTGTGAAGCTTTAACGACTTGTTTGCTAATTGCATTAACTCTTAATTAATTGGACGCGTGCCGCATTCGAGTTATGTGTTGATTGATGCGTTTAACTGATGCTCATTCCAAATGATCTTATCGATAAACATGATAAATATATTTACAATGTTCGATTTTCTTCTAAAATGTGGTCTTGATACAAGGGCAGGTATACGTGAAGATAAATAATTCAATAGGTAATCGAGTTATATCCCTTCTATAGTAAAATCATTAACCATTGTTCATAGATCATAGATCAATAAATGCAGTCATTAAGCACCAAGTAAAAACGTGTATGGGAACAATTTGCCGCTGATCAGTTTTATCCGTGGCAAATTTTTTATTATTATGTCGAGTTTTCCGAGTTTTCACCGTTTCCGTAGTCCGTACATACGTCATTCCGTCCATCCTTTTGTACAAATAACAACATTGACAGTGTTGCAACTTGTGGATCTCTCTCTTTCTCTCTCTCATGGGAATTCCAAGCTACGTAATATTCAGTAAGCAGTCATTGATTTATATATGTATAAAATCCAAATCCAACAAAAAACACTCTGGAACATTAAATTTCTAGTTTACAACAACTGTTGTATGATTCTGCAATTGAAGGGGTTAATTCAGTTGTCGCAAATTTATAAAAATGACGCATCTCGCAAATTTATAAAAATGACGCATCTAAGGCATTGCAGGTCAAAATTCCGCGCGTTCTTATGATTGCGGGTTTTTTGCAATAGCGAGTGTGGTAGAGTTTTGTTTTTCTCCTGATTCTTTTAATCCCAGAATAATATACGACGTATCGAAAATGAGACAGCATTTGATTGAATGTTTGGAAAATGGAAAAATGTCAGCGTTTCCCAAGGAAAAAAAAAAGAGCAGAGGTAAACTTAATTCATTCACTTGCAAAAGCATAAAAAATTCCAGTCTGGTGCTATTGCAGAATGCCCGAATGTATTGATGACATGATTTACTGTGATAATCGGAAGTGCAAGACTTGGTTTCATAGAAAAAGTGTAGGTTTAGGTTCCACAGCAAACGAGTGGCGATGTCCCTCTTGTGAACAGCAGCATGTGTAATACATGTACAAGTAGTAGCATCTATTTCAGATTGTTTCTGTTATCTTTTCGCAACATATGTACAAGTTTTATTTGCTGATTTTAGTATTTGATTTTTTTAGTTTGATTTTTTATATATATAAAACGCTAAGTATTATACTCTAACCTGTAGACTACAGTAATTGAAACCCGTCTGGATGTCTTAAATATCTCGTATTTTAATTTGAAACCCCATAAAGTAACGGTTTTTTTTTTTACTTTAAAACCAGTTTGCGTTTATTAAAAAGTAGTAATTGGTACCATTTTTATGAATTACGACAGGCAAAAGTCAAGATGTTAAAGATACAATACCGTTCCAATACATCCCACCAGCGCTCGCGGATCATCCCGGACATTTCGACGTCAACAACGGACTGCAAGAGGGTAAAAAATAAAAAATGTTTTATAACTTTTTTTTTATATTAGAGCTTTAAAATTGAAATGATACATACTTCATTACATTCTGGTTATTATTAATTGAGATATTAAAGGCAATACACCACTCCCCATACATCCCGTACATTGCATCTGGAACATCCCACCAGCGCTCGCGGATCATCCCGGACATTTCGACATCAAAAACGGACTGCAAGAGGGTAAAAAATAATGTTTTTTAATTTTCTTTTAGATTAGAGCTTTAAAATTGAAATGATACATATTTCATTAAATTCTGTTAATTATTAATTGAGATATTATAGACAATGCACCACTACCCATACATCCCGGACATTGCATCCAGAACATCCCGGACATTTCAAAGTCCAAAATCTGCTTTAAAAGGATAAAAATTGGAAAATATTTTTTATATATCATTGAGAATGGAGCTTAAATTTTCCAATGATACCAAGTTTATTAAATTCTGACCACTACCAGCAGAGATATTGAGTGCAATGCACCACTACCCCATACATCCCGGACATTACATCCCGAACATCCCGGACATTAGTGTGCACCGTCGAAAGCACAGTAAATATATACCTGGGTATAAAATATGAATCCAATACACATATCAATGTTTTTTAAAACAAGAAAAATGCCTAACGCATTATGGACAGGTTTTTCAAAAGGTCAATGAAAAGGTAAACCTCGGAAGACCAAATGCCCGCCGGCCATGACATCGCTATTTTAAAGGACAGATTTATGAAAAATCCGTCCAAAATTCAATTTTGACCGCACAAGCTTTCGGCTTCAGGTACCTAATAAAGAAAGTCAGCATTGTCTCTCTTATACAGGGCATGCCTACTTGTCCTTGTCTATGCCTCTACAAAATATTATCAAAATATTTCAAACCATTTAGATGTTATGAAGTGCACAAGAATTTGGCTTAGAAATTCATTCGGGGGAGTTAACCTGAAAAAATAGCCATCAAAAGAGATGGCAAATCCCCCGACCGCACCCCAAATGGCCGTCTTTTTTCAATCTAGGGCATCAGAGATGTAATTTTATTAAGGGATACACTTGTTTAACCCTGCAGTGGGTGATAACTCCACAACTGTGAATCAGACACAGAACTATAAAACCATAAGTTGTGGAAACTGGAGTTTGTGTTTTTCAACAAAGAAACTGAAAATAATGAGAAAAATAAGGCCCATTGCCTGCAATGATTGTAACTCTCAAACCGTAAGTCATGGAAACTGGATTTTTTGTTTGCTAGTAAGTGATTTTCAACAAAGAATCTGAAAATAATGAGAAAAATAAAGCCTGTTACTTGCAAAGATTATAACTCTCGAACTGTAAGTCGTAGAAACTGGATTTTGTGTTCGCTAGTAAGTGATTTTCAACAAAAATCCAAAAATAATGATAAATATAAGGCCTTTTGCCTGCAAGGCCTGTAACTCTTCAACCATTAGTCTGAGAAACTCAATTTTGTGTTCGCTAGTAAGTGATTTTCAACAAAGAATCCAAAAATAATGAGAAAAATAAAGCCTGCTGCATATGCATTGCTGATAAATCTGCATCCGCACTATAAGTAAGGGAGATAACTCCAACACTCTGTAGGTCAGAATTGTCCTTACATATTGTGACACACCTAGTTTTTGTTCTTAGCATCTCTACTTACTGTCATTAAAATGTTTCCACTGGTTAAAGAGTTATGGCCTGCACACGATTTTACAACCAGGGTAGATAATTGAAAATAAATGGAGTAATGAGTAACCCATAGTTACAGTTTTTAAATGCAACTCTCCTTCTTAATGTTCTAAGCATCCCTATTAATTATCAACAAAAAATCTAAACTGGTAGAGAAGTTAATGCCTGGACCATCAGCAAATTTAACAAATATGGGAGATAACTCAAAAGTGGAGTCAGACTTGTCTTTTGTGTACATGACATGACTACTCAATGTCCTCTACAACTTGATGAAGTGTCATAAAAATATCTCAAAAGGTTGAAGAGTTATGGCCTGAACAAGATTTAACAACTATGGGAGATAACTCCAGAACTGAGTCAGAGTTGTTGTTCTTGTTATGTGACACACCTACTCAATGTCCTCTACAACTTGATCAAGTATCATGATAATATCTCAAAGGGTTATTGAGTTATGGCCTGCACAAGATTTCATAACTATGGGAGATAACTCCAGAACGCAGTCAGTTAGAGTTGTCATTCTATTACGCGACACCCCCTACTCAGTGTCCTCTACCTATTGGTGAAGTATCATGAAAATAACTTATAGGGTTTTAGAGTTATGGGCCGCACAAGATTTAACAACTATGGGAGATAACTCCCTAAACGGAGTCAGCTAGAGTTGTTGTTCTTGTATGTGACACACCTATTCAATGTCCTCTACAACTTGATCAAGTATCAAGATAATATATCTCAAAGGGTTATTGAGTTATGGCCTGCACAAAATTTTATAACTATGGGAGACAACTCAAGAACACAGTCAGTTAGAGTTGTCTTTCTTGTACGTGACACGCCTACTCAATGTCCTCTGCCTAATGGTGACGTATCATGAAAACACCTTAAAGGGTTTTAGAATTATGGGCCGCACAAGATTTAAAAACTAAGGGAGGTAACTCCAAAACGGAGTCAGCTAGAGTTGTCTCTCTTGCACATGACACACCTAGTGGTCGTCCTCTTCATCCCTGCCAAATATGAAAGCAATCGGCTGAAGAATAAAGGTAACATACAACTTTGAAAAAAGAACCAAAAGGTAAACCTGTGGGGTCCGGACAGAAGATATTGAAAGGACACCATTTTTTCAACTATTTTTCAACATTGATAAAGGGCCATAACTCCAAAAACAATTGGTGGATTTTACCCTAAATCAAACTTGACCCATATTTTATAATTATATGCTTGTGTATAAAATATGAATCCAATTCACTAATCTTTTAAAATGTTATGGAACGGAAACCATTTTTCAAAGTTGAAAAAAGGCCATAACTCCAAAAATAATTGGTGGATTTTACCCTAAATCGTACCTGACCTACATTTTATGATTATATATCTGTGCATAAAATTTGAATCCAATACACTAATCTTTTCAAAAGATATCGAACGGAAACCATTTTTCAACTATTTTTCACCATTGATAAAGGGCCGTAACTCCAAAAAAAAAAAAAAAAAAAAATTTGGTGGATTTTACCCTAAATCGAACTTGACCTATATTTTATAATTATATGCTTGTGTATAAAATATGAATCCAATACACTAATCTTTTCAAAAGTTATGGAACGGAAACCATTTTTCAAAGTCGAAAAAGGGCCATAACTCCCAAAATAATAGATGGATTTTACTCTAAATCGAACTTGACCTACATTTTATGATTATATACCTGTGTACAAAATTTCAATCCAATACACTAACCCTTTCAAAAGATATCGCATGGAAACCATTTTTCAAAGTTGAAAATTTTTCCAAGTTGAAAAGGGCCATAACTCCCAAAATAATTGACGGATTTTACCCTAAATCGAACTTGACCTACATTTTATGATTATATACCTGTGTATAAAATTTCAATCCAATACACAATCCTTTCAAAAGATATCGCACGGTAACCAAAAGTGTTACGTACGGGACGGACGGACGTACGTACGGGCAGCGGTGATACTATAAGCACCCCCATTGAAAATGGCGGGGGCATAATAAATCATTAAAAAGATATTTATATACTAAGGCATAATTTATTCAATACGTTCTTTTAGTTTGCCTTATTTTAATGGAAGTGGCTATTGACAGCCGGCTGTCACCAGCGAAAGTTCGCTGGAGACAGCCGGCTGTCTCCAGGGAAAGTTCGCTGGTGACACCCAGCAAAAATATACAGATGGTTTATTAACCAGCAACAAATATTAAATTCATTTATTGATTTTTAGCTCACCTGAGCAAAAGCTCAGGGTGAGCTATTGTCATCACCCTATGTCCGTCATCCTATCGTTCGTCGTCAATAATTAGTTTGTTAACACTCTAGAGGTCACAGTTTTGACCCAATCTTGATGAAACTTGGTCAGAATGTTTGCCTCTATGAAATCTAGGTCAAGTTTGATACTGGGTTACTTGGGGCCAAAAACTAGGACACCAGGTCAAATCAAAGGAAAAACTTGTTAACACTCTAGAGGTCATAGTTTTGACCCAATCTTGATGAAACTTGCTCAAAATGTTTGCCTCTATTAAATCTAGGTCAAATTCGAAACTGGGTCACTTGGGGTCAAAAACTAGGTCACCGGGCCAGATCAGCATAAAACCTTGTTAACACTCTAGCAGTCACATTTTTGAAGCAATCATTATGAATCTTGCTCAATATGTTTGTCTTGATGATTTCTAGGTCAGGTTCGAAACTGGGTCACTTGGGGTCAAAAACTAGGTCACCGGGCCAAATCAGCAGAAAACCTTGTTAACACTCTAGCGGTCACATTTTTGAAGCAATCATCATGAATCTTGCTCAAAATGTTTGTCTTGATGATTTCTAGGTCGTTCGAAACTGGGTCACTTGGAGTCAAAAACTAGGTCACCGGGCCAAATCAGCAGAAAACCTTGTTAACACTCTAGCGGTCACATTTTTCAAGCAATCATCATGAATCTTGCTCAAAATGTTTGTCTTGATAATTTCTAGGTCAAGTTCAAAACGGGGTCACTTGGAGTCAAAAACTAGGTCACCAGGCCAAATCAGCAGAAAACCTTGTTAACACTCTAGCAGTCACATTTTTGAAGCAATCATCATGAATCTTGCTCAAAATGTTTATCTTGATGATTTCTAGATCAGATTTGAAACTGGGTCACATGGTGTCAAAAACTAGGTCACCAGGCCAAACCAGCAGAAAACCTTGTTAACACTCTAGCGGTCACATTTTTGAAGCAATAATCATGAATCTTGCTCAAAATGTTTGTCTTGATGAGTTCTAGGATATGTTTGAATTTTGGTCACGTGGGGTCAAAAACTAGGTCACTGGGCCAAATCAGCAGAAAACCTTGTTAACACTCTAGTGGTCACATTTTTGAATCAATCATCATGAATCTGGCTCAAAATGTTTGTCTTGATGAGTTATAGGTCAAGTTCGAAACTGGAACACCTGGGGTCAAAAACTAGGTCACCCGGCCAAATCAGCGTAAAATCTTGTTATCACTCTAGCGGTCACATTTTTCAAGCAATCATCATGAATCTTGCTCAAAATGTTTGTCTTGATGAGTTCTAGGTCAATTTCGAATCTGGGTCACTTGGAGTCAAAAACTAGGTCACTGGGCCAAATCAGCTGAAAACTTTGTTAACACTCTAGCGGTCACATTTTTTAAGCAATCATCATGAAACTTGCTCAACATGATTGTCTTGATGCTTTCTAGGTCAGTTTTGAAACTGGGTCACTTGGGGTCAAAAACTAGGTCACCTGGCCAAATCAGCAGAAAACCTTGTTAACACTCTAGCGGTCACATTTTTGAAGCAATCATCATGAATGGTGCTCAAAATGTTTGTCTTGATGATTTCTAGGTCAAGTTTGAAACTGGGTCACATGGGGTTAAAAACTAGGTGACCTGGCCAAATCAGCAGAAAACTGTTAACACTCCAGAGGTCACATTTTTTAAATAATCATCATAAATATTGCTCAAAATGTTTGTCTTGATGATTTCTAGGTCTAGTTTAAAACTGGGTCACTTGATATCAAAAACTAGTTCACCTGGCCAAATCAAAGGAAAACCTTGTTGATGCTCTAGAGGTCACGTTTTTGAAGTGATCATCATGAATCTTGCTCAAAATGTTTGTCTGTATGATTTCAAGGTGATGTATAATTTTTCTGTCCAGTGACTCTCTTAAGTTTTTCCATTTAGGTCAGTTTCTCAGTAATTATTGGTCCTACAGAGTGATATTTGGTACTTGTGAAGTGTTTGTGTTTAGGTCAGTTTCTCAGTAACTATTGCTCCTACAGCCAGTGATACTTAGTACATGCATACATCTTAGCATGGCCTCTTGAGTGCAGTCATCCATATTTGACCTTGACCTTTATTTCACAGTCCATTAGACATGCTACATTGTCTTACTTATTAATATAATCATTTTGAACTTTAATCAGAATGTTAGCCTTGATTAGTTCTAGATCAGGCTCTCAAAGTGCTATGTTGCTCATGTGAGCGTTACAGGGCCATCATGGCCCTCTTGTTCTTTTATTTATATAACCTTTATTAATATCTTAATTTAGAATATTGTGACAGCTAGCAAAAATATTAAGACTGGCTCATCAGAGCTGAAAAGATAATCGATTGTGCTTGATAATCGATTAGTAATCACTGAAAATATGGTCATAAATTTTACCTGTCTGAGCAGGACTCTCACCATATATTTTATACTTGACTATGTATTTGGTCAGACAGGCCTGAGCAAACAGTGTAGATCCAGAAGAGATGCTGTAAAACGTGACATTTCATCAGGATCTGCACTGTTTACCACTCATCCAGTTATTTTACACAACATTGGGTGGTACATCGTACTTGTTCAAATTTTAGATAAAGTATAGTAAGGAGGTGAGGTGTCTGAATACTAAGGGTAAATACCGTAAACTAACAGGCACAGAAATCAAATGATAGATGATTAGCAAATCTGTAACAATAATTTGTTTGAAATTAATCGATCACTTAATCAATTATCCGATTAATTGTGCCAGCCTTAAAAAATATATAGATGGTTTATTGACCAGCAACAAATGATAAAGTCATTTATTGACTTTTCTTTTATTTATGTAACCTTTATTCATTTAGACTGTTTTTTTTGTTGAAGTTAAATAAATGCCATATTTTGCCAGGTTATTTTTTTCTAAGTCCTCAAGTGACGCGTAAATACATGTAAAATTTTACGCATTTTGCCATGCCTGTACAGAATTATCACGGCTTTACATGTCATTACGTGGTTGTACGCATAGAAGTAGTAACTCTACATGTAATGCCGTGCTGTTTTACACGTAATTACACGTAAACTATATTTTAACCCGTCATTCTGAGGGAAGGGTAAAGTTTACTTCTGAGAATAATAATAAATTAACACATTGGCTAAGGTAACGTTAGAAAACCATACAGCTGATAAACAGTCAGACCCAATCAAACGTATAGACCTTTTTAAACATTACGTCACACAATAAAAATCATCTGGAACCTCTCGGTCTTTAACACAGAGTACGTTCTAGGCTCGTACCTATTGGATGGCAGAAAGTTGTTGTTTACGATTATCGGACCGTGAAATTGCCGCTGTCTTTTCAGAAAAATAAAGCATTTTCATACGTCAAAAGTTTCTTTTCAGAATAGATTCTCATCGAGTGATCATTCAAATGTCATAACCAAAAATATTAGCACATATTTTTACTATATACTAGCTAAAACTAGGCGTTAAAATGGTCACCATAAAGCAAAATTACGGTTGCGCGCGTGCCTCGGAAAAATATCGTTGAAACATTTGTATTTGTCTTAAGTAAAGCAGTCAGATCGCATCTTTAAGCTGTATTGTTAAACGCTAGGTAAAATTTACGAGTGAATATTGATCAAAAAGAATGTATTATCCAAGTAAAGTTTGGCTTGATTCAATTAGTATCAATGGAATCGGAAGTGTTTTTGCCATCCACAATTATTGGTCACGTGACAAAATATTGTAATCACGTGGCCAGGAACCACAATTACCTTCCTCATCTATTGTCCGTTCCGATAATACGAACCAGTTTCTCTTCTCGTTATAAAGAATACATCATTCCGTTAACGAGTAATGAAAGGGTACAAATCTGGGAAATCTCGATCTCTCCTTGATATGTTGTCCCCTAAATGTAACATTGCAATATCCGATGATGGATATTTCTAATTGAATATAAAAGACAATCAAATCAGGACATATCGATATTGTCATAAGACTGGACTGTCTCAATAATTTATAATGGATTTCATTGTACAATTACGTTTTCCATATTAGGAAGTTCCGGCATTTACACTTTTCTGTCAGATCTTCCTAGTTTTTTTTTTTGTTTTTTTTGTTAAACAATTAGGAATGTACCTGAAGTTGTACATTTATACATACTGTAAATGGACGTTATCGTTATGAATTTACGCTAATAGGTCATTAAAGAATTATTTGATAATTGGAGATATTATATACGATTCGATATATATCTGTCTTCATATTGTCATTAATTATAATAAGTTAAACTTGTTTTAATAGTTAGATTGACCTATTTACGGTTCGTTTTATAGGTTTAAAATCTTACTGATACATTCTTAAACAATTACTCAGACTTCAGTTTGTAACAACTACGTCTGATTACTCGGGAGCCTTCATTTGCTACTGCGCTTGTTAAGTCAAGCTACTGACAATCTTTCAGTTTATATCTTGGATACACTCCTATTGCTCAGTTTAGGGAGAATACATCCATTAGGTCTTATTTCATTGATGCAATTAATATCGATAAAGAACTCATTTTCTATCTTCGAACAGAGAAATAATGAGTTTCTATTCTTTACGAGGGTCCTGCAAAAAGGCTTGTCACTGGGTTCGGATTACTTCAGTGCTACGTTTTATCAAACATATTTTTATTACAAACCTTCAAAGTATTCCCCCATTACTGAAACACATTTTTGTAACCTTTTTACCCGGTCGCGAAAAGCAGATAAATAGTCTTCTTTTGGTATCTGTTGGAGACACTGATAAATAGCGCTGCCAAGAGAACTTCTAGGCGTATACTTATTTCCAGAAAGCATTTTCTTAAGCCTTGGAAATAAAAAGAAGTCGCAGGGACTCAGGTCTGGTGAATTAGGTGGATGGTTTAAAACTTTCACCTTTTCAGAAGCCGAAAAAGACTTAACCTCACACTTATGAGAGAAGGCGTTGTCATGTAAAAGATGGACTCCTGACCATCCTTTGCTTTGTCGTTTCTTATTGTAAAACTCTCACTTTCTTCAGTACAGAATTCTTGTAGAATCGGCCAGTGACTGACCAGATGGACAAGGCACTTGAACGACTGGCCCACTTGAATTAAAGAAAATTGCGTAAAACATCTTTTTCGAACTTATGGTTCCCTTGGCAATACATTGGCGTTTTTGATCTTTTCGCTTCCATTGCTTATTATCAGCCCTTCTTTGTGGCTCAAACATGTGAACCCAGGTTTCTTCACCTGTTAGAAAGTTAGAAATAACCAGACTATTACAGCCTTTGTATGTTTCAAAAGTTCCCTGGCGCATTTAAGGCGTTGTGTCTTTTGCTCCTCAGTGAGCAAATGAGGTACCCACCTAACGCAAACCTTTCTCAGGTCCAAACGCTTTTTTCAGAATTGTTTGCACACTGCCTACTGATATGCCAGTACAACTAGCTATATCTCTGACAGACAATCGCGCATCCTGTTCGACCACAATCTTTACAGCAGCGATGTTAGCCTTGGTAACAGAGGTTTTAGGCCTTCCAAGACGGGTATCATCTTCAACAGAAAATTTCCCAGCTTTAAAAGCTTTAACCCACCTAAAAACTGTGCACATTGAAATGGTCTGAGGTCCATATATACTCGGACCCATCAATACCCGGACTGGTAACTATAGTGCTAAATACCTATTTTATCGATATGATGATGTCGTGGCTATGATTTTACCGGTTACCGGGTTTCGTCTGGAATGTGCGAAAATCAATCGAGTAGAAAGTGATAATTATCCGCAATAAACTGTGAACAAAACATCACTTATCATTCAAATTAAATACTATGTAATTATTTTGTTTTTTAATCATATTTGTTGAATATTGATCACACATATTACAAATTTCGATGAAGTTTCCAAACACTGATTTGTGAATGAAGCTATTCGTCGAAGAAAAAATGGCGACCATTGTTGAATAGTACTAGCATTAGCAGAGCCTTTTAATGCTTTTTCTCGCTAAAATCAACTATAAACCCAACTTATTCAGAATAAACTAGCTTTGTTTTATTGCTTTATCAGCATATTATTTTCATAACCGTAATAGAAATTTGAAAAGTCGACTGTGAAAATGTCGATTCTCTCGAATTTGACCCACATTTTCTAAAACGAGTATGTGCAAAATTCGGCGATTATCTATGTTAAAAGGAATCAGTTGAATAAAATGTTATTAACATATAACGGACCCAAGATTGCATTATTGCTTTATAATAATTTTAACTGGCTTAACTAAAAATAAATGTGTTTAATACTAGTTTAATATGGGTGGAGTTTTGCAAAATACAGATTCCGAAGTGACGTAAGCATCACCAGCACCCGCGACATGATAATTAACGGAAACGGACAGTAACAAGTCCGGGTATTGATGGGTCCGAGATATATACCACACAATTCATTAAATATCTGCTTTGAATCTATATTAAGCCTAATGCGGCATTTAATATAGCTACAAATTTCAGTCTTCTGGTCCATGTTCCAATGTAACAAGTAATTTGGTCAGTGTATATGACTGCATCTATTTCAGTTTGAAATAACTCGGTCAATTGGAAAGCAATTTGCACGAAATAAACGGGTATCTTTAGCTATTCAACACACCATTCAAGTGCAGTGAAGCATTTTAAAATATACCTAAGTAAGCCTGTTAGTGACAGAACTTTTTGCACAACCCTCGTACATTTCTGATTGAAGATGAATTTACATCTATCTTCAACTAATATGATATAGAATTTTAACGAATAAAAAACGATACAATACATCTTTCACTCTTGTGTTAAGAATTGTTTGTAACACAGTTGTGTAGCCGGCCTCGGTGGCTCAGTTGGATGCGCCGTCCGACTGGAGACCAGGAGGTCGCGGGTTCAACCCCCGCCGAGGTCGGCAACATTCTTTCGTGGAGATTGATCATGAAATATTTTCTACGGTCATTCTCTCCCTTCCGCTGATTCAAGAAGGGCAGTTGTCAGTTTCTGGCGAAGGAATGTGCACAATACTGGTTAACCGCTTAGAGGACTAAACCTGCCCAGTAAACGTGTGGTTAGGTAAACTGACCGCGCTCGACATGACCCCATTGGGTTGACTGGGCCGTAAAACCTCAAATCAAACAAACAAACACAGTTGTGATGTAATTACTCGCCCGATCTACACATAGATCTTGAGAGTCCCTCCTTCATTCCTGAAATCCGATACAGTATAGAAAATCATGATATTTCAGGAGGTTTCAACTATTAAGAAATTTGTCTTAAACTAATTATTGTTCAAGAGAAAATTATATATAACAAATGGATTGTTTATCATTATATACAATCTTTAGAGCTATATTATATGATATCTTAGTTTCTGTGGGTAATCTAACCGTCATGATGAATGATTTATTCATAAAATGGAACATCTTATAGATTATTATAATCTAAATTATTTTTCTATTTGAATAAATTAGTTACGTTTAATGATTTATTCATAACAGGAATATCCTATTTTTGTATATATATTATTGATGACAAGATAATCTGTACTCACACTACTCACTATTCAAGTTATATTCATGTAGAATAGTTAATTATGTCTCTGAGCCTCTACGTTTGGCGTTATCAGAGATACTAAAATTAGTATTATTTTGACTCGACATGTATACCTAAATTATACTATGATGAGTTGAAATTTGTGTAATAAACTCCCCTTTTCTCATCTTAGTAGGGAAGGTTGATGCATTTATGGAGTAAAAATTTCCTATATTATATTACCTCATAGAAGGAAGTGGTATCGATATTACTTCTCTTTCTATCATAATCAAATTATTAATATACTGTCGGAGTTTGACTAATAATATTGATAAGAATTATTTAGGAATTAGATCCATGGTATGTAATACTTAGACCTGGTAATAGAAATGATTCTAGCCGGTTCTTTCTAAGTTAATTAGATCTTGATACATATTGTAAGATCTTCCTCTTAATTAAGAGGCTGTTTTACAGTACGCTATGTTATCAGCCTTTTCTTCTTATTAAAATGTTACGTCTGCCAAACTCTACGTGATGATGTTAGCACTCTTTCCTCTTGTTAATTTTGTTACAGATACGAAACGTTTCCTAAATCTCCTACGGTAGAAGCATTTTATTAAAGTTATTCAGGTTGTCATTCTTCATCCACAGAAGTAGACAATCTCTTTCTAGTATCATTGCTGGGACTAAGATATGTTAATACAATCAGCCTAGCAATAGATAAAATTATCAATCATATATTCGCTATCATTGATGGATAAACTGGGTATTCAGCAAGGATTAGTCCATTTACCCAAATTATGATTATTCCTCTTTAGATTGAAATGCAAAAGGGAATTATTATAAAGCCTTATGGTTATTTAAGTATTATGAACTGGTTATTGGAAACAGTCAAATCGGTCCAATTAATCACGTTAGATCATATTTATAAATAATTTAGACTATTTACTAATTAGATAATCTTAACATGTCTAGGATTTATATGAAAATCTCGAGAAATGTAGGTTATCTATAGGAAACTCGTTCAAGAAGACTTTTCTTTATCGAATAATGCTCCTCTCAAGATAGACAGCTATTTGTCTAGACATCTGTTTGAAAAGTTTGGCTCAGATGTAATATCAGATTGAGATTGCATTTAAAGTCCAATATTGAGGTTATGTCTCAATCACTCATTTATTCTTTTTTCGGATCAACATGTTGTTACCCAAAAAAGAAGGGGTGGGGGGTCAGGAGTTTAGGCCTCTGAGGCTGGAAAACTAACAGCCCCTGAGTTTACCATATATATAAGGTTGTAATACCTTTAAGATATGTCATTAGTGAATCTAGATCATTCTAACTCTTATATATAGAAATAGAATGTATCTGATTCCTTAGAGTTTCCTAAGTCTTAATCTAGAAGTATATGGATTTTTACTATATGTGTTAGAACTAGGAGAGATCCTCCCTCCTAGTCTTTAAATTCTAGCACATTATCTGTAGGTTAATGTATTGTGCAGTTAAAATGAAGTTTTTAAAAGTAAAACATATTTTAACCAGCAATACTTAACCTATAGATAAGAGAGTCCCTCCCCTCTCCAGTGCAGCTCAGTTCTAATTAATATTTTATTGTTTTACCTTTCACTTCAAAGAAACTGACACGTGATTGAAAGAGCGGGAAGAGTTATGTCACACAGGTAACTGCCTAAGGGACCTTCTGGATTAAGACTGTTTAAGATGATTGAACTGTCATTTTTTCTGTGGAAGGGGAGAAAATACAGAAAAGAATAGCACATTATCCATAGGTTAAGTATTGCTAGTTAAAATATATTTTAGTTTTAAAAACATCATTTTATTAGCTCACCTGAGCTATGCTCAGGATCAGCTATAGTGATCACTTTTTGTCCGTCGTCCGTCCGTCTGTCCTTCCATCTGGTTGTTTGTCCGTCCGTTAACAAATGACGACTCCTCCAAAGCCGTTGAAGCAATTTGTTTCTAACTTGGTAAGAATGATGCTTGGTTAGGGGCCTTTAAAAATAACTAAAATTATGGTGATCTGCCTCTTGGTTTGGTTGCCATGGCAACAGAAAGCTCCCATAGACTTATAATGGGAAAAATGCTTAAATTGCATTTTCTTCATAAGCAGTGAAGTGATGTGAACCATATTTGGCAGTTATGATCATTGGATGATTGTCTACTGTTTATGTGTTTTATGACCAATGGCCATTTTGTTTGGTTGCCATGGCAACATTAAATTTTAAAAAAGATTTTTTTAAATGACATCTCCTCCAAAATCACTGAAGCAGTATGACTCTAATTTTGTTTAAATGTTGCTTGGGTAAGGACAATTCAAAATAGCTAAAATTATGGTGATCTGCCTCTTGGTTTGGTTGCCATGGCAACAGAAAGCTCCCATAGACTTATAATGGGAAAATGGTTAAATTGCATTTTCTACATAACCAAAGAAATGATGTGAACCATATTTGGCACTTACGATCACTGGATGATTGTCTACCCAGTTTATGTGTTTTATGACCAATGCCTTTTTTGTTTGGTTGCCATGGCAACATTAAATTTTAAAAAAGGAATATTTAAATGACATCTCCTCCAAAACCACTGAAGCAGTATGACTCTAATTTTGTACAAACGTTGCTTGGGTAAGGACAATTATGGTGATCTGCCTCTTGGTTGGGTTGTCATAGCAACAGAAAGCTCCCATAAACTTATAGTAGGAAAATGGTTAAATTGCATTTTCTCCCTTACCAATGAAATTATGTGAACCATATTTGGCAGTTATAATCATTGGATGATTGTCTACCCAGTATATGTGTTTTATGACCAATTGTTATTTTGTTTGGTTGCCATGGGAGCATTAAATTTTAAAAAAAGGAATTTTTTAAATGACTACTCCTACAAACCCGTTGAAGCAGTTTGACTCTAATCCGGCCTCGGTGGCTCAGTTGGATGCGCCGTCCGACTGGAGACCAGGAGGTCGCGGGTTCAACCCCCGCCGAGGTCGGCAACATTCTTTCGTAGAGATTGATCGTGAAATATTTTCTACGTCATTCTCTCCCGCTGATTCAAGAAGGGCAGTTGTTAGTTTCTGGCGAAAGAATGTGTACAATACTGGTTAACCGCTTAGAGGACTAAGCCTGCCCAGTAAACGTGTGGCTAGGTAAACTGACCACGCTTGATATGACCCCATTGGGTTGACTGGGCCGTAAAACCTCAACACAAACAAAAGCTGTATAACTCTAATTTTGTACAAATGTTGCTTGGGTAAGGGCAATTCAAAGTAGCTAAAACTATAGTGATCTGCCTCTTGGTTTGGTTGCCATGGCAACAGAAAGCTCCCATAGACTTAAAAGGGAAAAATGCTTAAATTGCATTTTCTTCATAAGCAGTGAAGTGATGTGAACCATATTTGGCAGTTATGATCATTTGATGATTGTCTACCCAGTTTATGCGTTCCATGACCAGTGGCCATTTTGTTTGGTTTCCTTGGCAACATTAAATTTGAAAAAAAAAATGTTTTTTTTTTTTTTAATGACTACTCCTCCAAAACCACTGGAGCAATAGCACTCTAATTTGGTACAAATTTGGTACAAATTTTGCTTGGGTAAGGACAATTGAAAAAGCTAAATGTCTGCCAACTTGTCTCTTGGTTTAATTGCCATGGCAACTGAAAAACTCCCATAGACCTGCATTTTTTCCATAACCATTGAAGTAATGTGAACCATATTTGGTAGTTATGATCATTGGATGATTGTCTACCAATTTATGTGTTTTATGACCAGTGACAGTTTTGTTTGGTTGTCATGGCAACATTAAATTAAAAAAAAATAATGACTACCCCTCCAAAACCACTGAACCAGTAGGGCTCTAATTTGGTATAAATGTTAAATGGATAAGGGCAATTGAAAATAGCTAGAAGTCTGCCAGTCTGTCTGTTTGTTTTTTTTTGTTTTTTTTTTTTTTTTTTTGTTTTTTTTGTTTTTGTTTTTTTTTGCCATGGCAACAGAAAACTCCCGCAGACTTATATGAGAATTGCATTTGGTTAAATTGCATTTTTCTCCATAACCATTGAAGTAATGTGAACCATATTTGGCAGTTATGATCATTGGATGATTGTCTACCCAATTTATGTGTTTTATGATCAGTGACGATTTTGTTTGGTTGCCATGGTAACATTAAAGTTTAAAAAAATGATTTTTTTTAAATAACAGCTCCTCCAAAACCACAGTAAGCTGTTTTGCAAACTTAATTACTGCTTAACAAGAGTCAATAAAACCGAGACTCCCATTTTTTAATCCGTAGTGAGTTCTTTGTTTCCAAGGCAATCTTTTTGAAGTTTACTATATTACCCTGCGCCTGTGCTGTTAATATGTATAAAATCATGATATTGTTAAACAACTCTTCAGAAACCACTTAGCCAATTTCCACCAAATTTCACATTGATCCTACTTTTGAAATGTGATTGAGAGTTTGTTCAAATGATCAAGCTCCATTGACTGTCATGCCCATAAGTTCTTCTTCAAAACTAAGATGTGCTTAAATGATGATCCTTTCATTAGTTGCAGGGATAGGATTGGAAAAATGTTGCATAACATCTGCATATCTGCAGTGGCTATGTCACTCAGGTGAGCGAGCCGTGGCCCCATGGGCCTCTTGTCTAGTGGACCTTTACCAAGATTGTCCTGGGTTCAAAAATTGCCCTGCCCCAGGGGTCACTTATTTTAACTGCACAATATATTAATCTATCGATAATGTGCTATTCTATTCTGTATTTCAAACCTTCCACAGAAAAAAACAACAGTTTAAAAGTCTTAATGCATCTTAATCCAGAAGGTCCCTAAGGCAGTTACCTGTGTGATGTCACTCTTACCACTCTTGTCAGTTTCTTTTCTGTGGACAAGAAAGTAAACAAAGGATTTTTTACCAGATGAAAAAAATTCTGTATTTTTTTCTTTTCTCCGGTTTAATTTTCTTAATCCTTGTCTTTCTTATGTTCCTCTATCATTCCTTCCACCAAATATCTTTGTACTTTCTGTAAATCGTTTTTCGATTTCTTGTTATTATTGATTGCTTGTCCATGCCATGCGTTTTCGCGACTTTTATAGAAGATCGATTGCGGTGACTGTGGACATATTAAAGCGCGGTGGGATAATCACCCAAATTGTTTATCATGTTCTTCTTGTTCCAGGTTGTCGACTTGTTCCACCTGTAGTCTCTGGTCAGAGAAGATCTGGGTTCTTGCAGACAAAGGAGTATTCATTCTGCAAGAAAAATCAGTCATGACAAAGAAGAAACAGACAAAGAAAAGACAAGTTGTCGAATTAGATGTGTCTGAACACTTTTCAAAGATGGGAGCACCACCCCACAGGGCTATATTGCCGGGGATAAGACCCATCGTGGTGGCAACTATATGGGTGCTGGAAGCACCCAAAGTATAAGTCCACCAGGCACCAGTCACCAGGTACCAGTCAACCAAGCACCGGTCAACCAGGCACCAGTCACTGTCAACCAGTCACTGGGCAATATTTCACTGGTCAACCAGTCACTGGTCATCTGGTACCAGGCACCAGTCACCGGTCATCCAGTCACTGGTCACCGGTCATCCAGTCACCGGTCATCCAGAAGTGATTACCAGGCACCAGGCAGAAGTCACCAGGCACTGGGCATTTAATCACCAGGCACCAGCCACCGGTCACCAGGCACCAGTCAGCTTACTAGGCACCGGTCATCAGGCATCAGTCGATCGGCACTGAATACAGGGTGGCCAGTCAGACACACATGAGTTCTGAGCATTCATTATTGAATGAGCCTCAGAACCCAACAACTTCAACGAGAATATTATTACCATCGGAGCCAATTTTTAGTCAAATGTCGGATCCAAGTATTATTATCGATCAACCTGTTAATACTTGGCAATCCACTGATAGGCATACATCTCAAACTAGACTTAGTAGGAGAGATCAGCGTTAAACAAAACACAGATATAAGAAGAGGAGAAGACATAGATCGTCTTCTTCTTCTTCCTCTTCTAGATCTTCCTTTTATCTTCTCATAGGAGAAGTAAAAATCAAAGATGTCCAAGCACTCACATAAGAGGAGAAGAAGACGTTCTATGTAATCTTCTTCTTCCTCCTCTTCAATTCATTCTATGAATGTTTATGGTAGATAAAAAAGAACAAGACAGTCTCCTCAGGCTGCAGACGTTGCTGTGCTGCAACTTTTAGAATCATGGATGAGATACCTAAAATACATTCTGATAATGTGGTGCAACAAACATCAAATGATACAGGCTCCAAATCGGAGGCGAAAACCTGGTCCTTTGACAGGGCTATTAATGAAATATTTAAACTGTTACTGCAGGAGTTGTGTCTGAAATCTTCGGAGGAACACATACCTGCTAAACCACTGTCAGAAACTGAGCATTTAATGGAGTTGCGTGCTGCTTCATTATTAGTTCTTCCGCAGTCAAAACCTGTGGAAAATACTACAAAGGTTATTCAGAATAAATTAGATTCTGAAAACTTTGGTAAAGACTGGCTATGTCCTTTGAATTTAGTTTCCCCGTCTTTGGCTCCGACAAAATAGTACAAAAGCCAAAATCAATATTTTCCTAAGGAAAAGTCTTCCTCAACCAGAAGCCGACGCATTGTTATTGGATATATCTAGTAGAGGAAGATGTTCCATCAGGAATCTAGAATTCTGGGAAAAGAGAGCTTGCAAATTAGTGGTGATTAATTCGCACGCCGATTTGTTCTCTTCAGTGGCTTATTTATGTCTCCAACAAGAGTCCATGTCAGTCAATGCCTTGTCCAGACTCTTGGAAGCTGTGGCCAAATCTGTCAAACATGCAACAGCCATGTCAACTATTTTGGCCACAGAGTTATTTCAGGCTAGACGTGACGCAGCTATAGCAACATCAAAACTACTCTTGGAAAATTCCAGCTATAAATGGAGAAATGCTCCAATCATTGCTAAATCTGTGTTTGATAACAAAATCAAGGAAGTGGTCGGGTATGAAAGCCACGGCCGAGCTGCCGAGCCGAGCCGAAAAAGCCGAGCCTGATATAATGTTTTCTTGTATTTGTTCAAACGAGTTCAAGATACTTATTTCTATTAATCTTGTATTACCATATATGTAAAATGCTGTATTAAAATTTGTATAATCACTTGCTTATTTATGACTTTATATCCAATTTTCCATTCAACAGGGGTATGAAAGCCACGGCCGCGAAAGGGATATATTTTGACCATTTTGAGAATAAATGGCGATATTTTATGATCAGAGCATTTGATAGAGGTTGCAAAAAGGTACTTAAAATTACTTTGTATCATCATAATATGCAGAAACTGTTTATATTTCCAATTATTCTTCTTTTCCATCCGAATAACGAGGATCGGTAGGATCTAAATATAGAACAGAGAAAACTAAATGAAAATAACCGAAACGGAAAGCAAGAGCATTGAAAGGGCCTAAACTTAACAATTATATCTAATACCAGTATGATGCCCAGCATTAATGGGAAAAATCTATCAAATTAGTTGTAGATGTGGAGTCATAAATGACTGTGTTGTTAGCTCACCTGAGCCTTTAGTCCCTTTCAGCCGTTTCGGTTATTTTCGTTTAGTTTATATCTGTTCTATTTTTAGATTCTGCTGATCCTCGTTATATGGATGAAAAAGAAGAATAATGGGAATATAAACAGTTTCTGCATGTTATAATGATACAAAGTAATTTTCTGTACCTTTTTGCAACCTCTGTCAAATGCTCTGATCATAAAATATCGCCATTTATTCTCAAAATGGCCCTTTCGCGGCCGTGGCTTTCATACCCCTGTTGAATGGAAAATTGGATATAAAGTCATAAATAAGCAAGTGATTATACAAATTTTAATTGTGAATACAGCATTTTACATATATGGTAATATAAGATTAATAGAAATAAATATCTTGAACTCGTTTGAACAAATACAAGAAAACATTATATCAGGCTCGGCTTTTTCGGCTCGGCTCGGCTCGGCAGCTCGGCCGTGGTTTTCATACCCGACCCAAGGAAGTAGCCAAAGCTAATTACGAAGCGCAACAGCAGAGATTTCTAGCTTCTTCCTCAACTAATACTAATGTACAACAACAAAAATCACCATTCAGCTTCAGGAGTGTTTAAGAGACCAAGACAGCCAAGCAAGTCTTCCAGACCTGAACAGAGCCAACTGTACAGGTCTAAAACTCAAACTCAGTCCTTTACATCCGGTACTAGAAAGGACTTTTCTAAGAGGAGTAGTAACACGAAACGGTTCCCCTCCTCTAAACATGCCTCGTCTTCCACAAAGTTCTGAAAGCCACCCTTTCCACTGCCTATCTTGCCACACCCAGATATTCCAGTGGGAGGAAGATTGGCCCACTTTGTGGAACAATGGGGAGAATTAACACACAACAAATGGGTCCTCTCTATCGTTCAAGACGGTTTCAGGATACCATTCAAGTCAACTCCCCCTCTTTCGTCAGTTCCGATAAGTCTGAGTCAATCTTCTTCCCCGTTATTACAAGAAGAAATAACGGAACTTCTCCAGAAACGGGCAGTGGAAAGGGTACAAGATCTGGGAACTCCCGATTTTTATTCCCGGCAATTTCTTGTACCAAAAAAGAACGGAAAGTTACGTCCAGTAATAGATCTTTCCCTACTAAATCAGTATATAAGGAAACAGCCATTCAAGATGGAGACAGTCAAGTCACTATGACAATCGATATTGGTCAACGATTGGGCTGTCTTCCTAGACCTGACAGATACTTATCTACATGTTCCGATTCATCCTCAATCCAGGAAGTACCTTCGGTTCCAGTTTGAAGATCTGGTCTTCCAATTCACGGCCTTACCTTTCGGAATGTCCCTAAGTCCGTGGATTTTCACCAAACTAATGGACGTAATAGCAGCGCACTTGCGTCATTGTGCCATCTCCTTATTTCCGTACCTAGACAGTTTGCTTATAAGAGATCTAATGTGCAGCAGACTAGTATCTCACACAATATATTGCCTTCAAACTGTGCAAAGTCTAGGGTTCATTCCAAATCTAAAGAAGTCAGATTTGATACCAGCCCAGAAACTCACATTTATAGGGATGAAATTTCTGACACAACAAAACATAGTCAGGGTACCAGCAGACCGCATCGATTCTCTGCTTCTGACTATCAAACTGTTTCTTTCTCAGACTCAAGTTTTGGCATGAATTTTCCTTTCTCTTTTGGGCAAACTCAGTGCAGCGGCAGACTTTGTTCTCCTAGGCAGACCTCATTTATGACCGCTTCATATATGTCTCTTATCTGTCTAGAGACCTCATATTCTTTCTCTCGATCATCAGGTTACGATCACCAGTATGATTCGATTCCATTTGAAATGGTGGACAGACACCAGTCGCTTTGTTCAGGGAACGTCCATTCATCTGCCAGATCTCAAGGCATTCCTTTTTATGGATGCCAGTCATTATGGATTGGGAGCTCATCTCGAGCTGGTGAGACTATCCTTCCATGGTTGCTGGTCGGAAGACCAATCCCAGCTCCATATCAATAGCCTTTTGTTTCGCACTGAAGAAAGCCATAAAATACATACAGCACTCTTGTGTCATGATTTCTACCGACAATACAACAGTGGTCTCCTATATCAACAAACAAGGAGGAACACATTCTCCCACCTATGCGTGAAGGTTTGGGAGATCCTCCATTGGTGCCTGGAACACGGTATCGTTATTAGAATTCGACATATTCCAGGCAAATTCAATATATTGGTAGACCGTCTTTCGAGATTGGACAGACTTCTCAAAACAGAAATGGCTTTGGATCAATCGGTGGCAAATTCCATTTTCAAATGCTCAAATTTCCCAATGTGGATTCGTTTGCGACACGATTCAATCTCAAACTCTCATTGTATGTATCTCCAGTATGGACAACCATGCCTTAGCGATAGACACATTATCAATGAACTGATATTGTCTTTATGCATATGCATTTCCACCAACAATTCTGATACCCTCTATTCTAGCCAAGATACATCAATCTCAGTGCAGAATAGTTCTTATTGCTCCTCTTTGGCCTCAACGTCCTTGGTTCTCAGAGGTGTTAGACTACTAGTATTAGCTCCTATTTGTCTTCCGCTCTTTACAAAATAGAAGGGAAGGCAATGATCAGGAATCGATACAATTATCCCACATCTCCCATCAGAGACATTAAAGGGAAAGAAACACAACCACGAAATAACTAGACCCTAATTGAAACATCACTAGCAGAAAGCCAAACGGACAGTTACTTTCCAACAAAGTGGCCAAATGGCTGTCCAAAACAAAAAGATGTAAGCGACACACACATTCAAAGACGAACTATAACAAAAATAAACCATGACAGAAGAACCGCCTTGGAACGGTCAGTGAAAAGTATTCCACTGGGGGGGGGGGGGGGGGGGGGGGGGGCTTAAAGCGATTTTACGTGGCCACAATCCTCGCCCTTATTTCTGCCGCGGTTTAGACACATAATTTGTTCAGTCCGCATGAAGGCTTCCTAACTCATCAGTGCCACATCTCCGAGAACACAAAAAATCAACTAATTACAGAGATGAAACAACGATGAGGACTCGACAGCACGAAACAACTGAAATGCTGGAGCAAAAGAAAACCAACGGTTAGACTCCGGTGGGCCCGACCAAAGATAGAGCATCAAGTACCAACCAACATTACCCAAAATTAAATTTCAAGTAAGCCTTTACGCTGGAACCATCATAGAATCTGAGGCCTAACCCACAGGCATGCAATTAAAGAGGGAAGCAAAGTTATTAACCTTGATTGGGTTAACAACAAAACTACTAACACAAGCAAAAGGAAAGTTTCAACATCCAAATCTTCCATTACTTGCTCTTCACGCTTGGGAGTTATCAAGCAGTCAATTAGAAAAGTTTTCGCAAAACGTTGAAGATTTTGTCTCAAAATCAAGACGAATATCTACTCAGAAAGCCTATGATGCAAAATGGGTCGTATACTCCAACTGGTGTCATAGAAAGAAGGTTAGTCCGGTCTTGGCCCCTCTTACAGTGATAGCCGACTTCCTTATTTACCTATTTTCTGAGAAAAAATATCAAATAAGTACCATCAAGGGTTATAGAGCCATGAATTCAAATACCCTTAAATTTAAGACTGGTAATAGAGTCGGATCTAACCAAGTTTAATTAGATCTTTTGAATTGCAACGTCCAGTACAAAGATCTCTTACCCAAAAATGGGACTTATCTTGGGTCTTAGTTTGTCTACAGAAAGCCTCATACGAACCTCTACATAAGGCATCTAAACTTCACGTTACGATTAAGATAGCCTTTCTGTTAGCTCTTGCCACTGCTAAAAGATGCAGTGAAATTCATGCTTTGGCAGTGGATGCAAATCATTTACGGTTCAATCAATCTGATGGTTCAGTATCGTTGATAGTGCAAACTGGGTTTTTGGCAAAGAATCAGCTTCTGTCCATTTGCCCAGATCATATAATTATCCCTAGTTTCGAACATGTAAAAGGGAACAATTGGATAGGCTTTTATGCCCGATAAGAGCATTAAAATTTTTCCTTAAAATGACTAGTTCTTATCGTCAGAATAGAACTAGATTATTTCTACCAATTAAAGGCAATCAAGACATCTCTAAGGCTTCTGTCTGGAGATGGGTATCTTATACTATTAAGCTTGCCTATAGGAAACTCACCCGTAGAGACCTTTCCTTCCTAAAAATTAAAGTGCATGAAGTTAGTGCGCTATCTTCTTCCTGGCATTCTTTGATAAGGCTCCGCTCAGTGAAATACTCAAAGTAGCAGTCTGGAATCAGTCTTCTACTTTTGCAAAATTCTACTTGAGAGACATGTCTCAACAAGCCTCAAACCTTCCTACGTAATAAGTAAAACAGTTTAATTAGCAATACTTATAGATAAGAAAATCCCTCCTCCCTTCCCCGCGTACCTCAGTTATATTGAGTTTATCCTTCAAAAAAACTGGCACATGATCAAAGGAGTGGGAAGTGATCTCACACAGGTAACTGCCTAAGGGACCTTCTGGATTAAGACTCATTAAGACTTAAACTGTCGTTTTTTTTTTGTGTGTGTTTTTTTTTTTTTTTTTTTGTGGAAGGTTTGAAATACAGAATAGAATAGCACATTATCTATAGTTTTAGTATTGCTAGTTAAAATATGTTTTACTTTTAAAAACTTCATTTTACATAGATTCATATTGGGGAAAACGGGCACGGGCCTTTCATATTTGGTATGTCACTTTGTCAAAGCCATATTTTATGTGAAGTTTCTGTTCCGCCAATTTAATTAAAGCAAAATTCCATACCAAGTTACTGTAGGATACAGAGACCAAAGGGTTTGTTTTTTTTTTTTTAAATTGTACCGGCTACCATACCCATATGTTTCAGTCTTTAAAAATGTTACCATAAGCTTGCTCAGAACAAATAGTTTCAGGTGAGCTACAGGACAAATGGTCCTCTGGTTTCATTGATAATATGTCTCACTTCATGATGGTAAAGGTATTTATATGCGTGACCTCTGATCTACTGACAGTTTTCCTGTAAATGGTTCACTTTTTATGCCAGTCCATCCTTTTGGTAATTTTCAACTTCTGAAATGTGTACGGTTAAGAATGTGTTTAAGATGAATGATCTCGACAACTCATGCATTCGATGCAAATTCGATTAAAATCACATAAAGTTTAAGCAAGTTAATGGCTATAAAAATTTTATAGTTATTGTCAAGTGCACAACAATTTTGTTTATGTAACCCTTGTCCTACTGAATAAATTAAGATGCCATGCCCATTTCTAATTTTCAGCCAATAAGATTACTTGATCCGGATTGTTCTACAAATTCACATACTTAATGGCAGACAGTGCAGATCCAGATAGGTTGGCTTCTTCAGAAGCCAACTGATCTGGATCTACACTGATTGCAAAGGCAGGGTATGTCCGTGTTCAGCAGGACTAGGGTTAATGAGGTTCTAAACATTCCAAAATATTTTTGAAAAAATATTTTGAACTTCTTCCCCTTAACCGAAAGGCCAATAGACTTGAAACTTGTATTGGTAGGAAGTATGGCGGTGACTCATAGATCAAAAGTAGCTAAAATAGTTCCGACCAGAAATACAAGATGGCTACCACAGCCACCACCTTCATAATCTATTTTGAACTTCTAAACGGAAAGGCCAGTTGACGACTCGAAATTTGGTAGAAAGTATCAGAGCAACTTGTAGATAAAAATTAGCTCAAATCATTTCAATCAGAAATCCAAGATGGCCACCATGGCTGCCATCTTGAAAATCTATTTTGAACTTCTTCTCCTGCACTCTGAAAGGCCATTTGTCTGGAAACTTGGTAGGCAGTATTGGGATTGTTAATGGATAAATTTTGTCAATTTTTGATAGTTATCTGCCCTCAATGCAATAATGGTGGGGTATTATCATTTCACGTTTTTATTAGCTCGACTGGGCCAAAGGCTCAGGATGAGCTATTGTGATCACTTGCTGTCCGTCTTCCATCCGTCGGTCCGTACATGCCCACATGACATTCCGGGATTAGCGTTTCTGTAGAATTTCACATTATGAGGTTGACTTCTGTTTATTCCGTCATTGTGGGGTTAAATTTGCATTGTGGGGTTAAAAATTGCTGTTTGAAGTTAAAAAAGATCAAAGAAAGATCAAAGGGATAGTCTTATAAAGTCCGTCTTGTAAATATGTTCGTCCCGTCGTCCGTCCCTCCGCCACACCTTTGAACGACTTCTCCTCTGAAACCCCTGGGCCAATTTTCTTCAAACTCCATGTGGACCCTTCTGTTAAAGGGGGACTGAAAATTTGTTCAAATGGTCATGGTCGGTTAATCAAGATGGCCGCCATGCCCATATATGGTAAAAACTCTTAAAAATCTTCTCCAGAACCAAGAAAGCTTCAAGGCTGAATCTTAGTATATAGCATCATTGATCTCAAGATCTACTAAGTTTGTTCAAATGATTACCCTAAGTTGACCTTTGGCCTTTTTACGGCAAGGTCAAATTTGCGTCCCCATGCATTTGTATGGGGAAAATGTTGAAAAGTCATTTTCTCAAAATGTATTAAAGACTAATGGCTGAAACTTATAATGAGTGATGAAAATAGTTAAACAGTTTAGTTATAATCAAAATTTTGTCCCCTGGGCTATATATATGTATAAAATTGTGTAATTTTTAAATG
This sequence comes from Anodontia alba, assembly GCA_964016985.1. Lineage (NCBI taxonomy): Eukaryota > Metazoa > Mollusca > Bivalvia > Lucinida > Lucinidae > Anodontia > Anodontia alba. The sequence goes on from OZ024825.1 coordinate 61,745,574, forward strand.
TCTTCTTCTCTGAAAGCTTAAGGAATTTTCACCAGATTTCACATAGGGCCTTCGGTTGAAAGGGTATTGCCAATTGTTCAAATGGTTTCGCACCATTGAATAAGATGGCCGGCATGCCCATACATGGTAAAAAGCCTTAAAAATCTCCTTCTACAGGACCAAGAAAGCTTTGGGGCTGAATCTTGGTGTATAGCATCCAGGACTCAAGGTCTACCAAGTTTGTTCAAATGGTGATCGTAGGTTGACCTTTGACCTTTTTACGGCAAGGTCAAATTTGCGTCCCCATGCATTTGTATGGGGAAAATGTTGAAAAGAAATGTTCTCAAAATGTATTAAAGACATATGACTGAAACTTACAATGTGTGATTAAAGTAGTAAAACAGTTTAGTTATAATCAAAATTTTGTCCCCTGAGGGTTATCTGCCCTTGCCCCTGGGATATACATGTATAAAATTGTGTAATTTTTAAATGTCGTCTTCTCTGAAACAGCTTGAGGAATTTTAAGCAAGATGTCACATGGGGCCTTCGGTTGAAAGGGTATTGCCAATTGTTCAAATGGTTCCGCGCCATTGAATAAGATGGCCGCCATGCCCATATATTGTAAAATGCTTAAAAATCTTCTTCTCCAGAATCAAGAAAGCTTTGGGGCTTAATCTTGGTATATAGCATCGAGGACTCAAGGTCTACCAAGTTTGTTCAAATGACGATTGTAGGTTGACTTTTGACCTTTTTACGGCAAGGTCAAATTTGCGTCCCCAAGCATTTGTATGGGGAAAATGTTGAAACGAAGTTTTCTCAAAATGTATTAAAGACTAATGGCTGAAACTTGCAATGTATGATTAAAGTAGTAAATTATTTTAGTTATAATCAAAATTTTGTCCCCTGAGGGTTATCTGCCCTTGCCCCTTGGCTATATAAATGTATAAAATTGTGTATTTTTAGCTCACCTGAGCAAAAGCTCAGGGTGAGCTATTGTCATCACCCTATGTCCGTCGTCCGTCGTTCGTCGTTTGTCGTCAACAATTAGTTTGTTAGCACTCTAGAGGTCACAGTTTTGATGAAACTTGGTCAGAATGTTTGCCTTTATGAAATCTAGGTCAAGTTCGATACTGGGTTACTTGGGGTCAAAAACTAGGTCACCAGGTCAAATCAAAGGAAAAACTTGTTAACACTCTAGAGGTCATAGTTTTGAACCAATCATCATGAATGTTGCTCAAAATGTTTGTCTTGATGATTTCTAGGTCAAGTTCAAAACTGGGTCACTTGGGGTCAAAAACTAGGTCACCGAGCCAGATCAGCATAAAACCTTGTTAACACTCTAGCAGTCACATTTTTGAAGCAATCATCATGAATCTTGCTCAATATGTTTGTCTTGATGATTTCTAGGTCAAGTTCGAAACTGGGTCACTTGGGGTCAAAAACTAGGTCACCGGGCTAAATCAGCAGGAAACCTTCTTAACACTCTAGCGGTCACATGTTTGAAGCAATCATCATGAATCTTGCTCAGAATGTTTGTCTTGATGATTTCTAGGTCAAATTTGAAACTGGGTCACTTGGAGTCAAAAACTAGGTCACCAGGCCAAATAAGCAGAAAACCTTGTTAACACTCTACCGGTCACATTTTTCAAGCAATCATCATGAATCTTGCTCAAAATGTTTGTCTTGATGATTTCTAGGTCAAGTTCGAAACTGGGTCACTTGGGTTCAAAAACTAGGTGACCTGGCCAAATCAGCAGAAAACCTTGTTAAACACTCTAGCTGTCACATTTTTCAAGCAATCATCATGAATCTTGCTCAAAATGTTTGTCTTGATGATTTCTAGGTCAAGTTTGAAACTGGGTCACGTGGTGTCAAAAACTAGGTCACCAGGCCAAACCAGCAGAAAACCTTGTTAACACTCTAGCGGTCACATTTTTGAAGCAATAATCAGGAATCTTGCTTAAAATGTTTGCCTTGATGAGTTCTAGGATATGTTTGAAACTGGGTCACGTGGGATCAAAAACTAGGTCACTGGCCAAATCAGCAGAAAACCTTGTTAACACTCTGGCGGTCACATTTTTGAAGCAATCATCATGAATCTTGCTCAAAATGTTTGTCTTGATGATTTCTAGGTCAAGTTCAAAACTGGAACACCTGGGGTCAAAAACTAGGTCACCTGGCCAAATCAGCGTAAAATCTTGTTATCACTATAGCGGTAACATTTTTCAAGCAATCATCATGAATCTTGCTCAAAATGTTTGTCTTGATGATTTCTAGGTCAGGTTTGAAACTGGGTCACTTGGAGTCAAAAACTAGATCACCGGGCCAAATCAGCAGAAAACTTTGTTAACACTCTAGCGGTCACATTTTTTAAGCAATCATCATGAATCTTGCTCAAAATGTTTGTCTTGATGATTTTTAGGTCAGGTTCGAAACTGGGTCACCTGGGGTCAAAAACTAGGTCACCTGGCCAGATCAGCAGGAAACCTTGTTAACACTCTAGTGGTCACATTTTTCAAGCAATCATCATGAATCTTGCTCAACATGTTTGTCTTGATGATTTCTAGGTCAAGTTTGACACTAGGTCACTTGGAGTCAAAAACTAGGTCACCTGGCCAAATCAGCAGAAAACCTTGTTAACACTCTAGCGGTCACATTTTTGAAGCAATCATCATGAATCTTGCTCAAAATGTTTGTCTTGATGATTTCTAGGTCAAGTTTGAAACTGGGTCACATGGGGTCAAAAACTAGGTGACCTGGCCAAATCAGCAGAAAACTGTTAACACTCCAGAGGTCACATTTTTGAAATAATCATCATAAATATTGCTCAAAATGTTTGTCTTGATAATTTCAAGGTCTAGTTTAAAACTGGGTCACTTGATATCAAAAATTAGTTCGCCTGGCCAAATCAAAGGAAAACCTTGTTGATGCTCTAGAGGTCACATTTTTGAAGTGATCATCATGAATCTTGCTCAAAATGTTTGTCTTGATGATATATAGTTTTCTGTCCAGTGACTCTCTTAAGTTTTTCCATTTAGGTCAGTTTCTCAGTAATTATTGGTCCTACAGAGTGATATTTGGTACTTGTGAAGTGTTTGTGTTTAGGTCAGTTTCTCAGTAACTATCGCTTCTACAGCCAGTGATGCTTAGTACATGCATACATCTTAGCATGGCCTCTTGAGTGCAGTCATCCATATTTCACCTTGACCTTTATTTCACAGTCCATTAGACATGCTGCATTGTCTAACTTGTTAATATAATCATTTTGAACTTTGATCAGAATGTTTGCCTTGATCAGTTCTAGATCAGGCTCTCAAAGTGCTATGTTGCTCAGGTGAGCGTTACAAGGCCATCATGGCCCTCTTGTTTTTAAATGCCCTCTTCTTTGAAACTACTGGAGCAATTTTCACTAGATTTCACATGGGGCCTTCTGTTGAAATGGTATTGCCAATTTGTTTAAATGGTTCCGCATGATTGAACAAGATGGCTGCCATGTCCGTATATGGTAAAAACATTTTAAAATCTTCTCGAGAACCAAGAAAGCTTTGGGGCTGAATCTTGGTATATAGCATTGCTGTCTCAAGCTCTACCAAGTTTGTTCAAATGACGATCGTAGGTTGACTTTTGACCTTTACAACAAGGTCAAATTTGCGTCTGTATAGATTTGTATGGGGGGAAAATTGAAAAATCATTTTTTTTTTCTTTTTCAATATTTATTTAAGACTAATGGCTGAAACTTACAACATATGATTAAAGTAGTAAAACGTTTTAGTTAAGGATCAAAATTATATGGTAAAAACACTTAAAAATCTTCTTCTCCAGTACTAAGAAAACTTTGAGCTGAATCTTAGTATACAGCATCGGGGACTCAAGGTTTACTAATTTGTTAAAATGATGAGACTAGGATGAACTTTGACCTTTTTATGGTATGGTCAAATATGTGTCCCAGTTGCTGTGAATATTGCATGGCATTTGCAAATATGCAATAACTGTTTTTATCAGGCGAGAGAATTGTCACCCATGGGCCTCTTGTTTGTATATATTTTCCAGATAGCAAATGAATAAGCATGGTGCAGCTCAGGCTTCAGTAGTTACAGAATCCATATATGGTCAAAAAACATTGTTCTTTTGCAAAAAAAAAAAAAAAAAAAAAAAACGTTGGTGATACAAGTGGGTCTCTAAAAGAGTATATTACTGCGAGTTTGTTATTAATACTGGACTGTCAGGTATTATTTTGTCCAGGAAAGGTGCTACTTTTATCCTGTGTACCATATGCCGTCATATCATGTACGTAATAAAATGTTTGACGCAGGTGTCAGTACTTAGTGATCACCCCTGGTAGCTCCAAATATGGTGCTGTTTTCAACCAAAATCTATCGATAGTTTTCTTACTTTTCCATGAAAACATATGTTAAGGGTATCATTTAGAAGCTCCTTGTGGAGAAAGAAGAAGACTATCTTGATACACAGTTATCTGGAGCTATAAAAAGGTAAGAGAAAAGTCCAGGGAGTGCTACAATCACAAACCGCAGCCCTTTCCAGACACCAAGAGGAAGAGAAAACAGACAAAACCAAACAAGCGCAAATCGAACAAATGTACGAAAAGCACTAAGATTAGCTCTCTCTTCCCCAAGCGAGGTTATCGCAATGCTAAAAGGACTGAAAAAACACAAGACAAAATAGCACAAAGTAAGACATAAAATAAATCGCCTCGTAGAATAAACCACAAAGCAACAAAGAGTAAGACTAAGACTATGATTTACCTGCAGTATTTGGTTTTGTGGAGAATGTCTACCCCTAGTATCTGGTGCTGTTTCTTGGAAGAAGTTTTAATTCCATGTTCTTAATTGTTTTTCAGGCTCACAGACATGAAGTCACAATCTGCACTTATGAGACAACACCAAATGTAGCTGATCATAAAACAAACTTATTAGACAGTGTTGGTCACCAGATAAAATGATAAAATGTCAGTCAGGATGTTTTATTTAATTTGTTTACAGCATTTGATCTAGTTGTTTCTGACTTGCTTAAGAAGTGCTATTCTAGAACTTATTGTAAATATAGAAGTTTTCCTGCAGGATTATTTTCATGGTTGACTTGTAAAATTATTTTTTTTTATATATAAAATTTGTTTCACTAAACATAAGTACCATATATTTAACTTATTACTATCAATTTACTGCCCCATCAAGAAAACATGCCTATATAATTTTGACCCCCTTAAACCCCACTTTTATATAGTAAAACTGGGGTTTACAGGGGTACCCATTATTTTTCTTATGTCTGCTCAAAACCTAGATTGTGGGTTCTCGTTAGAACTGCCTCGTCGAGCGGTTCTAATGGGTACCAACAATCTATGTTTTGAGCAGAACTAAGAAAAATATCAGAATTTTTTATCTGAAAATTTTCATTTTTGGTGGTAAAATTTTCAGTATATATTTGAATAGGCGTGTTTTCGTAATGCACACAAAAATTTTAGTTTGGACCGGAATGATTCAGTTCCAGACAATACCGGAGATTAAAGCAGAAGTTAGACTAGAAATGCGCATTGCCTTTCAGGTAATCCAATTACCTTTCAGGTTATGGCTGTCAGTATCAAAAAGTGATGGAATCAGGGACTTTAGAAGGAAGCGTATTCTTCGCTAAAAATCCTACTTGTGTTCTAACAGTAAGAGAATCATCAACTGAACTGAATCTGAGATGTTCCTTGTCAATAGCAAAGGCATGAATTTCACTCACACATCTGGCTGTAGGCATAGTGAGAAGAAAAGCTGTTTTCATGGATAAATGAATCAGAGATGCTTTGCTTAATGGTTCAAACGGTTCTTTACACAGGCATGAAAGAAAAGCAAGATCCTGTTTTGGGTGCAAGAGACCTGTTGACAGGTCTTTGCATCTGAAATGACTTAATCAGTTCTGAGAGAATAGGATCGTTTCCTGAATTTTAAGGTGTTAGATATAGATCTGTAGCCTTTAATAATGCTAACTTGACATTTCTTAACTGTGAAAAGATGTATTAAGAAGTCAGCAATGATATTTGTAGTGGACTTGATAGGATTAATTTTCCTTTGATTTACCCAATTGGCAAAGATTTCCCATCTTGCATTATAAACTTGTTTAGTGGAAGTTCTCCTTGCTTTTGAGAAATGGTCAGCAACATCTTTTGAAACTTCCTATTTCTAATAGATTGTTTGATAATTCCCATGCCTGAAGTACAAGAAGTTGAGGACTTCGATGCAGAAATCTTCCTTGTAAGTGTTCCAGAAGGTTTGGAATGCAAGGAAGAGTTATGGGTGGTGAGATTAACAGATTTAGTAGTTCTGGGAACCATGATCTATTTGGTCATAGAGGTGCTAATAGAACAATTTTGCAATGAGATTGAAGAATTCAGCACTGAAGGAATCAGATGAAATGGAGGGAAAGCATAAGCTTGAATGCGATTGCAATTCATCGTAAGAGCATCTATTGCTAGAGTCTTTTGGCTGGTGTTGGAGACATATATTTGTAATCTGTGATTTGGACGTGTTACAAATAGATCTGTGTTGGATAATTTGATCATTTGAAAAATTGTATTTGCAATTGACCGATTATAAGACCGTTCTTTTGAGATTGTTTTTGTTATTCTGGAGAGATGATCAGCAAGAACATTGAATTTCCCTGGTATGTGTCTGATAACAAGCCTTATTTTATTTTGTTGATACCAATTGAGAGTTCTCCATACTTCTAGATAGAGGTCAGGAAAATGAGTTTCCCTGTCGAGAAAGGTAAGAAACAACAGTTATGTTGTCTGTAGAGATCAGAACTGTTGACTGAATTATGTGATGGTGTGCTTGTCTCAGAGTAAGAGATATTGCCATCATTTGTATTAGATTGGTGTGGAGTTGTGATTGGTCTTGTGTCCGAACTCCATGATATTAAAGTCTCTTTGGTTCTAGATGTGCTCCCCAGCCCATTTGGCTGGCATCTGTAAACAGCTGATGTGAAGGTGGAGTATTCCTGATAGGAACACCTTGTGTAAATCTGCCGACTGTTTCAGCAGACTGTTCCACCAAGCAAGATGATGACAAATGTTGTGATGTATCTATCTATACTGGATTGTCCGGAGGAAGGATATGTGGTCTCTGAGGTAAGAGAGACATTTGTAGGTGTCTGAGATGTAATCTGTCCAGTGCTACAAAGCCTGCTGCTGCATTGAGTTTTCCCAAGAGAGAAAGGAATTGTCTGGCTGAAAGTTTCTTTTGTTGAAGAAACAGATTTATGTTCTGTAAAAGAGACTGAATTCTGTCCTTCGGATCTCTTGACAGTGTTGTTTTGCATAAGAAATTCCATCCTTATGAACACAAAGTTCTGAGATGGAGTGAGTTCTCTTTGTTGATTATTAGTCCCAGAGATGTGATCAACTGAGTGATAAACTGTCTATGTTGCAACAGAAGAAGACAATCGTCTAGATATGGAAATAGGGAAATAGCTTTTGAGTGAAGATGTACAGCTATTACTGTCATGAATTGAGTTAACACAAAAGGACTTGTTGAAAGGCCGAAGAGAAGAGCTTTGCATTGAAGTAGTTTGTCTTTCAGAGTGAATCGAAGATATTTGCGAGATGCCGGGTGAATCGGGACATGCAAGTAGGCGTCCATCAGATCCAATGAAAATGCCCAATCGTTGGGTTGAATGGTGTTTCTGACTTTTTTCTGAGTCTCCATTCTGAAGCCTTGAATTAGAATGTATTTGTTCAGAGTGGAAAGGTCTAAATTAGCCTTAGTTTTCCGTTCGTTCTTGGAACTAGAAAAATTCAAGAGTAAAATCCTGGGAATTCCGGAATTATTTCCTTCACTGCCCCTTTTTGAAAGAGTTTGTTGATCTTTTCTTCCAGTTCTGGTCTTTGTGATTGATGTTAGAATATTAGGTCCGTTGAAAGAAGTGGACGTTCCTTGAATGGAATTCTGTAGCTTCTTTTTACAACAGAAAGGACCCCTTGGTTTGATGTTATATTTTGCCAATAAGGGGCATAGTGGGCCAACCATCCTCCAACCGAAATCTCGTTTTGAGGTTGGGGCAGTGGAGGTAGAACATTGATATTTGGGGGCTAGAGGCCCCTCTACGGGAGGGGAAACTGCTAAAGATCTTTTAGCACCTCTACCGGTACCAAGCACTGCTGGAAGGACCAGGTAGTGATCTGGATTGGGTAGATTCAAAGTCCTTTCTAGGTCTTGATTTTTTAATCTTTGATTGAGGTTTCTTGTCATTTCTTCTAACTTGAGAGGAAGAATAACATTTATTTAGATTGAGAAGACGTGACGGTTTTTGATATTAAATTATTCGTCAATGTTTCCACCTTTTTCTTTATAAACTTTGTTGATCTTGCCACCGGAAAGTGTGTTCGAAATAATAGGAACAGACCTAAGTTGGATCTTTGCCAAATCGGAAAGAGACTTTGAGAAGAAAGCTGATTCCATTCTTGCTTGTAACTTCTACAGTTAGCAGAGAAGCAAGAGAGATCAAGTATGTAATAGAAGCAGCCAATGATTCCAGGAGTCTTTTCAAGACTAAGGGATCCAATTTTTCCTGAGACCGGCTTTTATAAGCTGCGTAGGAAAATATGTCTCAACAGATTCTCAAGAATATTAAGATTCTTGATGGAATTTGGGTATTGCCAGAAAGTGATTTCAATTTGTTGGCATCATTGTCAAGAGGAACTTCTTTGGAAGAAGGAACTTTGTCATTACGAGATAGATAAAATTTCATGTTGACCAAGTTATTCTGATCCCTTCGTTGAACAACCCAGTCATCAGGAGTCTGATACTTTTTGAGTTGTCCTTGTATGTAATTCATAGTATAAACCGGAATCTGAGATTGTGGTAAAGAGATTAAATAGAGTTTGTTTTGACCGAATCCGTGTAAAAATCGAGTGAGCGATAGCGAAGAAGTCTTTTAAACAAAAGCATGAATTATTTCTCCATAATCATTCAAAAACAAACTGTTCAATACATTTCTTACCCACACCCCACCCCACACACAGTGTGTTTTGGTTGGATGTTGTACATTTGTGACACATGGGAATTTCATATGCAAATGAGAGATGCCCGTCCTTGAACTTCTGAACAAAAAAAAAATAATGCCATCAGATTTCAGTTCTAATTGAGATGGGTTTTTTTTTTATTTGGGTCTTACGACCTTTCAAGAATATTTCACATATAGAGCCTATAGTTCATCAAAGATGGGCGAAAATCGGAGAACCTGTGGAAAAACCACCTGACCATCCGTAAGCAGAACTTGGCTTTCCCACATGTGACCCAAGCGAGGCTCGAACTACAGCGGTGAGAAACCTAATGGATTAAGAGTCAGACCTATCCACTACGCTAAGTGGGCCTGCTCTAATTGAGATAATGAATAAAGATCTCAAATTATAATCATATTTTCAAACATTTTTCTTTGTATTGAACTCGTTAAAAGCGTTGAAAGCGAAAGATTGCACAATCCTTCAATAAATAAATTAATTACATCACAGAATTACGTCACTAATTAGCGCGTGAAAACAATCCATTTGAAGAAATGAAATATTTCACTGATGAGCTATTACCGGGTTTTCTTTCACGAAGAAAAATAAGTAATTCATTATTAGAAATGTAATAAAGATTTCTCTTCTTTAGAGATGTCTTAGCAATGTTAGACTTGGGACGTAATACTGAAGAAGAGTCTGCCTTACTAGGGAATCTGTCTTCTGGCAATAATTTGAAAATCTCATCAATAATTTGAGGAAAACCAATTCTTTCCGAAGAATCTTGATCCTCATTAGAAGATAGAGAATCAGATCTTCCTTTGTGAGGGCTTTGAAATTCATTCTCTCGATAAAAGTCATTATCTCTGACTAACTGAAACATCCACAGATTCTTCATTTCTGTTAGTAGATTGACAATTGTAAATAAGATTCGCTGAAGAGGTCCTATTGGACTGATGAGTAATAGGAGATCTACTCTTAGATGAACTTCTCGATTTACGACCCTGGGGGAAAACGAGAAGATGATCTTGATCTATTCATGTTTCTTTTTATAATGATGATGATGAGGAGAGCAAGAATAAGAGGAAGAAGAAGAATAAGAGCTGTATCTTCTTCTCTTCTTAGAAGAATGGTGTACTTGCCAGGGCAGCTTGCCCTCCACACCCCCCTCAACCCCCCCCCCCCCCCCCCCCATGAGGGGATGGTCGGTTGTGGCGAAGGTGTCGGGTATCTTACGTCACCGGGGCGTCCAAAAGATATTGGCTTACAGTTGGACAAGGCCTGCTATCCTTGTAGCAGTTAATGGTAGAGGGAGAATGTTTTAGCTCACCTGAGCTATGCTCAGGATGAGCTATAGTGATCACTTTTTGTACGTCGTCCATCCGTCCGTCCGTCCGTTAACATTTTCAAATGACTTCTCCTCTGAAGCCGCTGAGCCAATTTTGCTCAAATTTCATATGGTGACTCCTTAGATTGGGGGAACGAAAGATTGCTAAAATGGTCGCAGTCCGTTGACCAAGATGGCCGCCATGCCCATATATGATAAAAACTTAAAAAATCTTCTTCTCCAGAACCGAGGATGCCTTGGGGCTAAATCTTTGCACAACACATCGAGGACGGGAGGTCTACTAAAGTTGCTAAAATAATTGGTGTACATTGACATTTGACCTTTTTACGGCAAGGTCAAGTTTGCTTCCCTATGCATTTGTATGGGCACCATCATACATTTATATGGGAAAAATGTTGAGAATTTCAAACCTCCTCTGAAGCCTCTGGGCCATTGTTGCTCAAATTTCGTGTGGAGCCTCCTTGGGGCAGGGGAATGAAAGATTGCTAAAATGGTCGTGGTCCATTGACCAAGATGGCCACCATGCCCATATATGGTAAAAACCTTTAAAAATCTTCTTATCCAGAACCAAATAAGCCCTAGGACCTAATCTTCGCACAAATCATCAGGGACAGGAGATCTACCAAAATTGCTAAAGTGATGGTCCTACCTTGACGTTTGACTTTTTTTATGGCAAGGTCAAATTTGCTTCCCCATGCATTTGTATGAGCCCTGTACATTTATATGGGAAAAATTTTAAGAATTCATATTTTGGACGTCTCTTCTATAATCCAGTTGAATCGAAACTTTATGATGAGCATTAGGGCGCTTAGTAGACACAAATTTGCTAAATGAGCCGATAGAAAATCCAAGATGGCCGGTACAGCTGCCATCTTAAAAAATCAATTTTCGACATCTCTTCCCCAACCTTTGGTCGCCTTGAGCCGAAACTTACTCTGTAGCAACAGAATGACTTCTGGATCGAAATGAGCTAAAATTGTTTGTATCGGAAATCCAAGATGGCCGCAATGGTTCCGCTCCATTGAACCAGTTGACCGCCAAAGCTAAAAGTAGAAAATCTTCAAACAACATCTCGTCCTTGGCCAATGGCCTGATTTCAAAATAATTTGCACAGAAGTGTTCCGCCAATGGCCCTCTACCAGAATTGCTAAAATGGTTCTGCTTGGCTGAACAAAATGGTCACCAGAGCTAAAAATAGAAAAAAAAAACTTTAAACGACATCTCCGTGGCCAGTGGCCGGATTTCAAAATAATTTCACATCAATGATCCTCTTATGCCCCTTTGCCAAAATTGCTAAAATGGTTCTGCTCTGCTGAATAAAATGGTTGCCAGAGCTAAAAATAGAAAAAAAAAACTTTAAAGGACAGGATAAGTAGATGAACCAATTAACTTCTAAAAAAATCTGAACTTTCTTTAACTTAAGGCTCTTTGAAAATTTCAGCATTTTAACCTTATAAGCAAGATATCTAAAAAACTGTTTAAGCCATTGCCTTGAAACTTGACGGGCTAATAGGGAATGATGAGTAAATGACCTGATTAACAACAGTTAACTCACGTGAGCGTTGTGGCCCATGGGCCTCTTGTTATTTCTTCTGTTTCTTCACTTTCATTCCTGTTCCTCTTTCTTCCCTGCCCCTCTGTTTCATCTTCTCTACTGTCTCTTCTATCTTTTTTCTCCCTTTATCTGGGAGACCACACAAAATGACCCACAAGGGTTGACGTGTCGTTAAACCCCAACACAATCAAAACCCTCCCCCGCCACCTTTACCCGACACATTTGTATTGCACAGTTATAAGAACAATATTATTGTATGCTTTTTATTATACCCCCGACATACGAAGTATTTGGGGGGGTATATAGTTTTCGCTTGTCTGTTTGTTTGCTCATACATACGTTTGTTCGTTCGTCTTTCCGTCACGTCTGTGGACACAGGGTCAAAGTTTTTGTGTTAAAGTTATTTACAAGACCTCATATTTTGAAGACTCTTTGATGGATTTCATTAATATTTGGCCTGATAGTAGATATAGGTCTAAAGTTTTTATCAGCAACATCCCCACCCCGGGGGTGACCTTGGGGTCAAGGTCACGGACTTAGAATTTTTATAAAAAGTCAAATTTTTTTGTGTTTGTTTATATAGCTATATCATCAAGACCCTTTGAGGAATTTCATTTATATTTGACATGTTGGTAGATATAGGTCCAGAGTTTTACTAAGCACAATCCCCTTCCTGGGGTGTGACCTTGAGGTCAAGGTCACAGACTTAGAATTTTCATATAAAAGTAAAAACTTTTGCGTTTAAGTTTATATAGCCACATCGTCAAGTCCTTTTGTTGAATTTCATTATCCCCTGACTGGTAGGTTGAGGGGATATAGTTATCAGCAAGGAATCTGTTCGTCTGTCCATCCGTAGATGCATTATTCATTCGTACTTTAGTTTTGTGGTAGGGTCAAAGTTTTTAAGTTAAAGTTTATAAGACCTTATATTAAGAAGACCCTTTGATGGATTTCATTCATATTTGGCCTGATGGTAGATATAGGGCTAAAGTTTTTATGAGCACCAACCCTACCCCGGGGGATAACCTTGGGCTCAAGGTCACATACTTAGAATTTTCATAAAAAAGTCATAATTTTTGTGTTTAAGTTTATATAGCTATATCATCAAGAGCCTTTGAGGAATTTCATTTATGTTTTACATGTTGGTAGATATAGGTCTAGAGTATTACTCAGCACGATCCCCACCCCGGGGTACGACCTGGAGATCAAGATCACAGACTTTAAATTTTCATATAAAAGTAAAAATTTTTGCATTTAAGTTTATATAGCTATATCATCAAGACCTTTTGTTGAATTTTGTTATCCCCCAACCGATGGGTTTAGGGGATATAGCTATCAGCATGGAATCCATCTGTCTGTCCATAGACACATTATGGTGCACCCCATAAATGCTATACCCTTTGAGCTATTTTCACGAAACTCTGTCATGTTGTAGAGGGCATTTGGTAGGGGTGTCGGGTTCAAGAATAACAACTCTAACTGACTTGGTCCATAAGTTATCTCCCCTAGTCTCCAAAAATTATCAAAATTTTGTGCGAACCATAACTTTACAACACTTTAAGATATGTTCATGATACTTCACCAATATGTAGAGGAGATTGAGTAGGCATATCACATTCAAGAATGACAACTCTAACAGACTCCATTCTGCAGTTATCTCCTTGGATATTTGAATCTTGTGTGGGCAGTAACTCTAAAAATTCTTTAAGATATTTTTGTGATACTTTACCGATATGCAGAGGACATCGAGTAGGCATGTCACGTTAAAATTTTCATTAAAATTTATGTAGCTATATTATGAAGACCCTTTCGTTGGTTTCATTAATATTAAGCATGATGGTATATATAGGTCTAAAGTTTTTCTCGACACCATCTCCAAGCTGGGGCATGGCTTTTAAGTCAAGGTCACAGACTGTTCATACAAATGTCATTTTTGCTTATAAAGACTGATTGATTTCACTGGTATATTGTAATAGTTATAGAGCTAAAGTTTTATTTAGCTAGATCCCTGCACCTTCGCCTGACCTTCGAGGTCAAGGTCAAGGGCTTCACATAATGTCTGATTAAATTCTTTCAATGTTATAAAATACAGCATACAACTGCAATCACCAGAGTCAAAGCTACATACTTTGTGCTCTTTAAAAAGTGGCGGTAGCTTTGGTCGGGGTATACGTGCCCCACTGGGCACTTTGTCTAGTTATGTTCTCTCTTTATGGGAGGAGATTGGGGCCAAGATACTGTGGCCTAAGCATTTTCGTCCTAAACTGAAAAGTCATTGCAGACAGAGTTCAGAAAGATTTTATCACTTTTAATAGAATTTACCGTTGAACATGTCATTAGAGAAATTCCAGTTGGAATTATGTCTCCCCACCATGGGTGGGGGGGAGGGGGACATATTGTTTTTAGTGCGGATCCCGGCGGCATCGGCGTAGCCTCTTCTCCGCACTCTATCTCCTTATTGAAAGGACATATTTTAGCCAAACTTACACAAATATATCATTGGGAGGGGGAAAAATGCTGATTAGATTTTGGTGACCTTGACCCCATTTTCAAGGTCACAGGAGGGCTTAGATTGTCGGAAAATGGCTTGTCCGCACCCTATCTCTTGAATTAATGAATAGATTTTAACCAAACTTGCACATCTATATTGCTGGGACATGTAAAAGAACTGATTAGATTTTGGTGACCTTGACCCGATTTTCAAAGTCACAGGAGAGCTTAGATTGTTGGAAAATGGCTTGTCCGCACCCTATCTCTTATAGGAATGAATAGATTTTGACCAAACTTGCACATCTACAATGCTGGGACATTTAAAAGAACTGATGAGATTTTGGTGACCTTGACCCCATTTTCAAGGTCACGGGAGGGCTTAGATTGTTGGAAAATGGCTTGTCCGCACCCTATCTCTTGTAGGAATGAATAGATTTTGACCAAACTTGCACATCTACAATGCTAGGATATGTAAAAGAACTGATTAGATTTTGGTGACCTTGACCCCATTTTCAAGGTCACGGGAGGGCTTAGGTTTGTTGGAAAATTGTTTGTCTGCACCCTATCTCCTAAAAGAATGAATGGATTTTGACCAAACTTCTACATCTTAATTGTTGAGACATGGAAAAGAACTGGTTAGATTTTGACGACCTTGACCCCATTTTCAAGGTCACACTAAAGCTTAGATTGGTGGAAAAATTGCTTGTCTGCACCTTGTCTCCTGAAGGAATGAGTAGATTTCGACCAGACTTGCACAACTATATTTTGGAACATGGAAAAGAACTGATTAGATTTTGGTGACCTTGACCCCATTTTCAAGGTCACACTAGGGCTTAGATTGTTGGAAAATGGCTTGTCTGCACTGTATCTCTTGAAGGAATGGATGGATTTTAACTAAACTTGCACAGCCAAATTGTTGTGGCATGGAAAATAACTAATTTTATTTTGGTGACCTTGACCCCATTTTCAAGGTCGCAGGAGGGCTCAGATTGTTGGATAATGGCTTGTCTGCACGCTATCTGCTGAATGAATGGACGGATTTTGACCAAACTTGCACAGCTATATTGTTGAGACAGAGACAAGAACTGATTAGATTTTTTTATAACCTTGATCCCATTTTCAAGGTTACACAAGGGCTGTGATTTTAGAAAATGGCTTGTCAGCACCCTATCTCATTGAGGAATGGATGAATTTTGACCAAACTTACATATAAGTATATTGTGACCTTGAGTTTATTTTAGGTACAATCTATTTTAACAATATGTCTGTTCAAACTGGTGGGGGGACATACGTTTACCTCCGAAAACACTGTTCTAGTTTAGACAGGAAGGAGTGGGTGGTAAGATACCCTGGCCTGGGCAGTGACCATGGATGTTTGTCCAGTGCTTGACTCTGATGATCTGTTAAGATCTTTGTCCGGTCTTGCAGACTTAGGTCTATGTTGACTGCTGCTATGACTGGACTGAGAGTATCTAGACTGATTGTCTTGTCCTGTGGACTTAAGACTTTCTAGCGTTGGTAGTCTGTTTTCCACCAGATGTAGACAAGATGGTCTTGTAAGAGGAAGTCTGTTCATCATCCTGATCAGAATCATCTGTGTCGAAGTAGTCGTTGCATCTGGCGTTTCTACTGACGAAGCCAGAATGACTTCTTGTCACAGTCTTACCCATCTTTGACTTAGAGCATCGAGGTTTGAAACAACTCCAAAGATTGTTTGACCGATTCTATTCAAAAGTGTTGTTTCTAGAACAGAGTGAACAGTTAGTACAAGTAGGATGAGGATCCAAAATACATTTAAAATGGTCGCAAATGCCTTGGATTTGTGACATAGGAAGAAAGAAAGCCCATTCCCTTCAAACTTCGCACGTTATTAGCACGTCCCAGCAACTATGAAAGTAGACTTGTTTTCTAGAACAAAGAAGTGTTGGTCACAGGAGAGCTACCTGATGTACACCCGTCATAAATGTATGCCTATGTCAAAACCTACAAGTATAAAATCAACAATTCAACATGATGTCTAATAATGCTCATTGTTATAGTGAAGGAACCCAATAAGGAATATTTTACTACCATAAAAAGATTTGTATATATTTCTGTAATAATTAAATTAAATTTTGAAAATCCAAAACTGGGTAAATTTTAGAAAAAAAAAAATAAGAAAAACAAGAAATTAAACTTTAAATTTATGTATGTTTTGATTCTTGTCAACCTATGATTTTTGCATAAAAATATGCCACATATGTCCTCTCCTGATATGTAGAGTTTCATGAAATTTAAAAACCGGTAACATGTCAATAAAGTACATGATATGCACTTAGGTCGGTTGAGTGTAAAAATCAAATTTTTTATTGACTAATCAAAGACGTCCCAAATATTCTGAAATTCATCATATAAGTGATAGAAATCAGATTCAAATTATTTTTAACACTCCAGTTCTTGACAAAACTGATAAAATACGAATTGATTATGAAAAGTAGCTGGTGCAGTATACAGACCAAAAGTACTCAGAATTGCATTTAACATCTGTATGGGTCAAGCAATAATTCCCTTATCATTCTTTTATCAAGAATAATCAGCATAACTCTTCACTCCAGGTGTAAGCAGAGTGGCTCATTATGTGTCCTCATCAATTGTCTCTTTTCGTGACTATAGAATGGACGTCTTGAAAGGAAGAAATGCAAATGCCTTTCGTCTGTAAAATATGTATAATTCAAGGTGAGCCATAAAACGGTATTTTCACTACTAAATTTCTGATTTGCTTTTGTAAAGTATCAACAGCAGGGCTTTTCTTTATTTTAGCTCAATCTTTCATTACTTATGTATCAATTGTTACATCACAGTGGAGTACAGGCATTCCTTATTTTTGTTTAAAAACAAACTGAATTAGAGCTTAACAGAAACTTTTATTTCCTTGAGCACATGGCTCATCAGACCACAGTGGATCCGCTGCCAAGAGCAAAGAAATTCAAGTCATCTGTACTGTCTTAAAATTGTCTTGTAAAACAGTTTTTTTATTGCACTCTTTTAAAGGTGTTCCACAGGGTGCAATTTAATTATCTCTTTGATTTTCCACAGTTTGAAATAACCGATTAGTTGATTCTAAGCAAACTATTAATAATGGACCCCCAAAACCTGAACCAGAATGAAAAACCAAACATCATCTGAATAAAAATCAATTATTTTGGGCATTTTCTCATTTTGCTGTAATTTGGGTTATCATATTTAATGTTCAAAATCATTTTGTTACCGGTGTTTGATTTTTAAGAAATTTCTTTGAAAATAATCCAGGTAGGTATGGCCAATTTTTAGCTCACCTGAGCTATGCTCAGGATGAGCTATTGCGATCACTTTTCGTCCGTCCGTCCGTGCGTCCCAGCAACGTGCGTCCGTCCGTTAACATTTTCAAATGACTTCTCCTCTGAAGCCCCTGAGCCAATTTTGCTCAAATTTCAAATGGAGCCTCTTTAGGTTGGGGGAACGAAAAATTGCTAAAATGGTCGCGGTCCATTGACCAAGATGGCCGCCATGCCCATATATGGTAAAAACCTTTAAAAATCTTCTTCTCCAGAACAGAGGATGCCTTGGGGCTGAATCTTTGCATAAGTCATCGGGGACGGGAGGTCTACCAAAATTGCTAAAATAAATGTCGTATATTGACATTTGACCTTTTTACGGCAAGGTCAAGTTTGCTTCCCTATGCATTTGTATGGGAAAAACCTTTAAACATCTTGTTCTCCAAAACCGAGGATGCCTTATGGCTGAACCTTTACATATATCATCGGAAACTGGAGGTCTACCAAAATTGCTAAAATAATGGTCGTACATTGACATTTGACCTTTTTGCGGTAAGGTCAATTTTGCTTCCTTATGCATTTGTATGGAAAAAATGTTCAGAATTTCAAACGACTTCTTCTCTGGAGCCTCTGGGCCAATTTTGCTCAAATTTCATATGGAGCCTCCTTAGGTTGGGGGAATGAAAGATTGCTAAAATGGTCACGGTTAGTTGACCAAGATGGCCGCCATGCCCATATATGGTAAAAACCTTTAAAAATCTTCTTCTCCAAAACCGAGGATGCCTTGGGGCTGAATCTTTGCATAAGTTATTGGGGACAGGAGGTCTACCAAAATTGCTAAAATAAATATTGTATATTGACATTTAACCTTTTTACGGCAAGGTCAAGTTTGCTTCCCTATGCATTTGTATGGGAAAAACCTTTAAAAATCGTGTTCTCCAAAATCGAGGATGCCTTGTGGCTGAATCTTTGCATATATCATCGGAAACTGGAGGTCTCCCAAAGTTGCTAAAATAATGGTCGTACATTGACATTTGACCTTTTTACCGTGAGGTCAATTTTGCTTCCTAATGCATTTGTATGGGAAAAATATTCAGAATTTCAAACGACTTCTCCTCTGGAGCCTCTGGGCCAATTTTGCTCAAATTTCATATGGAGCCTCCTTAGGTTGGGGGAATGAAAGATTGCTAAAATGGTCGCAGTTCATTGACCAAGATGGCCGCCATGCCCATATTTGGTAAAAACCTTTAAATGTCTTCTTCTCCAAACCGAGGATGCCTTGGGGCTGAATCTTTGCATAAGTAATTGGGGACGGGAGGTCTACCAAAATTGATGAAATAAATGTTGTATATTGACATTTGATCTTTTTACGGGAAGGTCAAGTTTGCTTCCCTATGCATTTGTACCGGAAAAACCTTTAAAAATCTTGTTCTCCAAAACCGAGGATTCCTTGTGATTGAATCTTTACATATATCATCGGAAACTGGAGGTCTACCAAAGTTGCTAAAATAATGGTCGTACATTGACATTTGACCTTTTTACTGTGTGGTCAATTTTGCTTCCTTATGCATTTGTATGGGAAAAATATTCAGAATTTCAAACGACTTCTCCTCTGGAGCCTCTGGGCCAATTTTGCACAAATTTCATATGGAGCCTCCTTAGGGAATGAAACATAGCTAAAATGGTCGCGGTTCATTGACCAAGATGGCTGCCATGCCCATATATGATAAAAACCTTTAAAAATCTTCTCCTCCAGAACCGAGGACGCCTTGGGGCTGAATCTTTGCTTAAATCATCGGGGTCAGGGGGTCTACCAAAGTTGCTAAAATAATGGTCGTACAAGTTTGCTTCCCTATGCATTTGTATGGGAAAAACCATTTAAAAATCTTATTCTCCAAAACCGAGGATGCCTTATGGCTGAATCTTTGCATATATTATTGGGAACATCTGCATGTCTGCAGTGGCTGTGTCACTCAGGTGAGCGAACCGTGGCCCGTGGGCCTCTTGTTATATTAAAATGATAGGTTGACAAGACCTGGAACCCAATTTAATTAACGGCCAAATTTGAAAATAATTATGGTTGAATTATGGGGACTACTTAAAACTTAGTGTTATTTAAACATAAAAGCTCAAATGTCATACAAATAAGTAAGTATGTGCTATAAGCATTTTTAGCAGTGACTTACTGTTTTTATCAGCAAATCGGACATCCAAATTATGAGTTACTGGTAGTTGTGGAGTGGATTTTTCAGGGGTACCCATATATTCAGATGTGATTTTATACAAAACCGTCTATTTAAGCAAAGGAAATAGATAAAGTGGGATATGTACCTTATGCATAACAATCATATCCTAGGTAATACTTGTGCTTAATATTATAAGATTCTATCCGTGGGCAGAGTTTTATGTAAATTCTCTATAGGCTGAAACTCGCCCTTTATGCTACGAAAGAAGACAAAAATAAAGTTTTACTAAGGAAGAACATGCCTACAGTTAAATCCCCATTGTGTATTTCAACATAAGAGGTATGATAAATAAAAGAATAAATTCCGAAAATAATTATCGGTGAATAAAAAGGAATAAGTGAGCAAAATGTATACCAAAAGAAATTACTAATTTCCATCGCTAAGCGATGGATTGGAAACGATATTTTCTAGAAAATTTCTTTGTCTTCCATTTTGGTAACACAAAAATTGAACACTGCGCAACTTTGGTTTGCACATTTCTGGTGTAACCTCGGTTTGATCTCTGGTATTGTCCGAAACTAAATCATTCCAGCCCAGTAAGTCCGAACTAAAATTTTTATGCAGGCAGCAAATTGATAGCAGTAAATTAAATATATGGTAATATGTGCTCAGTGAAACCTATTTTACATTGTGTTTATATTCATGCTGTAGATGTTCTTAATACAGAGCAAATTTATTGAGTGGGAAATTATCAAGTCCTTGTTGAATTCATCCTTCAAAACGCAGCATGAAAATTGTCAAAATAATATTTTCTTGAGCATATAACTCAAGTTTACAAATATTTGGTTTATTTTCTTGTTTTTAGCTCACCTGAGCTCTACTCAGGATGAGCTATTGTGATCACTTTTCGTCCGTCGTCCGTCCGTTAACATTTTCAAACGACTTCTCCTCTGAAGCCGCTGAGCCAATTTTGCTCAAATTTCAAATGGAGCCTCCTTAGGATGGGGGAACGAAAAATTGCTAAAATGGTCACGGTCCATTGACCAAGGCCGCCACGCCCATATATGGTAAAAACCTTTAAAAATCTTCTTCTCCAGAACCGAGAATGCCTTGGGGCTGAACCTTTGCAGGAATCATCGGGGACGGGAGGTCTACTAAAATTGCTAAAAGAATTGTCGTACGTTGACGTTTGTCCTTTTTACGGCAAGGTCAAGTTTGCTTCCCTATGCATTTGTATGGGAAAAACCTTTAAAAATCTTCTTCTCCTAAACCGAGCATGCCTTATGGCTGAATCTTTGCATATATCATCGGGAACGGGAGGGCTACCAAAATTGCTAAAATAATGGTCGTACATTGACATTTGACCTATTTCGGTAAGGTCAATTTTGCTTCCTTATGCATTTGTATGGGAAAAATGTTCAGAATTTCAAACAACTCCTCTGGAGCCTCTGGGCCAATTTTGCTCAAATTTCATATGGAGCCTCCTTAGTTAGGGGGAACAAAATGTTGTTAAAATGGTCATGGTTCGTTGACCAAGATGGCTGCCATGCCCATATATGGTAAAAACCTTTAAAACTCTTCTTCTCTAGAACCGAGGATGCTTTGGGGCTGAATGTTTGCATAAATCATCGGGGACAGGGGGTCTACCAAAGTTGCTAAAATAATGGTCATACATTGACATTTGACCTTTTTACGGCAAGGTCAAGTTTGCTTCCTTATGCATTTGTATGGGAAAAAACATTTAAAAATCTTATTCTCCAAAACCGAGGATGGCTTGTGGCTGAATCTTTGCATGTATCATCTGGAACGGGCGGTCTACCAAAGTTGCTAAAATAATTGTCATACATTGACATTTAACCTTTTATGGCGAGGTCAAGTTTGCTTCTGTATGCATTTGTATGAGCCCCATACATTTGTATGGAAAAAATGTTGATAATTTCAAATGGCCTTTCCTCTGAAGCCTCCGGGCCAGTGTTGCTCAAATTTCATGCGGAGCCTCCGTGGGCAGGAGAATGAAAGATTGCTAAAATTGGTATGGTCCATTGATCAAAATGGCTGCCATGCCCATATATGGTAAAAACCTTTAAAAATCTTCTTCTCCATAACCAAATAAGCCCTGGGTCCTGATCTTTGCACAAATTATGGGGGACAGGAGATCTACCAAAATTGCTAAAATGATGGTTCTGTGTTGACATTTGACCTTTTTACCTCCAAGGTCAAATTTGCTTCCCCATTTGTATGGGCCATATACATTTATATTGAAAGTATCGAAGTGACTTGTAGATCAACAGTAGTTAAAATTGTTTTGATTGGAAATCTAAGATGACCATCATCTGGTTTATATTCATAATATTTCCCTGCCACTATGCTGTTTACATGTATAAAATCATGATTCTTCAGAAACCACTTAGCCAATTTCTACCAAATTTCACATTGATCCTTCTGTTGAAATGTGATTAATAGTTTATTCAAATGATCATGCTCCATTGACTGTAAGGCCCATATATTCTTCTTCAAAACTAAGAGCTGCTCAAATGATGATATTTTCATTAGTTGCGATGATAGGATTGGAAAAATGTTGCATAACATCTGCATGTCTGCAGTGGCTATGTCACTCAGGTGAGCGAACCGTGGCCAGTGGGCCTCTTGTTCAATAATCATATACTTTGGTATTCCATTGAAATTCTCAACCTTAGAAGGTTCTGATATCAACCCTTGAAGAGTCTTGCAAAATTGTTTCAGGTGACATTCTCAATTATTTTTTTTATTATTTTTTCGATAAAATAAGGCTTGATATTTCATGTAAATCCTCTGGCTGCCATACAGTTTACATGAAATGTCAAACCTTATTTTCTCTAAAAAGTAAAACAAAAAGAAAAAAGAATACCTCCGCAAACTGAGTTTGAGGAGGGGAGTATACTGTTTTCATGCTGTCTTTTCCTCCGTATGTCCATTGTCCATTATGTTTTAGTTTTTACTTCTTATCTTGCTAAATAATTTAAGGAATTATAATTGTTCCATATTTTGCATAAATATTGACATTGATGAGATTTGCTGTTAGAAAAATAAAGGCCTAGGGATTATTTTTTTCTTTAGAATTATTTCAGTTTGTTATTCTTGAAAAGTTGCTTTGGCATGACTCTATATAGTGCATGCAGGGTGAAATAACTCGTCTCCAAATATTTGTTGAAGCAATCTGATACTTTGCAGACTCATTACAGACATATTGAACATGTGGATGATGAAGTATGATGCTGAAAAAAAATATTTTAGTCAAAATGACAGCGTTTTTAACTTAGCCATTTGTTTAGCTTACGGGGGAACTTATAGGATGGACAGTAGTCCATCATTGGTATCATCTGCATTGTCAGCATTTCCAAACGACATCTGTGAAACCGCTGGGCTGATTGAAACCAAATTATATGCAGAGCCTTCATGGGTTAGGGAACAAAAGTTTGTTCATGAGGTCTGGGTCACATGACCAAGATGGCCACCACACCCATATATGGTAAAAACCTTTTCAAAATTTTCTATGAATGGCCAATGACCTTGAAACTTGGTATGCAGCATTGATGACTCGGGCCCTATCAATTTTGTTCAAGTGATCAGATCAGATCTGAATTTTAACTGATGATACGTTTACTGACATTCATTCACCAGGACCTGTGATAGGAAGTTAGTCCCTAGCTCTCACCAGAGAGGTAAACCTAGCCACACCATCCTCTGCACCTTCAGCAGAGGCAATGATTGAATCCGGAAGGGCATTGTTTGAGGGAAGAATGAGCCATTGTAAATGTCAGTTCTTGCAGCGGGGGTCTGAAAAGTCAATGAGTGACGATTTCTACTGCGCCTAATTGGGGGTTGTGGGGGGGGGGGGGGGATAAGATCATCTGTTCGAATGTTGGCAGCACCCTTTAGACCTTTGTACAAAATAATCAGCCTACTGGTCTCTCCTCCTTTTCTTGAGAGACTCCCATTTTAGTTTTTTCAAGTATTCCAGTCATACTCCCAGTTTCAAAACAGTAATTGCTAGTAACAAACCTAGCAGCCCTATTCTGAACTTTTTCGATTTCTTGTTGAAGAACCACGTCTTGGGGACCCCAAACTTAGCTGCGATATTCCAAAATGGGGCGAACCTGTCCCTTATATGCTGCCTCTTTAACATCCTGAGGACACTGATAACAATTTCGTCTCGGGAAACCAAGTTCTATTTGCCTTAGTACACATGTTGCTGATATGTGCAATCCATCTCAAGTCATGTGTGATTGTTACTCCTAGGTATTTAATGGAATCCACATTTTCGAGGACCGTATCCTCTAAAGTATCAGAAGCCTCAATCTTATTTGTTCTTTTCCTAGTTATCTGCATTATATTGCATTTGACTGGCTGAAATCTTATAACCCATTTTCTGGCCCAACATCCTAATCTATCTATATCCTTCTGAAGTTTCAGTGAGTCGTCTGTGTCTCTGATTTCACGATAGAAAACACAGTCATCTGCGAAAAGTCTTGAGTCTTGAAAAGTCTGAGTCTGTGTTTGTGTAAATATCGTTTTTGTACAGAGAGAACAATAATGGACCAAGAACGGTCCCTTGTGGAACACCTGACAAAACTGGAGCCCACTCTGAAGTTTCACCGTTTACAACAGCTTGTTGTATTTTATAGCAGAGAAAGGAATCTATCCACCTAAGTGTCTTTCCGCTACTGCCATAACCAAATAATTTGCTTTTAAGAAGTTCATGAGGCAGGGTGTCAAAAGCCTTCTCAAAGTCCAGAATAAATGTGTCAACCTTTCCTCCTTTGTCCAAGATTTTTACCCAATCAATTATAACAGTGGTCAGCTGAGTTTCACAACTGTGCATTTTCCTAAGTGCATGTTGCCTGTCGGACAAGAGCTGATATTCATCCAAGTGAGCCATGATATTTGAGCATACTATATGTTCAAGCAACGTACATGGCACGCATGTCAAGGAACGGGGCTATAATTACAAGCAAGAGCCCTATCCCCTTTCTTAAAGAGGGGACAAATGTTCGCATCCTTTGGGATTTCACCCATATCAAAAGATTGTTGGAACAAATGTGCAAATACTGGACCTAGTTCATTTGCTAGCTTCTTTAGAACTCTAGGATGAAGCTCATCAGGTCCTAAGGCTTTTGAGGGATTCAAACCTTTGAGTAACTTAATCACTCCTTCTGTATACACCACAATACTATCCATGAAAGGGGCCCATCTTCTGGTTAACGGAACCGTTCCTCATTGTACTCAGTTTTATTGAATGCATCATTGAATTGACCAATTAGTTCCTCTGCCCTTTCAAAGTATAATTTTGCAACTCCATTTCCTCCCCTCTTTTTAAGGGGTGGAATACCTTGCCTGTCTTTTGTTTGACTATTTATGTATCTATAAGTCTCTGGGATTTGCCTTTACATCACCAACCAAGTTATTCACATACAAACCATGCTGCTTTTTAAGTCAGCGTTTATTTCCAGTCTCAAAGATTCAAATTTAGTCCGAAGTTTACCACTACCTGTCTTCTTAGCCTTAGCATGAATTTTATTCCTTCTGCGAATCTTTTTTCTTATCTCTGGTGTGATCAAAGGAATTTTAGAGACAGACTTACTAATTTTTGAGGGGATATGCTTATCAGCTGAATCATGAATGAATGATTAAATTAAAATTCTCCTGTACTGATCTAGCATCCGAGTGACCGTTGAAGTACTTCTCATTTGCAAATCTTAATGCATCCTTTCTCATAGTCTCAAAGTCACCTTTCTGATATGAATACACCTTCCTCTGCGGTTTCTTTATATGCGAAATGAAGATTCTTAAAAGTCACTAAGTTTGTCTGGAGAGTGAGTATCCTGAAATTGACCTGATAAAGAGGTAAGAATCAAGTCCAAGGAGTTTTTTTTATCTCAAGTAGGAAAGTGTATCATTTATTCAAAAAAAGGGTATGAGAAAAGTCCAGGGAGTGCCACAATCACAAACCGCAACCCTTCCCAGACACCAAGAGGAAGAGAAAACGGACAAAACCAAATAAGCGCAAATCGAACAAACGTACGAAAAGCACCAAGACTAGCTCTCTCTTCCCCAAGCAAGGTAATCGCAATGCTAAAAGGACTGAAAAATACAAGAGCAAAACAGGAGCTCCGCCAAGCGGGGCATTATACGCCCGTGGCAAGTAATAAGATGTAGCACAAAAACTGGCTCCTGTATAATTCAGTGCTCCGGATATAAACTAAGTGGAATTACAAAAAAATAAATAAATAAAAAATTTCATTGGGGCATATCTCTGCTGATATTTGGTGAACTGTAACCTAAGGGTCCAAGCTGGCCCAGAAATTAAGGGAGAAGTGACTTCTCCCTCCTTGGAAAATAGGAAGAAGTTTGCTGCTTCTAGGCAGAAGTGCTTTCTGACGGAGGACACACCACAGAAGCATGGCTATATTATAAGCACAAATGAGCCTTTGGCTGATACTTTCCCTATACTTCAATATCGGACCAAACAATAACAAAACAAACAAAAAAAATGCTGCAAGAATTTTTTTGTAAACCTTTAACTTGTTTAATACTGATTTTATTTTTGTTCTTCAAGGGAGCCAAATCAGAAGAGTATTTCAAAAAATCCAAAAAGAATTATGTATTTATAAAGATTTAATAATGGCAATCTTTCTTTGCAAATCTAATAAAAGATGTTAAAAAAATCAATATCTTGCCCATATGACCAAAACTTTAGTTATTTGCAAAAAAATATACCTATTATAAAGTAAAATTTGCACACTATTGCCTCTAAACAATATGCTGCGAAAAGTTTACAAAAACTTTCAAAGGGTGGAAACACTCAATGTGAACACCCTGAGAGGAAGAGTTTGCGAGGTAGTAGAAACACTATCCCGCAGGAAAGTGGATGTCTGCTGCATTCAAGAAACCAGATACCATGGTGGCAACTGCCGCACAATCAAGGGCAAGGACACCAGGTACAAGCTCTACTGGTCAGGAAACGACAAAGGCACTGCTGGTGTAGGAGTGTTTGTGGCAGAAGAGTGGATAGAGAAAGTTTTTGAGGTTCAGAGAGTCTCCGACAGAATCATCTTAGTGAAACTCATAGTCGGCCAGCGTGTGGTTACCTTCCTGTCTGTGTATGCCCCACAGAGTGGTCTAAGTGATGAGGTTAAGGACCTGTTCTTTGATCAGCTGCGTGCTGTGACTACCAGGATCCCAGCATCAGAATTTCTGATCCCATGTGGAGATTGAAACGGCCATGTAGGCCATGCAGGCACTGGATACAGGGAAGTGCATGGTGGGATGGGGTATGGCAGGCCGGAACCAGATGATGAGGGTTAGAGAATCCTAGAGTACGCCCTAGCATTTGACCTGCTTCTTGGGAACACAGGTTTCAAGAAACGTGACAGCCATTCCATCACATACAAGTCGGGAAACATAGCCACGCAGATAGACTTCATCCTTTTCCGTAGGACCATGCGCAAACTTGTCACAGATGTAAAAGTGATCCCTGGCGAGGAAGTAGCTCTGCAACATCAGCTTCTTGTATGCGACATGAGGATTGATGTGCCACCTAAATCCAAGCGCAAGTTCACCCCTCGCCTCAAAGTTTGGAAGCTTAAAGACCCTCAGACAAGCAATCATTTCCAGGAGGTCTTCAACTTGCATGTGAGCACATCTGCAGGTGTATCTGATGGGGACACTGAGAACAACATCAAGACTGGACTGCTCAAGACAACTGAGGAGGTGTGTGCCACAACTCGGCCACACCGTTGGCGTCATGAAACCTGGTGGTGGAATGAACACGTGGAAAAGGCCATTGCTGCCAAGCGGAAAGCTTTCAAGGCCTGGAAGGCTGATAAAGGCACTAGGGCATCATACGATGCAGCCAAACGAAATGCCAGACATGCAGTTCACCATGCTCGTCGAGAAGCCGACAAGAAAGTCTACGAGAATATTGACCCCAAGTCTTCAGAAGTCTACCGCTTTACAAATCAGTTTAGAAGAGAGAACACTGATGTTGTTGGTGACAAACCTGTGAAGAATGATGCAGGAGAGATGTCAATGAGCGAAGACTCAAAGCAGAAGGCTTGGCTGGAGCACTACCAAAGGCTTCTCAACGTTGAGTTTGACTGGGACCCAGACCACCTGTCTTACCAACTACCAGTGGAAGGCCCGCCCATCCCAATCACCACTGATCTGGTTAAGAAGACTATCTCACAGATGAAGGCAGGCAAAGCACCGGGCCCATCAGGCATAGTGGTGGAGATGATACGAGCAGCCGGTGACATGGGCGCCTACATGATCCGTGACCTCGCAGCTGCAATCATTCGTGATGGCAAGGTACCCTCTGACTGGGAGCAGAGTTTCATTGTCTGCCTCTACAAGAGAAAGGGGGACGCGTTGGAAAGGGGCAACTACCGCGGTCTCAAGCTGACAGAGCAGGTTATGAAAATCCTGGAGAGGACTGTGGACGGTCTCATCAGACAGTTGGTGGCAATCGACGATTCCCAATTTGGCTTCGTCCCAGGCAGGCACTACAGACGCAATCTTTGTTGTCAGGCAGCTGCAAGAGAAGTATCTAGCTGCCAACAAGAGACTCTACATGACTTCCGTAGACCTGGAGAAGGCGTTTGATCGAGTACCTCGGAAGGTCATCTGGTGGGCACTGAGAAAACTTGGTGTGGAGGAGTGGATTGTGCGACTGGTGCAGGGGATGTATGCAAATGCGCGGAGCCGTGTCCGTGTTTGTGAGGGGTACAGAAGAGTTTGAAGTGAAGGTTGGTGTTCACCAAGGATCAGTACTCAGCCCACTGCTCTTCATCATTGTGCTTGAAGCCTTATCACGAGAGTTCCGCTCTGGGGTCCCCTGGGAAGACCTCTATGCTGATGACCTTGTTATCATCGCTGAATCGCTTGAGGAATATGTCAGGAGGCTCTTGACATGGAAAGAAGCAATGGAGAAGAAAGGACTGAGAGTAAATGCAGGAAAGACAAAGATTATGATCTGCGGTACGGGACTGGACCCCCTGCAGAGTTCAGGCGCCGTCTGTCGCACTGGAGTGGGCAGCAACAGCATCTTCTGCAATGGCTGCAAGCACTGGGTGCACAAGAAATGCAGTGGGCTCAAGCGCTTGAAAAAAGACCCTGACTACAGATGTACACGGTGCCAGGGAACTGCACGCCCCTTGGATGGCAGACCACAGAAGGAAGTCTAGGTCGGACCTGACAAGCTTGAGGTGGCAGCTTCCTTTTGCTACTTAGGAGACATGCTCTCAGCAGCAGGTGGCTGTGAACTTTCAACCACAACACGTGTGAAAACCGCCTGGAAGAAGTTCAAGGATCTGCTACCAGTTCTGTCTTCACGCCACCTCTCTTTCAAAACACGTGGCCATGTATACAGCTCTTGTCACCACCAGGTCCAATGAGCTACTTGTGCGGCTTGGCATTGAGGATGTGGACCTCATTCTAAAGGAGAGAAGACTCCGATGGTATGGGCATGTGGAACGCTCCAATGGTGCAGTCAAGACAGCCTTTGATATACAGGTTGATGGAAAACGTAGGCCTCGGAGGCCCAAGATGACATGGAAACAGCTGACAGAGAGGGATTGCAGAGAGTGGAAGCTCTCGGCCATCAACCCTCATGATAGACATACCTGGAGATCTGGTGTGAGATCTGCCATGCGTGCAGCAAGCCAGCTATCTGGGAGGGGGCCCACTGGTGTGGATGTTGCCCCTGTACCTGCACGTTAATCAAAAATCCGATTATGATATGATGATGATGATGATGGGCATAAATCTGCAAATATTTGGTGCACTGTAACCTCGAAATAATATGTGCTGCTCCGAATCATCGTGTAACTATTTATGAAGTTTCAGCTTGATCGGATATAAACTGTAGGAGGATTTAGCCGGAAACAAAAAATTAATAGAAATTTTCAAAGGGGTTTAACTCTGCTAATATTTGGTGGACTGTAACCTTGAAACAATATGCGCTGCTCCACATCATGGTCTAACTACAAATCAAGTTTCAGCTTTATAGGATGTAAACTGTAGGAGGATTTAGCCGGAAACGAAAAGTTAACTGAAATTTTCAAAGGGGCATAACTCTTCTCTAATATTTGGTGGACTGTGACCACGAAACAATATGCGCTGCTCCACATCATGGTCTAACAGTACATGAAGTTTCAGCTTGATTGGATGTAAACTGTAGGAGGATTTAGCCAGAAACGAAAAATTAATAGAAATTTTCAAAGGGGTATAACTCGGCTAATATTTGGTGGACTTTAACCTTGAAACAATATGCGCTGCTCTACATCATGGTCTAACTACAAATCAAGTTTCAGCTTGATCGGATATAAACTGTAGGAGGAGTTAGCCGGAAACGAAAAGTCTACTGAACTTTTCAAAGGGGCATAACTCTGCTAATATTTGGTGGACTATAACCTCGAAACAATATGCGCTGCTCCACATCATGGTCTAACTATACATGAAGTTTCAGCTTGATCGGATGTAAAGTATAGGAGGAGTTAACCGGAAATGAAAAGTATACAGAAATTTTCTAAGAGGCATAACTCTGCAAACATTTGGTGGACTGTAATCCCGAAACAATATGCGCTGCGCCACATCATAGTCTAACTATATACCAAGTTTCAGCTTGATCGGATGTAAACTGTAGGAGGAGTTAGCCGGAAACGAAAAAGTTTACGGACGGACGCCATACCCCGTAACATAATACGTCCCGTTTTTCAAACGGGCGTATAATAAAACAAGGCAAGACAAAACAAATCGCCTCGTAGAATAAACCACAAAGCAACAAAGAGTAAGACTAATACCGGGACCACCGCCTTAGAACGGTCAGTAGAATAAACCACCGGGGCGATGATCATCCCTGATGTCAAGTAACATTTGTTCTTCGGACTGAGTTAGCATGCTACCAGATTTGCTGCCTAGCAGGTCAGACAATTTCTCTGAAGTTGAAGTCACCTAGTACATGGACTGATGAAAGCTTTTTACCTTTATGCTGAGAATATGATCAAACTGATCTCAAAACAAAACCAAAATAAGCGCAAATCGAAAAAACGTACGAAAAGCACCAAGACTAGCTCTCTCTTCCCCAAGCAAGGTAATCGCAATGCCAAAAGGACTGAAAAACACAAGAACAAAATAACACAAGGCAAGACATAAAACAAATCGCCTCGTAGAATCGAGTCCCTTTGACTGTAGATACCAACTGCTACATAGTGAGAAGATTTATTGCGTCCCCCTTGATTACTGAAGAGAAGCATCTGTTTGACTTTGTCATCAGCATAACTCATTCAGATTTGACGCGATTCTCCTGAAACTTGCAGATACCATGGACATGGATGAAATCTCAAACAAGTTCGAAAACTGGCCAGATCGGATCATGAATCCTAGAGTTATGTCCCCATGATTTGCTGAAAAAAGCCTCTGTTAGACTTTGTCATCAGCATAACTCATTCATTTGTAGCTCACCTGGGTCGAAGGCTCCAGGGGAGCTTATATGCTTGTGGTCCGTCCATCGTCCGTCTGTCTGTCGTCCATCCGTCCGTCAGCACCTCTGACCAGTTATATCTCCACAGTCTGCAGGCTGATCATAGTCATT
Source organism: Anodontia alba (assembly GCA_964016985.1). Taxonomy (NCBI): domain Eukaryota; kingdom Metazoa; phylum Mollusca; class Bivalvia; order Lucinida; family Lucinidae; genus Anodontia; species Anodontia alba. The sequence continues at coordinate 61,777,052 of OZ024825.1, forward strand.
TCTCATCTGTAGCGTGCCTCTAGGGGGATTGGCAGCGTAAGCTTTCCATGAAAATCCAATGAAATTTTGGTTGCTATGGCAACCACAAGGTTCCACAGAATGGGAAAATGTTTGTCATCACCATAACTCCTTCAGTTTTGATCGGATGTTCCTGAAACTTGCAGATAAGCCGGATATGGATAAAATCTCAGACAAGTTGGAAAACTGGCCAGATGGGGATCATTAATCTTAGAGTTATATCCCCTTGATTGCTGGAACAGCTTCTGTTTGACTTTGTCATCAGCGTAACTCATTCTGTTTTGATTGGATGTTCCTGAAACTTGCAGATAAGGTGGACATGGATGAAATCTCGGACAATTTGGAAAACTGGCCAGATCGGATCATTAATCTTAGAGTTAAGTTACTTTGATTGCTGAAAAAGCCTCTGTTTGACTTTGTCATCAGCATAAGTCATTCAGTTTTGATCAGATCTTCCTGAAACTTAGAGATAGTGTGGACATGAATGAAATCTCAGAAAAGATTGAAAACTGTCCAGATCGGATCATTAATCTTAGAGTTACGTCCCCTTGATTGCTGAAAAGCCTCTGTTTGACTTTGTCATCAGCGTAACTCGTTCAGTTATGATCAGATGTTCCTGAAACTTGCAGATAAGGTGGACATGGATGAAATCTCGAACAAGTTAAAAAAACTGGCAAGATCGGATTGTTAGAGTTACTGTCCCTTGATTTGTTGAAAAAAAGTATCTGTTTTCACTTTGTTATTCTTTCTCATGGTGTCTGGGAAGGGCTGCGGCTTGTGATTGTGGTACTCCCTGGACTTTTCTTTTACCTTTTTTGTCATCGGCATAACTCATTCAGTTTTGACCAGTTCTTCCTGAAACTTGCAGATAAGCTGGGCATCGATGAACTCGAACAAGTTCAAATTCTGCCCAGACTGAATCATTAATCTTAGAGTTACATTCCCTTGATTGCTGCAAAAGCCTCTGATAGACTTTGTTATCACCATAACACGTTCACTTTTGATCGGTACTTGACTTTCAGCTAAGGTGGACATAGATAAAATCTCGGACAGGTTAGAAAACTGGCCAGATTGGATCATTTATTTTTGAGTTACGTCCCCTTGATTCTATTTGTATTTGTCAGCATAACTCATTCAGATTTGTTCAGATCTTCCTATAACTTGCAGATAAGGTGGACATGAATGGACACTCAGATGAATTAAAAAACTGGCCAGATCAGATTATTATCCCCTCGCACAAGGAAGTGGCGAGGGGATATGGGGTTTGTCCCGTAAGTACATGTACATACATTTGTACGTATGTTCACCTTCTGTCATCGCTCTAGCGCCTACATTTATTGATGGATTTTAATATAACTTCACACAAATGTTGGGTATGATAATATCTCGAGAAAGTTTGACTTTCAACATCCTGGGCTCAAGGTCAATGTCACTGTGGCTATTTTTAGAAAAAAATTGTCATTGCTTTAGCGCCTAAATTTATTGACGGATTTTAATATAACTTCACACAAATGTTGGGTATGATAATATCTCGAGCAAGATTGTCTTTCAGGGTCCTTGACTGAAGGTCAAGGTCACGCTGGCTATTTTTAGAACAACTTCATCTCTCTAGTGCCTACATTTTTTAGTTCACCTGAGCACAAAGTGCTCAAGGTGAGCTATTGTGGTCAGTCAATGTCCCTCGTCCGTTTAGCGGCGTCAACAATTGCTTTGAAAGCCTACTCCTCCTACACCCCTGGGCCAATGGACTCGAAACTTGATAGGAAGCATCGGGGTGACTTGTAGATCAAAAAATGCTAAAATAGTTCCGATTGGAAATCCAAGATTCCAGCCATGGCGGCTATCTTGAAAATCTATTTTTTGCTTCTTCTCCAGAACCAAAACGCCAATTGACTGGAAACTTGGTAGGAAGCATCAGGGTAACTTGTAGATCAAAAATAGCTAAAATCGTTCCGATCGGAAATCCAAGATGGCCGCCATGGTGGCCATCTTGAAAATCTATTTTTTTGCCTCTTCTCCTGAACCAAAAGGCTAATTGACTTAAAACTTGGTAAGAAGCGTAGGGGTGACTTGTAGATCAAAAATAGCTAAATCGTTCCAATCAGAAATCTATGGCAGCCATCTTGAAAATCTATTTTTCGCTTCTTCTCCTGAACCGAAAGGCCAACTGACTTGAAACTTGGAAGTATCGAGGTGACTTGTAGATCAAAAATAGCTAAAACCTTTCCGATCGTAAATAAAAAATGGCCGCCATGTCGGCCGTCTTGAAAATCTATTTTTCACTTCTTCTCCTGAACCGAAAGGCCAGTTGACTCAAAACTTGGGAGGAAGCATCGGGGTAACTTGTTGATCAAAAAAAGATAAAATCATTCCAATCGGAAATCCAAAATGGCAACCATCTTGAAAATATAGTTTTGCTTATTTTCCTGAACCGAAAGGCCAATTTACTCGAAACTTGGTAGGAAGCATCAGGGTGACTTGTAGATCAAAAATAGCTAAAATCGTTCCGATCTGAAATCCATGGCGGCAATCTTGAACTTGGTAGGAAATCAAAGATGGCGGCCATCTTGAAAATCTATTTTTCACTTCTTCTCCTGAACCGAAAGGCCAATTGACTCAAAACTTGGTAGGAAGCATCGGAGTATTTTGTTTGTTTGTGTTGAGGTTTTACGGCCCAGTCAACCCAATGTCGAGCGCGGTCAGTTTACCTAGCCACACATTTACTGGGCAGGCTTAGTCCTCTAGCGGTTAACCAGTATTGTGCACATTCTTTCGCCAGAAACTGACAACTGTCCTTCTTGAATAAGCGGAAGTGAGAGAATGACCACAGAAAATATTTCATGATTAATCTCCACGAGAGAATGTTGCCGACCTCGGAGGGTGTTAACCTGCGGCCTCCTGGTCTCCAGTCAGACTGCGCATCCAACTGAGCCACCGAGGCCGGCAAGCATCAGGGTAACATTTTGATCAAAAATAGCTAAGATCACTCAGATCTGAAATCCAAAATGGCGACCATCTTGAAAATCTAGTTTCGCTTCTTCTCCCGAAAGGCCAATTAACTAGAAACTTGGTAGGAAGCAATGAGGTGACTTGTAGATCAAAAATAGCTAAAATCGTTCCGATCAGAAATCAAAAGGGGCCGCCATCGCGGTCATCTTGAAAATCTATTTTTCACTTCTTTTCCTGAACCGAAAGGCCTATTGACTCGAAACTTGGTAGAAAGCATCGGGGTGACGTGTAGATCAAAAATAGCTAAAATCCTTTCCATAGAAAATCCAAGATGGCAGCCATCTTGAAAATCTATTTTTCGCTTCTCCTGAACCGAAAGGCCAATTGACTCGAAACTTGGTAGGAAGCATCGGGGTGACTTGTAGATCAAAAACGGCTAAAATCGTTCCGATCGGAAATCCAAAATGGCGGCCATCTTGAAAATATACTTTTCGCTTCTTTCCTGAACCAAAAGGCCAATTGACTCGAAACTTGGTAGAAAGCATCGGGGTGACTTGTAAGTCAAAAATAGTTAAAATTGTTCCGATTGGAAATCCAAGATGACCACAATGGCGGCCATCTTGAAATTCTATTTTTCGCTTCTCCTGAACCGAAAGGCTAATTGACTTGAACCTTGGTAGGAAGCATCGGGGTGACTTGTAGATCAAAAATAGCTACAATCTTTCCTATCGGAAACCCAAGATGGCCCCCATGGTGGCCATCTTGAAAATATATTTTTCGCTTCCTCTCCTGAACTGAAAGGCCAATTGACTTGAAACTTGGTAGGAATCATCAGGGTTACTAAAAAATAACTCAAATCATTCCAATCTGAAATCAAAGAAAATCTATTTGGTTGGGTATAATCTGCAGACCAAACCATGCAGACCAGGGGACCATGGACCGGTCCTTAGTGGACCAAAAGGGGACATTTTGCAGACCAAGTACCTTGCAGACCAGACTTTGTGCAGACTATATAGTGAATATTTTTTTATCATTTTTTTTTCATGCTCTTTATCATTTATCATTATATTTTCATAAATAGATGAATTATTTTCATGAAAAGCATTTCATGATTACCAAAAAAAAAAAAAAAAAAAAAAAAAATCAGATTTTGTCCTGTTAACTTGCAAAATTAATTTTTGCCCAAGTACCTTGCAGACCAGACTTTGTTCAGACTATATAGTGAATAATTTTGTGTAATTTTTCCCATGCTCTTTATCAATTATCATTACAGTCGAACTTCGATGGCTCGAACTTCTTTGGGACCATAGAAAACTGTTTGAGACATGGATGGTTCGAGCCACTGAGGGTTAATTATGGTGCCAAGTCAGGAAGCAAAAGGCGATAATTTAGGGATTTTTTTTTTCGATTTTCTACACAATAATTGTATGTTGAGTGTACTCATTAGAATCGCCTCGATGAGGCAATTCTAATGAGTACACACAACATACAATTTCACGATAAAATAAGAAAATTTCCTTAAATATTTGTTTTCATTGCATTTCTTGAATACAAAAAAAAAAAAAAAAAAATCAGAATTTTCCTCTGTTACGTAATTAGCAAATATGATTTTGTGTCATTTTTCCCATGCCCTGTATCAGTTTTCATTATATTTACAGAAAGGAATTATTTTTATGATAAGCATTACATTGATACCAAATAATAGGATTTTTTCCTGTTAATTTGCAAAATTAATTTTAGCAGACCAAGTACCTTGCAGATCAGACTTTATGCAGACTATATAGTGAATAAATTTGTGTATTTCTTTTTCCTATGCTCATTGTCAGTTATCATTATATTTTCATAAATAGATGAATTATTTTTATGAGAAGCATTTCATGAATTAAAAAAAAATCAGAATTTTCCTCTGTTAATACTGTGATTTTATGTCTTTTTCCCATGCCCTGTATCAGTTTTCATTATATTTACAGAAAGGAATTATTTTTATGATAAGCATTACATTAATACAAAATTATCAGGGTTTTTTTTGTTTTTTTTTTTTCTATTAAATTTGCAAAATTAATTTTGTGTCTTTTTTTCTCATGCTCTGATTAAGCTTTCATTATATTTACATAAATAAATTATTTGTATGACAAGCATTTCATTAATATCAGATTTCTTTCCTATTATTTAGCAAAATTAATGATTTTGTGTCATTTTTCCCATGTTCTGTATTAGTTTTTATTAGATTTACATTTTATAAATAAATGAATTATTTTTATGAGAAGCATTGTATTAATGCCAAACAATAAGATTTTTTCCGTTAATTAGCAAAATTAATTTTGTGTCTTTTTCCCTTGCTCTGTTTCAGTCTTCGTTATATTTACATAAGTAAATGAATTATTTTTATGACAAACATTACATTAATACTATTTTGTGTGTTAGAAAAAACAATTATTAATATTTGTAGCGGATTTATTTTATCATGTAAACTGTATCTGATATGACCTGTCAGTCACCTGATAAGACCTGTCAATCATCTGATAATACCTGTCATTCCTCTTGGATATCAAATACCCTAAAACTATTGACCAATGAAATCGCGTAGCTGAAAAGCGTTGCCCACCTTTGGTTATAACTAGAGCTAATAAATAAGTACATGTATTTCAAATCAAGATTTCAAAAAAATATTTTATTCAGTTTTGAAACTTTCACTGGAAAAAAGAAAATAATAATAATAGTAATAATAATAATAGTAATAATAAAACCTTGACAACAAGTCAGTCACTGGAAGTAACAAAGACTTAAAGAAGTAATAAAAATATATTAAAATATTTGTGAAATATAATAAACAACACAAACATTATTTTTTATTATCAGACAAGTAAAATGCAACTATACACAAATCTACTGTCACAGGGCAGAGACTGAGGGCAAAAATCAAAATTACATAATTTAGACAAAACAAATAAATAAATAAACTCACAGAAACAAACAAAAATTGAAAGATATAAAAAAGTTTTAATTGTGACATATAAACAATTCACAGAAACAAACAAAAATTGAAAAAAAAAAAAAAAAGATTTAATTACGACATTTATTATTTCCTTTAAGATCCTTCCAAAGACTAAACTGATAGGAAGAGAAAATTATATTTATTTTCATACAATCTTAAGAACAGAGGAAAATTCAGTTATTCTTATCTTCTATTTTCCAAAGTGATAGGAGGAATTAATAAAACTAAATGTCTACACAAAGTCTGGTCTGCAAGATACTTGGTCTGCAAAATGTTCCCTTTTGGTCCACTGCAGACCGGTCCATGGTCCACTGGTCTGCATGGTTTGGTCTGCAGATTATACCCAACCAATCTATTTTTCACTTTTACTCCTGAATCGAAAGGCCATTTGACTCGAGACTTCGTAGGAAGCATCGGGGTAACTTATAGATCAAAAAAAAAAAAAAAAAAAAAAAAAAGAAAAAAAAAAGTAAAATCGTAACAATCGGAAATCCAAGATGGCCGCCATCTTGAAAATCTCTGTTTCACTTATTTTCCTGAACCAAAAAAGCCAATTGACTCGAACCTGGATAGGAAGCTTTGGGTTGATTTGTAGACGAAAAATAGCTAAAATCGTTCGGATCAGAAATCCAAGATGGCTGCCATGGTGGCCATATTGAAAATCTATTTATTGCTTCTTCTCCTGAACCGAAAGGTCAATTGACTCGAAACTTGGTAGGAAGCATAGGTAGATCAAAACTAGCTAAAATTGTTCCGATCGGAACTCCAAGATGGCCGCCATCTATTTTCTCTTCTCCTGAAATGAAAGGCCAGTTGACTTGAAACTTGGTAAGATTTATCGAGGCGACTTGTAGATAAAAAAAATAGCGAAAATCGTTCCGATCGGAAATATAAGATGGCTGCCACAGTTGCCGTATTGAAAAAAAATGATTTTTTTTTTCTCCTGAATATAAAGTCCCATTGACAGGAAATTTGATAGGAAGTATCGGGTTGACTTGTAGATCAAAAATAACTAAAATCATTCTGATCGGAAATCCAAAATGGTCGCCATAGCAGCCATATTGAAAATCTATTTTGAACTTTTTCTCCTGTCTCCTGAACCACAATTAAGGGCAATTGACTCAAAGTTCATTGGAAGTATTGAGGTGACTTGTAGATCAACAGTAGCTAAAATCGTTCTGATTGGAAATCCAAGATAGCCGTCATTTTGAAAATCAATATTGGACTTCTTCTCTTGAACTGAAAGGCCAATTGACTCAAAATTTTCTGGTAATCAGGTGAGCGATACAGGGCCATCTTGGCCCTCTTGTTGATGGACTTTAATGTAACTTCACACAAATATAGGGTATGATAATATCTCGAGCAGTCTACTTTCAGGGCCCCGGTCTCAAGGTCTCTATGGCTATTTTTAGAAAACTCTGTCATCGCTTTAGTTCTTACATTTATCAATGGATTTTAATAGAACTTCACACAAATGTTGGGTATTATAATATCTCGAGCAAGATCATGGTGCTGGGCTGAAGGTTAAAGTCACGGTGGCTATTTTTAGAAAAATTTGTTATAGCTCTAGTGCCCACATTTATTGATGGATTTTAATTATAACTTCATATAAATGTTGAGTATGATAATATCTCAAGCAAGTTCGACTTTCAGGCTCCTGGGCTCAAGGTCAAGGTCACTGTGGCTAATTTTAGAAAAACTTCTTCACTCTACCGCCTACATTTATTGATGGATTTTAATGTAACCACACAAATGTTGGGTATGATAATATTGAGAGCAAGTTTGACTTTCAGAGTCCTGGACTCAAGGTCAAGGTCTCTGTGGCTTTTTTAGCTCACCTGAGCACGAATTGCTCAAGGTGAGCTATTGTGATCACATTGTGTCTGTCGTGCGTCGTCAATAATTTCTTAAACGACATCTCTTAAACTCCTGATCCAATTTCTTCCAAACTTTACAGAAGTGTTCCACTCATGGCCCTTAACCAAAATTGCTCAAATAGTTCCACTCCATTGAATAAGATGGCTGCCAGAGCTAAAAATCGACAAATCTTTAAACAACATCTCCTCTGCGGCCAGTGGCCCGATTTAAAAATAATTTCACAGAAATGTTCCTCATGGACCAAAATTGCTAAAATGGTTCTAAAATGGTTCTGCTCAGCTGAACAAATGACCACCAGAGCTAAAACTTTAAACGACATTTCCTCCGCAGCCAGTGGCCTGATTTCAAAATAATTTCACAGAAATGTTCCTCTTATGGCTCTTTACCAAAATTGCTAAAATGGTTCCACCCGGCTGAACAAAATGGCTACCAGAGCTAAAAATAGAAAAACATTTAAATGACATCTCCTCCTAGGACAGTGGACAGATTTCAAAATAATTTCACAGAAATGTTCCTCTTATGGCCGTTTACCAAAATTGCTAAAATGGCCGCCAAAGCTAAAAACAGACAAGAGGCCCACGGGCCACGGCTCGCTCACCTGAGTGACAAAGCCACTGCAGATATGCATATGTTATGCGATATTTTTCCAATCCTATCATTGCAACTAATGAATGGATCATCATTTTAGCAGTTCTTAGTTTTGAAGAAGAATATATGGGCATGAAAGTCAATGGAGCTTGGTCATTTGAACAAACTCTCTCTCATTTCAACAGTAGGATCAATGTGAAATTTGGTGGAAATTGGCTAAGTGGTTTCTGAAGAGTTGATCATAAATTTAATGTTACCACGGCAACCAAACGAAATGGTCATTGGTCATAAAACAATACACTGGTAGACAATCATCCAGTGATTATAACTGCCAAAAATTGGTTTACATTACTTCACTGGTTATGGAGAAAATGCAGTTTAACCTTTTTCCCATTATAAGTCTATGGGAGCTTTCTCACGGGTGGTAAACCTAGGAACTACCACGACATTGTGTTAGCGTAATTTCGTTCCCACGCCACATCCGGGACATGGCGGGGTAGTGCCAACGTCATAAAATAGACAAACTAATGTTGGTGTCATTTTTATTTTTATTTTATTTTACCACGACGAACGAATTATGGGTGTGACCGACTAGGGTTCTCCACTGGGATTTCTTAGAAATGACCAACCACAGCAGACGATGTAGAAGATTTAATTTATGACATCATTCAGCAGTGACATGGATGGCTGAAAATATATTAATATTTCCATATTTAATAATGATCATGTACGAAATAGTAGAGTGTACAACTTTACTACATGCAATGAAAATGGCGAATGCGCTGAACCATACATATAAAAGTAATGAACATTTATGGATAAGAAATATCTTAATTATTAATTACTGACAAAGTGAGTGGATAACCTAGGTGAAAACTCCATTACCATGCAGCTTCGAGATTCAATAAAACATTTGCATTTCTCTAAATAAAACTAAATAATCATCTTTCCATATCACAACTTAACACTAACTAAATGATATACAATATTATAGAACAGATCCTTACCTGAAAATATATTAATATTTCCATATTTAATAATGATCATGTACGAAATAGTAGAGTGTACAACTTTACTACATGCAATGAAAATGGCGAATGCGCTGAACCATAGCAGCAGAGCGCGCATATAGGTGCAGAAAAAGGCCATATAACGGTACATGCATTATTAAATGGTGCAGCAGGTCAAAGGACTATCCAGAAAGGCAATATAGGAATACAATATAGGAAAATACGAAAGGTGACTAGGATGTTAGGTAAGTAAAAAACTAAAGACAGAATAAACAAGACAAACGCAAAACTTTTCATTGTTTATTCAAGTAACACCCCAATCCAACCTATTACATGGGGAAATCGGGCAATGTGGTTCCATGTAAATATGTCTCAGCTTCCTCTATGGACCCAAATTTTATCGGAAAAGTCATTTGCTTTCTTCAAATCTTTCTACCCGCACTGAACATCGGACCACTTGTCCCCCGAGTATTTTGTCAGTGCGAAGTATTTAGCCTGTCTACGTCGATTTGAGCTGACATTTGAAAGCATTCGTCGATGAAAATGATAAAAAGGCCCTTCCTAAACGTTCCTACATCGAAAAAAAATCAATTGTCAACTCGTAAAAGAGTCGGGCCCCGTTTTTCAGGTGTGGTAGTTCCAAGATCACAGAGGTAGTTACCATGCTGTCGGGGTAGTCAAACGATTTAGCAGTAGTCCCACAACGTAATATTCTTTTTCAGATACCCCAATACTCTGGGACAGACATTTCTTCAATTTTAATTGATATGCGTTTAATACGGGGAAGTATTCCAAGTATGGCTTCAATTTAAATATAGGACATAATTGTTATCTGATATAACACGCTTTTACATAATCAATGCCAGGTAAGTTCGACAAAGTAATGTTGTACGCTGTGAATTTAGTGATCTTCAGCATTGTGGTTTTGAAAAAGGCGGACAAGATTTGTCCTAAAATACCTTAAAAACTATAGCAGTAAATTCAAGGAAAAACAATCAAAGATTGTAGCCCATCAATGCCGCCAAGAGGAAAAGAAAAAAAGACAAAACAACCACCACAACTAATCACAATAAAATACTAGCTCTTACTGCTCAACAACACAAACTACTGGGGTTTTACTGTGCGAAAGATCTTCCGCTTTTGTTTGATCTTACATTGCTCTAAACAACAGCAGGCTGCAAAGGTAAATGGAATGTGACTAATACAAAGCACGAAAGAGTGCCAGTATGCCTAAAAAATGTAACACCAGAGTAATTATAATATTAAATGAGTAGCCAGAACAATATCAAAGTAAATATTGAAAAGAGCATGGATCAGGAACTGATACAATCAGATTCCAAACCCTGCCAATAACGAACCCAGCACGAAGTGACGCCAGCAAACAAATAAGATATGACAAACGGTGTTAGCAGCTCTTTTTCAAACAGGTGGTGACTCAGAATTTGAGTGTAACTGAATACTAATGGCATACATAATAGTAAAATGAATAAGTAGTTGTAATTTTAGTTATTTCCCATTTTGGTTTCGAGACCAGGACTTTGGTTCTGATTGTATCAATTCATGGGAATTGCTTACTTTAGAAAACCTCCATGCGGACCAAATAAATACGTTTTGAACCACAATGAAAGTGATAGTGAGGGTTGGGATCCCGTAAAGTATACTTAAACCCACCAGTGATGTGTTACTGACCGTTCCAATCGGTGCTTTTGATGTGGTTCCTAGCTGTTCCGTGTTTGTTTCGTCGATTTTACTTATATTCATTTTACTAATATGTATGTCATTAGTATTCAGATACGCTCATATTCTGAGTTATCACCTGTTTGAAAAAGAGCTGCTGACACCCTTTGTCATATCTTATTTGTTTGCTGGCGTCACTTCGTGCTGTGACTTCTTTTCCTTGTGATATTATTGGCAGGGTTTGGAATCTGATTGTATCAGTTCCTGATCTTTGCTCTTTTCATTTTTTACTTTGAAATTGTTCTGGCTACTCGTTTAATATTATAATTGCTCTGGTGTTACATTTTTCAGGCATACTGGCACTCTTTCGTGCTTTGTATTAGTCACATTGCTTTCCATTTACCTTTGCAGCCTGCTGCTGTTTAGAGCAATGTAAGATCAAACAAAAGGGGAAGATCTTTCGCACAGTAAAACCCCAGTGGTTGTTGAGCAGAAAGAGCTGGTATTTTTTTGTGATTAGTTGTGGTGGTTGTTTTGTCAATTTTTTTAGCTCACCTGAGCTCTGCTCAGGATGAGCTATTGTGATCACTTTTCGTCCGTCGTCCGTCCGTCCGTTAACATTTTCAAACGACTTCTCCTCTGAAGCCGCTGAGCCAATTTTGCTCAAATTTCATATGGAGCTTCCTTAGGGTGGGGGAACGAAAAATTGCTAAAATGGTCGCGGTCCGTTGACCAAGATGGCCGCCACGCCATATATGGTAAAAACCTTTAAAAATCTTCTCCTCCAGAACCGAGAATGCATTGGGGCTGAACCTTTGCAGGAATCATCAGGGACGGGAGGTCTACCAAAATTGCTAAAAGAATTGTCGTATGTTGACGTTTGACCTTTTTACGGCAAGGTCAAGTTTGCTTCCCTATGCATTTGTATGGGAAAAACATTTAAAAATCTTCTTCTCCAAAACCGAGCATGCCTTATGGCTGAATCTTTGCATATATCTTCGGGAACAGGAGGGCTGCCAAAATTGCTAAAATAATGGTCGTACATTGACATTTGACCTTTTTAAAGTAAGGTCAATTTTGCTTCCTTATGCATTTGTATGGGAAAAATGTTCAGAATTTCAAACAACTTCTCCTCTGGAGCCTCTGGGCCAATTTTGCTCAAATTTCATATGGAGCCTCCTTAGATAGGGGGAACAAAAAATTGCTAAAATGGTCACGGTTCGTTGACCAAGATGGCCGCCATGCCCATATATGGTGAAAACCTTTAAAAATCTTCTTCTCTAGAACCGAGAATGCTTTGGTACTGAATGTTTACAAAAATCATCGAGGACAGGGGGTCTACCAAAGTTGCTAAAATAATGGTCATAGATTGACATTTGACCTTTTTACGGCAAGGTCAAGTTTGCTTCCTTATGCATTTGTATGGGAAAAACATTTAAAAATCTTATTCTCCAAAACCGAGGATGGCTTGTGGCTGAATCTTTGCATATATCATCTGGAACGGGCGGTCTACCAAAGTTGCTAAAATAATTGTCATACATTGACATTTAACCTTTTTACGGCGAGGTCAAGTTTGCTTCTGTATGCATTTGTATGGGCCCCATACATTTGTATGGAAAAAATGTTGATAATTTCAAATGGCCTTTCCTCTGAAGCCTCCGGGCCAGTGTTGCTCAAATTTCATGCGGAGCCTCCGTGGGCAGGAGAATGAAAGATTGCTAAAATGGGTATGGTCTATTGATCAAAATGGCTGCCATGCCCATATATGGTAAAAACCTTTAAAAATCTTCTTCTCCATAACCAAATAAGCCCTGGGTCCTAATCTTTGCACAAATTATGGGGGACAGGAGATCTACCAAAATTGCTAAAATGATGGTTCTGTGTTGACATTTGACCTTTTTACCTCCAAGGTCAAATTTGCTTCCCTATTTGTATGGGCCATATACATTTATATTGAAAGTATCGAAGTGACTTGTAGATCAACAGTAGTTAAAATTGTTCTGATTGGAAATCTAAGATGGCCATCATCTGGTTTATATTTATAATATTTCCCTGCCACTGTGCTGTTTACATGTATAAAATCATGATTCTTCAGAAACCACTTACCCAATTTCCACCAAATTTCACATTGATCCTTCTGTTGAAATGTGATTGATAGTTTATTCAAATGATCATGCTCCATTGACTATCAGGCCCATGTATTCTTCTTCAAAACTAAGAACTGCTCAAATGATGATATTTTCATTAGTTGCGATGATAGGATTGGAAAAATGTTGCATAACATCTGCTTGTCTGCAGTGGCTATGTCACTCAGGTGAGCGAACCGTGGCCCGTGGGCCTCTTGTTTTTTTTTTCCCTCTTGGCGGCATTGATGGGCTGCAATCTTTGATTGTTTTTCCCTGAATTTACTGCTATAGTTTTTAAGGTATTTTAGGACAAATTTTGTCCGTCCGCCTTTTTCAAAACCACAGTGCTAAAGATCACTAACTTCACAGTGTACAACATTACTTTGTCGAACTTACCTGGCATTGATTATGTAAATGCGTGTTGTATCAGATAACAATTATGTCCTATATTTAAATTGAAGCCATACTTGGAATAGTTTCCCGTATTAAACGCGTATCAATTAAAATTGAAGAAATGTCTGTCCCAGAGTATTGATGTATGTGGAAAAGAATATTACGTCGTGGGAGCTACTCCTAAATCGTTGGAACCACCCCGATAGCATGGTAACTACCTCGGTGATCTTGGAACTACCACGCCTGAAAAACGGGGCCTGACTCTTTTACAAGTTAACACTTGATTTTCTTTTTCGATTTAGGAACGTTTAGGAAGGGCCTTTTTATCATTTTCATCGACGAATGCTTTCAAATGTCAGCTCAAATCAACGGAGACAGGCTAAATTCTTCGCACTGACAAAATACTCGGGGGACAAGTGGTCCGATGCTCAGTGCGGGTAGAAAGATTTGAAGAAAGCAAATGGCTTTTCCGATAAAATTTGGGTCCATAGAGGAAGCTGAGACATATTTACATGGAACCACATTGCCCGATTTCCCCATAATTCGTTCGTCGTGGTAAAATAAAATAAGAATAAAAATGACACCAACATTTGTCTATTTTATGACGTTGGCACTACCCCGCTATGTCCCGGATGTGGCGTGGGAACGAAATTACGTTAACACAATTTCGTGGTAGTTCCTAGGTTTACCACCCGTGTTTCTGTTGCCATGGCTACCAAACCAAAAGACAGATAACCATAATTTTAGCTATTTTGAATTGTCCTTAACCAAGCAACATTTGTACAAAATTAGAGTCCTACTGCATCAGTGGTTTTGGAGGAGATGGCATTTAAAAAAATCTTTTCTTAAAATTTAATGTTGCCATAGCAACCAAACAAACTGGCCATTGGTCATAAAACACATACACTCGGCAGACAATCATCCAATGATCATAACTGCCAAAAATGGTTTACATTACTTCACTAGTTATGGAGAAAATGCAATTTAACCATTTTCTCATTATAAGTCTATGGGAGCTTTCTGTTGCCATGGCAACAGAACCAAGAACCAGATCACCATAATTTTAGCTATTTTTAAAGGCCCAAGCCCAAGCAACATTCTTACCAAGTTAGGGAAAAAATCGCTTCAATGGCTTTGGAGGAGTTGTTGTTTGAAAGTGTTAACGAACTGATGACGGACAAAATGTGATCACTATAGCATATCCTGAGCATAGCTCAGGTGAGCTAAAAAAAAAAACAAACTTTAAACATCTTCACCTAGGCCAGTGGCCTGATTTCAAAATTATGTCACAGATATGCCCCTTTACAAAAAATGCTAAAATGGCTGAACAAAATTGTTGCCAGAGATAAAAATAGAAAAACCTTTAAATGACATCTCCTATGTCAGTGGCGCGATTTCAAAATAATTTCACAGAAATGTTAATCTTATGCCTTTTTAACAAAATTGCTAAAATGGTTCCACTCGGCTGAACAAATTGGCCGCCAGAGCTAAAAATAGACAAGAGACTTCTTTCCCTGCTGCTGCTTCACAGAGGTTCTTCGCTTCTCAAGGTTTTCTTTCTCTGCTGGTGCTTCACATGGTGCTTCTATATAGATATATAGGGAAACTAAGCCTTGTCCTCGGGCGGCCATGTTTTTTTAACGAATTCCCATGGCTTGAACAGTCTTGGTAGAGGGTCACCAAAGCAACAATTCTAATAAATTATATTGATATTGGTCCAGTGGTTTCTACAAGTTTTCTATATAGATATATAGGGATAAAAAGCCAAGCCCCATATAGCTGATACCTCCCGGATCATCCGGGAGGCTCCGGGAAATGGAGCTGATCTCCTAGGCTCCCAGAAGCTGAATTTTCCTATTACATTTTTTTTTTCTCTGAACTGTCCTTTTTTGTGCGTGTTTATGGTATATACGGTACTGACTTGAAACAACAAACGGTCAAGATATTAACTGTACATGCGTAACTTCATAGCAGGGTGCAATTATCCGCACTGTCAGTCTGCTGGCAATTAACGGTATTCACTGACAAGACGCACTGAGGTGTGAAAGTGATTCACACATTATTATAATAAAGGTACCTGTCACAACTAATTTTACCTGGAATAGGTATCTTTTTTAGGGTCACGGAAACTTACCACAACACAAATTAATTACGTCATTATCCAAAAATGGTCAGAAAAACAACACTTCACTGTCCTTTTTGCGGTAAACAAGCGATTAACACGAATCATCAGTAATGGTAGTCTGACCCCTTACTAAGATTAATCAAGAAAGGAACATTGCTGCCATATTATATTAAAATCAGTCATGTTGTTTCTGACAAGAAAATTTTAAAGTTTCTAATTTTACCGAAAAAAACAACAACTTCAAAATGATGTGACAAACTTGTCGTCGATTATACGCAATTGATTTGATTATACGCAAGTCTTTTCTCGAATATTGTAATGTGAAATGGCTCAAGCAGCAAGGAGTCATGTTTGAGGCTATGACGATGGCATGTTGATATTGTACCCAATGATTACGTGGGGACGATGTGTGATCGTGTAATCATTGTGGTGTAATGGCAGTTATAATTTATTGTAGCCTTTAGCGTTCTAAAGGATTCTTACAGTGGAAGACGCATTGGTTCTTCCTGTAAGAATGTGTTATCGTCGAGATGCCATTCCTCCGATTAAAGTAGAATTTGGTGTGTTAGTCAGATATGTCCTGACTGTGTGTCTGCCTGTGTTGAGAATAATTATTTACAATATTATATGTAATTAACAGCGTCCCTGTGGTTTTTGGATCTGATTTTGCTATATAATAACCAATTGCAACGGACTTGTTGAATTACAACATTTGGCGTACACACTCTGTATACCTAGTGGAAATTAATAAGGCAATATCTTGTAATGTTTGGTATCGAGATTTCTGGGACATGATACTTTCAGGTCCCGTGTTCGTATCTGTTTTCGTCACTGTGTCTGTAACCTGTTATCTACATCACCCTGTAACCATGATTTGATGTGTACGTCTGTATGTAACTGATTTGAAGTTCCGGAAAGTTGGAAGTTATATCCAATCAAGTACAAATGGTACCCGGTGGATGGCATGAAGTATACATCCCTTACATCAACAGTACCAGTAACAGATACCTGTGACTACAGTGAACAAGATATGTTATTAGTTTCAATTTTATCAATATATTGTGAATTATGAAGCTGACAGCATCCTAGACACATCTCGGACATTGAATTCCTGTGAAGATTACTTTATAGTTTTTTGTTTTTTTTTTTGTTAATTTTCTAAATACATGCTTGTTTTTAGCTCACCTGAGCCGAAGGCTCAAGGTGAGCTATTGTGATCACTCACCGTCCGTCGTCGTCGTCCGTCTGTCCACAATCTTTAAACAACATCTTCTCCTAAACCACTGATTGGATTTTGACCAAACTTCACAGGAATGATCCTTGGTTGGTCCTCTTTCAAAGTTATTCAAATGGTTTCGGTCCATTGCATATCTAGGTCACAGGAGCTAAAAATAGATTTTTTTAACTAAAAACTTAAAAAATCTTCTTGTCAGAAACCACTAGACCGATTTCAACATAATTTTGCAGAAATGTTCCTTTGGTGATCCTCTACCAAGAATATTCAAGCCATTTGGATTCGTCAAAAAACATGGCCGCCAGGGGGCGGGGCTTAATTTCCCTCTATATCTATATAGAAAACTTTAAAAATCTCTTGTCAGAAACCACTGGACCGATTTCAAAATAATTTTGCAGAAATGTTCCTTTGGTGATCCTCTACCAAGGTTGTTCAAGCCATTTGGATTCGTCAAAAAACATGGCCGCCAGGGGGTGGGGTTTATTTTCCCTATATATCTATATAGAAAACTTTTAAAAATCTTCTTGTCAGAAACCACTGGACCGATTTCAAAATAATTTTGCAGAAATGTTCCTTTGGTGATCCTCTACCAAGATTGTTCAAGCCATTTGGATTCGTCAAAAAACATGGCCGCCAGGGGGTGGGGCTTATTTTCCCTATATATCCATATAGAAAACTTTAAATATCTTCTTGTCAGAAACCACTGGACCGATTTCAATATAATTTTGCAGAAGTGTTTCTTTGGTGATCCTCTACCAAGATTGTTCAAGCCATTTGGATTCGTCAAAAAACATGGCCGCCAGGCGTCGGGGCTTATTTTCCCCTTTATATATATTGAAAACTTTAAAAATCTTCTTGTCAGAAACCATTGGCCCGATCTCAATATAATTTTGCAGAAATGTTCATTTGGTGATCCTCTACCAAGATTGTTCAAGCCATTTGGATTTGTCAAAAAACATGGCCGCCAGGGGGCGGAGCTTATTTTCCCTATATATCTATATAGAAAACTTTAAAAATCTTCTTGTCAGAAACCACTGGACCGATTTCAATATAACACGGCAGGAATGTTTCTTTTGTAACCTTCTACCAAGATTGTTCAAGCCATTATGATTCGTCAAAAAAACATGGCCGCCAGGGGGCGGGGCTTATTTTCCCTATATATATCTATATAGAAAACTTTAAAAATCTTCATGTCAGAAACCACTGGACTGATTTCTATATAACTTAGCAAAAATGTTTCCTTGGTGATCCTCTACCAAGGTTTTTCAAGCCGTCATGATTTGTCAAAAAACATGGCCGCTAGGGGGCGGGGCTTATTTTCCCTATGTATCTATACAGAAAATTTTAATGATCTTCTTGTCAGAAACCACTGGACCGATTTCAATATAACATTGCAGGAATGTTTCTTTTGTAACCCTCTACCAAGTTTGTTCAAGTCGTCATGATTCATCAAAAAACGTGGCTACCAGGGTGCGGGGCTTAATTTCCCTATATATCTATATAGAAAACTTTAAAAATCTTCTTGTCAGAAACCACTGGACCGATTTCATTATAACTTGGCAGAAATGGTTCCTTGTTGACCCTCTACCAAGATTGTTCAAATTATTATAATTCGTCAAAAAACATGACCGCCAGGGGGCGGGGCTTATTTTCACTATATAGCTATATAGAAAAGTTTAAAAACCTTCTTGTCAGAAACCAATAGACCGATTTCAATATCACTTGGCAGGAATATTTCTTTGGTGACCCTCTACCAAGATTGTTTAAGCCGTCATGAGTCATCAAAAAAAACATGGCCACTAGGGTGGTGGGGCAGTATTTGCCTATATATCTATATAGAAAACTTTAAAAATCTTCTCGTAAGAAACCGCTGGATCGAGTTCAATGTAACTTGGCAGGAATGTTGCTTTGGTGACCTTCTACCAAGATTGTTCATGCCCTCATGATACGTAAAAAAACATGGCCACCAGGGGACGGGGCTTATTTTTCGTATATATCTGTATAGAAAACTTTAGAATTCTTCTTGTCAGAAATCACCTGACTGATTTAAATATTACTTGGCAGGAATGTCGCTTTGGTAACCCTCTACCAAGATTGTTCAAGCAATCATTATTCGTCAAAAAATATGGCTGCTAGGGGTGGGGCTTATTTTCCCTATATATCTAAATAGAAAACTTTAAAAATCTTCTTGTCAGATACCACTGAACCCATTTCAATATAACTTTGCAGGAATGTTCCTATGGTGACCCCCTACCAAGTTTGTTCAAGCTGTCATAATTCGTCAAAGAACATGGCTGTTAGGGGGTGGGGTTTATTTTCCCTATATAACTATATAAAACATTTTAAAAATCTTTTTGTCAGAAACCACTGGACCGATTTCAATATTACTTGGGAGAATTGTTCCTTTGGTGATCCTCTTTCAAGATTCAGTTCAAGCCATCATGATGCATGAAAGAAAAATGGCCGCTGGGGAGCAGGGCTATAAAATTTAAACAAAAATCTTAGAGCAGTGAACTTGGCTGAAACTTCAACAGTAAGTATGCAAAGCTGTTTGCTCAGGTGAGCGATATAGGACCATTATGGTCCTCTTGTTATTTATAAAGTGTTATGTTTATCCTCTGATTGCTTGTGATCGCGTCTAGTCCATCGTCACTGGCCCAATGCTCGTCCGTTTACGTGACAAATTCACAGTTAAACTGCCAATGTCCATACAGTAGTGGGTAAATATCCAAACTTTCGATCTACTCTAGGGCTATTTTTCAATCTGATTGAGGATAACTGGATACTTTGAGGCCTTCATGGGGTTTTGGGAAGCAAATGAACATGCCCATTTATTTTCAGGGAACTAGGGAACATTGGCAACTATTTTAAGGGAACAAGGGAACGAAACTAATTTTGACGAACAGGTAACAGAAATTTTGAAAATCACTTTTAGGGAACAAGGGACTAAGGCCGATCATTTTTAGGGAACAAGGGAACATGGACTGCCCCTATGAGGCCTCACTTTTAGTTTTCCCAGTTCCTTTAAAATGTGGTCAAATAACCAGTAAACCATTTTGATTAAATTATAGAACATTTTGCAAAACATTATATAAATATATACCATTTATTTAATGTAACCTAAGTCTTCATGTGCAGTAAATTATTTTGGTCCCGCTTTGGTCCCAGGCATATTATTTCGAAAACTTTTGCATGAAATTTAAAGATTTTGCTGTTTCCTAGTTCCCTTAAAATTGGCAAAGTAACCAGTAAACCATTTAGATTGAATTATCAAACAAATGGCCAAACATCATGTGAATGTATACCATTTAATTTAACTGAAGTCTTCATGTATGGTAAATTATTTTGGTTCCAGGCATATTATTTCCAAAAACCAATGCACAAACATTCAAAATTTTGCGATTTGAGAATTCCCTAGACTGATTTTGGTTAGCATATACCATAAAACTACATGTCATTTATTATTTTGGCAGGGCTTAAGAAACTGAAAATTTCCAATCAGTCCAGTCTTTTTCGGCCACATTTACGGAGA
Source organism: Anodontia alba (assembly GCA_964016985.1). Taxonomy (NCBI): domain Eukaryota; kingdom Metazoa; phylum Mollusca; class Bivalvia; order Lucinida; family Lucinidae; genus Anodontia; species Anodontia alba. Next base: position 61,797,577 of record OZ024825.1, read on the forward strand.
TTTTGTTATTTTACGTAACCATTGTTGAAGAATTTCAGTGTTGCAATTTTCAAACGCAGATGCTTTCATTATTAACTATACCAACATTGATTACACTTGCTGAACTTACCTGCGCATTAGTATTACGATTATAAACGGCAATATAGCTCGGTATTATCAGACGTGCGATTTAATCTACTTCCACTTTCAAAAGAACCAGGCACTTTGTCGGTGAAGAGCGCAAAAGGGAAACAACCAGCAACTCGGAATCTCTTCAGGTCTTCGCAAATCATGTTTTCGTGTTCCCGCCCTGCTCTGCAGCCAGTCATTATATTTTTTCTTTCTATGGACCAATTAAAAAAAAAGTGTTCCACCCTAATGGCATGTCAAGGCCCAGCACATCCGACTTAGGCAGGCTAAAAATACAATGAAAAATATTAAAGATAATTTTAAATTAAGTAAACAAACTTACAACAGTGAGAATTTTGTCGTAATAGGCGATCAATCAAGTATGAAGCGCTGCCCCTTTTATACTTACCCCAAGTGTTGGGACAGACAGGCCTGAGCAAACAATGTAAGCCCAGATCAGATGCCACAAAACACGTGGCTTCTGATCTGCATCTACACTGTCTACCACTCATACAGCAATATAAAAGATGTAGTAAAACAGACGTTCAAATTTTAGGACCAGTATGGTAAGGCATTAAGGTGTCTCAATACTTAGGATATATACGGTAACAGCAGGTATTGATTTTTTCACGTGTCAATTAAATGGACAATTACTTATTTTTGTCATGCGGATGAAGGGGCGTTGCGTAAGAGAAGATCGCCAAGGCGATTTCCAGAACACGGTTAGTGTTATGCAATATTTCCTTAATAACAGGAAACATTTGAAAAGCTTGATATGCATTTTGAAGAGAACTTTATAACTAATAAGCGTGCCATAAAGAAAACTTTATAACTACTAAACGTGCCAAATATCATTCAATTTCATGAAGAACAAAGGCTTTTCCTGGGTGATCAAACTTTGGTCCCGACTTTTGGTCCTGTCTTTTTCTGCACTGTCCCGTCAAATACAGCTACCCACATTTCTGCCAAATTATATTGACATCGGTCCAGTGGTTTCTCACAAGAAGACTTTTAAAGTTTTCTATATAGATATATAGGGAAAATAAGCCACAGCCCCTGGCGGCCAGGTTTTTTGACAAATCATGATGGCTTGAACAATCTTGGTAGAGGGTCACCAAAGAAACATTTCTGCCAAATTTTATTGACATTGGTCCAGTGGTTTCTGATTAGAAGATTTTAAAAGTTTTCTATATAGATATATAGGGGAAAAAAAGCCTTGGCCCCTGGCGGCCATGTTGTTTGACGAATCATGATGGCTTGAACAATCTAGGTAAAAGGTTACCAAAGGAACATTTCTGCCGTTATATTGAAACCAGTCCAGTAGTTTCTGACAAGAAGACTTTAAAGTTTTCAATATAGATATTTATGGAAAATAAGCCCCGCCTCCCTGGCGGCCATTTTTTTTGATAAATCATTATGCTTGAATATTCTTGGTAGAGAATCGCCAAAGGAACATTTCTGCCAAATTATATTGGCCCAGTGGATTCTGATAAGAGGATTTTTAATTTTTTTCTTTTGTTGCCATGACAACCATAACCCTGCATGGATTGCAAATCTTTGAATAATTTTCAGACTGTGTCACCCAAGGGCAAATCCTGTGAAGTTTGGTTAAAATTGGCTTAGTGGTTTAGGAGGAGATATTGTTTAAAAAAAATTGTGGACAGACAGACAAACGGATGATGGACTGTGAGGGATCACAATAGCTAACCTTGCCTTTGGCTCAGGTGAGCTAAAATAAGTATCTGTTTCATTGTTTCATATCGTTTCATCGTTTCGTAATGAGCACTAGCCAAGGCCTCTGGTGTATTATATTTGTTACCAAAACAAATGGGTTTTAAAAAACAATTGAAAGACAAGGAATAGTATCTGTTTCATAGTTTCATTTTGTTTTGCCCTGTTTCGTAAAGAGCACTGACTAAGATTGTAGGTTTGTTTCATTCATTTCATTTGTTATGAAACAGAAACGGGTTTATAAAACAAGAGGCCCATGTGCCATAAATCGCTCCCCTGATAAAAACAGTTATTGCAGATTTGCAAATGCCCTGCAACATTCTTTTAGTATTGCCACAGCAACTGGGACACAAATTTGACCATACCATAAAAAGGTCAAAGGTCATCCTAGATCATTTTAACAAACTTGGTAGACCTTGGGTCCCCGATGCTGTAAGCCAAGATTCAGCCTCAAAGCATTCTAAGTACCGGTGAAGAAGATTTTTAAATGTTTTTACCATATATGGGCATGGCAGCCGTCTTGTTCAATAGTGCAGAACCATTTGAACAAATTGTCAACATCCCTTCAACAGAAGACCCCATGTGAAATCTGGTGAAAATTGGTTGAGCGGTTTCAGAGAAGAAGACGTTTTGAAGATTTCATGAAATATACCTGCATATGGCCCAGGGGCAGAGGGGGAAATTTTGATCCTATCAACTAAAAAGTTTTACTACTTTTATCATATACTGTAAGTTTCAGCCAGTAGTCTTAAACACATATTGAAAAAAAATGAGTTTTCAACTTTTCCCCAATACAAATCTATAGAGACGCAAATTTGACCTTTTCGTAAAAAGGTCAAAGGTCAACCTACGACCATCATTTGAAGAAACTTGGTAGGGCTTGAAACAGTGATGCTATATACCAAAGTTCAGCCCTGAAGCTTTCTTGGTTCTGGAGAAGAAGATTTTTAGAGTTTTTACCATATATGGACATGACAGCCATCTTGTTAAATGGCACGGAACAGTTTAAACAAATTGGCAATACACTTTCGACAGAAGGCCTTATGTGAAATCTGGTGAAAATTGCTCAAGCAGTTTCAGAGAAGAAGACATTAAAAATTAAACAATTTTATACATGTATATAGCCCAGGGGCAAGGGCAGATAACCCCAGGGGATAAAATTTTGATTATAACTAATATAACAAATGTTTTACTACTATAATCACTCATTGTAAGTTTCAGTCATTAGTCTTCAATACATTTTGAGAAAATGACTTTTCAACATTTTCCCAATACAAATGCATGGGGACGCCAATTTGACTTTGCCGTAAAAAGGTCAAAGGTCAACCTAGGGTCATCATTTGAACAAACTTGGTAGACCTTGAATTCATGATGCTATACACCAAGATTCAGACTTGTAGCTTTCTTGGTTCTGGAGAAGAAGATTTTTAAGTGTTTAACCATATATGGTTAACCATATATGATTAATGCAGTCCATGAACATTTATACAAATTTTAGCTCACCTGAGCCATTGTGATCACTCCCCGTCAGTCGTCAGTCTGTCCATCCGTCCGTCCGATCACACCTCTGAACGATTTCTCCTCTGAAATCCCTGGGCCAAATTTCTTCAAACTTCAAGTGGAGCCTTGTGTTAAAGGGGGATTGAAAATGTACAAAAATTGTTACGGTCCGAAAATTAAAATGGCCGCCATGCCCATATATTGCTCCCATAGACTTATAATGGGAAAAACTTAAAAACTCTTCGTCTCTGAAACCATGAGGCCCACAGCTTGTGTATTTAGTATGTAGCAATGTTTAGTGGTCCCCTACATAAATCCTGCCAGTCAAGCCCCTGGTGTCCAAACTGGCCATGCCCCGGGGGTCATTAGCTCCGATAGATTTAAAATGGATGTCATATGTTTATATAAAAACTTAAATCTTCTTCTCTGAAACTGGCTCACAGCTTATATATTTAGTATGTAGCAATGTTTAGTGCCAATCAAGACCCTAGGGTCCAAACTGGCCATGCCCCAGGGGTTATTTGTTCATATAGAACTATATAGCTAAAGAATCCCTCAAAAATCTTCTTTTCTGAAGCCATGAGGCCCAGAGCTAACATATTTAGTATGTAGCAATGTTTAGTGGTCTCCTACATAAATCCTGCCAACCATGCCCATGGGGTCCAAACTGGTCACACCCCGGGGGTCATTAGCTCCCACAGACTTATAATGGGGAAAAACTTAAATATCTTCTTCTGAAACCATGAGACCGACAGCTTATATATTATATTTAGTATGTAGCAATGTTTAGTTGTCTCCTACATAAATCCTACCAACCACGTCCCTGAAGTCCAAAATGGCCATGCCCTGGGGTTATTTGTTCATATAGAACTATATAGCTAAAGAATCCCTCAAAAATCTTCTTTTCTGAAGCCATGAGGCCCAGAGCTAACATATTTAGTATGTAGCAATGTTTAGTGGTCTCCTACATAAATCCTGCCAACCATGCCCATGGGGTCCAAACTGGTCACACCCCGGGGGTCATTAGCTCCCACAGACTTATAATGGGGAAAAACTTAAATATCTTCTTCTGAAACCATGAGACCGACAGCTTATATATTATATTTAGTATGTAGCAATGTTTAGTTGTCTCCTACATAAATCCTACCAACCACGTCCCTGAAGTCCAAAATGGCCATGCCCTGGGGGTCATTTATTAATATAGAGCTATATAGCTAAAACTTAAAGAAAAAACTTCTCTGAAACCAAAGGGCCTTAAGCAGGTACGATCATCATGAATCTTGCTCAAAATGTTTGTCTTGATGAGTCCTTGGTCAAGTTTTTTTTTTTTTTTTTTTTTTTTTTTTTTTTTTTTTTAATTTTTATTTAAGCATTTCAAATATCTATATAATAATTACAATTTACAATATTTAGACATATTTATATTTCTGTTGATTCTGAAACTGTTTCATTATATTTCATACACTAAGAAAAATATAGAATGACAGTAACGGAGAGGAGAAGAGAAGGAGGAGGACAGATATTATATGTTCACTGCTTTCGTTACAAAACAAATAACTCGCAAAATAATATTCTTAACAAAAGCGGCTGCCTATACTTATCCTTTCTGACTATATCATCATTTTTAGTATGAACATGTATCAAACAAGAATACGTAGGTGATTCTCAGCATAAAATATAAAGAAGTCTTTGGTAGACGTGGGTAGCGGTGACCCTGATTAGCCTGCGCCTCTGCGTAGTCCAGTCACGGCCCTCGATGTTTATGAGCTTAACTGGATATAACACATTCCACGACCAGATGTCAAGGCAAAGATACACAGATACATATATGAATTTTACCACCGTAGATTATAACTTTGTGGTTCAATGTATATATCGCTCGAATAAGCACAAAGAATAAAGCATACATTAGGATATATATGGGCTCACTAACACACCTGTTGAAGCGTCTGCATACATGTACACAAGGTGGAAAAGATCTGTTCCACCTCGTATTCATATATGCTTTGCTCAACGCTTCAATGAATAAAAGGATCAGTTCGTGCGATACAGTGCAATAGAGAGGATGTATATTCATTCTTGTATTAGGATTATAATACGTGTATATATGTACCGCATTTGTCCTAAAATTGGGGAAGACAAGTCTAGCAAAGAGTGTTGACCCAGATCTGTCGCTACATAATGCAAGTCTGATCAGGATCCACACTCTTGTCTCTTACCGACACGGAACCAGGAAATACAATAAAGTTGTTCAAACCTTAGGGTATATATGGTAAGGATTTAAAGTCTTCCCGACGTTCAGGGCAATTCCGGTACAAGTAGAAAATGACTCTTTTTATTATTTATCTTTCTGAGATTAAAAGTAATAATAATTATACATAAATGAATGAGTTACTAAGTTTAATAAATATATATGGAAATAACATATTCTAGCGGTGAGTATAAATATTTTATGTTTGTCTATTTCTTTTCATGTTGTTATCTTTCTTTCCTTTGTAGATAGGCATATATTAATGATATATGATAAGGAAATTGGTATGAATAAATAATCAGATTTGTGACTTCATGGGATCTTAACTGTTATCATATGTAGTAAAATAGTTATATAAAGGTAACCATTTAATGAAAAATTTGCTTGTATTATTGTGTACATATGCTATATATCTTTCACTTTGAAACTTCTTTTTAAGTAATGAAATATAGTTTGATATGTTTAATTCTCTTTCCGTAAATTTATTGGTATATATATAGTGTTTTGATACTACAGATATATAGCTCAAAAGAACATTTTTATTCTGGCCCGAAAAAAGCAGCTCTTTCGCATCTAGATTTATATTAATATTAAAATTGGTTGATAACCATTGTTTTACTATTCCCCAAAACTGCCTGACTTTTTCACACTCGATAAATAGATGATATATTGTTTCAACATGCTGATGACAATATGAACATAGATTATTTTCAACCCTGTTTATTTTATGCAGGAATGATTTTGTTACTAATATTTTATTGTTAAGTTTGTAGTGAAAATCTTTAAGTTTTACTTCTTTGAGGGTATGTATAGCCAGATTATAATTTTCCCATTCTTCTTCAGTAATTTGTCCTACTTCAAGCAACCACTTATTTCGGAAATTTGCATTATTAGCTTTTATCAATATATCATAAAATCGCCTACATCCTTTTTTATCTTTCAGTATTAATTGCACATAATGATTACAATTTACATTGAATCTATTTAATATATTGTATACTTTATTTTCATTAATTTTATTTTTCCATTCCATTGGTATTTTGCTTATCAATAAGTGATAGTCTAAGAATGTTCCCCTTACTCTATATACTTCTTTGAATTTATTAAACTGATAAAGCTTACCATTTTCGTCTATAATATCTGATATTTGTCTCACCCCCTTTTCATACCAGTGTTTATTAAAGAAATTTTGAGCGTGGATTAATTTAGTATTGTACCATATTGGAGCTTGTAAAATATCTTGTATCGAGTCAATTTCTAGGTTTTCGCAAAAATTTGACCAGTTAAACAAAATATTTTTCCAAAACGGGTTTCTGATGTTTTTACTTGTTAAACACGAATAAGCAGGACCCACAGTAAATAATTTCCCGAAATCAATTCCTGACAGGTTATACCATGAACAGTTTTGTGAATTTTGTATTATCCTTCTTAACTATGATATTTTCAGCGCTTTTATAAAATAATCCACATTTATCATTCGCAGCCCTCCTGCTTTTATGTTTTTAATAATAATGCTTCTTTTTATTCGATCCGGACCTGCATTCCATAAAAATCTATAAAATACTTTTTCTAATTTCTTGATTAATTCTTGTGGCGGATCAGGTAATGCTAAAAACAGGTGAGTGAATTTAGCTATAGCTAAGGATTTAATAACGGTTATTCTACCCAGGAGAGTTAATTTCCTTTTTGACCATTGCTGACATAAATTTTCAATTTTTGCATATATTTCACGTGCATTTAAATCCCATATATTGTATACTTCTGAACTAAAATTAACCCCTAATATTTTAAATGGACCTTGAGACCAGTCTAACTTATGAGTTTTACACAATGTATTTGCAGAATGACTCATTGAGCCTATCCAAACAGCTTTTGTTTTTTCAACATTAATTTTTAGCCCTGACATTAAATAGAATATATCTAAAGTACGGAGCGTTTCTTTTAACGATATTTCTGTTCCATCCAAAAATATCTGAGTGTCATCAGCATACTGGCTCAATTTAGACTCCTTATTATTTATTTTAATTCCAGTAATGTTTTCATTATTCCTTAACATTTGACCTAGTACTTCTGCACATAATATAAAAATGTATGGTGAAATAGGATCGCCTTGTCTACATCAGCGTTTTAATCTAAAGAAATCCGACATACAACCATTTTGTATTATACACGATTCCGCTCCTGTTTGAAAAATTTTGATCCATTTTATAATTGACGGTCCAAAGTTAAAATACTTTAAAGTTTTTTCTATAAATTTCCAAGATATCGTGTCAAACGCTTTTTCAAAATCAATTGACAAAATCAAGCCTGGTATATCTTGATTTCTTACTTCGAATAAACCATCATAAATAAGTCTTATATTCTCTCCAATAAATCTACCTGAAATAAATCCCTTTTGGTCCTCATGAATAAGTTTATTTAATACAGTTTTTATTCTACTTGCAATCACAGAAGAGGCCATTTTGTATACAACATTTAAAAGTGAAATTGGTCGCCAGTTTTTCAGAAAATGTCTAGACTTATTTGGTTTAGGTAAACAGGTAATAACTCCTTGCTTTTATGTTATTGACAAATTCCCGTTCCGATATCCAAAATTCAATGATTTTAAAATATATTTCCCTATATCAATCCAAAAAAAATAAAAAAATTCTGTAGTAAATCCATCTAAACCAGGACTCTTGTCATTTTTCATATTTTTTAATGCTTCTGCTAATTCTTCGTATGAAATTTCACCCTCTAATTTTTCAGCCTCTGCATCATTTAATTTATTTTTATTCTCACCTAAAATATTTATTATTGGAGTTTCACCCACATTATTATCCTCATTGTACAGTTTTTCATAAAAATATTTCTGACAATTTAAAATGTCTTTTGTGTCTGTATATTCCATTCCATTTTCTTCAACTAGTTTATTGATAACCTTATTTGTATAATTCCTATTTTCTAAACCGAAAAAATGTCTTTTGGTCAAGTTTGGACCTGGGTCACTTATGACCTATATTTTCACGGTCCAGTGACTTTCTTAAGTTTTTTCCATTTAGGTCAGTGTCTCAGTAACTGTTGGTCCTACAGCAGTGATACTTGGCACTTGCAGACATCGCAGCATAGGCTCTTGAATGCAGTCATCTATATTTGATCTTGACCTATATTCCACGGTCCACGGAAGTTAAGTTTTTGCATTTTGGTCAGTTTCTCAGTAATTATTGGCCCTACAGCCAGTAATACTTAGCACATACATACCTTAGCATGGCCTCTTGAGTGCAGTCATTCATATTTAACCTTGATCTATATTTCATGGTCCAGTAGGCATGCTACATTGTCTTACTTGTTATTATAATCATCATGAATCTTGATCATTTATGGGTCAGGTTCTCTAAGTGCTATGATACTCAGGTGAGTGTTACAGGGCCATGATGGCCCGCTTGTTTATCCCCCTTTCCCCCTTTAACAGAAGGATCCACATGAAGTTTGAAGAAAATTGGCCCAGGGGTTACAGAGGAGAAGTCGTTCAAAGGTGTGGACGGAATGACGGACGGGGAGTGATCAGAATAGCTCATCCTGAGCCTTCGGCTCAGGTGAGCTAAAAAAATCTGTTTCATTGCTTCATTTCGTTTGACCCTGCTCCTAACGAGCATTGACAAAGGTTTCTGGTCTGTTTCATTTGTTATGAAACATAAAAGCATTTAAAAAAATTGAAAGACTAGGAATGTATCTGTTTCATTTTGTTTCACCCTGTTTCGTAACGAGCACTGACCAAGGTTTCTGGTCTGTTTCATTTGTTACAAAACAGAAATGGGTTTAAGAAAAACTGAAAGATTAGGAACAGTAACTGTTTCATTGTTTCATTTTGTTTCATAACCAGCAATGACCATTATCGCAAAGCCGCGTGATCTGTGTGTCAAAAATAAGTAACTGCCCATTTGATTGACGTGTGAAATAAAAGCACCGCAAACATAATACCCCACCAATTTGGTGAAAATCCACCAACACTTAAGTTATTGTTTGGAAACCAAAATACAGGCATGTCATGTGCAGATAACTCCGTCAAAATTCGACAAAATTAGCAATCCCAAACTAGATCTCCACAATATCAATGCACATACCAAGTTTGGCGAAAATCCATTGATATTTACTCAAGTTATCACCCGGAAACAAAAATACGGGCATGTCTCGGGCAGGTAACTACGTCTAAAATCGACGAAATCTGCCCATTAGCAATCCCAAACCAGATCTCCACAATACTAATGCACTTACCAAATTTGACAAAAAAAACATTATTTACAAGTTATCGTCCGGAAACGAAAATAAGGACGGACAGACGGACGTTCGAAAGACGGACAGATGGATGTACTTACGAGACGGAGGTTATAAGATTATCCCTTTGATCTTTTTTAACCTCACAACACCAATTTTTTAACCCCACAATGCAAATTTAACCCCATAATGACGGAATAAACAGAAATCAACCTCATAATGTGAAATTCTACAGAAACACTAACCCCGAGATGACATGCGGGCATATGTACGGATGGACAGACGGACACACGGACGACCAACGTGAAACCATAATACCCCGTCACTATCGTGTGGCGGGGTATAAAAATCCATACCGACTGTTACCATATATACCCTAAGTAGAAGGACACCTAAATGCCTCACCATACAGGTCCTAAAATTTGATCAAGTCTAGTTTACTACATCTTTTATATTGCTGGATGAGTGGTAGACAGTGAAGACGGGGACAGAAGTCACACACTTTGCGGCATCTGATCTGGGTTTACATTGTTTGCTCAGGTCTGTCTGTCCCAACACCTGGAGTTATTACCTTGGGCGTGGCCAGTTTGGACCCCGGGGGCTTGATTGGCAGGGTTTTATGTAGGAGACCACTAAACATAGCTACATACTAAATATATAAGCTGTGGGTCTAACGATTTCAGAGAAGAAGATTTTTTAGGTTTTTCCAGTGATAAGTAAATGGGAGCTAATGACTCCCGGGGCGTGGCCAATTTGGACCCCAGGGGTATGGTTGGCAGGATTTATGTAGGGGACCACTAAACATTGCTACATACTAAATCTGTTAGCTCTGGGCCTCATGGTTTCAGAGAAGAAGATTTTTGAAGGTTCTTCAACTATATACTTCTATATAAACATATGACCCCCTGGGGCGTGGCAAGTTTGGACCCCAAGGGCTTGATTGGCAGGATTTATGTAGGGGACCACTAAACATAACTATATACTAAATACATACGCTCTGGGTCTCATGGTTTCAGAGAAGAAGATTTTTTAAGTTTTTCCCATTATAAGTCTTTAGTAGGTAATGAACCCCAGGGCATAGCCTATTGTAGACCACCCGGGCATGGTTGGCAGGATTTATGTAGGAGACCACAAAACACTGCTACATACTAAATCTGTTAACTCTGGGCCTCATGGTTACTGAGAAGAAGATTTTTAAAGGTACTTTAGCTATATAACTCTATATAAACATATGACCCCCTCGGGGTGTGGCCAGTTTGTACCAAGGGGCTTGATTGGCAGGATTTATATAGGGGACCACTTAACATTACTACATACTAAACATATAAGCTCTGGGCCTCATGGTTTCAGCGAAGATGATTCTTTTTAAGCTTTTCCCATTAGAAGTCTGTGGGAGCTAATGACCCCCTGGGTGTGCCCAATTTGGACCCCGGGGGCATGGTTGGCAGGATTTATGTAAGAGACCACTTAACATTGCTTCATACTTAATCTTTTGGCTCTCTACCTCATGGTTTCAGAGAAGAAGAGTTTTGATTTCAAGGTTCTTCAGCTCTACATGAACATGACCCTTGGGGCGTGGCCAATTTGGACCCCAGGGGCTTGATTGGCAGGATTTATGTAGGGAACCACTAAACATTGCTACATATTAAATATATAAGCTGTGGGCCTCATGGTTTCAGAGAAGTTATTTTAAGCTAATGACCCCAGTGTGTGGCCATTTTTGGCCCCAGGGGCTTGATTGGCAGGATTTATGTAGGGAACCACTAAACATTGCTACATACAAAATATATAAGCCGTGGGCCTCATGAAGAAATTTGGCCCTGGGGTTTTAGAGAAGAAGTGGTTCAAATGTGTGAATGCACGGACGGACAAAAGAACGGACGACGGACGATGGATGGGGAGTGATCACAAAAGCTCAGGTGAGCTAAAGAAGTGAAAAAAAATATTTTCAAAATGGACGCCATGTCGGCAATCTTGGATTTCTGATCGGAACGAGTTTTAGCTATTTTTGATCTACAAGTCACCCCGATGCTTCCTACCAAGTTTCGAGTGAATTGTCCTTTCGGTTCAGGAGAAGAAGCGAAAAGTAGATTTTCAAGATGGCCGCCATGGCGGCCATTCTGGATTTTCCATCGGAACGATTTTCGCTATTGTTCAACTACGAGTCACCCTATGCTTCCTAACAAGTTTGGAGTCTATTGACCTTTCGGTTCAAGAGAAGAAGCGATAAATAGATTTTCAAGATGGCCACCATGGCGGCCATCTTGAATTTCCGATCGAAACAATATTATTAGCTATATTTGATCTACAAGTCACCCCTATGCTTCCTACCAAGTTTGGAGTCTGTTGGACTTTCGGTTCAGGAGAAAAGTTTTTTTTTTTTCTGGGAGCTAATGACCTCTGGGGCTTGGCCAATTTGGACCCCAGGGGCATGGTTGGCAGGATTTATGTAGGGGATCACTAAACATTGCTACAAACTAAATAAGCAGTAGGACTCATGGTTGCACAGAAGAAGATGTTTTAAGTTTTTAGCTCACCTGAGCCACAGGCTCAGGATGAGCTATTGTGATCACTCTCCGTCCGTCGTCCGTCTGTCCCTCCGTTCACACCTTTGAACGACTTCTACTCTGAAACCCCTGGGCCAAATTTCTTCAAACTTTATGTGAAGCCTTGTGTGAAATTGGGATTGGAAATTTGTAAAAAATGGTCCCGGTATGTAAATCAAAATGGCCGCCATGCCGCGATATAGCTCCCATAGATTTATAATGGGAAAAACTTAAAAAATCTTCTTCTCTGAAACCATGAGGCCCACAGCTTAAATATTTTGTATGTAGCAATGTTTAGTGGTCCCCTACTTAAATCCTGCCAAGCAAGCCCCTGGGGTTCTAACTGGCCACGCCCCAGGGGGTCGTGAACTCCCATAGTATCATGGGAAAAACTTAAAAAAATATTTAAATCAAAATGGCCGCCATGCCGCGATATAGCTCCCATAGATTTATAATGGGAAAAACTTAAAAAATCTTCTTCTCTGAAACCATGATTCCCACAGCTTATATATTTAGTATGTAGCAATGTTTAGTGGTCCCCTATATAAATCCTGCCAAACAAGCCCCTAGGGTCCAAACTTGCCACGCCCCGGGGGACATTAGCTCCGTTTGACTTATAATGGGAAAAACTTATAAAATCTTTTTCTCTGAAACCATGAGGCCCACAGCTTACATATTTATTTAACTTATAATGGAAAAAACTTTGAAAATCTTCTCCTCTGAAACCATGAGGCCCACAGCTTATATATTTAGTATGTAGCAATGTTTCATGGTCCCCTACATAAATCCTGCCAATCAAGCCCATTAGGTCCAAACTGGCCACGCCCAAGGGGGTCATTAGCTCACATAGACTTATAATGGGAAAAACTTATAAAATATTTTTCTCTGAAACCATGAGGCCCACAGCTTACAAATTTAATATGCAGCAATGTTTAGTGGTCCCCTACATAAATCCTGCCAAACAAGCCTCTGGGGCCCAAACTGGACACGCCCCGAGGGTCATTAGCTCCCATAGACTTAATTTGATTTTTATGTTTTCGCTTTGATGCATTGACTGAGTTGGGAGCCTTTATGCGAACCGAATTTTTATGTGTTTCTGTATTTAGAGTAGCATCGGGACCCAGGGTGAAGTTAGCTAGCTGTAAAAATGCTTTAAACCCCCCGGTGGTTTGCTCTACTGACCGTTCTAAGGCGGTGGTCCCGGTGTTAGTCTTACTCTTTGTTGCCTTGTGGTTTATTCTACGAGGCGATTTGTTGTATGTCTTTCCGTGTGTTATTTTGTTCTTGTGTTTTTCAGTCCTTTTAGTATCGCTTGGGGATGAGAGAGCTAATCTTAGTGCTTTTCGTACGTTTGTTCGGTCTGTGCTTGTTTGGATTTGTCGGTTTCCTCGTCCTCTTGGGGTCTGGGAAGGGCTGCGGTTTGTGATTGTGGCACTCCCTGGACTTTTCTCTTACCTTTTTTTTAAATGTGAAAAACTTAAAAAAATCTTCTTCTCTGAAACCATGAGGCCCAGAGCTTATATATTTAGTAGGTAGCAATGTGTAGTGGTGCCCTACATAAAGCCTGCCAATCAAGCCCCTGGGGTCCAGACTGGCCACGCCCCGGGTGTCATTAGCTCCCGCAGACTTATAATGGGAAAAATCTAAAAAATCTTCTTCTCTAAAACCATGAGGCCCACAGCTGATATGTTTAGTATGAAGCAATGTTTAGTGGTCCCCTACATAAATTCTGCCAGTCAAGTCGCTGGGGTTCAAACTGGCTACGCCCTGGGGGTCATTAGCTCCCATCGACTTATAATTGGAAGAACTTAAAAAATCTTCTTCTCTGAAACCATGAGGCCCACAGTTCAAACTTCATATTAGGCCTTGTGTTAAAGGGGGATTGGAAATATGTACAAATGATTATGGTCCATAAATCAAGATAGCCATCATGCCCATATATAGCTCCCATAGACTTTTAATTGGGAAAACTTTAAAAATCTTCTTCTCAGAAACCATGAGGCCCAGAGCTTATATATTTAGTATGTAGCAATGTTTAGTGGTCCCCTACATAAATCCTGCCAATCAAACACCTGGGGTACAAACTGGCCACACCCAAGGGGGTCATATGCTAATATATAGAGCTATATAGCTAATAACCTTCAAAAATCTTCTTCTCGGTAACCATGAGGCAGAGAGCTAAGGCCTCCTACATAAATCCTGCCAATGAAGCCCCTTGGGTCCAAACCAGCCACGCCCCGGGTGTTATTATCTCCCATAATGATGAAAAAAAACTATGGAACGACTTCTCCTCTGACACCACTGGGCCAAATTTCTTCAACTTTTATGTGGAGCCTTGTGTTAAAGGGGGATTAAAAATTTGTAAACATGGTCACGATTCGTAAATCAAGATGGCCGGCAAGCCGCAATATAGCTCCCATAGACTTATAATGGGAAAAACTTAAAAAAATCTTCTTCTCTGAAACCATGAGGTCTAGATCTTATATATTAACTATGTAGCAATGTTTAGCGGTCCCCTACATAAATCCTGCCAATCAAGCACCTGGAGTCCAGACTGGCCACGCCCCGGGGGTCATTAGCTTCCGCAGATTTATAATGGGAAAAACTTAAAAAATCTTCTTCTCTGAAGCCACGCCCCGGGGGGTCATTAGCTCCCATTGACTTATAATAGAAAAAAACTTAAAAAATCTTCTCTTCTGAAACCATGAGGCCCACAACATAATTATTATGTAGCAATATTTATTGGTCCCCTACAAAAATCCTGCCAATAAAACCCCTGAGGTCTAAACTGGCCACGCCCCGGGGGTTATTAGCTCCCATAGACTTATAATGGACAAAAATATAAAAAAAGCTTCTTCTCTGAAACCATGGGGCCCACAGCTTACATATGTAATATGTAGCATTGTTTAGTGGTCCCCTACATAAATCCTGCTAATCAAGCCCATGAGGCCCAAACTGGCCACGCCCCGGGGGTCATTAGCTCCCACAAACTTATAATGGGAAAAACTTAAAAAATTCTTCTCTGAAACCATGAGGTCATATATTTATTATTTAGCAATATTTAGTGGTCCCCTACATAAATCCTGCCAATCGAGCCCCTGGGGCTCAAATTGGCCACGGCCCGGGGTCATTAGCTCCTATAGACTTATAATGGGAAAAATCTTAAAAAATCTTCTTCTCTGAAACCATTGGACCCAGAGCATATACATTTAGTATGTAGCAATCTGTAGTGGTCCCCTACATAAATCCTGCCAATCAAGCCCCTGGGGTCCAAATTGGCCACACCCCAGGGGTCATATGCTTAAATAGAGCTATATAGCTAAAGAACCTTCAAAAATCTTCTCTGAAACCATGAGGCCGAGGGCTAATAGATTAAGTATGAAGCGTTGCTAAGTGGTGTCTTACATAAATCCTGCCAACCATGCCCTGGGGTCCAAACTGGCCACACCCCTAAGGTCATTAGCTCCATAATGGGAAAAACTTAAAAGATCTTCTTCTCTGAAACCATGAGGCCCAGAGCTTATTAGCTCATCTGAGTCAAAGGCTCAGAATGAGCTATTGTGATCACTCTCCGTCCGTCGTCCGTCTGTCCATCCGTTCACACCATTGAACGACTTCTCCTCTGAAACCCCTAGGCCAAATTTCTTCAAACTTTATGTGGAGCCTTGTGTTAAAGGGGGATTGAAAATTTGTAAAAATGGTCAAGGTTCGTAAATCAAGATAACCCCCATAGATTTATAATGGGAAAAACTTAAAAAAATCTTCTTCTCTGAAACCATGAGGTCCACAGCTTATATATTTTGTATGTAGCAATGTTTAGTGGTCCCCTACATAAATCCTGCCAATCAAGCCCCTGGGGTCCAAACTGGCAACGCCCCAGGGGGTCGTGAACTCCCATATACTTATAATGGGAAAAACTTAAAAAAAAATCTTCTTCTCTGAAACCATGAGGTCCAATCTTATATATTTATTATGTAGCAATGTTTAGTGGTTCCCTATATAAATCCTGCTTATCAAGCCCCGGGGTCCAAACCGGCCACGCCCCGGGGGTCATTAGCTCCCATAGACTTATAATGGAAAAAACTTTAAAACTCTTCTCCTATGAAACCATGAGGCCCACAACTTACAAATTTAGTATTTAGCAATGTTTAGTGGTCCCCTACATAAATCCTGCCAATCAAGCCCCTGGGGTCTAAACTGGCCACGCCCCGGGGATCATTAGCTCTCATAGACTTATAATGGGAAAAAGTGGTTGCGGTCATGGTACCTAAGCCATAATCCAAACTCATAAATCCGTAAACGAATGACGAATCAGAATGTTCAGACAAACAGACATGGACCCCAGAATAAAGGGCGTAATCAGGCATCCGCTGATAGTATGCATTACTTGGTAAGGAAGCTTCGCCCACCATGCCCATAGGTCTGAATGAAGGAAATATCGGTAGAAGCGTATGTCCGGGATTTGGGAAGTGCTCGTCACTGGCAAAAACATCAGAAACAATTCTGGAAACTGCCACATTGTAGGGATTGATCAGATCATGATGTCTCACATAGAACTTCTTAAGTGTTGCTACCAGTTTGGTTTTTTGATACCCCTGGCTCAACAACTTTGTAGTGAGCACTTTCACACGCTCCATGAAGTCCTGATAATTTGAACAGGCTCTGGCATAACGGATTAACTGTGAAACGTAAACGCCGTATTCAGTTGCAGATGGGATATTACTGCTCAGGAATGGAAAGTCAACAGTGGGAAAATTGAAGTCATCCCGTTGTCGTAAAGCCTAGTAGTAAGCTTTCCATTGTCAGTGTAGAGATAACAATCCAAGTATGAGGAGGAGGCTGCAGTCTCCGTTGTTTCCTTTATTTCAAGTTCACGTGGATAGATGAACTCCAAATACTCTGCAAATTGTGTGTTTTTCAGAGACAACACGTCATCTATATATCTGTAGGTGAAATCGAATTGTTGTGCGAGGTGTTTCTTGCCTGCATGGAGGAGACTTTGTACAAACTCCGCCTCATACGAGTATAAAAACAAGTCAGCAAGTAAAGATGCACAGTTAGTACCCATCGGTATGCCGATTGTTTGCTGAAATATCCGTCCGCCGAACTCCACAAAAATATTGTCGATTAGATATTCCAGCATCTTTATGACATCTGCATCTGAGTACAGTCGAACTTCGATGGCTCGAACCCCTTTGGGACCATGAAAATTTGTTCGAGACAGCGGTAGTTCGAGCCACGGAGGGTTACTATTAGTGCCATACCAGGAGGCATAATGGAGATAATTGTGGGATATCTTTTCGGTGTTCTATATTATAAACGTATGTTGTGCGTACTCATTAGAATCGCCTCATCGAGGCGATTCTAATGTGTACACACAACATACATGTGCAAGATGAAAGAATAAAATCTCCCTAAATTATCCGTATATCGTACTTGGAAGAAATCCCTGCGGTCTCAAGAACGTGTTCGACTCATCCATGGTAAACGAGCCATCGGGGTTCGTGCCATTGAAGTTCTACTGTATTTTTATGGCGCATCAGAGTGATCCCGAACGAAGTATGTGTCTTTGTAGCCAATGGCAACATACTGAAATCGACGGTTACCATTCTTGTGGAAGAAACACTGGTTGATAATTTCCTTTAATTTAGATTTCAATTTATCATGAGGAATAGTAGTGAAAAGAGTAGAGAAATCGGAAGATCTTATACTGTTGATGGAATGAAGAATTGTGCGTTTTTCTAAATGCTCTTTGGGGTTTTTCAGGATCCACATCTGATTAGCACCACTTCTGGCATATTCAGTGTCACAATACTTCTGAAGGCCTTCTTTAACTGCGGTTAGTGTTCGTGTTCGTGTTAGAATCTGAGAAAGAGGCTTGGTTGAGCACTTAGCTGAACCCGCAATATATCTCTGCTTGTACGCATTCTTATGAAGTTTAGGAATCCAGTACAGTTTGGGAAGGTCAATGTCTTCCTCTGTGTGTGTGTGTGGAGGGGTGGGGGTGGGGGAGAATTCCGAATGTCAGCATCATCGAATGGTGGTTTTGTAGAATTTCGTTCTTGGACATAGCAGTAAGATTATATGTACGGTTTCGAGTCCTGGTGCTCATACCAAGCTCTTCCATTCAGCAGTTTATATAGTGTGTTTTAGTGGTCCCCTACATAAATCCTGCCAATCAAGCCCCTGAGGCCCAAACTGGCCACAACCGGGGGTCATTAGCTCCCAGACTTATAATGGGAAAAACTTTAAAAAATCTTCTTCTCTGAAACCATGAGGCCCACAGCTAACATATATGGTATGTAGCAATGTTTAGTGGTCCCCTACATAAATCCTGCCAATCAAGCCCCTGCGGCCCAAACTGGCCACGCCCCGGGGGTCATTAGCTCCCATAGACTTATAATGGGAAAAACTTATAAAATATCTGAAAGCATGAAGCCCAGAGCTCATATATTTAGTATGTAGCAATGTGTAGTGGTCCCCTACATTAATCCTGCCAATCAAGCCCCTGGGTTCCAAGTTGGACACGCCCCATGTGTCAAATGCTAATATAGAGGTTTATAGCTAAAGAACCCTAAAAAATCTTCTTCTCTGAAACCATGAGGCTGAGAGCTAATAGATTAAGTATGAAGCGATGTTAAGTGGTCTCCTACATTAATCCTACCAACCATGCACCTGGGTTCCAAACTGGCTACATCCCAGGGGCCATTAGCTCCCATAGACTTATAATGGGAAAACTTAAAAAATCTTCTTCTCTGAAACCATGAGGCCCAGAGCTTATATATTTAATTTATAGCAATGTTTAGTGGTCCCCTACATAAAACCTGCCAATCAAGCCCCTGTGGCCCAAACTGGCCACGCCCCGGGGATCATTAGCTCACATAGACTTATAATGAGAAAAGCTTTAAAAAATCCTCTTCTCTGAAACCATCAGGCCCACAGCTTAAATATTTTGGATGTAGCAATGTTTAGTGATCCACTACATAAATCCTGCCAATCAAGCCCCTTGGGTCAAAACTGGCCACGCCCCAGGGGGTCGTGAACTCCCATAGACTGAAAATGGGAAAAACTTAAAAAATTCTTCTCTGAAACCATGAGGTCCAGAGCTAATATATTTAGTATGTAGCAATGATTAGTGGTCCCCTACATAAATCCTACCAATCAAGTCCCTGGAGTCCAAACTGGCCACGCCCCGGGGGTCATTAGCTCCCATAGACTTATAAGGGGAAAACACTTCTTCTCTGAAACCATGAGGCCAACAGCTTACATAGTTAGTTTGTAGCAATGTTTAGTGGACCCCTACATAAATCCTGCCAATCAAGTCCCTGGGGCATAAAACGGACCACACCCCGGGGGTCATTAGCTCCAGTAGACTTATAATGGGAAAATCTTAAAGAATCTTCTTCTCTGAAACCATGAGGCCCAGTGCTAATATATTTAGTGTATAACAATGTTTAGTGGTCCCCTACATAAATCCTGCCAATCAAGCCCTGGGGTCCAGACGGGCTACGGCCTGAGAGTTATTAGCTTCCATAGACTTATAATGGGAAAAAATAAAAAATTCTTCTTCTCTGAAACCATGAGGCCCACAACTTATATATTTAGTATGTAGCAATGTTTAGTGGTCCCCTATATAAATCCTGCCAGTCAAGCCCCTGGGGTCCAAACTGGCCATGCCCCAGGGGTCATCAGCTCCCACAGACTTATAATGGGAAAAAAAATCTTCTGTGAAACCATGAGGCCCACAGTTTACATATTTAGTACTTGCAATGTTACGTGGTCTCCTACATAAATCCTGTCTAAATTGGCCAAGCCCCGGGGTTCATTATCTCCCATAGACTTATAATGGAAAAAACTTAAAAAAATCTTCTTATCTGGAACCATGAGGTCCACAGCTTACATATTTAGTATGTAGCGATGTTTAGAGGTCCCCTACATAAATCTTGCCAATCAAGCCCCTGGGGCCCAATCTGGTCATGCCCCGGGGTCATTGGCTCCCATACTTATAATGGGAAAAACTTAAAAAAAAATCTTCTTCTCTGAAACCATGAGGTCCACAGCTTATATATTTAGTATGAAGCAATGTGTATTGGTCCTCTACATAAATCATGCCAATTAAGCACTCGGGGGCTGTTATCTCAGGTGAGCGTTGTGGCCCATGGACCTCTTGTTCCCATTATAAGTCTTATGGAGCTAATGAACCCCGGGGCTTGGCAAATTTAGACTTAGAGGCTTGATTGGCAGGATTTATGTAGGGGAGCACTAAACATTGCTACATACTAATTATATAAGCTGTAGGCCTCATGGTTTCAAAGATGAAGATTTTTTAAGTTTGTCCCATTATAAATCTATGGGGAGCTAATGAACTCTGCGGCGATGCCAATTTAGACCCCAGGGGCTTCATTGGCAGGACATGTAGGAGACCACTCAACATTGCTACATACTAAATCTGTTACCTCTGAGCCCCATGGTTACAGAGAAGAAGATTTTTGAAGGTTCTTCAGCTACAGTCGACTCTCGTTATCTCGAATTCCAAGGGACTCACTGAAACACTTCGAGATATCCGTACTTCGACATATCAGAGTTGAGAGAGTGAGGAAAACAATAAATTGAACAACCACATTTAACAAATGAATATGTAATTTGACTCCTGAAGTTAGAAATACATATATATAAAATAATGTGGAAAAGAGGAGAAATTGCTCCTTAGGAGCAATTTCTCCTCTTTTCCACATTATTTTGTTACCTGTTGTCATAGTTTCGTGTTAAAACAGGGACCAGATTTTCACTTCGAGATAAGCGGTAATTCGAAATAAGCGAGTTCGAGATAACGAGGTTCGACTGTATATAGCTCTATATAAACATATGACCCCCTGGGTGTGTCCAGTTTGGACCCCAGGGGCTTGTTTGGCAGAATTTACGCGGGGGACCACTAAATATTGCTACATACTAAATATATAAGCTGTGGGCCTCATGGTTTCAGAGAAGAAGATTTTTTTTTTGTTTTTCCCATTTTAAGTCTGTGGGAGCTAATGACCCCCGGGGCGTGGCCAGTTTTGACCCCAGGGCCTTGTTTGGCAGGATTTACATAGGGGACCACTTAACATTGCTACATACTAAATATATTAGCTGTAGGCCTCATGGCTTCACAGAAGAAAAAATTTTAAGTTTTTCCCAATCTAAGTCTATGGGAGCTAATGACCCCTGGGGCGTGGCCAATTTGGACCCCAGTGGCGTGGTTGGCAGGATTTATGTAGGCGACCACTCAACATTGCTACATACTAAATCTCTTAGCTCTGAGCCTCATGGTTACAGAGAAGAATATTTTTGAAGGTTCTTTAGCTATTTTGCTTTATATATACATATAACACCCTGGGGTGTGGCCAGTTTGGACTCCAGGGGCTTGTTTGGCAGGACTTATGTAGGGGACCACTAAATATTGCTACATACTAAATATATAAGCTGTGACACTCATGATTTCAGAGAAGAAGATTTATTAAGTTTTTCCCATCATAAGTCTATGGGAGCTAATGACCCCCAGGGTGTGGCGACCCAATGGGCTGGTTTGTCAGGATTTACAGAGGGGACCACTACTAAATATATCAGCCCTGGGCCTCATGGTTTCAGAGAAGAATTTTAAGGGTTTTTTTTTCCATTTATAAGTCTATGGCAGCTTGGGTGTAGCCAATTTGCACCCCAGGGGCATGACTGGCAGGATTTACGAAGGGAACCACTAAACATTGCTACATACTAAATATATAAGCTGTAGGCCTCATGGTTTCATAGAAGAAGATTTTTTTCAAGTTTTTCCCCTTATACGTCTATAGGAGCTAATGACCCCCTGGGGAGTGGCCGGTTTGGACCCAGGGGCTTGATTGGCAGGATTTATGTAGGAGACCACAACATTGCTACATACTAAATATATAAGCTCTGGGCCTTGTGGTTTCAGAGAAATTTTTTTTTTCCCATTATAAGTCTATGGGAGCTAATGACCCCCGGGGCGTGGCCAATTTGGACCCCAGGGGGCATGGTTGGCAGGATTTATGTAGGAGACCACAACATCGCTTCATACTTAATCTCTTAGCTCTCGGTCTCATAGTCTCAGAGAAGAAGATTGTTTACGTTTTTCCCATTATAAGTCTATGGGAGCTAATGACCCCTGGGCGTGTCCAGGTTGGGACCAAGGGCTTGATTGGCAGGATTTATGTAGGGGACCACTAAACATTGCTACATACTAAATATATAAGCCGTGGGCCTCATGGCTAAATACGGGTATGGCGGCCATCTTGATTTACGGACCATGACCATTTGTACAGGCTTCCAATGAAGTATGAAGAAATTTGGCCCTTTGGTTTCAGAGGAAAAGTCATTTTTAAGTGTGAACGGACGGACAGACGACGGATGGGGAGTGATCACAATAGCTCGTCCTAGCTAAAAATTGAGATAGGAACAGTATCTGTTTCATTGTTTCATTCCGTTTCGCCTTGTTTCATAACGAGCACTAACCAAGGTTGATGGTCTGTTTCATTCGTTTCATTTGTTACCAAAAAAAAAAAAAAAAAAAAAAAGAAGTATCTGTTTCATCGTGTCATTTCGTTTCATCCTTTTTCGTAACGAGCATTGACCAAGGTTTCTGGTCTGTTTCATCCTGTTCCAGAGTTTTCTGTTTCAACCTGTTTCATAACAAATGAAACCATCAGTGAGAACTGTTATCGGTCTGTTTCATTAGTTTCATTCTGTTTCATTCCATTTCAGAGTTTTCCTTATATATTTTATACATTTTTTTATTTGGATTTTACGGCCCTTTCAAGAATATTTCACTTATATCGAGCCAATCGTTCATCAAAGGTGGACGAAAATCGGAGAACCCGGAGAAAAGCCACCTGACCATCCGTAAGCTGAGCTTGGCTTTCCCACATATGACCCAAACGAGGCTCGAACCACAGCTGTGAGAAACCTGAATTTTATACATTTCATTTGTTTCTGTAAGAGAGAAAAAAAAAGAGGGCCATGGTGGCCCTGTAACGCTCACCTGAGTATCATAGCACTTAGAGAACCTGACCTAGAACTGATCAAGGCAAACAAATGATGATTATATTAACAAGTAAGACAATGTAGCATGTCTGATGGATTGTGAAATAGAGGTCAAGGTCAAATATAGATGATTGCACTCAAGAGGCCATGCTAAGATGTATGCATGAGCTAAGTATCACTGGCTGTAAGAGCAATAGTTACAGAGAAACTAACCGTAACACAAACACTTCACAAGTGCCAAATATCACTCTGTAGGACCAATAGTTACTGAGAAACTGATCTAAACAGAAAAGAAAGTCACTGGACCATGAAATATAGGTCATAAGTACCACCTTTCCAAACTAGAAATCAAGACAAACATTTTGAGCAAGATTCATGATGATTGCTTCAAAAATGTGACCTCTATAGTGTTAAGAAGGTTTTCCTTTGATCTGGCCAGATAACCTAGTTTTTGACCCAAAGTGACCCAGTTTCGTACCTGACCTAGAAATCATCAAGACAACCATTTTGAGCATTATTCATGATTGCTTCAAAAATGCGACAGCTAGAGCGTTAACAAGGTTTTCCGTTGATTTGGCCCGATGACCTAGTTTTTGACCCCAAGTGATCCAGTTTTGAACTAGGCCTAGTAATTATCAAGACAAATACTTTGAGCAAGTTTCATGATGATTGCTTCAAAAATGTGACCTCTAGAGTGCTAGCAAGGTCTTCCTTTGATTTGGCTGTGACCTAGTTTTTGACCCTAGTGACCCAGTTTCGAACCAGACCTAGAAATCATCAAGACAAACATTTTGAGCAAGATTCATGATGATTGCTTCAAAAATGTGACCGCTACAGTGTTAACAGAGTTTTCCTTTGATTTGGCCCAGTGACCTAATTCTTGACTTGAAGTGGCCCAGTTTCAAACTTGACCTAGAAGTCATCAAGACAAACATTTTAAGTAATATTCATAATGATTACTTCAAAATGCGACCGCTAGATGGTGAACAAGGTTTTCTTTTGATTTGGCCTGGTGAACTAGTTTTTGATCCAAAGTGACCCAGTTTCGAACTTTACCTAGAAATCATCAGGACAAATATATTAAGCAAGATTCATGATGATGCTTCAAAAAGTGTGAACACTAGAGTGTTAACAAGGTTTTCCTTTGATTTGGCCTGGTGACCTAGTTTTTGACCCAAAGTCAGCCAGTTTCAAAACTGACCTAGAAATCATCATGACAAACATTTTGAGTAATATTCATGATGATTGCTTCAAAAATGTGACCGCTAGAGCGTTAACAAGGTTTTCCTTTGAT
This sequence comes from Anodontia alba, assembly GCA_964016985.1. NCBI lineage: Eukaryota > Metazoa > Mollusca > Bivalvia > Lucinida > Lucinidae > Anodontia > Anodontia alba. The sequence goes on from OZ024825.1 coordinate 61,822,295, forward strand.
TTTGCCTTGTGACCTAGTTTTTTACCCCTAGTGACCCAGTTTCGAACCTGACCTGGAAATCATCAAGACAAACATTTTGAGCAATATTCATGATGATTACTTAAAAAATGTGACGAGTGTTAACAAGTTTTTCCTTTGATTTGACCTGGTGACCTAGTTTTTGACCCCAAGTGACCCAGTATCGAACTCGAACTAGATTTCATAGAGGCAAACATTCTGAGCAAGTTTCATCAAGATTGGGTCAAAACTGTAACCTCTAGAATCTTAAACTAATTGTTGACGACCGAAGATGGACGACGACGGACAACAGACAGAGGGTGATCACAACAGCTCACACTGAGCTTTTGCTCAGGTGAGCTAAAAAACAAGAGGCCCATGGGCCACAATGCTCACCTGACTTAACTGCAGTAAGTTAATCAGGTCATTTACTGATCATTCCCTATCAGCCTGTTAAGTTTCAAGGCAATGGCTAAAACAGTTTTTGAGATATCTTGCTTACAAGGTTAAAATGCTGAAATTTTCAAAGGGCCATATCAAGTCAAACAACAGGCCCACGGGCCAGGGCTCGCTCATCTGAGTGAAATCGCCACTGCAGATATGCATTTGTTATGCAACATTTTTTTCAATTCTGTCATTGCAACTAATGAAAGGATCAGCATTTAAGTAGTTCTTGGTTTTGAAGAAGAGGAACGTGTTTTTTACACATTCTTCTTCAAATTATTATTTTTGGTTTAGGGGCTAGCTAATGCATTTTAAACGGAATAAACCTCAAAATATCTCATAATTATGTCTAAAATAGCCCAAAAATAGCCCTTAAACCTTGGATGTTCACCCGGACAGATAGACTGACACTCCAACATTTTGGACGGTATAACATAATACACTTGCCATTTTTTGTGGTGGGGCATAAAAATGCAATTTAACCATTTTCCCATTATAAGTCAATGGGACTTTCTGTTGCCATGGTAACCAAACCAAGTGGCAGAACCCCATAATTATAGCTATTTTGAATTGTCCTTACCCAAGCAACTTTTGTACCAAATTAGAGTCATACTGCTACAGTGGTTTCCAAATTATCATTTGAAAAAGTCCTTTATCAAAATTGAATGTTGTCATGGCAACCAAACAAAATGGCCACCGGTCATAAAACATACAAACTGGGTAGACAATCATCAGATGATCGTAACTGCCAAATATGGCTCAGATCACTTCACTGGTTATAGAGAAAGTGCAATTTAACCATTTTCCCATTATAAGTCTATGGGAGCTTTCTGTTGCCATGGCAACTAAACCAACTTTTGACTATTTTGAATTGTCCTACACCAAGCAACATTTGTACTAAATTAGAGTCCTATTGCTTCAGTGTTTTTGGAGAAGTTGTCATTTAAAATATTCCTTTTTTTTTTTTTAAATTTTATGTTGCTATGACAACCAAACAAAATGGCCACTGGTCATAAAACACAAAAAAAAACTGGGTAGACAATCATCAGATGATCATAACTGCCAAATATGATTCACATCACTTCACTGGTTATGGAGAAAATGCAATTTAATCATTTTCCCATTATAAGTCTATGGGAGCTTTCTGTTGCCATGGAAACCAAACCAAGAGGCAGATCACGACAATTTCAGCTATTCTGAATTGCCCTTACCCAAGCAACATTTGTACCAAATAAGAGTCATACTGCTTCAGTGGTTTTGAGTAAGTTGTTTAAAAAAAATCCTTTTTTAAAATTAAATGTTGCCATGGCAACCAAACAAAATGACCGCTGGTCATAAAACACATAAACTGGGTAGACAATCTTCAAATGATCATAAATGCCAAATATGGTTCACATCACATCACTAGTTATGGAGAAAATACAATTTACCCCTTTTCCCATTATAAGTCTATGGGAGCGTTCTGTTGCCATGGCAACCAAACCAAGAGGCAGATCACCATAATTTTAGCTATTTTAAATAGCCCTTACCCAAACAACATTTGAACAAATTAGAGTCATACTGCTTCAGTGGTTTTGAAGGGGTTGTCATTTAAAGAATTCCTTTTTTGAAATTTAATGTTGCCATGACAAGCAAACAAAATGGCCGCTGGTCATCAAACACACAAACTGGGTAGACAATCATCAGATGATCATAACTGCCAAATATGGTTCACATCATTTCAGTGGTTATGGAGAAAATGCAATTTAACTGTTTTTCCATTATAAGTCTACGAGAGCTTTCTGTTGCTATGACAACCAAACCAGGAGGCAGATCACCATAATTTTAGCTATTTTGGATTGCCCTTACCCAAGCAGCATTTTAACAAATTAGAGTCACACTGCTTCAATGTTTTGAAGGAGTTGTCATTTAAAAAAATGAAGTTTTTAAAAGTAAATAGCAATACTTAACCTATAGATAATGTGCTATTCTATTCTGTATTTCACACCTTCCACAGAAAAAAACGACAGTTCAGTCGTCTAAAGGAGTCTTAATCCAGAAGGTCCCTTAGGTCCTGTGTGACGTAACACTTCCAGCTCAATTAATCACGTGTCAGTTTCTTTGATGTATAAAAAATAGAAAGAATTAAATAGAGCTGCGGGGGAGGAAGGGGGGACTTTCTTATCTATGGGTTAAGTATTGCTAGTTAAAATATGTTTTACTTTTAAAAACTTCATTTTAACTGCACAATACATTAACCTATACGAAGATAATATACTAGAATTTGAAGATCAGGAAGGGGGAGCTCTACTATTCTAACACAAATAATATATAGAGTCCCTATACTTCTTGATTAAGACTCAGGAAACTCTAAGGAATCAGATACACTCTATTTCTGTATGTAATAGTAAGAATGATCTAGATTCACTAATAACATATCTTTAAGGTGTTAACACCTTATATGTTAATAGTAGACTCTGGAGGTTGCTAGTTCTCAAGCCTCAGAGGCCTAATTACTGCAACCCTCCCCCCCCCCCCCACACCCACTTTTTCTTTCTTTTGGGTAACAACAGTTGGCTCCAAAAAAGAATTAATGAGTCATTGAGACATAACCTCGATATTGCACTTCAAACAGAACCTCAAGTATACTGTTTGATAATATGTTTGAAACCAAACTTGTAGAACAGATGTCTAAACAAATAGCTGTCTATCTTTATTCAATAAGGAAATGGCTTCTCGGACAAACTTCCTATAGATAACCTACATTTCTCGAGATTTTCATATAAATCCTAGACAGGTAAAGATTATCTAATTAGTAAATAGCCTAAACCATTATAATTATGATCTAATTAGAATCTGATTAATTGGACCGATATAACTGTTTCCAATAAGCATTTCATAATCCTTAAATAACCACAAGGCTTTATAATTATTCCCTTTTTCGTTTCAATGTAAAAAATGAATAATAATATGGGTAAATGGTCTATTCCTGCTGAATACCCATCAATGATAGCGAATATATGATTGATAGTTTCATCTACTGCTAGGCTAATTGTATTGACGTATCTTAGTCCTAGCGATGGTTCTAGAAAGAGATTGTCTACTTCTGCGAATGAAGAATGACAACCTAAGTAATTTAAATAAAACACTTCTACCATAGGAGATTTAGGAAATGTTTCGTGTCCGTGACAAAATAATAAAAGGAAAGACTGCTAACATCATCGAGTAGAGTTTGACAGACTTAATATTCTAAATAAGAATAAGGCTGTAAAACAGCCTCCTAATTTAACCTAAGACCTTACAATATCTACTGAGATCTAATTTACTTAGAAAGAACAGCCTAGAATCATTTCTATTACCAGGTCTAATTATTATATACCATAGATCTAATTCCAAAATAATTCTTATCAATATTATTAGTCAAATTCTGAGTATATTAATAATTGATTATGATAGGAAGAGAAGTAATTTCGATACGACTTCCCTCTATGAGATAGTATAATATAGGAAATTCTTACTCCTAAAATGCTTTAAGCTTCCCTACTAATACGAGAATAGGGGAGTTTATTATGCAGCTTTAACTCATATAGTATAATTGATAAATAAATGTCGAGTCAAAATAATACTGATTTTAGTATCTCTGATAACGCTAAACCTATAGGTTCAGAGACATAATTAACTATTCTGCACAAATATAACTGGAATAGTGAGAATAGATTATTTAATCATCAATAATATATATATAATAATAGAATATTCTTGTTATGAATAATTCGTTAAACGTAACTAATTTATTCAAGTAGAGTAATTTTATATTTTAATAATATATAAGATTTTCCATTTTATGGATATGTCATTCATCGTGACGGTAAGATTATCCAAAGAAACTAGATATAATATAACTCTAAGGATTTTATATAATGATAAACCATCCATTATTATATAATTTAGACTTGAACATATGAATAGTTTAAAACAAATTTCTTAATAATTGACACCTCCTGAAATATCACGATTTTCTATACTAGTATCGGATTTCAGGAAGGAAGGAACTCTCAAGCTCTATGTGTAGATCGGGAAAGTAATTACATCACAGTTGTGTTACAGACAGTTCTTAATACAAGAGTGAAAAATGTATTGTATAGTGTTCTTATTCATTAAAATTGTATGTCATATTAGTTGAGGATAGATGTAATTTTATCTTCAACCAGAAATGTAAAGAATAGAAACTCATTAATTCTCTGTTCGAGGATAGAGAATGAGTTCTTTACCGACAATGATTGTATCGATGAAGTAAGACAGTAATTGGAACCTAACGGATGTATTCTCCCTGAACTGAGCCGTAGGAGAGTATCCATGATATAAACTGAAAGACTGTCGGTAGCTTCACTTAACAAGCGCAGTAGCAAATGAATACTCCCCAGTAATCAGACATAAGCGTTACAGACTGAAGTCCAAAAAATTGCTGGTTTAAGAATGTGTCAATAAGATTTAAAACCTATAAAACGAAACGTGAATAGGTCAACCTAACTACGAGGGTGAGTCAATAAGTAACCAGCCTAACTTATTTCCGGTTGAGATCCACCTCTTCTTTTTCGATGTAATTGTCCTCTAGTGTGATGCACTTAGACCAACGGTGTTCAAGTGCCATCAGCCCAGAACTGAAAAAGTCAGGGTCCTTTCCATTGACCCACTCCTCAACTGCCGTCATGACTTCTTTCTTCATCAGACCGGAAATGAAGTCCACCGATATCCGTTTTTAAGTTTGGGAATAGGAAGAAGTCGCTAGGAGCTAGGTCAGGCGAATAGGCAGGATGTGGTATCAATTCATACCCGTTTCGCTCTACAGCATCCATTGCAACTTTGCAAGTGTGGACTCTCGCGTTGTCCTGTTGCAGCAAAACACCTTTAGAGAGTTTACCTCGGCGTTTTTCACGGATGGCGGTTCTCAGCTGGTCTAACAAGTTTGCATAGAACACTCCAGTTATTGTACTTCTCTTGGGTAAAAAGTCCAACATAATAACGCCGTTTGCGACCCAAAATACTGTGGCCATCACCTTGCCAGCAGATGGTTGCGTCTTGAACTTCTTTGGCCTCGGGGACCCAGGCCCTACCCACTGACGACTCTTAGCTTTATTCTCTGGCTCATAATAATGAACCCAAGTCTCGTCTACAGTCACCAGACGCAAAAGAAAATCATCTTTTGACCTAAAACGCTTCAACAAGGCGCTACATACTGATGCTCTGGTTGCCATTTGCTCATCGCTAAGGGATTTGGGGACCCAACGGGCTGTTAGCTTGCGCATACCTAAACGATCATGTAAGATTATTGAAACGCTACCATGTGAAATGCCTAATGCCTGCGCTATTTCTTCCACCTGAATTCGCCTATCAGAGTATACCAGATCCCGAACTTTCTTACACATTTCTTCGTCGGTGGCATCCAGTGGGCGTCAAGACCTGGCTTCATCTTCTAAAGACGTTCTACCAAGTTTGAATTCCCCTACCCAGACTTTAACCTGAGCATAAGATGGTGCAGAAGACCCATAAACATCGGCTAACTCGCCGTGTATTTCCTTGCCTGTTTTACCTTTTAAATACAAGTACCGAATTACAGCACGGTACTCAACTTTAGATGAAAAGCATGCCTTTGCATCACTAGCCATTCAATATCTTATTAAAGAATGACTCGATACGTGTGCAATTTTGTACCCATGTATAAAACATATATTGAAACAAAGCATGAAAATCGTGACCGTCTCGGTCCATCGGAAATGGGATAGGCTGGTTATTTATTGACACGCCCTCATATTAAAACAAGTTTAACTTATTATAATTAATGACAATATGAAGATAGATATATATATCGGATCTTATATAATATCTCCAATTATTATCAACTAATTTTTTAATGACCTATAAACGTAAATGCCTGGTGATAGCGTCCATTTACAGTATGTATAATTGTACAACTTAAGGTACATCTTTAATAGTTTAACGAAAAACTAGGAAGATCGACAGAAAGCGTAAATGCGGAACTTCCTAATATGTAAAGCTGATTTGTATAAGAAATCCATAATAATTTATTGAGACAGTCCAGTCTTATGACGATATCGATACGTCTTGATATAGTTGTCTTTATATTCAATTGTAAATATCCATCATCGGATATTGCAATGTTATATTTATGGAACAACATATCTGGGAGAGATCGAGATTTTCCAGATTTGTATCCTTTCCATTACTCGTTAACGGAACGGGGTAGGAGTAATCCTTGGAAAAAATCAGTTGGATTATTGGAAATTTGAAAATCCAACTAATTCCAAGTTGGAAAAATGGGGGTGTATTCCTTGGATTTTTTACCTGTTGGAAAATGTTTTGTAGACAGATTTAATTAATTTAATCATGTAGCAATATGCATATATGCATCATTTTCATCAACTTTAGAAACAATGTGTAATGTGTAAGACTACTTTTTTGGACAAATAGCATATTTAGGTTTTAAAAAAATTCTAACCTTTTTTTGTATTTTTTGAAAAGTGATGCTCCTCAGAATTTTTTCTTTCTCTCTCTTTTTATTTATTTATTTATTTATTTTTGAAAATATATAACAGTGACCAAATACATGTAACAAACACAAATTAAATATTTATCCCCCCATCCCACCCTGCAAGAAATGACAAAAAACAGTCTGATCAGAACCTACAATGCCTAGCACCCTTCTCACAGTATAGACACATCAACAGATAGCCAAACTGACTTGTTCAAAATTAAGAACATGTATGGTAAAAAGTTATGGTGTCCCAATATTAACATTTTGCTTGCTGGGTAAAACCTTCAGCAGATGACATTTTGAAATATATTTCTTACTTTACCCAGAAAATAGCATCTGACACATCAGGAGACAATTTGCATGAAGTATTAGATCCTATTTTCTTGGGAAAAAATATCAACAGTTTGTCATCTGCTGAATTTGCCCAGAGCATGGTAAGTGTTAGGAGAAATACAGAAGTTTTGGAAGATAAAATTGCTAATCATGCAGAAGAAATTCTGATAAATATCAAAAAGTACAATCACTTCACCAATTGATGACCCTGGATGAACTTATTGGCCATAGTTATTAATACCTAGAATGCTGGGCAGGACAATAGGAACTGTTTTCGTTAAGAAAATGGCAACTTGTGCAAGCTCGGATCAGAAAGCACATTCTTAATTTGGTCAGAGCATGAAAAGTTCACTTTTTCATAGCTACAAGGCCCAGAAGCCATTATTAAGCTAGATGTCCTAAAATACTTCTCTTTATTCTGACCGGCACAGTGGTCCAGTTGGTAGAGCACCCGCTTTGTCGGGAGGTTGCGGGTTCGATGCCCGGCCGAGTCATACCAAAGACTTTAAAATTGGCACTAGCTGCTCTTTTGCTTGGCGTTCAGCATTAAGGAAGTAGAGCTAGGAATCAGAACTGGTTAGCCTGGTGTCAGTATAATGTGACTGGGTGGAATATCATGTCATGCATCTGGGGCATGATATTTCAGTGAGGTAGCACTCTAAAAGTGAACATTGAGCTCCCTGTCACACCAAGACACCGTCGTGAAATGACTAAAAGATTGTTGAAAGCGATGTAAAACCCGATTCAAACAAACAAAACCTTTATTCGATTCTTATTTTACCCTTTATTTTTAACAAACTACTCGGTGGAATGGCAAACAATGTAGATCATAGCGCCTCATAAAGTACTATTTTTTTTTTTTACAACCAAATACCATGTTTACCCTAAGTTTTGGAACACCTTATTTACTTACCATACTTAGCCAAAAATTTAAAATAGTTCATTCTACTACCTCTTGATGTGTTTAAAATAGTGCTGGATGAGTGGCAAACAGTGTAGAACCTAAGCAGATGCCATGTTCTGTGGCATCTGATCTGGGTCTATACCATTTGCAAAGGCCTTTCTGTCGGGTTATTATGGCAATACTGATATTTTTTCGTATTTCTCCATGAAAAGTTATGTTGTTGGTATTTCTTAGAAGTGCCTGAACAAGGCACTTCTAATGAATACCACAACATTATGTTTTTGCAGAGAATGTGAGAGAAACATGAATACCACATTATGTTTTTGCAGAGAATTTGAGAAAAACATATGTCCGCGTTGTAGGTACAAATTAGAATTGCCTTGCAGAGGCATGATTTTATGTAGAAGTAAGAAAAAAAGTTATCTGGAAAGCCTTAGTTATCTGGAGCTATTAAACTATTATTAGACTAGGAGCAGTCTATCTGGGTCAGCACTATTTGCATATGGTATTTTGTTAGAGATGTTCTTGCATAAAGTATTGGGCCATTGCCGCACTGGTAAACTGTGCATGCCTTAACCAGATAGTGCACATGGGAGGTCTCAGTTTGTATACACCAGGTGATGAAACTTTCCATGTCGAGTTGCAGTCAAGAGATTTTGCAGAAAAGATTTAACTTTTGTTTTACAATAATTTGATTTATTTGAATATTCTGGCTCTTTTCACAATCAATATTTAAAGCAATCTATTCACTGGTACTGAAATGGTCTATGTGTATTATTTAGTATTTTTGTTCATCATGTGCATATTTGTGGCTTACTGCTCAACACATAAAAACTTATAAAAACAGAAATGACAATGCAGAGAAACATAGTAGATTGGTTTAATTATGGTATTTGCGATGTCCCAAGTGTAACACTGTGATAGGTATGTGATAGGTATATGTTACCTTGTTTACAAGCTTACTAAAGTGTGACTTTGTAAACTTATGTCATTTACATGCTTTACATAGAGGAAACATGCTTTTAAAAGTAATTTGACAGTGACGTATTCATAAAAAATTGTAAACAACATGTTGTCTAAAATTGCAGAAATTTGAAAATCAGCTTGGGAAAATCAGAAAATTACCAGTGCATATTGGACTGATATAATTAAAACGGATGTTAAATTAGAATATATTAGGAATCCCAATGCACCCCACTGGTTGCCCTCAAGTTGACAGCTGTCATGGGCCGAATAACATACACACACACACACACACACACACACACACACACACACACACACACACACACACACACACACACAACTGATTTCTGTGTCTTGGGTGTAAACAGACAAAATGGCAACAAATAAATGAAGAGAAAGATACAATCAGCAAAAAAAAAGTCTATCAATTTTATGTGCATTTTCAGATTTTCCTCCAATGTTTGTCTCCAAGAGGAAACGTGTGAAATTTAACACAATTGATTATCAAATGTCTTTCTACATTTTGTATTCATTTTATACCGTATATATATATATATGTACATGTATATAGAAAATATGATTATCATTTACGCTAAATGTCCTAAAATTTCAAACACCAAAGTGTCTGACAAAATGACATATGCAAACAGTGCAGACCCAGATCAGGCAGCTCCTTCAGGAGCAGTCTGATCATGATCTACAATGTTTGTCATTCCATACGCATTTTAAGCAACAGGTGCATTAAAAGCAAAATTTAGGCCAAAATAGAATAGAATAAAGTGATTGAAATTTTAGGATATTTACGATATGTTGAAAAGTAAATGTCTGATTATGTCTGTTTCTGCATAACTGCTAAACTGTACAACCAGATCAGGGGGACATGTCTGTTCAGGGTCCAAATAATTTGCCATTCTGTCACAATTATTTGAACATATTACTAGCTAGGTTGCGAAATCAGCTAGTTCAAATTTTAGGATAATTATTGCATATGCTCATTAGGCTCCTTATGGTATTTCTATGATGTATGGGTACACCACTGGCCAGAATAAACTCGCTGCCATTTTTAAAGGAAGAACAATTAGAAAAACCTAGTATAACAGAGAAAACTTGGTTTATCAAACCGTTAAACTAGGTTTTCTCTTCTTAAAGACATAGGCAAAATGAGACCAAAAGTGGTACAACTCACCAATGATTTTATTGCTCCTACTTAGGGGCTCAGCAAGGTAGATCAAAGACATGTCCTAAAGAGATGATTATGAATTACTAGCAGGGGGTAGTAAAGAGGCCTCCAGAAGGGTAATCAATAGTTTTGAGGGGATAACAGATAGTTTGGAAAATTGACTTATTTGGAGAGAAGATTTGAATGTTTTGTTGTTGTTGTTGTTGTTTTTTTTTTCATACTTACAATATTTATTTAATTTTATTTACTTTTTTGTTTGTTTATTTAAGAGGCTTCTAAAGGGTAATAAATATTTTGAAAGAATAAAACATACTTTGGAAAATTGATTAATTTGGAGGGTAAAATGGAAAGTTTTTTTTTTCTTTATACATTTATTTCTATCACTGTTAAGATATCCCAGGCTTTTTTTCTGTCACATCACATTATCAAGTCCATGTAATAAAGAGTTCCAGCAGTTGTAGGAGTATTTTTCTTTTTTGCCAATAAACATAGATTGTGGGTAATAAATACATACGGTTCTAACAAGCACCCACACAATCATTATTTATAGTCTAACAAGCACACACAATCTATGTTTGGAAGAGAAATAAAAAGTATCACAAATAATCACTGCATAAATGCCATCCCTAGCATACTATTATATTGTAAAGTTATGCTATCCTAATGAAACCATTTTTTTTTTTATAAACCGTTTTCTCTTGATTCATAAGTTTCCAATTAATAATCCAAGTTTCACATCAAGTAAACCTGGGTTTTCTCAAATTAATACGAGTATAGTAAGCGTAAAAAACAGTTTTTCACTGGGAAACCCAGTTCTTTTGCAAGACTACAGATTTTTTCTGTAATGCTTAGCACTCTGGGTAAAAATTTCAGCAGACGACATTTTAAAATATAATGCACGAAATGTCAAATCCTGTTTTCTGGGAAATATAAGAAAAATGTCATCAATTTGTAGTCTTTCACCAGACTAGAGAGTGGTAAAGGTTTAAATTTGAGATATGTCAGACATGAAAACTTAGTGAAATACCATATTTTCCTTAAAAATTTGGACATCTAAATGTCAGAAAACATGCCTGAGCAAACAGTGTAGACCCAGATCAGACTGCTATTAAGGAACATTCTGATCAGGGTCTGCACTGTTTGCTGTTTATTTAATTCTGGTTTAGACACAATTAAAGTCCTTAATTAACAATCTATGAAAGCTAATACTCTTTACAATGTATCTGAATATTCATGGAAAATATAGTATACCTTTTTTCGGTGAAAAAAAAAAAAAAAAAAAAGGTTTTATCAAGACAGCGCAAGTTTTTCTGTGAAATCAGATATTGTAGAAATCATCTGCTTTTTTCTCTCAGCATACCAAATTTCTTATAGAAATGAATTGTTGTAATGTTGGAAAAACATAATTTATTTAAGAAAAACCTGTTTTCATGACACAACAAATACTGACATTATGAGAACTGCTCCATATAGTTTCTGTAATCTGCATAAATGCATGTTATATTGCTGTTTATATTTGTTGAATAAATAAACATTTTGCTCCATAATTATGCTTGTTTGTCAAACTTGACCCCAGCAAACCTGCTTTTAACCATGAAAGTACAGGTTTGCTGGGGTATAGTTTGCAAAGAGGTGTTTCCCTGATGTTTAGCACTGATATATTGATATTTTTGGCTGAAAAAAAAAATAGCGAATAGCTTCAAAAAGTAAGCAGCTAAATATGTCAGTGTTTTGTCAGACCACACGGCAATAAAAAAAAAAGAAAGAAAAAAAGATTTTTGATTGACTTTTTGTCTGCAGAATAATTACCGTATTCAACCCAATTATTGCACTGTGCAATTCGGTTTTTCAAGAACTAATGCGGCAAAATATCAGTGATTGTCTTATCACATGGTAAAAAAAAAAAAAATTTTTTTTACATGATTTTTTTTTCACCGATATTCTTTATAAAAACATATGTTGTTGATACTGATTTGAATCAAGACAATTCAAATGAGTACCAACAACATATGCTTTTATTTAAAGCAGATAAAATACTTGGCTGTAATCTGAAACTATGAAATGCTTGACTGTGCACTTATAGGGAAGTGTGCGGTAAAATGGTATGCTGGAGTTTTAGAGTTACCAATACCTAAATAAATAAATGTTGTTGTAGAAATATATATATATATATATATATATATATATATATATATATATATATATATATATATATATATATATATATATATATATGTATATATATATATATATATATATATATATAATTTTCTTTTTTTTGGTTTTATTTCATTCATCTCAGCAGAAATATATGGCAAGTCCAGATAACATATATTTCGGCAAATGCCAATTTTTAGCTGGTCTGAACAACATTCACGGGAGCTATTGTACTACCCTCGGCGTTGGCGTCTACAGATGTTAAAGTTTTCGTTACATCCTAATCTTATCACCGATTTGATTCATCTTGGGTATAATTATATATATTGGTCCAAACTTTTGCGCAGTACCATCCCCACCACCCTAGGTAATGTCGAGGTCAAGGTCTTAGACTTAAAATTTTCATGTTAAAATTTTACGTCAAAGTTTCTAGGACCTCCTTATTTTTTATTTGACTGACAAGCCCGAGTTGAGGTGAGCTATCCTGTCAGGCGACAGGTCTTGTTATCGGGACATGTGGGGCTTGCAGGGATATTTTTCTTATTTTCTCAAAAATAGATTGTGGGTACTCCTTAGAACTGCCACAATGAGGAGCGAAAACAAGAATAGATATCACAAATTATTATCTGATAAATGTCACTCCTAGAGCCATGAAAAACCTAAGTTATCCTCTTGCAATGGTTACAAGTCTAAATTGACACTTTGAGTAATTATATATCTCACTGTGGTGAACTCATTTACCATAAAGATCCTAAAAAATGGGATACATTGAACATGTGATGTAATTGTTCTTGAGTTTGAACAAGTAAATTTTGCCACATCATAAAATATCAAAAGGCTCAGAAAGAATGGCAAATAGTGTAGACCTTGATCAGAGCAGTTTGTTTAGAGTAATCTGATCTGGACTTACTTATTTGTTCATGCATTTCTGTCTCAAATTTTATGAACTAAACGGTATCTGCAAAATGTGTTGTCCAACAGGTAAAATGGTCCAAGGAATTCTTCACTTTTGTCCAAATACTACTTCATTGAATTAATTCAGTCATGTTTTTTAGTGTCCTTGATGAATGCTTAGCACTCTTTCAGCAAATGACAGAAAAAATTCCTTTCACTCCTTATTTTCTCTGTTTGTTTTTTTTTTTTTTTTTTTTTTTTTTGTTTGCAAATAAGCTTTCATCTTTTCAAAACAAAACAAAAACAAAACAAAAAAAAAAAAAAAAAAAAAAAAAAAACAGAAAAAAAACAACAAAACCATCAAAAATGAAAAAAAAAAAAAAAAACAACGACAAAAAAACAAGAGGGCCATGATGGCCCTGTAACGCTCACCTGAGCAACATAGCACTTTGAGAACCTGATCTAGAACTGATCAAGCCAAACATTCTGATCAAAGTTCAAAATGATTATATTAACAAGTAAGACAATGTAGCATGTCTAATGGACTGTGAAATAAAGGTCAATGTCAAATATGGATGACTGCACTCAAGAGGCCATGCTAAGATGTATGCATGTACTAAGTATCACTGGCTGTAGGAGCAATAGTTACTGAGAAACTGACCTAAACACAAACACTTCACAAGTACCAAATATCACTCTGTAGGACCAATAATTACTGAGAAACTGACCTAAACGGAAAAACTTAAGAGAGTCACTGGACAGAAAACTATACATCACCTTGAAATCAGCAAGACAAACATTTTGAGCACGATTCATGATGATCACTTCAAAAATGTGACCTCTAGAGCATCAACAAGGTTTTCCTTTGATTTGGCCAGGTGAACTAGTTTCTGATATCAAGTGACCCAGTTTTAAACTAGACCTAGAAATCATCAAGACAAACATTTTGAGCAATATTTATGATGATTATTTAAAAAATGTGACTGTGACCTCTGGAGTGTTAACAGTTTTCTGCTGATTTGGCCTGGTGACCTAGTTTTTTACCCCATGTGACCCAGTTTCAAACCTTACCTAGAAATCATCAAGACAAACATGTTGAGCAAGATTCATGATGATTGCTTCAAAAATGTGACCGCTAGAGTGTTAACAAGGTTTTCTGCTGATTTGGCCAGGTGACCTAGTTTTTGACCCCAAGTGACCCAGTTTCAAACCTGACCTAGAAATCACCAAGACAAACATGTTGAGCAAGATTCATGATGATTGCTTGAAAAATGTGACCACTAGAGTGTTAACAAGGTTTTCCACTGATCTGGCCAGGTGACCTAGTTTTTGACCCCAGGTGACCCAGTTTCAAACCTGACCTAAAAATCAACAAGGTAAACATTTTGAGCAAGATTCATGATGATTGCTTAAAAAATGTGACCGCTAGAGTGTTAACAAAGTTTTCTGCTGATTTGGCCCGGTGATCTAGTTTTTGACTCCAAGTGACCCAGTTTCGAACTTGACCTAAAAATCTTCAAGACAAACATTTTGAGCAAGATTTATGATGATTGCTTCAAAAATGTGACCCCTAGAGTGATAACAAGATTTTCCACTGATTTGGCCAGGTGACCTAGTTTTTGACCCCAGGTGACCCAGTTTCGAACTTGATCTAGAAATCATCAAGACAAACATTTTGAGCAAGATTCATGATGACTGCTTCAAAAATGTGACCGCTAGAATGTTAACAAGGTTTTCTGCTGATTTGGCCTGGTGACCTAGTTTTTGACCCCAAGTGACCCAGTTTCGAACTTGACCTAGAACTCATCAAGACAAACATTTTGAGCAAGATTCATGATAATTGCTTGAAAAATGTGACCGCTAGAGTGATAACAAGATTTTACGCTGATTTGGCCAGGTGACCTAGTTTTTTACCCCAGGTGTTCCATTTTCCAACTTGACCTAGAAATCATCAAGACAAACATTTTAAGCAAGATTCATGATTATTGCTTCAAAAATGTGACCGCTAGAGTGTTAACAAGGTTTTCTGCTGGTTTGGCCTGGTGACCTAGTTTTTGACCCCACGTGACAAAGTTTCAAAGTTGACCTAGAAATCATCAAGAGAATCATTTTGAGCAAGATTCATGAAGAGTGCTTGAAAAATGTGACCGCTAGAGTGTTAACAAGGTTTCCTGCTGATTTGGCCCGGTGACCTTGTTTTTGACTCGAAGTGACCCAGTTTCGAACTTGACCTAGAAATCATCAAGACAAACATTTTGAGCAAGATTCCTGATGTTTGCTTTAAAAATGTGACCGCTAGAGCGTTAACAAGGTTTTCTGCTGATTTGGCCCGGTGACCTAGTTTTTGACCTCAAGTGACTCAGTTTTAAACTTGACCTAGAAATCATCAAGACAAACATATTAAGCAAGATTCATGATGATTGCTTCAAAAATGTGACCGCTAGAGTGTTAACAAGGTTTTCTGCTGATCTGGCCCGGTGACCTAGTTTTTGACCCCAAGTGACCCAGTTTCAAACTTGACCTAGATTTAATAGAGGCAAACATTTTGAGCAAGTTTCATCAAGATTGGTCAAAACTATGACCTCTAGAGTGTTAACAAGTTTTTCCTTTGATTTGACCTGGTGACCTAGTTTTTGACCCCAAGTAACCCAGTATCGAACTTGACCTAGATTTCATAGAGGCAAACATTCTGACCAAGTTTCATCAAGATTGGGTCAAAACTGTGACCTCTAGAGTGTGACGACACAGAAAGGGAACACCAAAGGGGACAGTTTCTGTTTTCTTACGTAGGGTACCTTTTCACCTACATAAGGCCATTTTCGCCTTAACCCTACGTAGCTGGTAAAATATCATGCGATGTTACCATAAATAACTTAAGTACACAGGTTGCCCGTGTAACACGCGTATAATCCATGTGGTGGCGTAATACCGGCCATATATAAACTCAACCGTAAATGGTTCCCATAAGGGCGAAATTGTACACAGAAGTGTCAGAGGACACATTCTCGGCTATATGGGATTCATTTCGGTGAGTGAATATTTATTACTTTTGATAATTTTAGTGTTAGTCATCGGTTTGTAGGTTTTATTTGCAAGGTCTGAACGGCCAGAAATGAATTACTGTCTGATTTAAAACCTGCTAATTGTTGATTACACGGTCTATATAACAGACGCATGGTAGTACGGTTCTGCATTTTATTGTTTAGATTTGTTCACGTATGCTTACCAGTTGCGCAAAAATGTTACAGGCTGGTGCGATTTTTCCCAGCGCAGGAGGTGTATGGGAAAGGCGCTGAGCAGGCTGAGCAGTATAATCAGTCTTATCGGGGTCTTTCCTATCAAGCGCGATCCGCAAGAAAATCTTATTTGAAATCTTTGGATACTATTCATCACCAAGGTTTACGTCTGGCTCTAGGGGCTTTTCGTACTTCCCCCGTCGAAAGTTTATACGCTGAATCAAATGAACCATCATTGTATATAAGAAGAGAGAAATTGTCTCTTCAATATGTTACTAAATTAGCCGCCAATCCACGTAATTCAGCCTATGATTGTGTTTTTAATCCTAAATATGAAAGATTTTACAACAACAAACCAACGGCTATTAAACCCCTAGGCCTGAGAATACAACCGTTACTTGAAGAGGCCAATATCAATATTAAAAATGTTCAGCATTTTTCTTTTCCATCAAAAGAGCCATGGACGTTAAACCCTCCAAAGATTATTTTAGACCTTCATAAAAATAAAAAAACAGAAGTCGAGTCGCATATTTTTAAGAATGAATTTTTAGAAATCAAATCAAATTATAAACATTACCTGTCAATTTATACAGATGGTTCGAAACAAGATGAGAAAGTTGCTTGTTCTGTTATTAGTCCAAATTTTACTGACAGTATCAGATTACCTGATAATAGCTCCATTTTTACCGGTCCCGTGCTGGTCCCGGGCTTAGAATAGGCCAGACGTACCCTCTGCGTGACGTACGAGCCGGCTAAAAGAGGCCGCCCGTGACCACCCGGGCCCTCGAAATAGGTGGCTGCCTTCCGCTTCTGTGGCAGTTGGGTAAAACCCCTAACATAACAGAGCAACCGTCCGTTCAACCGGTATAATTCCAGAATATAAAATTCATTTATTGAAATGCATCTTAAATTGGAAAAAACAAATTTCGCGAGATCTATCCTTTTAAACCTTTCCTATCTCATGTTACTAACATGCTTCATTTGTTTGTGTATCATTCTGTGCCCGTGGGTCGCACATGGGACGAAGATTATAACCTCATCTGTATTTAACATATGTGTTTGTCTTGTGTTTGTGTCATTTTTCCGAACTCTAGCATATTCCACATTAAAAATAAGATGCATTTATTATTGTTAGATAAAAAAACTAAACGTTTTTCAAGGTATGAAAGCTACATATCATTTGAAAGCTACATATCATCTAACACAGCTTGTTTGTTTGACTCTCTTTAAAAATGAATCCAAAACGAATCCTTCTTTCTTTAATAAACTGTTTATTTTAAATATGGATCTCCTAATGTTAAAAATAACCTTTCAATTTCCCAGACGTTTTCGGCCTCCCTTGTCTGTAGGGAATAAAATCTACAGATCACTTTCCTTCTGTAGTGGATAGGGTGAAATCCCCTATTAAAACAGGAACCACCTGTTTGCCGTGGGTGGCGTCTCGTATGCTGGGAGAGGGGAACCTGATGATTGAGGAAAGCCCAGGGATCTCCAGCTTTTCAACACATCATTTTGGCCCTTATTTCAGATAGAAGAGCGGTCTGGGTTAGATCCGGCCTGGATCAATCGGCTCAGTCGTGCCAAGCTCTAGAAGCGCACAACTTGTTCTTAGCTTCTTTCTCTCTTTCATACGTATCTTTATGGTACCAAACCGGGCTTATTTTTCTCATGTTCCTCTAACTTTAAGTGAGTTTCAATGGGCGGCGGCTGAAGGGTCAATTGGTGGGCTTGTATTGGGGCTTTGGCGGAAACCTCTGTGAGTGGAGGCTGTGGATAGGGGGATGAACTCAACTGTTCATAAATTTTTCATTGGAAATTTAGATGAATAGGTGGGAAATCATCTAAGCATGAGGCCGAGCTGAAGACTCTGATCTTGACACCGAGTATAATAGCAATGTAGCCTTGACGTTAGAAATAGGAGATCCATTTCTGTTAAACGTCCCCTTGTAGGGCTCCATGGAGGGTGGGGCGCATAGCTATCGAATCAAAAATTTCATCACCATGGCATCTCGAAAACGATTTCTGGCGTTCGACTCTTCGGAGGACGACACGCAACCGACTACATTTACATTCAAAGCTAATGAGAACTTCGCTAAATTTTTAGTGATTTCAAGTAAAGAGGACAAACCTATTACTTCACTGTCACCTTTCATTATAGAAAAGCAAATAGAATCAATTATAGGCACTCCAAAAAATGTAAAAAAATTAAAAAATGGAACTCTTTTGGTTGAAACTAACAGAAAATCTCAAACTGATAATCTCTTGAAAATTACAAAATTCTTTAACATTAATGTCTCTGTCACGGAACATAAAACTCTAAACAGTTGCAAAGGTATTATCCGTGACAGAATGCTAAAACATGAAACTGAAGAAAATATCACAGAATATCTTAACACACAAGGAGTAACAGCTTGCAAACGTTTTAAAATTAAAAAAGATGGAAACTTTATAGAAACAAATACACTTTTACTAACTTTCAACACCACAACTTTACCGAAATCACTAAAAATCTTTTACCGAATTATACCGGTTGAAGTCTACATTCCAAATCCTCTGCGGTGTTTCAACTGTCAGAGGTTTGGACATCATGAAAACGGCTGTCCGGAAGCACCTGGATCAGTATGTGAAAAATGTGGTATGGGTGAATTTGATCACCCTACAAATGCTTGTAAAAATGAAGCCAAGTGTGTGAACTGTCACAAAAACCATCAATCAAAATCAAATCAGTGTGAAATTTGGAAAAAAGAGAAAGAAATCATGAAAATTAAAGTTACACAAAAAATCACTTATTTGGAAGCCAAAAAGATTCAAGAAAATCAACCTGAAATCACCTTTGCAAAAGTTGTTCAATCCCTAAACACTAAACCTGAAACCAAAGAAAGTTCTACCCAGTTTAACGAAAAAGATTCTGTCATCAAAGCAAATTCAAAAGTTATTACTCCTACTGTAAAACCTAAACCTAAACCCACATCTACTCATCAGTCTAGACCACCAACAAAATCTCAAAACAGTTCACAAACACAGCCGACTAAAACAAGTGGATCACAACAGAGATCCAGGTCCAGGACAGCTGACCAGAAAGAAAAAAATGGAAAAGAAAAAGATAAAGATAAAGCACCAAATCCATATAGTAAAGGGGCGTCGGCCGATCCGATCAAGTTGGTCAATCGGTTCGATTCCCTTGAGAACATGGAGTTAGAGACTGACTCCTCCATGTTCTTGCAGTCTCAGAGAAAACAAAAGGATTAAGTTCCTTATTTTCAAATCATCTCTCCATTCATCATGGATAAAAAATCAATTATTCAGTGGAACTGTCGAGGACTAAAAGCAAATTATAACGAAATTTTAATTTTAACAACACTACTTTCTCCGACTGTCTTTTGTCTCCAGGAAACCTTTTTAAAGAATACAGATAATATTAATTTTAAAAATTATAGTTTATATAATCATATCGCAACTGAAAATCAGAAAGCCTCAGGAGGCTCATCTATCCTTGTAAAATCAAATGTTCCTCATAGACAGATAGATATAAATAGTAATTTACAAGCTGTTGCTGTAAATGTCACTCTGTCTAAATCCATAACAATTTGTTCTCTATATCTCCCTCCACACTGTAAATTTTCTAAACACGATTTAGAAAATCTTATAAACCAGTTACCTCGTCCTTATTTATTATTAGGTGACTTTAATAGTCACAGCAAACTATGGGGTTGTCTGGATACAAATGACAAAGGAGAAATAATAGAAAATTTTATTGCAGAAAATGATCTATGTTTATTTAACGATAAACAACCAACTTATCTTCATTCTCCTACAAAAAATTATTTTGCTTTAGATTTGTCTATATGCTGTCCAAATATTTACTTAGATTTTGATTGGTCAGTTTTAGATGACCTTCATGGGAGCGATCATTTTCCAATTAAAATTGAAGAAATTGAATCGACAAATGAAGACCATCATTCCCGATGGAATTTGAATAAAGCAAACTGGGAGAATTTTATAGAGCTATGTAATGAAAAATTAAATCCTGAAATGTTTAAAACAGCAGATGATATACAAGCTTTTACTGATACATTAATTCATGTAGCCGAAAAATGTATTCCAAAGTCCTCGACACGTTCAAAAAGAAATAGACCTTGGTTTAATAAAGATGTTAAAAATTCAATAAATAAAAGAAAATCTGCCTTACGAAAGTTCAATAGGCAGCCAACAAAAGAAAATCTAATCCATGCCAAACAAATGCGAGCTAAAGCTCGCAAGACAATAAAAACGGCTAAAAGAACATCTTGGCAGCAATACGTCTCCAAACTTAATTCTAGAACTCCAGCAAAGAAAATATGGGACATGATTCGAAAAATTACTGGCAAAAATAAAAATAACAAACATGTCCATATTAAATCAAATGGAAATATATGCTCAACGACTAAAGATATTTCCAATGCACTAGGAGAGAATTTTCAGAAAAACTCTTCTAGTGCAAACTATTCCGAAACCTTTCAAAACATAAAACAGGAACGAGAGAAAGAGCATCTAAATTTTACGTCACTAAATCATGAAAAATATAATGTACCATTCACAGCTTCAGAATTATTAGATGCTCTTCATAAATCTCACGATACAGCTGCTGGTCCTGATGACATTCATTATCAAATTCTTAAACATTTACCCGATAACGCTTTAAAAACTTTATTAAATATTTTAAATGATATTTGGATCACTGGAAAATTTCCAAAAGACTGGAGTAAAGCAACGATTATACCTATACCAAAACCAAATAAAGATCATACTGAAGCTACTAACTACAGACCTATTGCTTTGACAAGTTGTTTATGTAAAACAATGGAGAGAATGATTAATGATAGACTGGTTTGGTTCTTGGAATCAAACCAGCTAATAACAAAATATCAAGCTGGATTCAGAAAAAATAACTGTACAAACGATCATTTGATTCGTTTGGAATCCTTTATTCGTGATGCCTTTATTAAAAAAGAACATGTCGTAGCTGTATTTTTTGATCTTGAAAAAGCTTACGATACTACATGGAAACATGGCATCATGAAAGATTTACATAAATTAGGCCTTAAAGGCCGATTACCACTTTTTATTCAAAATTTTTTATCAGATCGAACATTTAATGTTCGAATAGGTAATACGTTATCGGACATATTTAAACAAGAACAAGGTGTACCACAGGGAAGCATTTTATCACCTACCTTGTTTGGCATTAAAATTAACGATATTGTTAAATGTGTGAAAGACCTTGATTGTTCACTTTTTGTTGACGATTTTGGAATATTTATTAGATCGAAAAATATGGAAACCATTGAATTCAAACTACAACGATGTTTAAACAATATAGAAGATTGGGCAACAGAAAATGGTTTCAAATTTTCAAAAACAAAAACTCAATGCGTTCATTTTTGTCAGATACGTCAGCTACATTTAGATCCTCATCTCACCATATACGGTAATCCAATTCCAGTCGTCAGTGAAGCAAAATTCCTGGGTCTTTTGTTCGATAACAAATTATCTTTTATACCACACATCAAAGCTTTAAAAGCTAAATGTCTTAAAGCACTTGATATTCTTAAAGTTCTCTCCAGTTCCGACTGGGGAGGAGATCGTACTGTTCTTTTAAATCTTTATAGATCTTTAATTCGATCTAAACTGGATTATGGATCCATAGTTTATGGATCCGCTAGAAAATCTTATTTGAAATCTTTGGATACTATTCATCACCAAGGTTTACGTCTGGCTCTAGGGGCTTTTCGTACTTCCCCCGTCGAAAGTTTATACGCTGAATCAAATGAACCATCATTGTATATAAGAAGAGAGAAATTGTCTCTTCAATATGTTACTAAATTAGCCGCCAATCCACGTAATTCAGCTCATGATTGTGTTTTTAACCCTAAATATGAAAGATTTTACAATAATAAACCAACAGCTATTAAACCCCTTGGCCTGAGAATACAACCGTTACTTGAAGAGGCCAATATCAATATTAAAAATGTTCAGCATTATTCTGTTCCATCAAAAGAGCCATGGACGTTAAACCCTCCAAAGATTATTTTAGACCTTCATAAAAATAAAAAAACAGAAGTCGAGTCGCATATTTTTAAGAATGAATTTTTAGAAATCAAATCAAATTATAAACATTACCTGTCAATTTATACAGATGGTTCGAAACAAGATGAGAAAGTTGCTTGTTCTGTTATTAGTCCAAATTTTACTGACAGTATCAGATTACCTGATAATAGCTCCATTTTTACCGCCGAAGCCAAGGCAATTGATATTGCACTTTACCATATCAGAGATCAGTCTGAAAAACAATTTATCATTTATTCAGATTCTCTTTCTGTATTAAAATCTCTGAAAGATTTACACCATAGAAACCCATTAATTCAGCAAATTCTTAAAAAATATTATTATCTTTCCGCTTCAAAAGAAATTGTATTTTGTTGGCTTCCCAGCCACGTTAATATTCGTGGAAATGAATTAGCAGATTCAGAAGCCAAATCTGCATTATCCTTAGTAATAACCAATTTCAAAATTCCTCACTCCGACTTTAAATCAAACGTCTGTCAATACATCAACAACAAATGTCAGTCTGTTTGGGAAACACAAACTTATAATAAATTAAATGAAATCAAACCAAATTTTAACAGCAAATGCACATTCTCTAATCTCAGCAGAAAAGAACAAACAAAAATCACGAGATGTAGACTTGGACACACTAGAATTACTCATTCTTATATTTTAAACAATGAACAAGCTCCATTCTGCATTCCTTGTAACGAACCTTTTACGGTCAAACATTTTCTTGTCACTTGTGCTGAATTTAATTATATTCGCACAAAGTATTTTAATGTAAAAAATATAAAGGAACTTTTTAATATGCCAACTCAAAAAATACTCGATTTTCTGAAAGAGATCGGACTTTTTAATAAAATATGATCTGTATTTTAATAACATAAAATCATTGATACTTTATCTTTTTAAAATGAACTCATCAATCCTAGATATTTTTAATTTCTCATTAAATAAAATCATCATATAATATATCTTATTAGACGCTGTATGCCCTTTTAGGGTTGAGCGTCTATAAACAAAATATCCATCCATCCATTTTTACCGCCGAAGCCAAGGCAATAGATATTGCACTTTACCATATCAGAGATCAGTCTGAAAAACAGTTTATCATTTATTCAGATTCTCTTTCTGTATTAAAATCTCTTAAAGATTTACACCATACAAACCCATTAATTCAGCAAATTCTTAAAAAATATTATCTTTCCGCTTCAAAAGAAATTGTATTTTGTTGGCTTCCCAGCCACGTTAATATTCGTGGAAATGAATTAGCAGATTCAGAAGCCAAATCTGCATTATCCTTAGTAATAACCAATTTCAAAATTCCTCACTCCGACTTTAAATCAAACGTCTGTCAATACATCAACAACAAATGTCAGTCTGTTTGGGAAACACAAACTTATAACAAATTAAATGAAATCAAACCAAATTTTAACAGCAAATGCACATTTTCTAATCTCAGCAGAAAAGAACAAACAAAAATCACGAGATGTAACTTGGACACACTAGAATTACTCATTCTTATATTTTAAACAATGAACAAGCTCCATTCTGCATTCCTTGTAATGAACCTTTCACAGGTTCATTACAGTCAAACATTTTCTTATCACTTGTGCTGAATTTAATCACATTCGCACAAAGTATTTTAATATAAAAACTATAAAGGAACTTTTTGATATGCCAACTCAGAAAATACTCGACTTTCTTAAAGAGATCGGACTTTTTAATAAAATATGATCAGTATTTTTAATCACTTAAAATCATTGATACTTTATCTCTTTAAAATAAATACATCAATCCTAGATATTTTTAAATTTCTCATTAAATAAAATCATCATATAACATAAAACTTATTAGACGCTATATGGCCTTTTAGGGTTGAGCGTCTATAAACAAAATATCCATCCATCCATCCTATCAAGCGCAGATTCGGTCTAGTCGGTGTCTTCATTTTTCGGGAATGATGTGGCTATAAAGGACGCTGATCAGACTGCAGTATATTCAGTCTGATCGGTTCTTTATGGCAGACGCAAAATATAGGGGGACTTGTGAACCGAGCAGAGCCGGACTTACCGATGAGCACATAGGAGCATCGCGATTATCATCAAATTCGCGACATGAAGGCATACACGCATGACAGACACGCATATAGGTAATTTATGCCCTCTTCGCGAAAGACGGCACGGAATATGGGCAAATAGACGCTTAGAGGACCAAGCCTGCCCAGTGTACGTGCAGTCTAAAATAACCTTTATTGTTAAATTTTAAAACGCATAAATTGCAAGCATTCGCGGTTGCATAGGACCGGCCAACATAATTTAGTAAAGTTAAAATCATTAATTTGTAAATATTTTTTCGTCTGCTCAAATTTTTTGCCCTGATACGGCAGACGAAATATACCGTAAAGCTGTATGTATTATATGATATGTTAGGGGTTGACATTTATTAGTGAATGACATTTGGGTCAACAGTACAAATGTCGGGTCCCAAATACTAGAAGGTTGAAATGTCATAATGATGGGTTGACAATCGAAATGTCAGTTTAGCCATGGGCATTTGATGTGTCATGACCCTGATATGAAATGTCCTGATCGCAGGTAGAGCGGATGAAAATGTCTATGCTCTGGTTGCTATCTGTGTGCATTTCAAATGTCATGTCCCTAATTTTATTTATTACTGTTATGTCAATTATTGTAGTAATATGGAGTTTTCCATATGACGTCGAGAAGCGACGCTGCCGAGAGATATATGACGTCGAGAAGCGACGCTGCCGAGAGCTGGTAATAACTAGCTGTCGACTACGCCGACGTCGACAATTGGATTGAAGCCGCGGATGAATCACGGCGACGTCGAGGATTCAGCTGCGACGCCAATGACGTCACACCATCCGGCGACGTATAGCGTCATTGTTGATTGAATATATATATGTAGTCCTGCCCGTGACCACCCGGGCCCTCGAAATAGGTGGCTGCCTTCCGCTTCTGTGGCAGTTGGGTAAAACCCCTAACATAACAGAGCAACCGTCCGTTCAACCGGTATAATTCCAGACTATAAAATTAAATTTATTGAAATGCATCTTAAATTGGAAAAAAACAAATTTCGCGAGATCTATCCTTTTAAACCTTTCCTATCTCATGTTACTAACATGCTTCATTTGTTTGTGTATCATTCTGTGCCCGTGGGTCGCACATGGGACGAAGATTATAACCTCATCTGTATTTAACATATGTTTTTGTCTTGTGTTTGTGTCATTTTTCCGAACTCTAGCATTCTCCACATTAAAAAAATAAGATGCATTTAATATTGTTAGATAAAAAACTAAACGTTTTTCAAGGTATGAAAGCTACATATCATTTGAAAGCTACATATCATCTAACACATCTTGTTTGTTTGACTCTCTTTAAAAATGAATCCAAAACAAATCCTTCTTTCTTTAATAAACTGTTTATTTTAAATATGGATCTCCTAATTTATATTAAAAATAACCTTTCAATTTCCCAGACGTTTTCGGCCTCCCTTGTCTGTAGGGAATAAAATTTACAGATCACTTTCCTTCTGTAGTGGATGGGGTGTAATCCCCTATTAAAACAGGAACCACCTGTTTGCCGTGGGTGGCGTCTCGTATGCTGGGAGAGGGGAACCTGATGATTGAGGAAAGCCCAGGGATCTCCAGCTTTTCAACACATCATTTTGGCCCTTATTTCAGATAGAAGAGCGGTCTGGGTTAGATCCGGCCTGGATCAATCGGCTCAGTCGTGCCAAGCTCTAGAAGCGCACAACTTGTTCTTAGCTTCTTTCTCTCTTTCATACGTATCTTTATGGTACCAAACCGGGCTTATTTTTCTCATGTTCCTCTAACTTTAAGTGAGTTTCAATGGGCGGCGGCTGAAGGGTCAATTGGTGGGCTTGTATTGGGGCTTTGGCGGAAACCTCTGTGAGTGGAGGCTGTGGATAGGGGGATGAACTCAACTGTTCATAAATTTTTCTATGGAAATTTAGATGAATAGGTGGGAAATCATCTAAGCATGAGGCCGAGCTGAAGACTCTGATCTTGACACCGAGTATAATAGCAATGTAGCCTTGACGTTAGAAATAGGAGATCCATTTCTGTTAAACGTCCCCTTGTAGGGCTCCATGGAGGGTGGGGCGCATAGCTATCGAATCAAAAATTTCATCACCATGGCATCTCGAAAACGATTTCTGGCGTTCGACTCTTCGGAGGACGACACGCAACCGACTACTTTTACTTTCAAAGCAAATGAGAACTTCGCTAAATTTTTAGTGATTTCGAGTAAGGAAGACAAACCAATTACTTCACTGTCTCCTTTCATCATAGAAAAGCAAATAGAATCTTTAATAGGCACTCCAAAAAATGTAAAAAAAATTAAAAAATGGAACTCTTTTGGTCGAAACTAACAGAAAATCTCAAACTGATAATCTCTTGAAAATTACAAAATTCTTTAACATTAATGTCTCTGTCACGGAACATAAAACTCTAAACAGTTGCAAAGGTATTATCCGTGACAGGATGCTAAAACATGAAACTGAAGAAAATATCACAGAATATCTTAACACACAAGGAGTAACAGCTTGCAAACGTTTTAAAATTAAAAAAGATGGAAACTTTATAGAAACAAATACACTTTTACTAACTTTCAACACCACAACTTTACCGAAATCACTAAAAATCTTTTGCCGAATTATACCGGTTGAAGTCTACATTCCAAATCCTCTGCGGTGTTTCAACTGTCAGAGGTTTGGACATCATGAAAACGGCTGTCCGGAAGCACCTGGATCAGTATGTGAAAAATGTGGTATGGGTGAATTTGATCACCCTACAAATGCTTGTAAAAATGAAGCCAAGTGTGTGAACTGTCACAAAAACCATCAATCAAAATCAAATCAGTGTGAAATTTGGAAAAAAGAGAAAGAAATCATGAAAATTAAAGTAACACAAAAAATCACTTATTTGGAAGCCAAAAAGATTCAAGAAAATCAACCTGAAATCACCTTTGCAAAAGTTGTTCAATCCCTAAACACTAAACCTGAAACCAAAGAAAGTTCTACCCAGTTTAACGAAAAAGATTCTGTCATCAAAGCAAATTCAAAAGTTATTACTCCTACTGTTAAACCTAAACCTAAACCCACATCTACTCATCAGTCTAGACCACCAACAAAATCTCAAAACAGTTCACAAACACAGCCGACTAAAACAAGTGGATCACAACAGAGATCCAGGTCCAGGACAGCTGACCAGAAAGAAAAAAATGGAAAAGAAAAAGATAAAGATAAAGCACCAAATCCATATAGTAAAGGGGCGTCGGCCGATCCGATCAAGTTGGTCAATCGGTTCGATTCCCTTGAGAACATGGAGTTAGAGACTGACTCCTCCATGTTCTTGCAGTCTCAGAGAAAACAAAAGGATTAAGTTCCTTATTTTCAAATCATCTCTCCATTCATCATGGATAAAAAATCAATTATTCAGTGGAACTGTCGAGGACTAAAAGCAAATTATAACGAAATTTTAATTTTAACAACACTACTTTCTCCGACTGTCTTTTGTCTCCAGGAAACCTTTTTAAAGAATACAGATAATATTAATTTTAAAAATTATAGTTTATATAATCATATCGCAACTGAAAATCAGAAAGCCTCAGGAGGCTCATCTATCCTTGTAAAATCAAATGTTCCTCATAGACAGATAGATATAAATAGTAATTTACAAGCTGTTGCTGTAAATGTCACTCTGTCTAAACCCATAACAATTTGTTCTCTATATCTCCCTCCACACTGTAAATTTTCTAAACACGATTTAGAAAATCTTATAAACCAGTTACCTCGTCCTTATTTATTATTAGGTGACTTTAATAGTCACAGCAAACTATGGGGTTGTCTGGATACAAATGACAAAGGAGAAATAATAGAAAATTTTATTGCAGAAAATGATCTATGTTTATTTAACGATAAACAACCAACTTATCTTCATTCTCCTACAAGAAATTATTTTGCTTTAGATTTGTCTATATGCTCTCCAAATATTTACTTAGATTTTGATTGGTCAGTTTTAGATGACCTTCATGGGAGCGATCATTTTCCAATTAAAATTGAAGAAATTGAATCGACAAATGAAGACCATCATTCCCGATGGAATTTGAATAAAGCAAACTGGGAGAATTTTATGGAGCTATGTAATGAAAAATTAAATCCTGAAATGTTTAAAACAGCAGATGATATACAAGCTTTTACTGATACATTAATTCATGTAGCCGAAAAATGTATTCCAAAGTCCTCGACACGTTCAAAAAGAAATAGACCTTGGTTTAATAAAGATGTTAAAAATTCAATAAATAAAAGAAAATCTGCCTTACGAAAGTTTAATAGGCAGCCAACAAAAGAAAATCTTATCCATGCCAAACAAATGCGAGCAAAAGCTCGCAAGACTATAAAAACGGCTAAAAGAACATCTTGGCAGCAATATGTCTCCAAACTTAATTCTAGAACTCCAGCAAAGAAGATATGGGACATGATTCGAAAAATTACTGGCAAAAATAAAAATAACAAGCATGTCCATATTAAATCAAATGGAAATATATGCTCAACGACTAAAGATATTTCCAATGCACTAGGAGAGAATTTTCAGAAAAACTCTTCTAGTGCAAATTATTCCGAAACCTTTCAAAACATAAAACAGGAACAAGAGAAAGAGCATCTAAATTTTACGTCACTAAATCATGAAAAATATAATGTACCATTCACAGCTTCAGAATTATCAGATGCTCTTAATAAATCTCACGATACAGCTGCTGGTCCTGATGACATCCATTATCAAATTCTTAAACATTTACCCGATAACGCTTTAAAAACTTTATTAAATATTTTAAATGATATTTGGATCACTGGAAAATTTCCAAAAGACTGGAGTAAAGCAACGATTATACCTATACCAAAACCAAATAAAGATCATACTGAAGCTACTAACTATAGACCTATTGCTTTGACAAGTTGTTTGTGTAAAACAATGGAGAGAATGATTAATGATAGACTGGTTTGGTTCTTAGAATCAAACCAGCTTATAACAAAATATCAAGCTGGATTCAGAAAAAATAACTGTACAAACGATCATTTGATTCGTTTGGAATCTTTTATTCGTGATGCCTTTGTTAAAAAAGAACATGTCGTAGCTGTATTTTTTGACTTAGAAAAAGCTTACGATACTACCTGGAAACATGGCATCATGAAAGATTTACATAAATTAGGCCTTAAAGGCCGATTACCACTTTTTATTCAAAACTTTTTATCAGATCGAACATTTAATGTTCGAATAGGTAATACGTTATCGGACATATTTAAACAAGAACAAGGTGTACCACAGGGAAGCATTTCATCACCTACCTTGTTTGGCATTAAAATTAACGATATTGTTAAATGTGTGAAAGACCTTGATTGTTCACTTTTTGTTGACGATTTTGGAATATTTATTAGATCGAAAAATATGGAAACCATTGAATTCAAACTACAACGATGTTTAAACAATATAGAAGATTGGGCAACAGAAAATGGTTTCAAATTTTCAAAAACAAAAACTCAGTGCGTTCATTTTTGTCAGATACGTCAGCTACATTTAGATCCTCATCTCACCATATACGGTAGTCCAATTCCAGTCGTCAGTGAAGCAAAATTCCTGGGTCTTTTGTTCGATAACAAATTATCTTTTATACCACACATCAAAGCTTTAAAAGCTAAATGTTTAAAAGCTCTTGATATTCTTAAAGTTCTCTCCAGTTCCGACTGGGGAGGAGATCGTACTGTTCTTTTAAATCTCTATAGATCTTTAATTCGATCTAAATTGGATTATGGATCCATAGTTTATGGATCCGCAAGAAAATCTTATTTGAAATCTTTGGATACTATTCATCACCAAGGTTTACGTCTGGCTCTAGGGGCTTTTCGTACTTCCCCCGTCGAAAGTTTATACGCTGAATCAAATGAACCATCATTGTATATAAGAAGAGAGAAATTGTCTCTTCAATATGTTACTAAATTAGCCGCCAATCCACGTAATTCAGCCTATGATTGTGTTTTTAATCCTAAATATGAAAGATTTTACAACAACAAACCAACGGCTATTAAACCCCTAGGCCTGAGAATACAACCGTTACTTGAAGAGGCCAATATCAATATTAAAAATGTTCAGCATTTTTCTTTTCCATCAAAAGAGCCATGGACGTTAAACCCTCCAAAGATTATTTTAGACCTTCATAAAAATAAAAAAACAGAAGTCGAGTCGCATATTTTTAAGAATGAATTTTTAGAAATCAAATCAAATTATAAACATTACCTGTCAATTTATACAGATGGTTCGAAACAAGATGAGAAAGTTGCTTGTTCTGTTATTAGTCCAAATTTTACTGACAGTATCAGATTACCTGATAATAGCTCCATTTTTACCGCCGAAGCCAAGGCAATAGATATTGCACTTTACCATATCAGAGATCAGTCTGAAAAACAGTTTATCATTTATTCAGATTCTCTTTCTGTATTAAAATCTCTTAAAGATTTACACCATACAAACCCATTAATTCAGCAAATTCTTAAAAAATATTATTATCTTTCCGCTTCAAAAGAAATTGTATTTTGTTGGCTTCCCAGCCACGTTAATATTCGTGGAAATGAATTAGCAGATTCAGAAGCCAAATCTGCATTATCCTTAGTAATAACCAATTTCAAAATTCCTCACTCCGACTTTAAATCAAACGTCTGTCAATACATCAACAACAAATGTCAGTCTGTTTGGGAAACACAAACTTATAATAAATTAAATGAAATCAAACCAAATTTTAACAGCAAATGCACATTCTCTAATCTCAGCAGAAAAGAACAAACAAAAATCACGAGATGTAGACTTGGACACACTAGAATTACTCATTCTTATATTTTAAACAATGAACAAGCTCCATTCTGCATTCCTTGTAATGAACCTTTCACAGTCAAACATTTTCTTATCACTTGTGCTGAATTTAATCACATTCGCACAAAGTATTTTAATATAAAAACTATAAAGGAACTTTTTGATATGCCAACTCAGAAAATACTCGACTTTCTTAAAGAGATCGGACTTTTTAATAAAATATGATCAGTAGTTTTAATCACTTAAAATCATTGATACTTTATCTCTTTAAAATAAATACATCAATCCTAGATATTTTTAAATTTCTCATTAAATAAAATCATCATATAACATAAAACTTATTAGACGCTATATGCCCTTTTAGGGTTGAGCGTCTATAAACAAAATATCCATCCATCCATCGAATAGGTAATACGTTATCGGACATATTTAAACAAGAACAAGGTGTACCACAGGGAAGCATTTTATCACCTACCTTGTTTGGCATTAAAATTAACGATATTGTTAAATGTGTGAAAGACCTTGATTGTTCACTTTTTGTTGACGATTTTGGAATATTTATTAGATCGAAAAATATGGAAACCATTGAATTCAAACTACAACGATGTTTAAACAATATAGAAGATTGGGCAACAGAAAATGGTTTCAAATTTTCAAAAACAAAAACTCAATGCGTTCATTTTTGTCAGATACGTCAGCTACATTTAGATCCTCATCTCACCATATACGGTAGTCCCATTCCAGTCGTCAGTGAAGCAAAATTCCTGGGTCTTTTGTTCGATAACAAATTATCTTTTATACCACACATCAAAGCTTTGAAAGCTAAATGTTTAAAAGCTCTTGATATTCTTAAAGTTCTCTCCAGTTCCGACTGGGGAGGAGATCGTACTGTCCTTTTAAATCTCTATAGATCTTTAATTAGATCTAAATTGGATTATGGATCCATAGTTTATGGATCCGCAAGAAAATCTTATTTGAAATCTTTGGATACTATTCATCACCAAGGTTTACGTCTGGCTCTAGGGGCTTTTCGTACTTCCCCCGTCGAAAGTTTATACGCTGAATCAAATGAACCATCATTGTATATAAGAAGAGAGAAATTGTCTCTTCAATATGTTACTAAATTAGCCGCCAATCCACGTAATTCAGCTCATGATTGTGTTTTTAACCCTAAATATGAAAGATTTTACAATAATAAACCAACAGCTATTAAACCCCTTGGCCTGAGAATACAACCGTTACTTGAAGAGGCCAATATCAATATTAAAAATGTTCAGCATTTTTCTTTTCCATCAAAAGAGCCATGGACGTTAAACCCTCCAAAGATTATTTTAGACCTTCATAAAAATAAAAAAACAGAAGTCGAGTCGCATATTTTTAAGAATGAATTTTTAGAAATCAAATCAAATTATAAACATTACCTGTCAATTTATACAGATGGTTCGAAACAAGATGAGAAAGTTGCTTGTTCTGTTATTAGTCCAAATTTTACTGACAGTATCAGATTACCTGATAATAGCTCCATTTTTACCGCCGAAGCCAAGGCAATTGATATTGCACTTTACCATATCAGAGATCAGTCTGAAAAACAGTTTATCATTTATTCAGATTCTCTTTCTGTATTAAAATCTCTTAAAGATTTACACCATAGAAACCCATTAATTCAGCAAATTCTTAAAAAATATTATTATCTTTCCGCTTCAAAAGAAATTGTATTTTGTTGGCTTCCCAGCCACGTTAATATTCGTGGAAATGAATTAGCAGATTCAGAAGCCAAATATGCATTATCCTTAGTAATAACCAATTTCAAAATTCCTCACTCCGACTTTAAATCAAACGTCTGTCAATACATCAACAACAAATGTCAGTCTGTTTGGGAAACACAAACTTATAATAAATTAAATGAAATCAAACCAAATTTTAACAGCAAATGCACATTCTCTAATCTCAGCAGAAAAGAACAAACAAAAATCACGAGATGTAGACTTGGACACACTAGAATTACTCATTCTTATATTTTAAACAATGAACAAGCTCCATTCTGCATTCCTTGTAACGAACCTTTTACGGTCAAACATTTTCTTGTCACTTGTGCTGAATTTAATTATATTCGCACAAAGTATTTTAATGTAAAAAATATAAAGGAACTTTTTAATATGCCAACTCAAAAAATACTCGATTTTCTGAAAGAGATCGGACTTTTTAATAAAATATGATCTGTATTTTAATAACATAAAATCATTGATACTTTATCTTTTTAAAATGAACTCATCAATCCTAGATATTTTTAATTTCTCATTAAATAAAATCATCATATAATATATCTTATTAGACGCTATATGCCCTTTTAGGGTTGAGCGTCTATTAACAAAATATCCATCCATCCATCCTTGTAATGAACCTTTCACAGTCAAACATTTTCTTATCACTTGTGCTGAATTTAATCACATTCGCACAAAGTATTTTAATATAAAAACTATAAAGGAACTTTTTGATATGCCAACTCAGAAAATACTCGACTTTCTTAAAGAGATCGGACTTTTTAATAAAATATGATCAGTATTTTTAATCACTTAAAATCATTGATACTTTATCTCTTTAAAATAAATACATCAATCCTAGATATTTTTAAATTTCTCATTAAATAAAATCATCATATAACATAAAACTTATTAGACGCTATATGCCCTTTTAGGGTTGAGCGTCTATAAACAAAATATCCATCCATCCATCCATCCGACTGGGGAGGAGATCGTACTGTTCTTTTAAATCTTTATAGATCTTTAATTAGATCTAAATTGGATTATGGATCCATAGTTTATGGATCCGCAAGAAAATCTTATTTGAAATCTTTGGATACTATTCATCACCAAGGTTTACGTCTGGCTCTAGGGGCTTTTCGTACTTCCCCCGTCGAAAGTTTATACGCTGAATCAAATGAACCATCATTGTATATAAGAAGAGAGAAATTGTTTCTTCAATATGTTACTAAATTAGCCGCCAATCCACGTAATTCAGCCTATGATTGTGTTTTTAATCCTAAATATGAAAGATTTTACAACAACAAACCAACGGCTATTAAACCCCTAGGCCTGAGAATACAACCGTTACTTGAAGAGGCCAATATCAATATTAAAAATGTTCAGCATTTTTCTTTTCCATCAAAAGAGCCATGGACGTTAAACCCTCCAAAGATTATTTTAGACCTTCATAAAAATAAAAAAACAGAAGTCGAGTCGCATATTTTTAAGAATGAATTTTTAGAAATCAAATCAGATTATAAACATTACCTGTCAATTTATACAGATGGTTCGAAACAAGATGAGAAAGTTGCTTGTTCTGTTATTAGTCCAAATTTTACTGACAGTATCAGATTACCTGATAATAGCTCCATTTTTACCGCCGAAGCCAAGGCAATAGATATTGCACTTTACCATATCAGAGATCAGTCTGAAAAACAGTTTATCATTTATTCAGATTCTCTTTCTGTATTAAAATCTCTTAAAGATTTACACCATACAAACCCATTAATTCAGCAAATTCTTAAAAAATATTATTATCTTTCCGCTTCAAAAGAAATTGTATTTTGTTGGCTTCCCAGCCACGTTAATATTCGTGGAAATGAATTAGCAGATTCAGAAGCCAAATCTGCATTATCCTTAGTAATAACCAATTTCAAAATTCCTCACTCCGACTTTAAATCAAACGTCTGTCAATACATCAACAACAAATGTCAGTCTGTTTGGGAAACACAAACTTATAATAAATTAAATGAAATCAAACCAAATTTTAACAGCAAATGCACATTCTCTAATCTCAGCAGAAAAGAACAAACAAAAATCACGAGATGTAGACTTGGACACACTAGAATTACTCATTCTTATATTTTAAACAATGAACAAGCTCCATTCTGCATTCCTTGTAATGAACCTTTCACAGTCAAACATTTTCTTATCACTTGTGCTGAATTTAATCACATTCGCACAAAGTATTTTAATATAAAAACTATAAAGGAACTTTTTGATATGCCAACTCAGAAAATACTCGACTTTCTTAAAGAGATCGGACTTTTTAATAAAATATGATCAGTATTTTTAATAACTTAAAATCATTGATACTTTATCTCTTTAAAATAAATACATCAATCCTAGATATTTTTAAATTTCTCATTAAATAAAATCATCATATAACATAAAACTTATTAGACGCTATATGCCCTTTTAGGGTTGAGCGTCTATAAACAAAATATCCATCCATCCATCCATCAATCCTAGATATTTTTAATTTCTCATTAAATAAAATCATCATATAATATTCATCTTATTAGGTCCCGTGCTGGTCCCGGGCTTAGAATAGGCCAGACGTACCCTCTGCGTGACGTACGAGCCGGCTAAAAGAGGCCGCCCGTGACCACCCGGGCCCTCGAAATAGGTGGCTGCCTTCCGCTTCTGTGGCAGTTGGGTAAAACCCCTAACATAACAGAGCAACCGTCCGTTCAACCGGTATAATTCCAGAATATAAAATTCATTTATTGAAATGCATCTTAAATTGGAAAAAACAAATTTCGCGAGATCTATCCTTTTAAACCTTTCCTATCTCATGTTACTAACATGCTTCATTTGTTTGTGTATCATTCTGTGCCCGTGGGTCGCACATGGGACGAAGATTATAACCTCATCTGTATTTAACATATGTGTTTGTCTTGTGTTTGTGTCATTTTTCCGAACTCTAGCATTCTCCACATTAAAAAATAAGATGCATTTAATATTGTTAGATAAAAAAACTAAACGTTTTTCAAGGTATGAAAGCTACATATCATTTGAAAGCTACATATCATCTAACACAGCTTGTTTGTTTGACTCTACTAAAAATGAATCCAAAATGAATCCTCTTTCTTTAATAAACTGTTTATTTTAAATATGGATCTCCTAATTTATATTAAAAATAACCTTTCAATTTCCCAGACGTTTTCGGCCTCCCTTGTCTGTAGGGAATAAAATCTACAGATCACTTTCCTTCTGTAGTGGATAGGGTGTAATCCCCTATTAAAACAGGAACCACCTGTTTGCCGTGGGTGGCGTCTCGTATGCTGGGAGAGGGGAACCTGATGATTGAGGAAAGCCCAGGGATCTCCAGCTTTTCAACACATCATTTTGGCCCTTATTTCAGATAGAAGAGCGGTCTGGGTTAGATCCGGCCTGGATCAATCGGCTCAGTCGTGCCAAGCTCTAGAAGCGCACAACTTGTTCTTAGCTTCTTTCTCTCTTTCATACGTATCTTTATGGTACCAAACCGGGCTTATTTTTCTCATGTTCCTCTAACTTTAAGTGAGTTTCAATGGGCGGCGGCTGAAGGGTCAATTGGTGGGCTTGTATTGGGGCTTTGGCGGAAACCTCTGTGAGTGGAGGCTGTGGATAGGGGGATGAACTCAACTGTTCATAAATTTTTCTATGGAAATTTAGATGAATAGGTGGGAAATCATCTAAGCATGAGGCCGAGCTGAAGACTCTGATCTTGACACCGAGTATAATAGCAATGTAGCCTTGACGTTAGAAATAGGAGATCCATTTCTGTTAAACGTCCCCTTGTAGGGCTCCATGGAGGGTGGGGCGCATAGCTATCGAATCAAAAATTTCATCACCATGGCATCTCGAAAACGATTTCTGGCGTTCGACTCTTCGGAGGACGACACGCAACCGACTACATTTACATTCAAAGCTAATGAGAACTTCGCTAAATTTTTAGTGATTTCGAGTAAAGAGGACAAACCTATTACTTCACTGTCACCTTTCATTATAGAAAAGCAAATAGAATCAATTATAGGCACTCCAAAAAATGTAAAAAAATTAAAAAATGGAACTCTTTTGGTCGAAACTAACAGAAAATCTCAAACTGATAATCTCTTGAAAATTACAAAATTCTTTAACATTAATGTCTCTGTCACGGAACATAAAACTCTAAACAGTTGCAAAGGTATTATCCGTGACAGAATGCTAAAACATGAAACTGAAGAAAATATCACAGAATATCTTAACACACAAGGAGTAACAGCTTGCAAACGCTTTAAAATTAAAAAAGATGGAAACTTTATAGAAACAAATACACTTTTACTAACTTTCAACACCACAACTTTACCGAAATCACTAAAAATATTTTACCGAATTATACCGGTTGAAGTTTACATTCCAAATCCTCTGCGGTGTTTCAACTGTCAGAGGTTTGGACATCATGAAAACGGCTGTCCGGAAGCACCTGGATCAGTATGTGAAAAATGTGGTATGGGTGAATTTGATCACCCTACAAATGCTTGTAAAAATGAAGCCAAGTGTGTGAACTGTCACAAAAACCATCAATCAAAATCAAATCAGTGTGAAATTTGGAAAAAAGAGAAAGAAATCATGAAAATTAAAGTTACACAAAAAATCACTTATTTGGAAGCCAAAAAGATTCAAGAAAATCAACCTGAAATCACCTTTGCAAAAGTTGTTCAATCCCTAAACACTAAACCTGAAACCAAAGAAAGTTCTACCCAGTTTAACGAAAAAGATTCTGTCATCAAAGCAAATTCAAAAGTTATTACTCCTACTGTAAAACCTAAACCTAAACCCACATCTACCCATCAGTCTAGACCACCAACAAAATCTCAAAACAGTTCACAAACACAGCCGACTAAAACAAGTGGATCACAACAGAGATCCAGGTCCAGGACAGCTGACCAGAAAGAAAAAAATGGAAAAGAAAAAGATAAAGATAAAGCACCAAATCCATATAGTAAAGGGGCGTCGGCCGATCCGATCAAGTTGGTCAATCGGTTCGATTCCCTTGAGAACATGGAGTTAGAGACTGACTCCTCCATGTTCTTGCAGTCTCAGAGAAAACAAAAGGATTAAGTTCCTTATTTTCAAATCATCTCTCCATTCATCATGGATAAAAAATCAATTATTCAGTGGAACTGTCGAGGACTAAAAGCAAATTATAACGAAATTTTAATCTTAACAACACTACTTTCTCCGACTGTCTTTTGTCTCCAGGAAACCTTTTTAAAGAATACAGATAATATTAATTTTAAAAATTACAGTTTATATAATCATATCGCAACTGAAAATCAGAAAGCCTCAGGAGGCTCATCTATCCTTGTAAAATCAAATGTTCCTCATAGACAGATAGATATAAATAGTAATTTACAAGCTGTTGCTGTAAATGTCACTCTGTCTAAATCCATAACAATTTGTTCTCTATATCTCCCTCCACACTGTAAATTTTCTAAACACGATTTAGAAAATCTTATAAACCAGTTACCTCGTCCTTATTTATTATTAGGTGACTTTAATAGTCACAGCAAACTATGGGGTTGTCTGGATACAAATGACAAAGGAGAAATAATAGAAAATTTTATTGCAGAAAATGATCTATGTTTATTTAACGATAAACAACCAACTTATCTTCATTCTCCTACAAGAAATTATTTTGCTTTAGATTTGTCTATATGCTCTCCAAATATTTACTTAGATTTTGATTGGTCAGTTTTAGATGACCTTCATGGGAGCGATCATTTTCCAATTAAAATTGAAGAAATTGAATCGACAAATGAAGACCATCATTCCCGATGGAATTTGAATAAAGCAAACTGGGAGAATTTTATAGAGCTATGTAATGAAAAATTAAATCCTGAAATGTTTAAAACAGCAGATGATATACAAGCTTTTACTGATACATTAATTCATGTAGCCGAAAAATGTATTCCAAAGTCCTCGACACGTTCAAAAAGAAATAGACCTTGGTTTAATAAAGATGTTAAAAATTCAATAAATAAAAGAAAATCTGCCTTACGAAAGTTCAATAGGCAGCCAACAAAAGAAAATCTAATCCATGCCAAACAAATGCGAGCAAAAGCTCGCAAGACAATAAAAACGGCTAGAAGAACATCTTGGCAGCAATACGTCTCCAAACTTAATTCTAGAACTCCAGCAAAGAAAATATGGGACATGATTCGAAAAATTACTGGCAAAAATAAAAATAACAAACATGTCCATATTAAATCAAATGGAAATATATGCTCAACGACTAAAGATATTTCCAATGCACTAGGAGAGAATTTTCAGAAAAACTCTTCTAGTGCAAACTATTCCGAAACCTTTCAAAACATAAAACAGGAACGAGAGAAAGAGCATCTAAATTTTACGTCACTAAATCATGAAAAATATAATGTACCATTCACAGCTTCAGAATTATTAGATGCTCTTCATAAATCTCACGATACAGCTGCTGGTCCTGATGACATTCATTATCAAATTCTTAAACATTTACCCGATAACGCTTTAAAAACTTTATTAAATATTTTAAATGATATTTGGATCACTGGAAAATTTCCAAAAGACTGGAGTAAAGCAACGATTATACCTATACCAAAACCAAATAAAGATCATACTGAAGCTACTAACTATAGACCTATTGCTTTGACAAGTTGTTTGTGTAAAACAATGGAGAGAATGATTAATGATAGACTGGTTTGGTTCTTAGAATCAAACCAGCTTATAACGAAATATCAAGCTGG
This sequence comes from Anodontia alba, assembly GCA_964016985.1. Lineage (NCBI taxonomy): Eukaryota > Metazoa > Mollusca > Bivalvia > Lucinida > Lucinidae > Anodontia > Anodontia alba. The sequence goes on from OZ024825.1 coordinate 61,862,487, forward strand.
ATTCAGAAAAAATAACTGTACAAACGATCATTTGATTCGTTTGGAATCCTTTATTCGTGATGCCTTTATTAAAAAAGAACATGTCGTAGCTGTATTTTTTGATCTTGAAAAAGCTTACGATACTACATGGAAACATGGCATCATGAAAGATTTACATAAATTAGGCCTTAAAGGCCGATTACCACTTTTTATTCAAAATTTTTTATCAGATCGAACATTTAATGTTCGAATAGGTAATACGTTATCGGACATATTTAAACAAGAACAAGGTGTACCACAGGGAAGCATTTTATCACCTACCTTGTTTGGCATTAAAATTAACGATATTGTTAAATGTGTGAAAGACCTTGATTGTTCACTTTTTGTTGACGATTTTGGAATATTTATTAGATCGAAAAATATGGAAACCATTGAATTCAAACTACAACGATGTTTAAACAATATAGAAGATTGGGCAACAGAAAATGGTTTCAAATTTTCAAAAACAAAAACTCAATGCGTTCATTTTTGTCAGATACGTCAGCTACATTTAGATCCTCATCTCACCATATACGGTAGTCCAATTCCAGTCGTCAGTGAAGCAAAATTCCTGGGTCTTTTGTTCGATAACAAATTATCTTTTATACCACACATCAAAGCTTTAAAAGCTAAATGTCTTAAAGCACTTGATATTCTTAAAGTTCTCTCCAGTTCCGACTGGGGAGGAGATCGTACTGTACTTTTAAATCTTTATAGATCTTTAATTAGATCTAAACTGGATTATGGATCCATAGTTTATGGATCCGCTAGAAAATCTTATTTGAAATCTTTGGATACTATTCATCATCAAGGTTTACGTCTGGCTCTAGGGGCTTTTCGTACTTCCCCCGTCGAAAGTTTATACGCTGAATCAAATGAACCATCATTGTATATAAGAAGAGAGAAATTGTCTCTTCAATATGTTACTAAATTAGCCGCCAATCCACGTAATTCAGCTCATGATTGTGTTTTTAACCCTAAATATGAAAGATTTTACAATAATAAACCAACAGCTATTAAACCCCTTGGCCTGAGAATACAACCGTTACTTCAAGAGGCCAATATCAATATTAAAAATGTTCAGCATTTTTCTTTTCCATCGAAAGAGCCATGGACGTTAAACCCTCCAAAGATTATTTTAGACCTTCATAAAAATAAAAAAACAGAAGTCGAGTCGCATATTTTTAAGAATGAATTTTTAGAAATCAAATCAAATTATAAACACTACCTGTCAATTTATACAGATGGTTCGAAACAAGATGAGAAAGTTGCTTGTTCTGTTATTAGTCCAAATTTTACTGACAGTATCAGATTACCTGATAATAGCTCCATTTTTACCGCCGAAGCCAAGGCAATTGATACTGCACTTTACCATATCAGAGATCAGTCTGAAAAACAGTTTATCATTTATTCAGATTCTCTTTCTGTATTAAAATCTCTTAAAGATTTACACCATAGAAACCCATTAATTCAGCAAATTCTTAAAAAATATTATTATCTTTCCGCTTCAAAAGAAATTGTATTTTGTTGGCTTCCCAGCCACGTTAATATTCGTGGAAATGAATTAGCAGATTCAGAAGCCAAATCTGCATTATCCTTAGTAATAACCAATTTCAAAATTCCTCACTCCGACTTTAAATCAAACGTCTGTCAATACATCAACAACAAATGTCAGTCTGTTTGGGAAACACAAACTTCTAATAAATTAAATGAAATCAAACCAAATTTTAACAGCAAATGCACATTCTCTAATCTCAGCAGAAAAGAACAAACAAAAATCACGAGATGTAGACTTGGACACACTAGAATTACTCATTCTTATATTTTAAACAATGAACAAGCTCCATTCTGCATTCCTTGTAACGAACTTTTTACGGTCAAACATTTTCTTGTCACTTGTGCTGAATTTAATTATATTCGCACAAAGTATTTTAATGTAAAAAATATAAAGGAACTTTTTAATATGCCAACTCAAAAAATACTCGATTTTCTGAAAGAGATCGGACTTTTTAATAAAATATGATCTGTATTTTAATAACATAAAATCATTGATACTTTATCTTTTTAAAATGAAGTCATCAATCCTAGATATTTTTAATTTCTCTTTAAATAAAATCATCATATAATATACATCTTATTAGACGCTATATGCCCTTTTAGGGTTGAGCGTCTATAAACAAAATATCCATCCATCCATCATCTTATTAGACGCTATATGCCCTTTTAGGGTTGAGCGTCTATAAACAAAATATCCATCCATCCATCCATCCATCCATCCATATATGTAGTCATACGGCAAGCTTCATCATATGGTGGTGTAATTCTATCTAGTAGTTGTTATGTTGTTGTTATGTTCTTTTTTTTTTTTTATTGTAGCCCTTCATTCAGATTACTTCATACAGGCCCTTAGAGCCTGAACAACAGAGATGTGTTGTTAGTAGACGCCCATAGAGGCGAAGTTGTCCTGGTGATGTTCACGGCCGCAAAGGCGCCAACTCACCTAGAAATTTCTGTCAACTAAGAATTAAAGGAAATATGAAATTATAATTAATATAAACAGGAGCCTTGAAGGAAATATGAAAAATAATTAATATAAACAGGATCCTTAAAGGAAATAACTAGTATGTTATAAAGTGTAAAAGTATGTATAAAGTGAAAAGGGCCCGTATTAATATATAAAAAATTCGGAAGATAAACCAGCATATTCTCTTCGCATCGGCCCAGGGTTCAGCACACTTGGGTGCAATCGTATTGATATTGTTAAACAATTTGGCTAACCTACCAAGTTAGTCAAATTGTAAAGCATATCAGTCTCCACCCGTGTTGGGCTACCGTAGCCGACGCGAAGAGTATAGCTGGGGTATATCAAGACTGTTATTTGTTGTTTTTTTTTTTGTTTTTTTTTTTTGTGTGTGTGTAATAGTTAATTAGTGTCATTTCATGTTCTTATATTGTGTGTATATATATATATGTAACAAAAAAGTTATAAAATCTAACGTTGTTAGAGTTTCTGTGTAGTAGTACGTATGGGCAACGCCCAAACCGGAATTTCTTTAAACAGGAAATCTCCATAGGTTCCGTCCTGACCGCCCTAGGGCGTAACATAGTTTTAACAAACTAATTGTTGACGACGGACGACGGACGAGGACGGACAAAGGCTGATGACAATAGCTCTCCCTGAGCTTTTGCTCAGGTGAGCTAAAAAAACTGTAGTCATGTTTGCAATCTTTATCAAAAGAGTAGTTTTGAAAAATAATACTTTCAAAAGTTGAAAAAAAAAAATAAAATGGTAAAAGTGATGCATATTCCTACTTGATTAAATTATTTCTATCTACAAAACATTTTCCAACAGGTAAAAAATCCAAGGAATACACCCCAAATTTTTCCAACTTGGAATTAGTTGGATTTTTCCAATATCCAACAATCCAACTGATTTTTTTCCAAGGATTACACTCCCGTGCTGGTCCCGGGCTTAGAATAGGCCAGACGTACCCTCTGCGTGACGTACGAGCCGGCTAAAAGAGGCCGCCCGTGACCACCCGGGCCCTCGAAATAGGTGGCTGCCTTCCGCTTCTGTGGCAGTTGGGTAAAACCCCTAACATAACAGAGCAACCGTCCGTTCAACCGGTATAATTCCAGAATATAAAATTCATTTATTGAAATGCATCTTAAATTGAAAAAAACAAATTTCGCGAGATCTATCCTTTTAAACCTTTCCTATCTCATGTTACTAACATGCTTCATTTGTTTGTGTATCATTCTGTGCCCGTGGGTCGCACATGGGACGAAGATTATAACCTCATCTGTATTTAACATATGTGTTTGTCTTGTGTTTGTGTCATTTTTCCGAACTCTAGCATTCTCCACATTAAAAAGTAAGATGCATTTATTATTGTTAGATAAAAAAAACTAAACGTTTTTCAAGGTATGAAAGCTACATATCATTTGAAAGCTACATATCATCTAACACAACTTGTTTGTTTGACTCTACTAAAAATGAATCCAAAATGAATCCTCTTTCTTTAATAAACTGTTTATTTTAAATATGGATCTCCTAATTTATATTAAAAATAACCTTTCAATTTCCCAGACGTTTTCGGCCTCCCTTGTCTGTAGGGAATAAAATCTACAGATCACTTTCCTTCTGTAGTGGATAGGGTGTAATCCCCTATTAAAACAGGAACCACCTGTTTGCCGTGGGTGGCGTCTCGTATGCTGGGAGAGGGGAACCTGATGATTGAGGAAAGCCCAGGGATCTCCAGCTTTTCAACACATCATTTTGGCCCTTATTTCAGATAGAAGAGCGGTCTGGGTTAGATCCGGCCTGGATCAATCGGCTCAGTCGTGCCAAGCTCTAGAAGCGCACAACTTGTTCTTAGCTTCTTTCTCTCTTTCATACGTATCTTTATGGTACCAAACCGGGCTTATTTTTCTCATGTTCCTCTAACTTTAAGTGAGTTTCAATGGGCGGCGGCTGAAGGGTCAATTGGTGGGCTTGTATTGGGGCTTTGGCGGAAACCTCTGTGAGTGGAGGCTGTGGATAGGGGGATGAACTCAACTGTTCATAAATTTTTCTATGGAAATTTAGATGAATAGGTGGGAAATCATCTAAGCATGAGGCCGAGCTGAAGACTCTGATCTTGACACCGAGTATAATAGCAATGTAGCCTTGACGTTAGAAATAGGAGATCCATTTCTGTTAAACGTCCCCTTGTAGGGCTCCATGGAGGGTGGGGCGCATAGCTATCGAATCAAAAATTTCATCACCATGGCATCTCGAAAACTATTTCTGGCGTTCGACTCTTCGGAGGACGACACGCAACCGACTACATTTACATTCAAAGCTAATGAGAACTTCGCTAAATTTTTAGTGATTTCGAGTAAAGAGGACAAACCTATTACTTCACTGTCACCTTTCATTATAGAAAAGCAAATAGAATCAATTATAGGCACTCCAAAAAATGTAAAAAAGTTAAAAAATGGAACTCTTTTGGTAGAAACTAACAGAAAATCTCAAACTGATAATCTCTTGAAAATTACAAAATTCTTTAACATTAATGTCTCTGTCACGGAACATAAAACTCTAAACTGTTGCAAAGGTATTATCCGTGACAGAATGCTAAAACATGAAACTGAAGAAAATATCACAGAATATCTTAACACACAAGGAGTAACAGCTTGCAAACGTTTTAAAATTAAAAAAGATGGAAACTTTATAGAAACAAATACACTTTTACTAACTTTCAACACCACAACTTTACCGAAATCACTAAAAATATTTTACCGAATTATACCGGTTGAAGTCTACATACCAAATCCTCTGCGGTGTTTCAACTGTCAGAGGTTTGGACATCATGAAAACGGCTGTCCGGAAGCACCTGGATCAGTATGTGAAAAATGTGGTATGGGTGAATTTGATCACCCTACAAATGCTTGTAAAAATGAAGCCAAGTGTGTGAACTGTCACAAAAACCATCCATCAAAATCAAATCAGTGTGAAATTTGGAAAAAAGAAAAAGAAATCATGAAAATTAAAGTTACTCAAAAAATCACTTATTTGGAAGCCAAAAAGATTCAAGAAAATCAACCTGAAATCACCTTTGCAAAAGTTGTTCAATCCCTAAACACTAAACCTGAAACCAAAGAAAGTTCTACCCAGTTTAACGAAAAAGATTCTGTCATCAAAGCAAATTCAAAAGTTATTACTCCTACTGTAAAACCTAAACCTAAACCCACATCTACTCATCAGTCTAGACCACCAACAAAATCTCAAAACAGTTCACAAACACAGCCGACTAAAACAAGTGGATCACAACAGAGATCCAGGTCCAGGACAGCTGACCAGAAAGGAAAAAATGGAAAAGAAAAAGATAAAGATAAAGAACCAAATCCATATAGTAAAGGGGCGTCGGCCGATCCGATCAAGTTGGTCAATCGGTTCGATTCCCTTGAGACCATGGAGTTAGAGACTGACTCCTCCATGTTCTCGCAGTCTCAGAGAAAACAAAAGGATTAAGTTCCTTATTTTCAAATCATCTCTCCATTTATCATGGATAAAAAATCAATTATTCAGTGGAACTGTCGAGGACTAAAAGCAAATTATAACGAAATTTTAATTTTAACAACACTACTTTCTCCGACTGTCTTTTGTCTCCAGGAAACCTTTTTAAAGAATACAGATAATATTAATTTTAAAAATTATAGTTTATATAATCATATCGCAACTGAAAATCAGAAAGCCTCAGGAGGCTCATCTATCCTTGTAAAATCAAATGTTCCTCATAGACAGATAGATATAAATAGTAATTTACAAGCTGTTGCTGTAAATGTCACTCTGTCTAAATCCATAACAATTTGTTCTCTATATCTCCATCCACACTGTAAATTTTCTAAACACGATTTAGAAAATCTTATAAACCAGTTACCTCGTCCTTATTTATTATTAGGTGACTTTAATAGTCACAGCAAACTATGGGGTTGTCTGGATACAAATGACAAAGGAGAAATAATAGAAAATTTTATTGCAGAAAATGATCTATGTTTGTTTAACGATAAACAACCAACTTATCTTCATTCTCCTACAAGAAATTATTTTGCTTTAGATTTGTCTATATGCTCTCCAAATATTTACTTAGATTTTGATTGGTCAGTTTTAGATGACCTTCATGGGAGCGATCATTTTCCAATTAAAATTGAAGAAATTGAATCGACAAATGAAGACCATCATTCCCGATGGAATTTGAACAAAGCAAACTGGGAGAATTTTATAGAGCTATGTAATGAAAAATTAAATCCTGAAATGTTTAAAACAGCAGATGATATACAAGCTTTTACTGATACATTAATTCATGTAGCCGAAAAATGTATTCCAAAGTCCTCGACACGTTCAAAAAGAAATAGACCTTGGTTTAATAAAGATATTAAAAATTCAATAAATAAAAGAAAATCTGCCTTACGAAAGTTCAATAGGCAGCCAACAAAAGAAAATCTAATCCATGCCAAACAAATGCGAGCTAAAGCTCGCAAGACAATAAAAACAGCTAAAAGAACATCTTGGCAGCAATACGTCTCCAAACTTAATTCTAGAACTCCAGCAAAGAAAATATGGGACATGATTCGAAAAATTACTGGCAAAAATAAAAATAACAAACATGTCCATATTAAATCAAATGGAAATATATGCTCAACGACTAAAGATATTTCCAATGCACTAGGAGAGAATTTTCAGAAAAACTCTTCTAGTGCAAACTATTCCGAAACCTTTCAAAACATAAAACAGGAACGAGAGAAAGAGCATCTAAATTTTACGTCACTAAATCATGAAAAATATAATGTACCATTCACAGCTTCAGAATTATTAGATGCTCTTCATAAATCTCACGATACAGCTGCTGGTCCTGATGACATTCATTATCAAATTCTTAAATATTTACCCGATAACGCTTTAAAAACTTTATTAAATATTTTAAATGATATTTGGATCACTGGAAAATTTCCAAAAGACTGGAGTAAAGCAACGATTATACCTATACCAAAACCTAATAAAGATCATACTGAAGCTACTAACTACAGACCTATTGCTTTGACAAGTTGTTTATGTAAAACAATGGAGAGAATGATTAATGATAGGCTGGTTTGGTTCTTGGAATCAAACCAGCTTATAACAAAATATCAAGCTGGATTCAGAAAAAATAACTGTACAAACGATCATTTGATTCGTTTGGAATCCTTTATTCGTGATGCCTTTATTAAAAAAGAACATGTCGTAGCTGTATTTTTTGATCTTGAAAAAGCTTACGATACTACATGGAAACATGGCATCATGAAAGATTTACATAAATTAGGCCTTAAAGGCCGATTACCACTTTTTATTCAAAATTTTTTATCAGATCGAACATTTAATGTTCGAATAGGTAATACGTTATCGGACATATTTAAACAAGAACAAGGTGTACCACAGGGAAGCATTTTATCACCTACCTTGTTTGGCATTAAAATTAACGATATTGTTAAATGTGTGAAAGACCTTGATTGTTCACTTTTTGTTGACGATTTTGGAATATTTATTAGATCGAAAAATATGGAAACCATTGAATTCAAACTACAACGATGTTTAAACAATATAGAAGATTGGGCAACAGAAAATGGTTTCAAATTTTCAAAAACAAAAACTCAATGCGTTCATTTTTGTCAGATACGTCAGCTACATTTAGATCCTCATCTCACCATATACGGTAGTCCAATTCCAGTCGTCAGTGAAGCAAAATTCCTGGGTCTTTTGTTCGATAACAAATTATCTTTTATACCACACATCAAAGCTTTAAAAGCTAAATGTTTAAAAGCTCTTGATATTCTTAAAGTTCTCTCCAGTTCCGACTGGGGAGGAGATCGTACTGTTCTTTTAAATCTCTATAGATCTTTAATTAGATCTAAATTGGATTATGGATCCATAGTTTATGGATCCGCAAGAAAATCTTATTTGAAATCTTTGGATACTATTCATCACCAAGGTTTACGTCTGGCTCTAGGGGCTTTTCGTACTTCCCCCGTCGAAAGTTTATACGCCGAATCAAATGAACCATCATTGTATATAAGAAGAGAGAAATTGTCTCTTCAATATGTTACTAAATTAGCCGCCAATCCACGTAATTCAGCTCATGATTGTGTTTTTAACCCTAAATATGAAAGATTTTACAATAATAAACCAACAGCTATTAAACCCCTTGGCCTGAGAATACAGCCGTTACTTGAAGAGGCCAATATCAATATTAAAAATGTTCAGCATTTTTCTTTTCCATCAAAAGAGCCATGGACGTTAAACCCTCCAAAGATTATTTTAGACCTTCATAAAAATAAAAAAACAGAAGTCGAGTCGCATATTTTTAAGAATGAATTTTTAGAAATCAAATCAAATTATAAACATTACATGTCAATTTATACAGATGGTTCGAAACAAGATGAGAAAGTTGCTTGTTCTGTTATTAGTCCAAATTTTACTGACAGTATCAGATTACCTGATAATAGCTCCATTTTTACCGCCGAAGCCAAGGCAATTGATATTGCACTTTACCATATCAGAGATCAGTCTGAAAAACAGTTTATCATTTATTCAGATTCTCTTTCTGTATTAAAATCTCTTAAAGATTTACACCATAGAAACCCATTAATTCAGCAAATTCTTAAAAAATATTATTATCTTTCCGCTTCAAAAGAAATTGTATTTTGTTGGCTTCCCAGCCACGTTAATATTCGTGGAAATGAATTAGCAGATTCAGAAGCCAAATCTGCATTATCCTTAGTAATAACCAATTTCAAAATTCCTCACTCCGACTTTAAATCAAACGTCTGTCAATACATCAACAACAAATGTCAGTCTGTTTGGGAAACACAAACTTATAATAAATTAAATGAAATCAAACCAAATTTTAACAGCAAATGCACATTCTCTAATCTCAGCAGAAAAGAACAAACAAAAATCACGAGATGTAGACTTGGACACACTAGAATTACTCATTCTTATATTTTAAACAATGAACAAGCTCCATTCTGCATTCCTTGTAACGAACCTTTTACGGTCAAACATTTTCTTGTCACTTGTGCTGAATTTAATTATATTCGCACAAAGTATTTTAATGTAAAAAATATAAAGGAACTTTTTAATATGCCAACTCAAAAAATACTCGATTTTCTGAAAGAGATCGGACTTTTTAATAAAATATGATCTGTATTTTAATAACATAAAATCATTGATACTTTATCTTTCTTAAAATGAACTCATCAATCCTAGATATTTTTAATTTCTCATTAAATAAAATCATCATATAATATTCATCTTATTAGACGCTATATGCCCTTTTAGGGTTGAGCGTCTATAAACAAAATATCCATCCATCCAAGGATTACACCTACCCAACGGAACGTTTTATTCTTTATAACGAGAAGAACAACTGGTTCCTATTAACTCCCCCCCCCCCCCCGTCCCTTGCTGGTCCCGGGCTTAGAATAAGCCAGACGTACCTTCTGCGTGACGTACGAGCCGTCTAAAACAGGCCGCCCGTGACCACCCGGGCCCTCGAAATAGGTGGCTGCCTTCCGCTTCTGTGGCAGTTAGGTAAAACCCCTAACAATACAGAGCAACCGTCCGTTCAACCGGTATAATTCCAGACTATAAAATTACATTTATTGAAATGCATCTTAAATTGGAAAAAACAAATTTCGCGAGATCTATCCTTTTAAACCTTTCCTATCTCATGTTACTAACATGCTTCATTTGTTTGTGTATCATTCTGTACCCGTGGGTCGCACATGGGACGAAGATTATAACCTCATCTGTATTTAACATGTGTTTGTCTTGTGTTTGTCATTTTTCCGAACTCTAGCATTCTCCACATTAAAAAATAAGATGCATTTAATATTGTTAGATAAAAAACTAAACGTTTTTCAAGGTATGAAAGCTACATATCATTTGAAAGCTACATATCATCTAACACAGCTTATTTGTTTGACTCTCTTAAAAAATGAATCCAAAATGAATCCTTCTTTTAATAAATTGTTTATTTTAAATATGGATCTACTAATTTATATTAAAAATAACCTTTCAATTTCCCAGACGTTTTCGGCCTCCCTTGTCTGTAGGGAATAAAATCTACAGATCACTTTCCTTCTGTAGTGGATAGGGTGTAATCCCCTATTAAAACAGGAACCACCTGTTTGCCGTGGGTGGCGTCTCGTATGCTGGGAGAGGGGAACCTGATGATTGAGGAAAGCCCAGGGATCTCCAGCTTTTCAACACATCATTTTGGCCCTTATTTCAGATAGAAGAGCGGTCTGGGTTAGATCCGGCCTGGATCAATCGGCTCAGTCGTGCCAAGCTCTAGAAGCGCACAACTTGTTCTTAGCTTCTTTCTCTCTTTCATACGTATCTTTATGGTACCAAACCGGGCTTATTTTTCTCATGTTCCTCTAACTTTAAGTGAGTTTCAATGGGCGGCGGCTGAAGGGTCAATTGGTGGGCTTGTATTGGGGCTTTGGCGGAAACCTCTGTGAGTGGAGGCTGTGGATAGGGGGATGAACTCAACTGTTCATAAATTTTTCTATGGAAATTTAGATGAATAGGTGGGAAATCATCTAAGCATGAGGCCGAGCTGAAGACTCTGATCTTGACACCGAGTATAATAGCAATGTAGCCTTGACGTTAGAAATAGGAGATCCATTTCTGTTAAGTCCCGTGCTGGTCCCGGGCTTAGAATAGGCCAGACGTACCCTCTGCGTGACGTACGAGCCGGCTAAAAGAGGCCGCCCGTGACCACCCGGGCCCTCGAAATAGGTGGCTGCCTTCCGCTTCTGTGGCAGTTGGGTAAAACCCCTAACATAACAGAGCAACCGTCCGTTCAACCGGTATAATTCCAGAATATAAAATTCATTTATTGAAATGCATCTTAAATTGGAAAAAACAAATTTCGCGAGATCTATCCTTTTAAATTTCCTATCTCATGTTACTAACATGCTTCATTTGTTTGTGTATCATTCTGTGCCCGTGGGTCGCACATGGGACGAAGATTATAACCTCATCTGTATTTAACATATGTGTTTGTCTTGTGTTTGTGTCATTTTTCCGAACTCTAGCATATTCCACATTAAAAATAAGATGCATTTATTATTGTTAGATAAAAAAACTAAACGTTTTTCAAGGTATGAAAGCTACATATCATTTGAAAGCTACATATCATCTAACACAGCTTGTTTGTTTGACTCTCTTTAAAAATGAATCCAAAATGAATCCTTTCTTTAATAAACTGTTTATTTTAAATATGGATCTCCAAATTTATATTAAAAATAACCTTTCAATTTCCCAGACGTTTTCGGCCTCCCTTGTCTGTAGGGAATAAAATCTACAGATCACTTTCCTTCTGTAGTGGATAGGGTGTAATCCCCTATTAAAACAGGAACCACCTGTTAGCCGTGGGTGGCGTCTCGTATGCTGGGAGAGGGGAACCTGATGATTGAGGAAAGCCCAGGGATCTCCAGCTTTTCAACACATCATTTTGGCCCTTATTTCAGATAGAAGAGCGGTCTGGGTTAGATCCGGCCTGGATCAATCGGCTCAGTCGTGCCAAGCTCTAGAAACGCACAACTTGTTCTTAGCTTCTTTCTCTCTTTCATACGTATCTTTATGGTACCAAACCGGGCTTATTTTTCTCATGTTCCTCTAACTTTAAGTGAGTTTCAATGGGCGGCGGCTGAAGGGTCAATTGGTGGGCTTGTATTGGGGCTTTGGCGGAAACCTCTGTGAGTGGAGGCTGTGGATAGGGGGATGAACTCAACTGTTCATAAATTTTTCTATGGAAATTTAGATGAATAGGTGGGAAATCATCTAAGCATGAGGCCGAGCTGAAGACTCTGATCTTGACACCGAGTATAATAGCAATGTAGCCTTGACGTTAGAAATAGGAGATCCATTTCTGTTAAACGTCCCCTTGTAGGGCTCCATGGAGGGTGGGGCGCATAGCTATCGAATCAAAAATTTCATCACCATGGCATCTCGAAAACGATTTCTGGCGTTCGACTCTTCGGAGGACGACACGCAACCGACTACATTTACGTTCAAAGCTAATGAGAACTTCGCTAAATTTTTAGTGATTTCGAGTAAGGAAGACAAACCAATTACTTCACTGTCTCCTTTCATCATAGAAAAGCAAATAGAATCAATTATAGGCACTCCAAAAAATGTAAAAAAATTAAAAAATGGAACTCTTTTGGTCGAAACTAACAGAAAATCTCAAACTGATAATCTCTTGAAAATTACAAAATTCTTTAACATTAATGTCTGTCACGGAACATAAAACTCTAAACAGTTGCAAAGGTATTATCCGTGACAGAATGCTAAAACATGAAACTGAAGAAAATATCACAGAATATCTTAACACACAAGGAGTAACAGCATGCAAACGTTTTAAAATTAAAAAAGATGGAAACTTTATAGAAACAAATACACTTTTACTAACTTTCAACACCACAACTTTACCGAAATCACTAAAAATCTTTTACCGAATTATACCGGTTGAAGTCTACATTCCAAATCCTCTGCGGTGTTTCAACTGTCAGAGGTTTGGACATCATGAAAACGGCTGTCCGGAAGCACCTGGATCAGTATGTGAAAAATGTGGTATGGGTGAATTTGATCACCCTACAAATGCTTGTAAAAATGAAGCCAAGTGTGTGAACTGTCACAAAAACCATCAATCAAAATCAAATCAGTGTGAAATTTGGAAAAAAGAGAAAGAAATCATGAAAATTAAAGTTACACAAAAAATCACTTATTTGGAAGCCAAAAAGATTCAAGAAAATCAACCTGAAATCACCTTTGCAAAAGTTGTTCAATCCCTAAACACTAAACCTGAAACCAAAGAAAGTTCTACCCAGTTTAACGAAAAAGATTCTGTCATCAAAGCAAATTCAAAAGTTATTACTCCTACTGTAAAACCTAAACCTAAACCCACATCTACTCATCAGTCTAGACCACCAACAAAATCTCAAAACAGTTCACAAACACAGCCGACTAAAACAAGTGGATCACAACAGAGATCCAGGTCCAGGACAGCTGACCAGAAAGAAAAAAATGGAAAAGAAAAAGATAAAGATAAAGCACCAAATCCATATAGTAAAGGGGCGTCGGCCGATCCGATCAAGTTGGTCAATCGGTTCGATTCCCTTGAGAACATGGAGTTAGAGACTGACTCCTCCATGTTCTTGCAGTCTCAGAGAAAACAAAAGGATTAAGTTCCTTATTTTCAAATCATCTCTCCATTCGTCCCGTGCTGGTCCCGGGCTTAGAATAGGCCAGACGTACCCTCTGCGTGACGTACGAGCCGGCTAAAAGAGGCCGCCCGTGACCACCCGGGCCCTCGAAATAGGTGGCTGCCTTCCGCTTCTGTGGCAGTTGGGTAAAACCCCTAACATAACAGAGCAACCGTCCGTTCAACCGGTATAATTCCAGAATATAAAATTCATTTATTGAAATGCATCTTAAATTGGAAAAAACAAATTTCGCGAGATCTATCCTTTTAAACCTTTCCTATCTCATGTTACTAACATGCTTCATTTGTTTGTGTATCATTCTGTGCCCGTGGGTCGCACATGGGACGAAGATTATAACCTCATCTGTATTTAACATATGTGTTTGTCTTGTGTTTGTGTCATTTTTCCGAACTCTAGCATATTCCACATTAAAAATAAGATGCATTTATTATTGTTAGATAAAAAAACTAAACGTTTTTCAAGGTATGAAAGCTACATATCATTTGAAAGCTACATATCATCTAACACAGCTTATTTGTTTGACTCTCTTAAAAAATGAATCCAAAGTGAATCCTTCTTTTAATAAACTGTTTATTTTAAATATGGATCTCCTAATTTGTTAAAAATAACCTTTCAATTTCCCAGACGTTTTCGGCCTCCCTTGTCTGTAGGGAATAAAATCTACAGATCACTTTCCTTCTGTAGTGGATAGGGTCTAATCCCCTATTAAAACAGGAACCACCTGTTTGCCGTGGGTGGCGTCTCGTATGCTGGGAGAGGGGAACCTGATGATTGAGGAAAGCCCAGGGATCTCCAGCTTTTCAACACATCATTTTGGCCCTTATTTCAGATAGAAGAGCGGTCTGGGTTAGATCCGGCCTGGATCAATCGGCTCAGTCGTGCCAAGCTCTAGAAGCGCACAACTTGTTCTTAGCTTCTTTCTCTCTTTTATACGTATCTTGATGGTACAAACCGGGCTTATTTTTCTCACGTTCCTCTAACTTTAAGTGAGTTTCAATGGGCGGCGGCTGAAGGGTCAATTGGTGGGCTTGTATTGGGGCTTTGGCGGAAACCTCTGTGAGTGGAGGCTGTGGATAAGGGGGATGAACTCAACTGTTCATAAATTTTTCTATGGAAATTTAGATGAATAGGTGGGAAATCATCTAAGCATGAGGCCGAGCTGAAGACTCTGATCTTGACACCGAGTATAATAGAAATGTAGCCTTGACGTTAGAAATAGGAGATCCATTTCTGTTAAACGTCCCCTTGTAGGGCTCCATGGAGGGTGGGGCGCATAGCTATCGAATCAAAAATTTCATCACCATGGCATCTCGAAAACGATTTCTGGCGTTCGACTCTTCGGAGGACGACACGCAACCGACTACTTTTACTTTCAAAGCAAATGAGAACTTCGCTAAATTTTTAGTGATTTCGAGTAAGGAAGACAAACCAATTACTTCACTGTCTCCTTTCATCATAGAAAAGCAAATAGAATCTTTAATAGGCACTCCAAAAAATGTAAAAAAATTAAAAAATGGAACTCTTTTGGTCGAGACTAACAGAAAATCTCAAACTGATAATCTCTTGAAAATTACAAAATTCTTCAACATTAATGTCTCTGTCACGGAACATAAAACACTCAATAGTTGCAAAGGTATTATCCGTGACAGGATGCTAAAACATGAAACTGAAGAAAATATCACAGAATATCTTAACACACAAGGAGTAACAGCTTGCAAACGTTTTAAAATTAAAAAAGATGGAAACTTTATAGAAACAAATACACTTTTACTAACTTTCAACACCACAACTTTACCGAAATCACTAAAAATCTTTTACCGAATTATACCGGTTGAAGTCTACATTCCAAATCCTCTGCGGTGTTTCAACTGTCAGAGGTTTGGACATCATGAAAACGGCTGTCCTGAATTACCTGGATCAGTATGTGAAAAATGTGGTATGGGTGACTTTGATCACTCTACAAATGCTTGTAAAAATGAAGCCAAGTGTGTGAACTGTCACAAAAACCATCAATCAAAATCAAATCAGTGTGAAATTTGGAAAAAAGAGAAAGAAATAATGAAAATTAAAGTTACACAAAAAATCACTTATTTGGAAGCCAAAAAGATTCAAGAAAATCAACCTGAAATCACCTTTGCAAAAGTTGTTCAATCCCTAAACACTAAACCTGAAACCAAAGAAAGTTCTACCCAGTTTAACGAAAAAGATTCTGTCATCAAAGCAAATTCAAAAGTTATTACTCCTACTGTAAAACCTAAACCTAAACCCACATCTACTCATCAGTCTAGACCACCAACAAAATCTCAAAACAGTTCACAAACACAGCCGACTAAAACAAGTGGATCACAACAGAGATCCAGGTCCAGGACAGCTGACCAGAAAGAAAAAAATGGAAAAGAAAAAGATAAAGATAAAGCACCAAATCCATATAGTAAAGGGGCGTCGGCCGATCCGATCAAGTTGGTCAATCGGTTCGATTCCCTTGAGAACATGGAGTTAGAGACTGACTCCTCCATGTTCTTGCAGTCTCAGAGAAAACAAAAGGATTAAGTTCCTTATTTTCAAATCATCTCTCCATTCATCATGGATAAAAAATCAATTATTCAGTGGAACTGTCGAGGACTAAAAGCAAATTATAACGAAATTTTAATTTTAACAACACTACTTTCTCCGACTGTCTTTTGTCTCCAGGAAACCTTTTTAAAGAATACAGATAATATTAATTTTAAAAATTATAGTTTATATAATCATATCGCAACTGAAAATCAGAAAGCCTCAGGAGGCTCATCTATCCTTGTAAAATCAAATGTTCCTCATAGACAGATAGATATAAATAGTAATTTACAAGCTGTTGCTGTAAATGTCACTCTGTCTAAATCCATAACAATTTGTTCTCTATATCTCCCTCCACACTGTAAATTTTCTAAACACGATTTAGAAAATCTTATAAACCAGTTACCTCGTCCTTATTTATTATTAGGTGACTTTAATAGTCACAGCAAACTATGGGGTTGTCTGGATACAAATGACAAAGGAGAAATAATAGAAAATTTTATTGCAGAAAATGATCTATGTTTATTTAACGATAAACAACCAACTTATCTTCATTCTCCTACAAGAAATTATTTTGCTTTAGATTTGTCTATATGCTCTCCAAATATTTACTTAGATTTTGATTGGTCAGTTTTAGATGACCTTCATGGGAGCGATCATTTTCCAATAAAAATTGAAGAAATTGAATCGACAAATGAAGACCATCATTCCCGATGGAATTTCAATAAAGCAAACTGGGAGAATTTTATAGAGCTATGTAATGAAAAATTAAATCCTGAAATGTTTAAAACAGCAGATGATATACAAGCTTTTACTGATACATTAATTCATGTAGCCGAAAAATGTATTCCAAAGTCCTCGACACGTTCAAAAAGAAATAGACCTTGGTTTAATAAAGATGTTAAAAATTCAATAAATAAAAGAAAATCTGCCTTACGAAAGTTCAATAGGCAGCCAACAAAAGAAAATCTAATCCATGCCAAACAAATGCGAGCTAAAGCTCGCAAGACAATAAAAACGGCTAAAAGAACATCTTGGCAGCAATACGTCTCCAAACTTAATTCTAGAACTCCAGCAAAGAAAATATGGGACATGATTCGAAAAATTACTGGCAAAAATAAAAATAACAAACATGTCCATATTAAATCAAATGGAAATATATGCTCAACGACTAAAGATATTTCCAATGCACTAGGAGAAAATTTTCAGAAAAACTCTTCTAGTGCAAACTATTCCGAAACCTTTCAAAACATAAAACAGGAACGAGAGAAAGAGCATCTAAATTTTACGTCACTAAATCATGAAAAATATAATGTACCATTCACAGCTTCAGAATTATTAGATGCTCTTCATAAATCTCACGATACAGCTGCTGGTCCTGATGACATTCATTATCAAATTCTTAAACATTTACCCGATAACGCTTTAAAAACTTTATTAAATATTTTAAATGATATTTGGATCACTGGAAAATTTCCAAAAGACTGGAGTAAAGCAACGATTATACCTATACCAAAACCAAATAAAGATCATACTGAAGCTACTAATTACAGACCTATTGCTTTGACAAGTTGTTTATGTAAAACAATGGAGAGAATGATTAATGATAGACTGGTTTGGTTCTTGGAATCAAACCAGCTAATAACAAAATATCAAGCTGGATTCAGAAAAAATAACTGTACAAACGATCATTTGATTCGTTTGGAATCCTTTATTCGTGATGCCTTTATTAAAAAAGAACATGTCGTAGCTGTATTTTTTGACTTAGAAAAAGCTTACGATACTACCTGGAAACATGGCATCATGAAAGATTTACATAAATTAGGCCTTAAAGGCCGATTACCACTTTTTATTCAAAACTTTTTATCAGATCGAACATTTAATGTTCGAATAGGTAATACGTTATCGGACATATTTAAACAAGAACAAGGTGTACCACAGGGAAGCATTTTATCACCTACCTTGTTTGGCATTAAAATTAACGATATTGTTAAATGTGTGAAAGACCTTGATTGTTCACTTTTTGTTGACGATTTTGGAATATTTATTAGATCGAAAAATATGGAAACCATTGAATTCAAACTACAACGATGTTTAAACAATATAGAAGATTGGGCAACAGAAAATGGTTTCAAATTTTCAAAAACAAAAACTCAATGCGTTCATTTTTGTCAGATACGTCAGCTACATTTAGATCCTCATCTCACCATATACGATAGTCCAATTCCAGTCGTCAGTGAAGCAAAATTCCTGGGTCTTTTGTTCGATAACAAATTATCTTTTATACCACACATCAAAGCTTTAAAAGCTAAATGTTTAAAAGCTCTTGATATTCTTAAAGTTCTCTCCAGTTCCGACTGGGGAGGAGATCGTACTGTTCTTTTAAATCTCTATAGATCTTTAATTAGATCTAAATTGGATTATGGATCCATAGTTTATGGATCCGCTAGAAAATCTTATTTGAAATCTTTGGATACTATTCATCACCAAGGTTTACGTCTGGCTCTAGGGGCTTTTCGTACTTCCCCCGTCGAAAGTTTATACGCTGAATCAAATGAACCATCATTGTATATAAGAAGAGAGAAATTGTCTCTTCAATATGTTACCAAATTAGCCGCCAATCCACGTAATTCAGCCTATGATTGTGTTTTTAATCCTAAATATGAAAGATTTTACAACAACAAACCAACGGCTATTAAACCCCTAGGCCTGAGAATACAACCGTTACTTGAAGAGGCCAATATCAATATTAAAAATGTTCAGCATTTTTCTTTTCCATCAAAAGAGCCATGGACGTTAAACCCTCCAAAGATTATTTTAGACCTTCATAAAAATAAAAAAACAGAAGTCGAGTCGCATATTTTTAAGAATGAATTTTTAGAAATCAAATCAAATTATAAACATTACCTGTCAATTTATACAGATGGTTCGAAACAAGATGAGAAAGTTGCTTGTTCTGTTATTAGTCCAAATTTTACTGACAGTATCAGATTACCTGATAATAGCTCCATTTTTACCGCCGAAGCCAAGGCAATAGATATTGCACTTTACCATATCAGAGATCAGTCTGAAAAACAGTTTATCATTTATTCAGATTCTCTTTCTGTATTAAAATCTCTTAAAGATTTACACCATAGAAACCCATTAATTCAGCAAATTCTTAAAAAATATTATTATCTTTCCGCTTCAAAAGAAATTGTATTTTGTTGGCTTCCCAGCCACGTTAATATTCGTGGAAATGAATTAGCAGATTCAGAAGCCAAATCTGCATTATCCTTAGTAATAACCAATTTCAAAATTCCTCACTCCGACTTTAAATCAAACGTCTGTCAATACATCAACAACAAATGTCAGTCTGTTTGGGAAACACAAACCTATAATAAATTAAATGAAATCAAACCAAATTTTAACAGCAAATGCACATTTTCTAATCTCAGCAGAAAAGAACAAACAAAAATCACGAGATGTAGACTTGGACACACTAGAATTACTCATTCTTATATTTTAAACAATGAACAAGCTCCATTCTGCATTCCTTGTAATGAACCTTTCACAGTCAAACATTTTCTTATCACTTGTGCTGAATTTAATCACATTCGCACAAAGTATTTTAATATAAAAACTATAAAGGAACTTTTTGATATGCCAACTCAGAAAATACTCGACTTTCTTAAAGAGATCGGACTTTTTAATAAAATATAATCAGTATTTTTAATAACTTAAAATCATTGATACTTTTATCTCTTTAAAATAAACACATCAATCCTAGATATTTTTAAATTTCTCATTAAATAAAATCATCATATAACATAAAACTTATTAGACGCTATATGCCCTTTTAGGGTTGAGCGTCTATAAACAAAATATCCATCCATCCATCTCTCCATTCATCATGGATAAAAAATCAATTATTCAGTGGAACTGTCGAGGACTAAAAGCAAATTATAACGAAATTTTAATTTTAACAACACTACTTTCTCCGACTGTCTTTTGTCTCCAGGAAACCTTTTTAAAGAATACAGATAATATTAATTTTAAAAATTATAGTTTATATAATCATATCGCAACTGAAAATCAGAAAGCCTCAGGAGGCTCATCTATCCTTGTAAAATCAAATGTTCCTCATAGACAGATAGATATAAATAGTAATTTACAAGCTGTTGCTGTAAATGTCACTCTGTCTAAATCCATAACAATTTGTTCTCTATATCTCCCTCCACACTGTAAATTTTCTAAACACGATTTAGAAAATCTTATAAACCAGTTACCTCGTCCTTATTTATTATTAGGTGACTTTAATAGTCACAGCAAAGTATGGGGTTGTCTGGATACAAATGACAAAGGAGAAATAATAGAAAATTTTATTGCAGAAAATGATCTATGTTTATTTAACGATAAACAACCAACTTATCTTCATTCTCCTACAAGGAATTATTTTGCTTTAGATTTGTCTATATGCTCTCCAAATATTTACTTAGATTTTGATTGGTCAGTTTTAGATGACCTTCATGGGAGCGATCATTTTCCAATTAAAATTGAAGAAATTGAATCGACAAATGAAGACCATCATTCCCGATGGAATTTGAATAAAGCAAACTGGGAGAATTTTATAGAGCTATGTAATGAAAAATTAAATCCTGAAATGTTTAAAACAGCAGATGATATACAAGCTTTTACTGATACATTAATTCATGTAGCCGAAAAATGTATTCCAAAGTCCTCGACACGTTCAAAAAGAAATAGACCTTGGTTTAATAAAGATGTTAAAAATTCAATAAATAAAAGAAAATCTGCCTTACGAAAGTTCAATAGGCAGCCAACAAAAGAAAATCTAATCCATGCCAAACAAATGCGAGCTAAAGCTCGCAAGACAATAAAAACGGCTAAAAGAACATCTTGGCAGCAATACGTCTCCAAACTTAATTCTAGAACTCCAGCAAAGAAAATATGGGACATGATTCGAAAAATTACTGGCAAAAATAAAAATAACAAACATGTCCATATTAAATCAAATGGAAATATATGCTCAACGACTAAAGATATTTCCAATGCACTAGGAGAGAATTTTCAAAAAAACTCTTCTAGTGCAAACTATTCCGAAACCTTTCAAAACATAAAACAGGAACGAGAGAAAGAGCATCTAAATTTTACGTCACTAAATCATGAAAAATATAATGTACCATTCACAGCTTCAGAATTATTAGATGCTCTTCATAAATCTCACGATACAGCTGCTGGTCCTGATGACATTCATTATCAAATTCTTAAACATTTACCCGATAACGCTTTAAAAACTTTATTAAATATTTTAAATGATATTTGGATCACTGGAAAATTTCCAAAAGACTGGAGTAAAGCAACGATTATACCTATACCAAAACCAAATAAAGATCATACTGAAGCTACTAACTACAGACCTATTGCTTTGACAAGTTGTTTATGTAAAACAATGGAGAGAATGATTAATGATAGACTGGTTTGGTTCTTGGAATCAAACCAGCTAATAACAAAATATCAAGCTGGATTCAGAAAAAATAACTGTACAAACGATCATTTGATTCGTTTGGAATCCTTTATTCGTGATGCCTTTATTAAAAAAGAACATGTCGTAGCTGTATTTTTTGATCTTGAAAAAGCTTACGATACTACATGGAAACATGGCATCATGAAAGATTTACATAAATTAGGCCTTAAAGGCCGATTACCACTTTTTATTCAAAATTTTTTATCAGATCGAACATTTAATGTTCGAATAGGTAATACGTTATCGGACATATTTAAACAAGAACAAGGTGTACCACAGGGAAGCATTTTATCACCTACCTTGTTTGGCATTAAAATTAACGATATTGTTAAATGTGTGAAAGACCTTGATTGTTCACTTTTTGTTGACGATTTTGGAATATTTATTAGATCGAAAAATATGGAAACCATTGAATTCAAACTACAACGATGTTTAAACAATATAGAAGATTGGGCAACAGAAAATGGTTTCAAATTTTCAAAAACAAAAACTCAATGCGTTCATTTTTGTCAGATACGTCAGCTACATTTAGATCCTCATCTCACCATATACGGTAATCCAATTCCAGTCGTCAGTGAAGCAAAATTCCTGGGTCTTTTGTTCGATAACAAATTATCTTTTATACCACACATCAAAGCTTTAAAAGCTAAATGTTTAAAAGCTCTTGATATTCTTAAAGTTCTCTCCAGTTCCGACTGGGGAGGAGATCGTACTGTTCTTTTAAATCTCTATAGATCTTTAATTAGATCTAAATTGGATTATGGATCCATAGTTTATGGATCCGCTAGAAAATCTTATTTGAAATCTTTGGATACTATTCATCACCAAGGTTTACGTCTGGCTCTAGGGGCTTTTCGTACTTCCCCCGTCGAAAGTTTATACGCTGAATCAAATGAACCATCATTATATATAAGAAGAGAGAAATTGTCTCTTCAATATGTTACTAAATTAGCCGCCAATCCACGTAATTCAGCCTATGATTGTGTTCTTAATCCTAAATATGAAAGATTTTACAACGACAAACCAACGGCTATTAAACCCCTTGGCCTGAGAATACAACCGTTACTTGAAGAGGCCAATATCAATATTAAAAATGCTCAGCATTTTTCTTTTCCATCAAAAGAGCCATGGACGTTAAACCCTCCAAAGATTATTTTAGACCTTCATAAAAATAAAAAAACAGAAGTCGAGTCGCATATTTTTAAGAATGAATTTTTAGAAATCAAATCAAATTATAAACATTACATGTCAATTTATACAGATGGTTCGAAACAAGATGAGAAAGTTGCTTGTTCTGTTATTAGTCCAAATTTTACTGACAGTATCAGATTACCTGATAATAGCTCCATTTTTACCGCCGAAGCCAAGGCAATTGATATTGCACTTTACCATATCAGAGATCAGTCTGAAAAACAGTTTATCATTTATTCAGATTCTCTTTCTGTATTAAAATCTCTTAAAGATTTACACCATAGAAACCCATTAATTCAGCAAATTCTTAAAAAATATTATTATCTTTCCGCTTCAAAAGAAATTGTATTTTGTTGGCTTCCCAGCCACGTTAATATTCGTGGAAATGAATTAGCAGATTCAGAAGCCAAATCTGCATTATCCTTAGTAATAACCAATTTTAAAATTCCTCACTCCGACTTTAAATCAAACGTCTGTCAATACATTAACAACAAATGTCAGTCTGTTTGGGAAACACAAACTTATAATAAATTAAATGAAATCAAACCAAATTTTAACAGCAAATGCACATTCTCTAATCTCAGCAGAAAAGAACAAACAAAAATCACGAGATGTAGACTTGGACACACTAGAATTACTCATTCTTATATTTTAAACAATGAACAAGCTCCATTCTGCATTCCTTGTAACGAACCTTTTACGGTCAAACATTTTCTTGTCACTTGTGCTGAATTTAATTATATTCGCACAAAGTATTTTAATGTAAAAAATATAAAGGAACTTTTTAATATGCCAACTCAAAAAATACTCGATTTTCTGAAAGAGATCGGACTTTTTAATAAAATATGATCTGTATTTTAATAACATAAAATCATTGATACTTTATCTTTCTTAAAATGAACTCATCAATCCTAGATATTTTTAATTTCTCATTAAATAAAATCATCATATAATCATCTTATTAGACGCTATATGCCCTTTTAGGGTTGAGCGTCTATAAACAAAATATCCATCCATCCATTTCTGTTAAACGTCCCCTTGTAGGGCTCCATGGAGGGTGGGGCGCATAGCTATCGAATCAAAAATTTCATCACCATGGCATCTCGAAAACGATTTCTGGCGTTCGACTCTTCGGAGGACGACACGCAACCGACTACATTTACATTCAAAGCTAATGAGAACTTCGCTAAATTTTTAGTGATTTCGAGTAAGGAGGACAAACCTATTACTTCACTGTCACCTTTCATTATAGAAAAGCAAATAGAATCAATAATAGGCACTCCAAAAAATGTAAAAAAAATAAAAAATGGAACTCTTTTGGTCGAAACTAACAGAAAATCTCAAACTGATAATCTCTTGAAAATTACAAAATTCTTTAACATTAATGTCTCTGTCACGGAACATAAAACTCTAAACAGTTGCAAAGGTATTATCCGTGACAGAATGCTAAAACATGAAACTGAAGAAAATATCACAGAATATCTTAACACACAAGGAGTAACAGCTTGCAAACGTTTTAAAATTAAAAAAGATGGAAACTTTATAGAAACAAATACACTTTTACTAACTTTCAACACCACAACTTTACCGAAATCACTAAAAATCTTTTACCGAATTATACCGGTTGAAGTCTACATTCCAAATCCTCTGCGGTGTTTCAACTGTCAGAGGTTTGGACATCATGAAAACGGCTGTCCGGAAGCACCTGGATCAGTATGTGAAAAATGTGGTATGGGTGAATTTGATCACCCTACAAATGCTTGTAAAAATGAAGCCAAGTGTGTGAACTGTCACAAAAACCATCAATCAAAATCAAATCAGTGTGAAATTTGGAAAAAAGAGAAAGAAATCATGAAAATTAAAGTTACACAAAAAATCACTTATTTGGAAGCCAAAAAGATTCAAGAAAATCAACCTGAAATCACCTTTGCAAAAGTTGTTCAATCCCTAAACACTAAACCTGAAACCAAAGAAAGTTCTACCCAGTTTAACGAAAAAGATTCTGTCATCAAAGCAAATTCAAAAGTTATTACTCCTACTGTAAAACCTAAACCTAAACCCACATCTACTCATCAGTCTAGACCACCAACAAAATCTCAAAACAGTTCACAAACACAGCCGACTAAAACAAGTGGATCACAACAGAGATCCAGGTCCAGGACAGCTGACCAGAAAGAAAAAAATGGAAAAGAAAAAGATAAAGATAAAGCACCAAATCCATATAGTAAAGGTCCCGTGCTGGTCCCGGGCTTAGAATAGGCCAGACGTACCCTCTGCGTGACGTACGAGCCGGCTAAAAGAGGCCGCCCGTGACCACCCGGGCCCTCGAAATAGGTGGCTGCCTTCCGCTTCTGTGGCAGTTGGGTAAAACCCCTAACATAACAGAGCAACCGTCCGTTCAACCGGTATAATTCCAGAATATAAAATTCATTTATTGAAATGCATCTTAAATTGGAAAAAAACAAATTTCGCGAGATCTATCCTTTTAAACCTTTCCTATCTCATGTTACTAACATGCTTCATTTGTTTGTGTATCATTCTGTGCCCGTGGGTCGCACATGGGACGAAGATTATAACCTCATCTGTATTTAACATATGTGTTTGTCTTGTGTTTGTGTCATTTTTCCGAACTCTAGCATTCTCCACATTAAAAAAATAAGATGCATTTAATATTGTTAGATAAAAAACTAAACGTTTTTCAAGGTATGAAAGCTACATATCATTTGAAAGCTACATATCATCTAACACATCTTGTTTGTTTGACTCTCTTTAAAAATGAATCCAAAACAAATCCTTCTTTCTTTAATAAACTGTTTATTTTAAATATGGATCTCCTAATTTATATTAAAAATAACCTTTCAATTTCCCAGACGTTTTCGGCCTCCCTTGTCTGTAGGGAATAAAATTTACAGATCACTTTCCTTCTGTAGTGGATGGGGTGTAATCCCCTATTAAAACAGGAACCACCTGTTTGCCGTGGGTGGCGTCTCGTATGCTGGGAGAGGGGAACCTGATGATTGAGGAAAGCCCAGGGATCTCCAGCTTTTCAACACATCATTTTGGCCCTTATTTCAGATAGAAGAGCGGTCTGGGTTAGATCCGGCCTGGATCAATCGGCTCAGTCGTGCCAAGCTCTAGAAGCGCACAACTTGTTCTTAGCTTCTTTCTCTCTTTCATACGTATCTTTATGGTACCAAACCGGGCTTATTTTTCTCATGTTCCTCTAACTTTAAGTGAGTTTCAATGGGCGGCGGCTGAAGGGTCAATTGGTGGGCTTGTATTGGGGCTTTGGCGGAAACCTCTGTGAGTGGAGGCTGTGGATAGGGGGATGAACTCAACTGTTCATAAATTTTTCTATGGAAATTTAGATGAATAGGTGGGAAATCATCTAAGCATGAGGCCGAGCTGAAGACTCTGATCTTGACACCGAGTATAATAGCAATGTAGCCTTGACGTTAGAAATAGGAGATCCATTTCTGTTAAACGTCCCCTTGTAGGGCTCCATGGAGGGTGGGGCGCATAGCTATCGAATCAAAAATTTCATCACCATGGCATCTCGAAAACGATTTCTGGCGTTCGACTCTTCGGAGGACGACACGCAACCGACTACATTTACGTTCAAAGCTAATGAGAACTTCGCTAAATTTTTAGTGATTTCGAGTAAGGAAGACAAACCAATTACTTCACTGTCTCCTTTCATCATAGAAAAGCAAATAGAATCAATTATAGGCACTCCAAAAAATGTAAAAAAATTAAAAAATGGAACTCTTTTGGTCGAAACAAACAGAAAATCTCCAACTGATAATCTTTTGAAACTTACAAAATTTTTTAATATTAATGTCACTGTCACGGAACATAAAACTCTAAACAGTTGCAAAGGTATTATCCGTGACAGAATGCTAAAACATGAAACTGAAGAAAATATCACAGAATATCTTAACACACAAGGAGTAACAGCTTGCAAACGTTTTAAAATTAAAAAAGATGGAAACTTTATAGAAACAAATACACTTTTACTAACTTTCAACACCACAACTTTACCGAAATCACTAAAAATCTTTTACCGAATTATACCGGTTGAAGTCTACATTCCAAATCCTCTGCGGTGTTTCAACTGTCAGAGGTTTGGACATCATGAAAACGGCTGTCCTGAATTACCTGGATCAATATGTGAAAAATGTGGTATGGGTGACTTTGATCACTCTACAAATGCTTGTAAAAATGAAGCCAAGTGTGTGAACTGTCACAAAAACCATCAATCAAAATCAAATCAGTGTGAAATTTGGAAAAAAGAAAAAGAAATCATGAAAATTAAAGTTACACAAAAAATCACTTATTTGGAAGCCAAAAAAATACAAGAAAATCAACCTGAAATCACCTTTGCAAAAGTTGTTCAATCCCTAAACACTAAACCTGAAACCAAAGAAATTTCTACCCAGTTTAACGAAAAAGATTCTGTCATCAAAGCAAACTCAAAAGTTATTACTCCTACTGTAAAACCTAAACCTAAACCCACATCTACTCATCAGTCTAGACCACCAACAAAATCTCAAAACAGTTCACAAACACAGCCGACTAAAACAAGTGGATCACAACAGAGATCCAGGTCCAGGACAGCTGACCAGAAAGGAAAAAATGGAAAAGAAAAAGATAAAGATAAAGCACCAAATCCATATAGTAAAGGGGCGTCGGCCGATCCGATCAAGTTGGTCAATCGGTTCGATTCCCTTGAGACCATGGAGTTAGAGACTGACTCCTCCATGTTCTCGCAGTCTCAGAGAAAACAAAAGGATTAAGTTCCTTATCTTCAAATCATCTCTCCATTTATCATGGATAAAAAATCAATTATTCAGTGGAACTGTCGAGGACTAAAAGCAAATTATAAAGAAATTTTAATTTTAACAACACTACTTTCTCCGACTGTCTTTTGTCTCCAGGAAACCTTTTTAAAAAATACAGATAATATTAATTTTAAAAATTATAGTTTATATAATCATATCGCAACTGAAAATCAGAAAGCCTCAGGAGGTTCATCTATCCTTGTAAAATCAAATGTTCCTCATAGACAGATAGATATAAATACTAATTTACAAGCTGTTGCTGTAAATGTCACTCTGTCTAAATCCATAACAATTTGTTCTCTATATCTTCCTCCACACTGTAAATTTTCTAAACACGATTTAGAAAATCTTATAAACCAGTTACCTCGTCCTTATTTATTATTAGGTGATTTTAATAGACACAGCAAACTATGGGGTTGTCTGGATACAAATGACAAAGGAGAAATAATAGAAAATTTTATTGCAGAAAATGATTTATGTTTATTTAACGATAAACAACCAACTTATCTTCATTCTCCTACAAGAAATTATTTTGCTTTAGATTTGTCTATATGCTCTCCAAATATTTACTTAGATTTTGATTGGTCAGTTTTAGATGACCTTCATGGGAGCGATCATTTTCCAATTAAAATTGAAGAAATTGAATCGACAAATGAAGACCATCATTCCCGATGGAATTTCAATAAAGCAAACTGGGAGAATTTTATGGAGCTATGTAATGAAAAATTAAATCCTGAAATGTTTAAAACAGCAGATGATATACAAGCTTTTACTGATACATTAATTCATGTAGCCGAAAAATGTATTCCAAAGTCCTCGACACGTTCAAAAAGAAATAGACCTTGGTTTAATAAAGATGTTAAAAATTCAATAAATAAAAGAAAATCTGCCTTACGAAAGTTCAATAGGCAGCCAACAAAAGAAAATCTAATCCATGCCAAACAAATGCGAGCAAAAGCTCGCAAGACAATAAAAACGGCTAAAAGAACATCTTGGCAGCAATACGTCTCCAAACTTAATTCTTGAACTCCAGCAAAGAAAATATGGGACATGATTCGAAAAATTACTGGCAAAAATAAAAATAACAAGCATGTCCATATTAAATCAAATGGAAATATATGCTCAACGACTAAAGATATTTCCAATGCACTAGGAGAGAATTTTCAGAAAAACTCTTCTAGTGCAAATTATTCCGAAACCTTTCAAAACATAAAACAGGAACAAGAGAAAGAGCATCTAAATTTTACGTCACTAAATCATGAAAGATATAATGTACCATTCACAGCTTCAGAATTATCAGATGCTCTTAATAAATCTCACGATACAGCTGCTGGTCCTGATGACATCCATTATCAAATTCTTAAACATTTACCCGTTAACGCTTTAAAAACTTTATTAAATATTTTAAATGATATTTGGATCACTGGAAAATTTCCAAAAGACTGGAGTAAAGCAACGATTATACCTATACCAAAACCAAATAAAGATCATACTGAAGCTACTAACTATAGACCTATTGCTTTACAAGTTGTTTGTGTAAAACAATGGAGAGAATGATTAATGATAGACTGGTTTGGTTCTTAGAATCAAACCAGCTTATAACAAAATATCAAGCTGGATTCAGAAAAAATAACTGTACAAACGATCATTTGATTCGTTTGGAATCTTTTATTCGTGATGCCTTTGTTAAAAAAGAACATGTCGTAGCTGTATTTTTTGACTTAGAAAAAGCTTACGATACTACCTGGAAACATGGCATCATGAAAGATTTACATAAATTAGGCCTTAAAGGCCGATTACCACTTTTTATTCAAAACTTTTTATCAGATCGAACATTTAATGTTCGAATAGGTAATACGTTATCGGACATATTTAAACAAGAACAAGGTGTACCACAGGGAAGCATTTTATCACCTACCTTGTTTGGCATTAAAATTAACGATATTGTTAAATGTGTGAAAGACCTTGATTGTTCACTTTTTGTTGACGATTTTGGAATATTTATTAGATCGAAAAATATGGAAACCATTGAATTCAAACTACAACGATGTTTAAACAATATAGAAGATTGGGCAACAGAAAATGGTTTCAAATTTTCAAAAACAAAAACTCAATGCGTTCATTTTTGTCAGATACGTCAGCTACATTTAGATCCTCATCTCACCATATACGGTAGTCCAATTCCAGTCGTCAGTGAAGCAAAATTCCTGGGTCTTTTGTTCGATAACAAATTATCTTTTATACCACACATCAAAGCTTTAAAAGCTAAATGTCTTAAAGCTCTTGATATTCTTAAAGTTCTCTCCAGTTCCGACTGGGGAGGAGATCGTACTGTTCTTTTAAATCTCTATAGATCTTTAATTAGATCTAAATTGGATTATGGATCCATAGTTTATGGATCCGCAAGAAAATCTTATTTGAAATATTTGGATACTATTCATCACCAAGGTTTACGTCTGGCTAGGGGCTTTTCGTACTTCCCCCGTCGAAAGTTTATACGCTGAATCAAATGAACCATCATTGTATATAAGAAGAGAGAAATTGTCTCTTCAATATGTTACTAAATTAGCCGCCAATCCACGTAATTCAGCTCATGATTGTGTTTTTAACCCTAAATATGAAAGATTTTACAATAATAAACCAACAGCTATTAAACCCCTTGGCCTGAGAATACAACCATTACTTGAAGAGGCCAATATCAATATTAAAAATGTTCAGCATTTTTCTTTTCCATCAAAAGAGCCATGGACGTTAAACCCTCCAAAGATTATTTTAGACCTTCATAAAAATAAAAAAACAGAAGTCGAGTCGCATATTTTTAAGAATGAATTTTTAGAAATCAAATCAAATTATAAACATTACCTGTCAATTTATACAGATGGTTCGAAACAAGATGAGAAAGTTGCTTGTTCTGTTATAAGTCCAAATTTTACTGACAGTATCAGATTACCTGATAATAGCTCCATTTTTACCGCCGAAGCCAAGGCAATTGATATTGCACTTTACCATATCAGAGATCAGTCTGAAAAACAGTTTATCATTTATTCAGATTCTCTTTCTGTATTAAAATCTCTTAAAGATTTACACCATAGAAACCCATTAATTCAGCAAATTCTTAAAAAATATTATTATCTTTCCGCTTCAAAAGAAATTGTATTTTGTTGGCTTCCCAGCCACGTTAATATTCGTGGAAATGAATTAGCAGATTCAGAAGCCAAATCTGCATTATCCTTAGTAATAACCAATTTCAAAATTCCTCACTCCGACTTTAAATCAAACGTCTGTCAATACATCAACAACAAATGTCAGTCTGTTTGGGAAACACAAACTTATAATAAATTAAATGAAATCAAACCAAATTTTAACAGCAAATGCACATTCTCTAATCTCAGCAGAAAAGAACAAACAAAAATCACGATGTAGACTTGGACACACTAGAATTACTCATTCTTATATTTTAAACAATGAACAAGCTCCATTCTGCATTCCTTGTAACGAACCTTTTACGGTCAAACATTTTCTTGTCACTTGTGCTGAATTTAATTATATTCGCACAAAGTATTTTAATGTAAAAAATATAAAGGAACTTTTTAATATGCCAACTCAAAAAATACTCGATTTTCTGAAAGAGATCGGACTTTTTAATAAAATATGATTTTTTTAATAACATAAAACCATTGATACTTTATCTTTTTAAAATGAACTCATCAATCCTAGATATTTTTAATTTCTCATTAAATAAAATCATCATATAATATACATCTTATTAGACGCTATATGCCCTTTTAGGGTTGAGCGTCTATAAACAAAATATCCATCCATCCATCCATCCCCCCCCCCCTCCCCCGATGGAGACAAAATTGCATGAAATATCAAATCCCGTTTGTTTGTTTTTTTTCTATTGAAAAAAATATGGTAAATAAAATAAATCAATATAAAATAAAAATACATTAAACAAAACAAATAAAAATAATGAAAATAAAAGAAAAAAAAACAACAAAAAAAACAAAAACAAAAAAAACAACATTTCAACATGTCGTCTGCTGAAATTTTTTCCCGATTAGGTCGGACTGTTTATCAGCTGTATGGTTTTCTATCGTTACCATAGCCAATGTGTCAATATATTATTCTCAGAAGAAGTAATCTTTATTGTAAGTTCTTAATCTGAGAACTGAATTACCTGGAACATTTCTCGCGTAGACTAAAATGTTCCAGAATTTAAGTAAGGCAAACTAAAAAGGACGTATCGAATAAAAATATGCCTTAATATATAAATATCTTATTAACGATTTATTTTATTCCAGAGTCTGGGCAGGACATGACTGACCTAAATTCTTTAAACAGATATTAATAATTGTCAACGCATAAACTTAATATGGGACTAATAGCATAATTTACTGGCTATTTCCCATATTCAATGAAATAGAATATGTACCTCTATTAGACTTGTATACTCATCGTTGTAATCTAGAGAGGATGTTTGATTATTTTATTCATATAATACATACTGAAGTCAAGTCTAAAACTTTATAGGTGAGTTTATCCAAGACTATCCCATGTAATTCTGGATAGTTGGAATTATTTCTATCTAATATATAGGAAAATTATAAGGAAATTAGCGCAATCGTAATATACTGAAAGGAAAAAGAAACGCAGGGTAAATTTTATTCCTAAATTTCATTCAAGTTTGAAAAATAATTGTTAAATATTTTACTATGATTAAAAAACGGTACATGTATGGAACAAAAGTTCCAAATTTCATTGGTTTGTGATCAACAAGTCTCGAGTTATTGAAGTTCATTGGTAGCTACCCCCCAGATCTTGAAATCAAAATCAAACTGAAAATCAATATCGGGTGTGCCCCCCCCCACCCCTCCCCGCCCTAATTCTCCTTTGGTTTGTGATCAACAAGTCTCGAGTTATTGAAGTTCATTGGTAGCTACCCCCCAGATCTTGAAATCAAAATCAAACTGAAAATCAATATCGGGTGTGCCCCCCCCCCCCCCCCCCTTCCCGCCCTAATTCTCCTTTGGATAGAGTTAACCAAAGCATTGACAGTTCGCATCGGGATGTTATTCCATTCATCGATCAACGCATTCCTTAGTTGTGCGAGAGTTGCGGGGGGGTTTCGGCGCTTCCTAACCCTTCTGTCCAGCTCATCCCACATGTGCTCTATTGGGGTCAAATCTGGACTGTACGGTGGCCATGCTAGTGGTGCGATGTTATTATTTGCCAGGAAATCCTGACAAACTCGGGCAACATGTGGTCGGGCATTGTCCTGCTGCAGAATCAGATTACGTTGTTGCACAAGCGGGACTGTAACAGGACGCAAGATCTCATCCCTATACCTTACTGCGGTCATATTGCCCGCAACAATAATCAACTGTGATTTTATCCCGTGAGCAATGCCTCCCCAGACCATAACGGAGCCACCCCCAAATCGATCCCGTTCGACAACACAGGCGTCGGCAAAGCGTTCTCCGCGACGTCGGTACACACGACGTCGACCATCTGCGCGATAGAGAGTGAACCTAGACTCGTCCGTAAAAAGAACTCGTCTCCACTGCCTCATCGGAAATAGCCTGGGCGCATGCGCCGTCAACCACGCCATACGACGCAACCTACGTGCCTCGGTCAGAGACAGACCAACGTATGGACGACGAGCTCGAAGACCAGTCTCACGCAATCGACTTCCAACAGTCTTCGGAGAAATTTGTTGATTATGCGTACCTACTGTATTAAGGGCAGTTTCGGTAGCAGTGAGATGACGATTCCGCAAATGTGCCAGACGGATTGTCCTGTCTTGACGTCGCGACGTCATGCGTGGACGCCCAGACCGCGGTCGGTCTGCTAAATGCCCTATCTCCCTTAAACGTCTAACAAGACGTTCAATTGTTGAGACGTTAACCCCAAAATGATTGGCAACTTGCTGTTGCCTCTGACCCTGCATCAGCAACGCAATTGCCCTACCCCTCTGAACATCAGTCAATCGTACCATGATTGAAAAAAAGTTCAAAGTAGCGTAAAAATGAAAAGAAAAATCGGTAAAAGAATCGAAGAGCGTTGTGTATCGTTGAAGTGTACCAAATGGTGTGAGGAAATCTTGTGCTGAAGGTTTAAACATGCTTGTTTTGCACGAAATTTTGGCTTTCCGTATTGTCCGTGCAATGCACTGTGTAGTGCACGGTTGAATGATTTCACACACTGGGTAGATAGCACATCGACCAAAGACTCGTATACCCGCGGTTCACATTCACAGGACAATCTGTAAAAGTGTATGGCTATAGTAAACACCGTAAAAAATGGTTAAAATAAGAAGGAAAAAACTCTACCCTGCGTTTCTTTTTCCTTTCAGTATAGTTTAATTCCTGATTATTGAAGAATCAGTTATCTAAATCGTAGACTGTCCTTTGTTTAGATCTATGATACCTTTTATAGTAATAATATTAAAGAAAGTAAGAGAGGATCGGATACTTCTTTCTTCTATACTGATTTCTTTGTCTCTGTGCTGTTGCGTACCGAGAACAAAGAAAGACTGAGGAAGAAAAAGAAATAAGTAAGTTCCGACTATATTTCCTTCTTCGTATAACATAAAACAAAATTATGGAGCTCAGCCTTTGCAGTGAAGCCCAATGAGGTGAGGATCCATAAAGCGTTAATCTCTTTCAAAACGCATTGAAGAGGAACAACCTTATATTTTTAAAGTATTGTCTGATGTTCAATAATAATACTAAATATAGATAGCATTAAAACTCTTTATATTATTTAATCATTGAATTCAGAAATTTGTTCATGATGGACAAATCTGATTCAATTATAATAAAAAATATCTAGGATTCTGGGTCTATTCGATAATAACTGGACAGAATTCCTTGATATAAATGTCTACCAGGTATTCTAACTGAACGTTGTCATTTAATGATCTGAACTCATTAATTTGACTCATCTCTGACACGGGCGCATAGCTATCGAATCAAAAATTTCATCACCATGGCCTCTCGAAAACGATTTCTGGCGTTCGACTCTTCGGAGGACGACACGCAACCGACTACTTTTACTTTCAAAGCAAATGAGAACTTCGCTAAATTTTTAGTGATTTCGAGTAAAGAGGACAAACCTATTACTTCACTGTCACCTTTCATTATAGAAAAGCAAATAGAATCAATTATAGGCACTCCAAAAAATGTAAAAAAATTAAAAAATGGAACTCTTTTGGTCGAAACGAACAGAAAATCTCAAACTGATAATCTTTTGAAACTTACAAAATTTTTTAATATTAATGTCACTGTCACGGAACATAAAACTCTCAACAGTTGCAAAGGTATTATCCGTGACAGAATGCTAAAACATGAAACTGAAGAAAATATCACAGAATATCTTAACACACAAGGAGTAACAGCTTGCAAACGTTTTAAAATTAAAAAAGATGGAAACTTTATAGAAACAAATACACTTTTACTAACTTTCAACACCACAACTTTACCGAAATCACTAAAAATCTTTTACCGAATTATACCGGTTGAAGTCTACATTCCAAATCCTCTGCGGTGTTTCAACTGTCAGAGATTTGGACATCATGAAAACGGCTGTCCGGAAGCACCTGGATCAGTATGTGAAAAATGTGGTATGGGTGAATTTGATCACCCTACAAATGCTTGTAAAAATGAAGCCAAGTGTGTGAACTGTCACAAAAAACATCAATCAAAATCAAATCAGTGTGAAATTTGGAAAAAAGAGAAAGAAATCATGAAAATTAAAGTTACACAAAAAATCACTTATTTGGAAGCCAAAAAGATTCAAGAAAATCAACCTGAAATCACCTTTGCAAAAGTTGTTCAATCCCTAAACACTAAACCTGAAACCAAAGAAAGTTCTACCCAGTTCAACGAAAAAGATTCTGTCATCAAAGCAAATTCAAAAGTTATTACTCCTACTCTAAAACCTAAACCTAAACCCACATCTACTCATCAACCTAGACCACCAACAAAATCTCAAAACAGTTCACAAACACAGCCGACTAAAACAAGTGGATCACAACAGAGATCCAGGTCCAGGACAGCTGACCAGAAAGGAAAAAATGGAAAAGAAAAAGATAAAGATAAAGAACCAAATCCATATAGTAAAGGGGCGTCGGCCGATCCGATCAAGTTGGTCAATCGGTTCGATTCCCTTGAGAACATGGAGTTAGAGACTGACTCCTCCATGTTCTCGCAGTCTCAGAGAAAACAAAAGGATTAAGTTCCTTATTTTCAAATCATCTCTCCATTTATCATGGATAAAAAATCAATTATTCAGTGGAACTGTCGAGGACTAAAAGCAAATTATAACGAAATTTTAATTTTAACAACACTACTTTCTCCGACTGTCTTTTGTCTCCAGGAAACCTTTTTAAAAAATACAGATAATATTAATTTTAAAAATTATAGTTTATATAATCATATCGCAACTGAAAATCAGAAAGCCTCAGGAGGTTCATCTATCCTTGTAAAATCAAATGTTCCTCATAGACAGATAGATATAAATAGTAATTTACAAGCTGTTGCTGTAAATGTCACTCTGTCTAAATCCATAACAATTTGTTCTCTATATCTTCCTCCACACTGTAAATTTTCTAAAGACGATTTAGAAAATCTTATAAACCAGTTACCTCGTCCTTATTTATTATTAGGTGATTTTAATAGTCACAGCAAACTATGGGGTTGTCTGGATACAAATGACAAAGGAGAAATAATAGAAAATTTTATTGCAGAAAATGATTTATGTTTATTTAACGATAAACAACCAACTTATCTTCATTCTCCTACAAGAAATTATTTTGCTTTAGATTTGTCTATATGCTCTCCAAATATTTACTTAGATTTTGATTGGTCAGTTCTAGATGACCTTCATGGGAGCGATCATTTTCCAATTAAAATTGAAGAAATTGAATCGACAAATGAAGACCATCATTCCCGATGGAATTTGAATAAAGCAAACTGGGAGAATTTTATGGAGCTATGTAATGAAAAATTAAATCCTGAAATGTTTAAAACAGCAGATGATATACAAGCTTTTACTGATACATTAATTCATGTAGCCGAAAAATGTATTCCAAAGTCCTCGACACGTTCAAAAAGAAATAGACCTTGGTTTAATAAAGATGTTAAAAATTCAATAAATAAAAGAAAATCTGCCTTACGAAAGAGCAATAGGCAGCCAACAAAAGAAAATCTAATCCATGCCAAACAAATGCGAGCAAAAGCTCGCAAGACAATAAAAACGGCTAAAAGAACAACTTGGCAGCAATACGTCTCCAAACTTAATTCTAGAACTCCAGCAAAGAAGATATGGGACATGATTCGAAAAATTACTGGCAAAAATAAAAATAACAAGCATGTCCATATTAAATCAAATGGAAATATATGCTCAACGACTAAAGATATTTCCAATGCACTAGGAGAGAATTTTCAGAAAAACTCTTCTAGTGCAAACTATTCCGAAACCTTTCAAAACATAAAACAGGAACGAGAGAAAGAGCATCTAAATTTTACGTCACTAAATCATGAAAAATATAATGTACCATTCACAGCTTCAGAATTATTAGATGCTCTTCATAAATCTCATGATACAGCTGCTGGTCCTGATGACATTCATTATCAAATTCTTAAACATTTACCCGATAACGCTTTAAAAACTTTATTAAATATTTTAAATGATATTTGGATCACTGGAAAATTTCCAAAAGACTGGAGTAAAGCAACGATTATACCTATACCAAAACCAAATAAAGATCATACTGAAGCTACTAACTACAGACCTATTGCTTTGACAAGTTGTTTATGTAAAACAATGGAGAGAATGATTAATGATAGGCTGGTTTGGTTCTTGGAATCAAACCAGCTTATAACAAAATATCAAGCTGGATTCAGAAAAAATAACTGTACAAACGATCATTTGATTCGTTTGGAATCCTTTATTCGTGATGCCTTTATTAAAAAAGAACATGTCGTAGCTGTATTTTTTGATCTTGAAAAAGCTTACGATACTACATGGAAACATGGCATCATGAAAGATTTACATAAATTAGGCCTTAAAGGCCGATTACCACTTTTTATTCAAAATTTTTTATCAGATCGAACATTTAATGTTCGAATAGGTAATACGTTATCGGACATATTTAAACAAGAACAAGGTGTACCACAGGGAAGCATTTTATCACCTACCTTGTTTGGCATTAAAATTAACGATATTGTTAAATGTGTGAAAGACCTTGATTGTTCACTTTTTGTTGACGATTTTGGAATATTTATTAGATCGAAAAATATGGAAACCATTGAATTCAAACTACACCGATGTTTAAACAATATAGAAGATTGGGCAACAGAAAATGGTTTCAAATTTTCAAAAACAAAACCTCAATGCGTTCATTTTTGTCAGATACGTCAGCTACATTTAGATCCTCATCTCACCATATACGGTAGTCCAATTCCAGTCGTCAGTGAAGCAAAATTCCTGGGTCTTTTGTTCGATAACAAATTATCTTTTATACCACACATCAAAGCTTTAAAAGCTAAATGTCTTAAAGCAGCACTTGATATTCTTAAAGTTCTCTCCAGTTCCGACTGGGGAGGAGATCGTACTGTTATTTTAAATCTTTATAGATCTTTAATTCGATCTAAACTGGATTATGGATCCATAGTTTATGGATCCGCTAGAAAATCTTATTTGAAATCTTTGGATATTATTCATCATCAAGGTTTACGTCTGGCTCTAGGGGCTTTTCGTACTTCCCCCGTCGAAAGTTTATACGCTGAATCAAATGAACCATCATTGTATATAAGAAGAGAGAAATTGTCTCTTCAATATGTTACTAAATTAGCCGCCAATCCACGTAATTCAGCCTATGATTGTGTTTTTAATCCTAAATATGAAAGATTTTACAACAACAAACCAACGGCTATTAAACCCCTTGGCCTGAGAATACAATCGTTACTTGAAGAGGCCAATATCAATATTAAAAATGTTCAGCATTTTTCTTTTCCATCAAAAGAGCCATGGACGTTAAACCCTCCAAAGATTATTTTAGACCTTCATAAAAATAAAAAAACAGAAGTCGAGTCGCATATTTTTAAGAATGAATTTTTAGAAATCAAATCAAATTATAAACATTACCTGTCAATTTATACAGATGGTTCGAAACAAGATGAGAAAGTTGCTTGTTCTATTATTAGTCCAAATTTTACTGACAGTATCAGATTACCTGATAATAGCTCCATTTTTACCGCCGAAGCCAAGGCAATTGATATTGCACTTTACCATATCAGAGATCAGTCTGAAAAACAGTTTATCATTTATTCAGATTCTCTTTCTGTATTAAAATCTCTTAAAGATTTACACCATAGAAACCCGTTAATACAGCAAATTCTTAAAAAATATTATTATCTTTCCGCTTCAAAAGAAATTGTATTTTGTTGGCTTCCCAGCCACGTTAATATTCGTGGAAATGAATTAGCAGATTCAGAAGCCAAATCTGCATTATCCTTAGTAATAACCAATTTCAAAATTCCTCACTCCGACTTTAAATCAAACGTCTGTCAATACATCAACAACAAATGTCAGTCTGTTTGGGAAACACAAACTTATAATAAATTAAATGAAATCAAACCAAATTTTAACAGCAAATGCACATTCTCTAATTACAGCAGAAAAGAACAAACAAAAATCACCAGATGTAGAATTGGACACACTAGAATTACTCATTCTTACATATTAAAAAATGAACAAGCTCCATTCTGCATTCCTTGTAATGAACCTTTCACAGTCAAACATTTTCTTATCACTTGTGCTGAATTTAATCACATTCGCACAAAGTATTTTAATATAAAAACTATAAAGGAACTTTTTGATATGCCAACTCAGAAAATACTCGACTTTCTTAAAGAGATCGGACTTTTTAATAAAATATGATCAGTATTTTTAATAACTTAAAATCATTGATACTTTATCTCTTTAAAATAAACACATCAATCCTAGATATTTTTAAATTTCTCATTAAATAAAATCATCATATAACATAAAACTTATTAGACGCTATATGCCCTTTTAGGGTTGAGCGTCTATAAACAAAATATCCATCCATCCATCCATCTCTGACACTCTATGAGTAAAAATTAGTTGTCCGGAGACTAGCTATTATCCAGTCACTAGTAGTCCGGCATAATGACTGGTACCTCGATGATAGATGACTGGTACCCAGTGACTGGTGATTAGATGCCCGGTGATTTTGCTTGGTGACCAGAAACTGGTTGACTGGTGACTGGTGACAGATGACCAGTGATTTTATCCAGGCATTATGCCCGGTAATATTTGCCTGGCGATTTTGACCGGTGACTGGTGATAAGTGACCGGTGATTTTATGCAGTGCCTGGATGACCGGTGATTGGTTGACCAGTGTCCGGACATTATATGACCGGTGATTTTACCTGGTGTCTGGATGACTGGTGCCTGGTGAAGCTGATTAAGAATGACTGGTGACTGGTTGACCTGTGACTGGTGAACTTAGACTTTATTGAGTACTTATAGCACCCATAAAGATACCACCCAGATGGGTCCTACCACTGGCAGTATAGCCCTGTGAGGTGGTGTCCCATCAGTAAAGAATTGTCGTATAACCCAAAAGGGTTGACAAGTTCTTTACTAATCAGCTTCTCCACCATAGAAATCTTCAGCCAACTCGTAGTTATCTGCAAGATACCAAAAGTAGTCCAGTTATTACAGATCGCATCAATAAATAACCTGGAACAGAAAGAACAAGTTAAATACTTGAGTTATAATGCATGACTTCCGAACCGAACCAAACCGAACATGAACGTTGTGCCGAAAAATACGAGAGTCGCGAAAATGTATGACGCAATTCAGCAGTAACAAGAAATTGAAAATCGATTAAAAGAAAGCAATAAGATTTTCCATGAAAGTTATGAGATAGGAACACAAGAAAGAGAAGGATTAAGAAAGTTAACTAGGGAAAAAGAAATAAAATACTGATTTCTTTCACCGATAAACAAATCCTTTGTTTACTTTCTTGTCAACAGAAAAGAAACTGACACGTGATCAATTGAGCATGAAGTTACCTCACACAGTAACTGCCTAAGGGACCTTCTGGATTAAGACTCTTTTAGACGACTGAACTGTCATTTTTTTTCTGTGGAAGGTGTGAAATACAGAATAGAATAGCACATTATCTATAGGTTAATGTATTGTGCAGTTAAATTCCTTTTTCAAAATTGAATGTTGCCATGGTAACCAAACAAAATGGCTACTGGTCATAAAACACATAAACTGGGTAGACAATCATCAGATTATCATAACTGCAAAATATGGTTAACATCACTTCAGTGGTTATGGAGAATATGCAATTTAACCATTTTCCCATATAAATGTATGGGAGCTTTCTGTCACCCCAAACCAAGAGTCAGATCACCATAATTTTAGCTATTTTTAAATCCCCCTACCAAAACAGCATACTTACCAAATTAGGGACAAATCGCATCAATGGTTTTGGAGGAGTTTTGTTTGAAAGTGTTAACGGATGGACAGACGGCGGACAAAAAAGTGATCACTATAGCTCATCCTGAGCATAGCTCAAGTGTACTAAAAAAAAGGGAGATATGAGGAACATTTCTGTGAAATCATTTTGAAATCAGGCCACTGGCCAAGAAAGAGGTGTCGTTAAATGTTGTTTGTTTAGCTCACCTGAGCAGGAAGTGCTCATGGTGAGCTATTGTGGTCAGTCAATGTCCGTCGTTCGTCGTGCGTCATCCGTCGTGCGGCGTCAACAATTGCTTTAAAACCCTACTCCTCCTAAACCCCTCGGCCAATTGACTCGATACTTGGTAGGAAGCATCAGGGTGACTTGTAGATCAAAAATAGCTATAATCGTGCCGATCGGAAATCCAAGATGGCCGCCATCTTGAAAATCTATTTTTCGCTTCTTCTCCTGAACTGAAAGGCCATTTGACTCCAAACTTGCTAGGAAGCATCAGGGTGACTTGTAGGTCAAAAATTGCTAAAATCATGCCGATCGGAAATCCAAGATGGCCGCCATCTTGAAAATCTATTTTTCGCTTCTTCTCCTGAACCGAAAGGCCAATTGACTCCAAACTTGCTAGGAAGCATCGGGGCGACTTGTAGATCAAAAATAGCTAAAATCGTGCCGATCGGAAATCCAAGATGGCCGCCATGGCCGCCATCTTGAAAATCTATTTTTCGCTTCTTCTCCTGAACTGAAAGGCCAACTGACTCCAAACTTGCTACGAAGCATCAGGGTGACTTGTAGATTTAAAATAGCTAAAATCATGCTGATTGGAAATCCAAGATGGCTGCCATGGCCGCCATCTTGAAAATCTATTTTTCACTTCCTCTCATGAACCGAAAAGCCAATTGACTCCAAACTTGCTAGGAAGCATCAGGGTGACTTGTAGATAAAAAATAGCTAAAATCGTGCCGATCTGAAATCCAAGATGGCCACCATGGCAGCCATCTTGAAAATCTATTTTTCGCTTCTTTTCCTGAACTGAAAGGCCAATTGACTCCAAAGTTGCTAGGAAGCATCGGGGTGACTTGTAGATCAAAAATAGCTAAAATCGTGCCGATTGGAAATCCAAGCTGGCCGCCATGGCAGCCATCTTGAAAATCTGTTTTTTTTGCTTCTTCTCCTAAACCCAAAAGCCAATTGACTCCAAACATGGTAGGAGCATCAGGGTGACTTATAGATCAAAAATAGATAAAATCGTTCCAATCGGAAATCCAAGATGGCCGCCATGACAGCCATCTTGAAAATCTATTTTTTGCTTCTTCTACAGAACTGAAAGGCCAATTGACTCCAAGCTTGCTAGGAAGCATTGGGGTGACTTGTAGATCAAAAATAACTAAAATAGTTCCGATTGGAAATCCAAGATGGCTGCCATGGCAGCCATCTTGAAAACCAATTTTTCGCTTCTTCTCCTGAACCGAAAGGCTTATTGACTTTAAACTAGGTAGGAAGCATCTGGGTGACTTGTAGATCAAAAAAACTAAAATCTTGCTGATCAGAAATCCAAGATAGCTGCCATGGCGGCCATCTTGAAAATCAATTTTTCGCTTCTTCTGAACTGAAAGGCCATTTGACTCGAAACTTGGCAAGAAGCATTGGGAGGTTGGGTATAATCTGCAGACCAAACCATGCAGACCAGTGGACCATGGACCGGTCTGCAGTGGACCAAAAGGGGACATTTTGCAGACCAAGTACCTTGCAGACCAGACTTTGTGCAGACTATAATAATGAATAATTTTGTGTCATTTTTTCCCATGCTCTTTATCATGCAGTTATCATTGTATTTTCAGAAATAGATGAAATCGTTTTATGAGAAGAATTTCAGGAATACAAAAACAAACAAACAAACAAACAAAAACAAAAAAAAAAATGAATTTTTTCCTGTTAATTAGCAAAAAGCATTTTGTGACATTTTTCCCATGCCCTGTATCATTTTTCATGATAATATTTACAGAAAGGAATTATTTTATGATAAGCATTACATTAATACCAAATATGACAGATCTGTTCCATAGGAAATATCATAGGAGCAGGCGCACAGCAATTGTCCTACAAAATAACCTGTGGGCTGAGCTGAGTCACACCAGTCTGCACATCTGATCACTAGACTAAGCAGACTGGATGTGCAGATTGGTCGAGTTTTCATTAGGCACATTTTTTGTAGGGTGAACTCTGCATTATTAACCTGAAACATGAACTGTCCAGTAGACATTTTATAATTTTAATAATAATGCTTTGAAAATATTGAATATCACTTTCCTTGTAATTTTATAATCCGTTGCGGAATGAATTGGAACTAAAACCTGCATTTATTGAGACATTTTTTTGCACTAATGTATAACAAAAACCTGGAGCACAGCAATTTCTACTAAATGGCATGTGCACCCAATGAAGACTCAGATCAGCCTAAAGCATCTGCGCAGGCTGATTTTTGTTTTCACTGAGCACGTATATATAAATAAATACATAGAAACAAATAAATAAACAATATTTAATTAATAAACAAAAAAAATAATAATGAAATACTTTAAAGAAAGAAGAAACAAACTAATACAAATTAAATTAATACAAATTAAATAAATAATTCCAATCTACTCTTCAAATAAATCTGTTTTGTTTTTTTTTTTGTTGTTTTTTTTGTTTTATTGCAAAATATTTGGTATCCCTAAAAGAAATTTATAACCTTTAGAAGGCCACTAGAGACATAAATGAAAGACAAAAATAAATAGATACAATGTACTCTAACATTGAAATAAAAAAATCAGTTGTTTTATTGTTTTTTGTTGTTTTTTTTTCAAAATATTTGTTATCCCAACAAATAATTATATTTCCTTAAATACACAAAAAAATACATTTTAAAATTAAAAGAAATAAATGTATAAAAAAAAAAAAAACACAAAAAGTTTTCCAATCTACTCACCCAATTAATAAAATTTCCAAACTATATTGTATTCCTTTAAAATATTTATTACCCTTCAGAAAGTTCTTAAATAAACAAAAATAAATAAATAAATAAACAAAAATAAATAAACATTGTTAGTATGAAAGAAAAAAAAAAAATAAACAAACCCTTCAACTCTGCTCTCCAGATAAGTCAATTTTCCAAACTATCTGTTATATCCCTTCCAAAAAATTGATTATCCTTCAGGAGGCCACTTTA
Organism: Anodontia alba; assembly: GCA_964016985.1. NCBI lineage: Eukaryota > Metazoa > Mollusca > Bivalvia > Lucinida > Lucinidae > Anodontia > Anodontia alba. The sequence continues at coordinate 61,907,162 of OZ024825.1, forward strand.
CCACCCCCTACTGGTTATTCATAATCACCTCTTTAGGACATGTCTTTGATCTTGCTTGCTTAGTCCCTAAGTAGGGGCAATAAAATCATTTGTGAGTGGTACTTTTGGCCTCATTTTGCCTATGCCTAAGAAGAGAGCATGTCTCGCATGATTGTTTAATCTCTTTTGCCAATATATGCCTACCGGCCCATTTTATGGAAAATATGCAAACATTGTGTCTGTAGACAGAAACAGACCAGACAATGCAGAGCACTGCAACTGTACACTGTATTTACAGTTTCCAGGCTTTCAAGTGCCATCCATCGAAAAAGTAGGAATCCGATAAAGTAGGGCTCAAAATTTTGAAAAAGTAGGACAAAAGTAGGAATTTCAATCATGAAAAGGGATGTCCTGAGTGTTTTTACATTTAGAAAAAGATATAATTAGCAAAGGGAGTTTTCTCCGAACAATAACAATACATTACCATGCAAAGGAAATGCCAAAATAAATGTTCCAAAAAAGGAGTTATAACTGAAATAAAAATATTTTAAAAAATTTTGCATAGCTCAGATTAAATGATCTGATTTTTTTACAAACTCTGAGCAAGCAAAACGAGTGAGGAAAAAAATTACAATTTTTGGTCGCTTCAAACAATTTTGGAGCCGGCCTCGGTGCCTCAGTTGGATGCGCCGTCCAACTGGAGACCAGGCCCCCGCTGAGGTCGGCAACATTCTTTCGTGGAGATTGATCATGAAATATTTTCTACAGTCATTCTCTCCCTTCGCAGATTCAAGAAGGGCAGTTGTCAGTTTCTGGACAATACTGGTTAACCGCTTGGAGGACTAAGCCTGCCCAGTAAACGTGTTGTTAGGTAAACTGACCGCACTTGACATGACCCCATTGGGTTGACTGGGCCGTAAAACCTCAACACAAACAAACAAACAATTTTGGACTAAAAAGTAGGGATAGTAGGGCATTTTCAGAAAAAAAAGTAGGGAAAAGTAGCACAAAAAAGTAGGGAATAGTAGGAAAAGTAGGGCCCGCTCAAAAGCCTGAGTTTCGCAAAGATTCTAATGGATGAAATTAACCAGACACCATTAAATTGGAAATGAACATGTCCACTGTCCGTATATAGCTAGGACACACTTAATATTCTTGAACAGATCTGTTATAAATTTAAGGAGTGTCAGAGTTGTTTTATTTGTTGTTAGCTTTACAAAATTTCCTGCAGATTAAGCAAATAGTGGTGACCTGAGCAGATGCCGCAATTATTCTGCGGCGTCTGATCTGGGTCTACACTGTTTGCCAATGTCACAAAAGTGCCTAATTTGAACAGATCTGTTTTAAATTTAAGTGGTGTCAAATTCTTTTGTACATTTACAAAACTTCCTGCAAATAGTGGTGATCCTGATCAGACTCGGCTTTCTGTGGCATCTGACCTGGGTCTACACTGTTAAAAAAATTACCACAAAATGCCTATGATACATACATGCCATAAGCTGTGGACTAAAACCTGTGAGATAAGGCAAACATTTAAGGGAGATTTGACAAAATTCTGTGAGATTTTCTTAAACATCACATTGGAGCTCCCCCATTCATGATAGTCCAGTCTTGTTTCATGTAAGAAGTTTGCGAAAACCACAATAGTGTGTGATTTATGTTTATTTCTTCATAAAATCTATTGTAAAATCGTCTGAAAATTATGTGAGATTTGCAATTTTTATGGGAATTGCCTTCCAGATGGGCCAAATTCTGTAAGAATTTATCTCACCGCATTGTGAGATATGGCATGTATGCCTATGGATAGATACATTTTAAATTTAAGGGGTGTCAGTTTTGTTTTGTTTGATGTAAGTTTGCAAACAGGACCCTGTACTGAAAATGAACAATGACTCTGCATTCTGCAGCATCTGATCAGGGTCTACACTGTTTGCCAAAAATGCCTTTGGACAGCTCCATTTGAAAGTTAAAGGATGTTGAGATTGTTTTATTTGATGTAAGTTTACAAAAGTTCCTGTACTTTGACAAACAGTCTTGACCCTGATCAGGCACCGCCTTCTGCAGCTCTCGGATCTGGATCTACACTGTTTTAAAATGTCCCGCAAGTGCCTTTGAACAGATCAATTTTAAATTCAAATTGTAAGTTTGCAACAGTTCCTGACCTTTTTTTACTTTCTGCATCATCTGATCTGGGTCTACACTGTTTATGAGTGTACCCAAAAATGAGGAGCTATACATATATATATGTGTGTGTGTGTGTGTGTGTGTGTGTGTGTGTGTTCATTTTGTAGCTGCATTTTTGTATTTATATGTTTTCCCTTTGTGTTGGGGGTGACCTGATGTGGATCTGATTTCATCGGTTCCTGAGTTCTATTATTTATTTTTTATTGTGTATAGGCTAAGTGAAAACTTTTCCAGCTGACATTTTTTCCAAGTATGTCTAATGGGAGTAACAGTAAGCAATTTTTTAGAGTCGGCAAAATGGGTATTGGCATCTTTTGAAGTGTAGGTGAAATGGGAATAGGCAAAATTACGAGCATTTGAAGACCATAATTATAATTATTATGCTCATCTGATTAAGTAGCTGTTAATGTTGATGTACTATTTTTACAATTTCCACATGTAACAGCAGTTTCATCCTAGTCCATAAAATAACATGGAATGTGGCTAAAACTCATTTATTCTTTATTTTTTCCTTTGTTTTGAAAGATAATTATTATTTCTTAAAGAACCCTATTTTTGGACTGACAAGGATTATTTCGTATTCCATTCTGACATTTGGTGTGTTAGAAAAAACACTTATTAATATTTGTATTGGATTTGTTGTTGTTGTGCGGATATTTAACGCTACCAGGCACCCGAGGCACATAGATGCAGCGGCGATTGCTATGATGTACTTGTATTTGTACAGCCTTGCTTTCATGGATCACCCATGCACACTTGGTGCCGCTGTCTGTCACCAAGCCCTGTCCACTTTATACTCAACCCAGGGCAAGTCGAGTATGAGCTAGGCGTAATAATGGTCTGAAAATTGTCTCGACCCGTGCGGGATTCAAACCCACGATATCCCGCTTGAAAGTCGAGTGCGCTAACCACTAGGCCACCCAGCCCACATATTGGATTTGTTTTATCATGTAAACTATATCTGATATGCCCTGTCAGTCACCTAATAAGACCTGTCAATTATCTGATAATACCTGTCATTCCTCTTGGATATTGACCAATGAAATCGCATAGCTGAAAAGCTTCGCCCTCCATTGGTTATAACAAGAGCAAAGCCTAATTAGTATTCCAAATCAAGATTTCAAAAATATTTTATTCAGTTTTGAAACTTTCACTGTAAAAAAAGAAGATAATAATAATAATAGTAATAATAATAAAACCTTGACACCAAGTGAGTCACTGGAAGTAACACAGATTGAAAGAAGTAACAAAAATGTATTAAAATATTTGTGAAATATAATAAACAACACAAACATTATTTTTTATTATCAGACAAGTGAAATGCAGCTATACACAAATACTGTCACAGGACAGAGATTGAGGGCAAAAATCAAAACTACATAATTAAGACAAATAAATAAATAAATAAATTTACAGAAACAAACAAAGATTGAAAGAAATAAAAAAGTTTTAATTGTGACATATAAACAATTCACAGAAACAAACAAAAATTCAAAGTAAAAAAAAAAAAAAATAATAATAATAATAATTACGACATATAAACAATAACACAAGAAAATTATATTAATGTATAAATAAATATATAAATAAATAAATTCATTGAAAGAAACAATGATTGAAAGAAAGAAAGAACAACATTATTTACACAATAGGAGATAAAAACAATTCTGATATTTAGACCAGTTCAATAATTATGTTTCCTTCATGAAATACCAAATTATCTCAGTGTAAATTGTTTTATGATAAATAAATAAATGAATATGTATTGTAGATATAATAACTTAGTTGTAAAAATATGGTCCAACAAGTATGCATGGCTAACAGAGTAGACCCTGATCAGACATCGCATTCTGAGGTGTCTGATCTGGGTCTACACTGTTTACAAAGGCCTATCTGTCCCAATACTTAGGGTTATTATAGTAACAGATTATTATGATCTAGATTTTGTTTTCATGTAAATATGTATAAATTGATTTTGGTTCCTCTGCAGAAATTAGTCAATATAAATTTAAATGACCAAAGGGAATGCATATTTATGTTGTTTAATTTCTACATTTAAATTATAATATTGTTTTCTTGTAAATATGTGCTAATATATCATTATGCTGTTAGTATGTTTTATCTAAGCTCAGTACATTTACAAATATATATGATACCAACAAAAAAAAAAAGCATCATTCACCCTGATGATTGTATTGTTTTCTGATGTCCTCTTAAATTTTTCATTAAATATTAATCTTTAAAGTGCAAATCACAACTGCAGCAGATAACATTTTTTTTTTCAGAGAAAACAAGTCTTGACATTTCATGTGAATAGTCTGCTTGGCAGATGATTCACATGAAATGTCAAGACCTGTTTTCTCTGAAACTTTGAATAAAAAAAAATAAATAAAAAAATTGAATGTTGTCTTCTACAAAATTTGCTTGGCGCTTTAAGGGTTAATTTGATGTCAGATACTGATTTTGTTTGAATACCTCATTGTTAACATAATGATATTTAAGAATAGTTGATACTGAATCTCTGATTATCCATGTATTATTTATCATTTTATTGTCAGTATTGCAACATGCCGGTGAGAATATTAAATACTGTTCTCTCAACTTTTTTTTTTTTTTTTTACTTTTCTTTTCCATTATTTGTTTCTAAGCCAAACCCATTTTTTAAGATGTTTCCTAAGACTAAACTGAATAGAAAGAGAAAATAGATTTAGTTTCATACAATCTTAACACAGAGGAAAATTCAGTTATTCTGCTCTTCTATTTCCAAAGTTATAGGAGGAATCAGTAAAACTAAATAATTAAAAACAATGTTTTTAATTAAGGCATGTCAAATAAATAATGAAATTTTATCAAAATTATTCACTATTATAGTTTGCACAAAGTCTGGTCTGCAAGGTACTTGGTCTGCAAAATGTCCCCTTTTGGTCCACTGCAGACCGGTCCATGGTCCACTGGTCTGCATGATTTGGTCTGCAGATTATACCCAACCGCATTGGGATGACTTGTAGATCTAAAATAGCCAAAATGGTCCCGATCCAAAATCCAAGATGGCTGCCTTGGTGGCCATCTTGAAAATCTATTTTTAGCTTCTTCTCCTAAACTGAAAAAGCCAATTGACTTTAAACTTGGTAGGAAGCATCGGGTTGACTTATAGGTTAAAAAAAGCTAAAATCTTTCTGATTGGAAATCCAAGATGCCTGCCATGGCAGCCATCTTGAAAATCTATTATTCCATTCTTCTCCTGAATCGAAAGGCTTATTGACTTTAAACTTGGTAGGAAGCATCTTGTAGATCAAAAATAGCTAAAATAGTCCCTATTGGAAATCCAAGATAGCCGCCATCTTTTTTATATATACTTATATAGGGAAAACCTTTAAAAATCTTTTTGTCTGAAACCAGAAGGCCCTGGCCTTTGATATTTGGTTACATAGCTTCATCTAGTTCACATGTCCATTCAACAATAAGGCTCCATGCGATCATGCTTCTGTCCAGCACCCCCCAGCCTGTCATCCGAAAACATTCATTTTCAACAAATTTTAAACAAACATAGTCCTATGAAGAGAAATCATAGTCTTTTCGAATATACTAGAGACAATGACACTCAGGTGAGCGAATTAAGGCCCACTGGGCCCTCTTGTTTTTTTTTTCTATTTTTAGCTCTGGTGGCCATTTTGTTCAGCTGAGCAGAACCATTTTAGCAATTAATGTAAAGGGCCATAAGATTACTTTGAGATCAGGCCACTGGCCGCGGAGATGTCTTTTAAAGGTCGCCATTTTGTTCAGCCAAGCAGAACCATTTAAGCAATTTTGGCAGAGGGCCATTGGAGGAACACTTCTGTGCAAATATTTTGAAATCAGGCCATTCGCCAAGGACGAGATGTTATTTGAAGATTTTCTATTTGTAGCTCTGGTGGCCATCTTGTTCAATGGAGTGGAACCATTTTGGCCATCTAGGAATTCCGATCAACAAAATTTTAGCTCGTTTCGATCCAGAAGTCATCCTGTTTCTACAGAGCAAGTTTTGGCTCAAAGCGACAAAAGGTTTGGGAAGAGATGTCGAAAATTGATTTTTAAGATGGTGGCTGTGGCGGCCATCTTGGATTTTCTATCAGCTTGTTTAGCTATTTTGTGTCTATCAGGTGCCCTATAGCTCATCATCATGTTTCGATTCAACTGGATTATAGAGATGTCCAAAATATGAATTCTTAACATTTTTCCCATATTAATATAGGGCCCATACAAATGCATGGGGAAGCACATTTGACCTTGCCATAAAAAGGTCAAATGTCAACATAGGACCATCATTTTAGCAATTTTGGTAGACATCCTGTCCCCCATAATTTGTGCAAAGATTAGGCCCTAGGGCTTATTTAATTCTGGAGAAGATTTTTAAAGGTTTTTAACATATATAGGCATGGCAGCCATCTTGGCCAATGGACCCTGACTATTTTAGCAATCTTTCGTTCCCCTGCCCCAAGGAGGCTCCACATCAAATTTGAGCAACATTGGTCCAGAGGCTTCAGAGGAGATTAGGGCCCAGGGCTTATTTGGTTCTGGAGAAGAAGATTTTTAAAGGTTTATATATGGGCATGGCAGCCATTTTGGTCAATGGAGTACCATCATTTTAGCAATTTTGGTAGACATCCTGTCCCCCATAATTTGTGCAAAGATTTCGTTCTCCTGCCGCAAGGAGGCTCCACATGAAATCTGAGCAACATTGGCCGAGAGGCTTCAGAGGAGAAGTCATTTGAAATTATCAACAGTTTTTCCATACAAATATATGGGGCCCATACAAATACATATGGAAGCAAACTTGAACTCGCCGTAAAAAGGTCAAATGACAATGTAAGACCATCATTTTAGCAACTTTGGTAGACCTCCTGTCCCCGATAATTTGTGCAAAGATTCAGCCTGAAGGCATCCTGAAGAAGAAGATTTTGAAAGGTTTTTAGCTCACCTGAGCTATGCTCAGGATGAGCTATAGTGATCACTTTTTGTCCGTCGTCCGTGTGTCCATCTGTTAGTGCATCTGTGCGTCCGTCGATTAACATTTTCAAACAACTTCTCCTCTGAAGCCTCTTGGCCAATTTTGCTCAAATTTCATATGAAGCCTCCTTAAAAAATCAATGGGGGAACGAAAGATTGCTAAAATGGTTGCTGTCTGTTGACTAAGATGGCTGCCATGCCCATATATGGTAAAAACCTTTTAAAATCTTCTTCTCCAGAACCAAGGATGCCTTAGGGCTAAATCTTTGCACAAATCCTCGGGGACGGGAGGTCTACCAAAGTTGCTAAAATGATGGTATTACACTGATGTTTGACCTTTACAGCGAGGTCAAGTTTGCTTCCCTGTGCATTTGTATGGGCCCATTCATTTATATAGGAAGAATGTTGAGAATTTCAAAAGATTTCTCCTCTGAAGCCTCTGGGCCAATGTTGCTCAGATTTCAAGTGGAGCCTCATTGGAGAAGGGGAACGAAAGATTGCTAAAATAGTCAGGGTCCATTTACCAAGGTGGCTGCCATGCCCATATATGGTAAAAACCTTTAAAAATCTTCTTCTTCAGAACTAAATAAGCCCTGGAGCCTAGTCTTTACATAAATCATCTGGGACCATAATTGCTAAAATGATGGTCCTACGTTGACGTTTGACCTTTTTACGGCAAGGTCATGCATTTGTATGTGCCCTATACATTTATATGGGAAAAATGTTGAGAATTCATATTTTGGACATCTCCTCTATGACTATGATCTAATTGAGTTGAAACTTGATGAAGAGCATCGGGCCGCCTAGTAGACACAAAATAGCTAAAACTGAGCTGACTGAAAATCCAAGATGGCTGCCACAGCCGCCATCTTAAAAATAAATTTTCGACAGCTCTTTCCAAACCTTTGATCTATTTGAGCTGAAACTTGCTCTACAGCAACAGGACACCTTTTGGATCGAAATGAGCTAAAATCGTGATCGGAAATCCAAGATGGCCGCCAAAGCCGCCATCTTGAAAATCTGTTTTGGACATCTCGCAAACCACAAGGAGAATTAAGTTGAAACTTACAATGTAGCAACAGGTTAGATTAGATGTGTAGATGAAAACAAGAGGCCCACGGGCCACGGTTCGCTCACCTGAGTGACATAGCCACTGCAGACATGCAGATGTTATGCAACATTTTTCCAATCCTATCATCGCAACTAATGAAAATATCATCATCTGAGCAGTTCTTAGTTTTGAAGAAGAATAAATGGGCCTGACAGTCAATGGAGCATGATCATTTGAATAAACTATCAATCACATTTCAACAGTAGGATCAATGTGAAATTTGGTGGAAATTGGCTAAGTGGTTTCTGAATAATCATGATTTTATACATGTAAGCAGCACAGTGGCAGGGAAATATTATAAATATAAACCAGATGATGGCCATCTTAGATTTCCAATCAGAACAATTTTAACTACTGTTGATCTACAAGTCACTTCGATACTTTCAATATAAATGTATATGGCGCATACAAATGGGGAAGTAAATTTGACCTTGGAGGTAAAAAGGTCAAATGTCAACATAGAACCATCATTTTAGCAATTTTGGTAGATCTCCTGTCCCCCATAATTTGTGCAAAGATTAGGATGCAGGGCTTATTTGGTTATGGAGATGAAGATTTTTAAAGGTGTTTACCATATATGGGCATGGCATCCATTTTGATCAATGGACCATACCCATTTTAGCAATCTTTCATTCTCCTGCCCACGGAGGCTCCGCATGAAATTTGAGCAACACTGGCCCGGAGGCTTCAGAGGAAAAGCCATTTGAAATTATCAACATTTTTTCCATACAAATGTATGGGGCCCATACAAATGCATACAGAAGCAAACTTGACCTCGCCGTAAAAAGGTTAAATGTCAATGTATGACAATTATTTTAGCAACTTTGGTAGACCGCCCATTCCAGATGAAATATGCAAAGATTCAGCCACAAGCCATCCTCGGTTTTGGAGAATAAGATTTTTAAATGTTTTTTCCCATACAAATGCATAAGGGAGCAAACTTGACCTTGCCGTAAAAAGGTCAAATGTCAATGTATGACAATTATTTTAGCAACTTTGGTAGACCCCCTGTCCCCGATGATTTATGCAAACATTCAGCCCCAAAGCATCCTCTGTTCTAGAAAAGAAGATTTTTAAAGGTTTTTACCATATATGGGCATGGCGGCCATCTTAGTCAACGAACCATGACCATTTTAGCAATCTTTTGTTCCCCCTACCTAAGGAGACTCCATATGAAATTTGAGCAAAATTGGCCCAGAGGCTCCAGAGGAGAAGTTGTTTGAAATTCTGAACATTTTTCCCATACAAATGCATAAGGAAGCAAAATTGACCTTACCGTAAAAAGGTCAAATGTCAATGTACGACCATTATTTTAGCAATGGTAGCCCTCCTGCTCCCAAAGATATATGCAAAGATTCAGCCATAAGGCATGCTCGGTTTTGGAGAAGAAGATTTTTAAAGGTTTTTCCCATACAAATGCATAGGGAAGCAAACTTGACCTTGCCGTAAAAAGGTCAAACGTCAACATACGACAATTCTTTTAGCAATTTTGGTAGACCTCCCATCCCCGATGATTCCTGCAAAGGTTCAGCCCCAAGGCATTCTCGGTTCTGGAGGAGAAGATTTTTAAAGGTTTTTACCATATGGGCGTGGCAGCCATCTTGGTCAACGGACCGCGACCATTTTAGCAATTTTTTGTTCCCCCACCCTAAGGAGGCTCCATATGAAATTTGAGCAAAATTGGCTCAACGGCTTCAGAGGAGAAGTCGTTTGAAAATGTTAACGAACGGATGCACAGACGGACGGACGCACGGACGCACGGACGGACGACAGACGAAAAGTGATCACAATAGCTCATCCTGAGCAGAGCTCAGGTGAGCTAAAAAGCTAAAATCATGCTAATTGGAAATCCAAAAAGGCCGACATAGCCGCTGTCTTGAAAATCAATTTTGACTTCTCCACCCACACCGTTGGGCGATTTGAGTTGAAACACACTGTAGCAACAGGTTGACCTCTAGATCGAAAAGAGCTATTTTATACAATGAACACAAACACAAAGACAAAAATAGCTGAAGTTTCTAAAACTAACAATACATGATTAAAGTAGCAAAAGCTTTAAGATGCAATCAACATTTTAATCTGTGAGGTTTATATTCCCTTGCCCCTATACATGTATAAAATCATAATATTGTTAAACACTTTCATGCCCATATATGGTAAAATGATGATATTAATAATAATAACTACATTCTTCTTCTTCAAAACTAAGAACTGCTCAAATGATGATCCTTTCATTAGTTGCAATAACAGGATTGGAAAAATGTTGCATAACATCTGCATATCTGAAGTGGCTATTTCACTCAGGTGAGCAAGCCGTGGCCCTTGGGCCTCTTGTTACCATATATGGGCATGGCGGCCATCTTGGTCAATGGACAACAACTATTTTAGCAATCTTTCATTCCCCTGCCCCAGGAAGGCTCCAAATGAAATATGAGCAACATTGGCTCAGAGGCTCCAGAGGAGAAGTTTGAAATTCTCAACATTTTTCTCATACAAATACATAGGGAAGCAAACTTGACCTCACTATAAAAAGGTCAAATGTCAATGTACGACCATTATTTTTGCACCTTTGGTAGATCTCCTGTCCCCGATGATTTGTGCTAAGATTCAGCCACAAGGCATCCTCAGTTCTGGAGAAGAAGAGTTTTTAATGTTTTTACCATATATGGGCATGGTGGTCATCTTGGTTAATGGACGGCAACCATCTTAGCAATCTTTCATTCCCCTACCTCAGGGAGGCTCCAAACAAAATTTGAGCAACACTGACCCAGAGGCTCCAGAGGAGAAGTCATTTGTAATTCTCAACATTTTTCCATACAAATGCATAGGGCAAACTTGACCTCGCCATAAAAAGCAAACTTGACCTCGCCATAAAAAGGTCAAATGTCAATGTATGACCATTATTTTAGCAACTTTGGTAGACCTCCCGTCCCTGATGATTTATGCAAAGATTCAGCCACTAGGCATCCTCGGTTCTGGAGAAGAAGATTTTTAAAGGGTTATTTACCATATATGGGCATGACAGCCATCTTGGTCAATGGACCGCGATCAATTTTAGCAATCTTTCGTTCTCCCAACCTAAGGAGGCTCCATACGAAATTTGAGTAAAATTGGCTCAGGGGCTCAGAGAAGTCGTTTGAAAATTTTAACGGACGGACGGACAACAGACGAAAAGTGATCACTCTAGCTCATCCTGAGCACAGCTCAGGTGAGCTAAAAAACATGCAAAAAAAAAAAAAAACCTGTATGGTTTTTGTGCAGTATATACTATATCAAAATTTATATAAGCAATCAGCTAAACATGTATAAATTATACCAAAGGTCAAGGTCATTTATTGACTTTGTCCTAGATGCCTCAGATTCTATATTTTTAACTTCTCCTCTAAAACTACTGGGCTGATTGAAACCAAATTATATGTGGAGCCTCTATTGAATAGGGGAATGAAAGTTTGTTCGTGGGATTTGGATCACATGACCAAGATGGCTACCATGCCCATATGTTATACATACTTCTCAAAACAGTGATAAAGAACAAATATTGTAAGGAGATATTGCAGTAAGGCGAGGATTTTTCCTAATTGGCTCAGGTATTGAAGACCAGATTTCAGAAATTACAACATTCAAATTTTTAGCTCACCTGAGCTATGCTCAGGATGAGCTATTGTGATCACTTTTCGTCCGTTGTCCGTCCGTCCAACCGTCTGTCCGTCCGTTAACATTTTCAAATGACTTCTCCTCTGAAGCTACTGAGCCAATTTTGCTCAAATTTCATATGGAGCCTCCTTAGGTTGGGGGAACGAAAGATTGCTAAAATGGTCGCAGTCTGTTGACCAAGATGGCTGCCATGCCCATATATGGTAAAAACCTTTAAAAATCTTCTTCTCCAGAACCGAGGATGCCTTGGGACTGAATCTTTGCACAAATCATCGGGGACGAGAGGTCTACCAAAGTTGCTAAAATAATTGTTGTATATTGACGTTTGATCTTTTTATGGCTAGGTCAAGTTTGCTTCCCTATTCATTTGTATGGGCACCATACATTTGTATGGAAAAAATGTTGAGAATTTCAAACGACTTCTCCTCTGAAGCCTCTGGGCCAATATTGCTCAAATTTCATGTGGAGCCTCCATAGGTTGGGGGAAAGAAAGATTGCTAAAATGGTCACGGTCCATTGACCAAGATGGCCACCATGCCCATATATGGTAAAAACCTTTAAAAATCTTCTTCTCCAGAACAGATGCCTTGGGCTGAATCTTTGCACAAATCATCAGGGACTGGAGGTCTACCAAAGTTGCTAAAATGATGGTCATACATTGATTTTTTTACGGCAAGGTCAAGTTTGCTTCCTTATGCATTTGTATGGGCACCATACATTTGTATGGGAAAATGTTGAGAATTTCAAACAACTTCTCCTCTGAAGCCTCTGGGCCAATGTTGCTCAAATTTTATATAGAGCCTCCTTAGTTTTGGGGAACGAAAGATTTGCTAAAATGGTCACGGTCGATTGACCAAGGTGGCTGCCATGCCCATATACGGTAAAAACCTTTAAAAATCTGCTTCTCCAGAACCAAATAAGCCCTGCACAAATCCTCGGGGACAGGAGATCTACCAAAATTCCTAAAATGATGGTCCAACATTGACGCTTGACCTTTTTTCGGCAAGGTCAAACTTGCTTCCCCATGCATTTGTATGGGCCCTATACATTTATATGGGAAAATTGTTGATAACTCATATTTTGAACATCTCCTCTATAATCCAGTTGAATTGAAACTTGATGATGAGCATTAAGGTGTTTATGAGACACAAAATAGCTAAATGAGCCGATAGAAAATCCAGGATGGCCACCACAGCCGCCATCTTGAAAATCAGTTTTAAACATCTCTTCTCAAACCTTAGATTGCTTTGAACCGAAACTTGCTCTTTAGCAACAGGATGACTTCTGGATCGAAACAAATTGTGTCGATCAAAAATCCAAGATGGCTGCAATGGTTCTGCTCCATTGAACAAGATGGCTACCAGAGCTAAAAAATAGAAAATCTACAAACGCCATCTTGATCTTGGCCAATGGCCAGATTTCAAATATTTGCATAGAAGTGTTCCACCAAGGCCCTCAACCAAAATTACTAAAATGGCTCCTCTTGGCTGAACAAAATGGTGGCCAGAGCTAAAAAAAAAAAAAAAAAAAAAAAAAGACATCTCCTCTGCAGCCAGTGTCCTGATTTCAAAGTAATTTCACAGAAGTGTTCCTCTTATGGCCCTTTACCAAAATTGCTAAAAAGTTCTGCTCAGCTGAACAAAATGGCTGTCAGAGCTAAAAATAGAAAAAAACAAGAGGGCCATGATGGCCCTGTAACGCTCATCTGAGCAACATAGCACTTTGGGAGCCTGATCTAGAACTGATCAAGGCAAACATTCTGATCAAAGTTCAAAATGATTATAACAAAGTTTTCTGCTGATTTCGCTTGGTGACCTAGTTTTTGATACCAAGTGACCCAGTTTCGAACTTGACCTAGAACTCATCAAGACAAACATTTTGTGCAAGATTCATGATAATTGCTTTAAAAATGTGACCGTTAGAGTGATAACAAGATTTTACGCTGATTTGGCCAGGTGACCTAGTTTTTGACCCCAGGTGTTCCAGTTTCGAACTTGACCTAGAAATCATCAAGACAAACATTTTGAGCCAGATTCATGATGATTGTTTCAAAAATGTGACCGCTAGAATGTTAACAAGGTTTTCTGCTGATTTGGCCCGGTGACCTAGTTTTTGATCCCAAGTGACCCAGTTTCAAACATATCCTAGAACTCACCAAGACAAACATTTTGAGCAAGATTCATGATAATTGCTTCAAAAATGTGACCGCTAGAGTGTTAACAAGGTTTTCTGCCGGTTTGGCCTGGTGACCTAGTTTTTGATACCACGTGACCCAGTTTCGATCCTGACATAGAAATCATCATAACAAACATTTTGAGCAAGATTCATGATGATTGCTTCAAAAATGTGACCGCTAGTGTTAACAAGGTTTTCTGCTGATTTAGCCCGGTGACCTAGTTTTTGACTCCAAGTGACCCAGTTTCGAACTCGACCTATAAATCAACAAGACAAACATATTGAGCAAGATTCATGATGATTGCTTCAAAAATGTGACCGCTAGAGTGTTAACAAGGTTTTCTGCTGATCTGGCCAGGTGACCTAGTTTTTGACCCCAGGTGACCCAGTTTCGGACTTGACCTAGAATTCATCAAGACAAACATAATGAGCAAGATTCATGATAATTGCTTCAAAAATGTGACCGCTAGAGTGTTAACAGGATTTTCTGCTGATCTGGCCAGGTGACCTAGTTTTTGACCCCAAGTGACCCAGTTTCGAACTTGACCTAGAAATCATCAAGACAAATATATTGAGCAAGATTCATGATGATTGCTTCAAAAACGTGACTGCTAGAGTGTTAACAAAGGTTTTCTGCTGATCTGGCCAGGTGACCTAGTTTTTGACCCCAGGTGACCCAGTTTCGAACTTGACCTAGAAATCATCAAGACAAATACATTGAGCAAGATTCATGATGATTGCTTCAAAAATGTGACCGCTAGAGTGTTAACAAGGTTTTCTGCTAATCTGGCCCGGTGACCTAGTTTTTGACCCCAGGTGACCCAGTTTCGAAATTGACCTAGATTTAATAGAGGCAAACATTTTGAGCAAGTTTCATCAAGATTGGGTCAAAACTATGACCTGTAGAGTGTTAACAAGTTTTTCTTTTGATTTGACCTGGTGACCTAGTTTTTGACCCCAAGTAACCCAGTATCAAACTTGACCTAGATTTCATAGAGGCAAACATTCTGAGCAAGTTTCATCAAGATTGGGTCAAAACTGTGACCTCTAGAGTGTTAACAAACTAATTGTTGACGACGAACCACGGATGACGGACGACGGACATAGGGTGATGACAATAGCTCACCCTGAGCTTTTGCTCAGGTGAGCTAAAAAAACAACATTAAACATCTCCTCCTCGGCCAGTGGCCTGATTTCAATATGACTTCACAGAAATGTTCTTTTTATCCCCTTTTATCAAAATTGCCAAAATGGTTCTGCTCTGCTGAACAAAATGGTCACCAGAGCTAAAAATAGAAAAACCTTTACACGACATCTCTGTGGCCAGTGGCAAGATTTCAAAATAATTTCACATCAATGTTCCTGTTATGCCCTTTTGCCAAAATTGTTAAAATGGTTCTGCTCTGATGAACAAAATGGTTGCCAGAGCTAAAAATAGAAAAAAAAACAAGAGGCCCACGGGCCACGGGTCGCTCACCTGAGTGGCATAGCGAGTGCAGATATGCAGATGTTATGTAACATTTTTCCAATCCAAAACTAATGAAAAGATCATCCTTTAAGCAGTTCTTAATTTTGAAGAAGAATATTATATATGGCATGACAGTCAATGGAGCGGGAGCATTTGAACAAACTCTACATCACATTTCAACAGTAGGATCAATGTGAAATTTGGTTGCAATTGCCTAAGTGGTTTCTGAAGAATCATGATTTTATACATGTAAACAGCACAGTGGCAGGAAAATATAATAAACATAAACAAGACGGCAGCCATCTTGGATTTCCAATCAGAATGATTTTAGCTACTGTTGATCTACAAGTCACCTCGATACTTCCAATGAACTTTAAGTCAATTGCCCTTTCGGTTCAGGAGAAAAAGTTCAAAACAGATTTTCAAGATGGCCACCATAGCCGCAATTTGTGATTTCCTATCGCAACTATTTGAGCTATTTTTGATCTACAAGTCACCCCGATGCTTCCTACCAAGTTTCGAGTCAATTGGCCTTTCAGTTCAGAAGAAGAAAAGAAAAATATTTTCAAGATGGCCGCCATCTTGGAATTCCAATCGGAATGATTTTAGCTATTTTTATATCAACAAGTCATCCCGATGCTTCCTACCAATTTTCAAATCAACTGGCCCTTTGGTTCAGGAAAATAAGTGAAAAAAAGAGTTTCAAGATGGCCGCCATGACAGCCATCTTGGATTTCCGATCCAAACAATTTAAGCTATTTTAGCTCTACAAGTCACCCGAATGCTTCCTACCAAGTTTCGAGTCAAATGGCCTTTCAGTTCAGGAGAAGAAGCAAAAAATAGATTTTAAAAATGGCTGTCATAGCGGCCATCTTGGATTTCTGATTGGGATGATTTTATCTATTTTTGATCTACAGGTCACCTTGATGCTTCCTACCTAGTTTAAAGCCAATAAGCCTTTCTGTTCAGGAGAAGAAGTGAAAAATAGATTTTCAAAATGGCCGCCATGGCTGCCATCTTGGATTTCCAATCGGAACGATTTTAGCCATTTTTAATCTATAAGTCACCCCGATGCTTCCTACCAAGTTTCAAGTCAATTGGCTTTTGGGTTTAGGAGAAGAAGCGAAAAAAAGATTTTCAAGATGGCCACCAGGGCGGCCATCTTGGATTTCCGATCAGCATGGTTTTAGCTATTTTTGATCTACAAGTCACCCTGATGCTTCCTAGCAAGTTTGGAGTCAATTGGCCTTTCGGCTCAGGAGAAGAAGCGAAAAATAGGTTTTCAAGATGACGGCCATGGTGGCCATCTTGGATTTCCGATTGGAATGATTTTAGCGACTTTTGATCTATAAGTCACCCCGATGCTTCCTACCAAGTTTCGAGTCAATTGGCATTTGGGGTTAGGAGAAGAAGCGAAAAAAAGATTTTCAAGATGGCCACCAGGGCGGCCATCTTGGATTTACGATCGGCACGATTTTAGCTATCTTTGATCTACAAGTCACCCCGATGCTTCCTACAATGTTTGGAGTCAATTTACTTTTGGGTTTAGGAGAAGAAGCGAAAAATATATTTTCAAGATGGCTGCCATGGTGGCCATCTTGGATTTCCGATCAGCATGATTTTAGCTATTTTTGATCTACAAATCACCCTGATGCTTCCTAGCAAGTTTGGAGTCAATTGGCCTTTCAGTTCAGGAGAAGAAGCGAAAAATAGATTTTCAAGATGGCTGCCATGGCGGCCATCTTGGATTTCCGATCGGCATGATTTTAGCTATTTTTGATCTACAAGTCACCCCGATGCTTCCTAGCAAGTTTGGAGTCAATTGGCCTTTCGGTTCAGGAGAAGAAGCGAAAAATAGATTTTCAAGATGGCGGCCATCTTGGATTTCCGATC
The DNA here is from genome assembly GCA_964016985.1 of Anodontia alba. Lineage (NCBI taxonomy): Eukaryota > Metazoa > Mollusca > Bivalvia > Lucinida > Lucinidae > Anodontia > Anodontia alba. Next base: position 61,924,612 of record OZ024825.1, read on the forward strand.
GGCACGATTTTAGCTATTTTTTATCTACAAGTCACCCCAATGCTTCCTAGCAAGTTTGGAGTCAATTGGCCTTTCGGTTCAGGAGAAGAAGCGAAAAATAGATTTTCAAGATGGCGGCCATGGTGGCCATCTTGGATTTCCGATCGGAACGATTTTAGCTATTTTTGATCTACAAGTCACCCCGATGATCAAGTCAATTAGCCCAGGGGTGTAGGAGGACTAGGCTTTTAAAGCAATTTTTTGACGCCGCACGACGGATGACGGACATTGACTGACCACAACAGCTCACCATGAGCACTTCGTGCTCAGGTGAGCTAAAAAAAACCTTTAAAGGACAAGTAGATGAACCAAATGGCTTCTGAAAACTATCTGAACTTTTTTTTACTTATGGCATTTTGAAAATTTCAGCATTTTAACCTTGTAAGCAAGATATCTCAAAAACTGTTTAAGCCATTGCCTTGTCATAAGTTTCAATATTTGACAGTACTGGAAAAATGTTGCATGCCATCTGCATATCTGCAGTGGCAGTTTCACTCAGGTGAGCGAGTGTTGGCCCATGGGCCTCTTGTTATTACATATTCCAGTAGCCCGATGTCTGAATCATAGCCAAAAGGAAAATTTATGCTTCTGCCTTATTATTATGGGGAGATAATTCAGTCCTGTTTACCCCACCCCAAAACTCCTAAATTAATATCATATTCAAAATGAAGGGAATTACATTTAGTAACTTTCTCTTTGGGAACTATTTCTTGCATCAGAATGATGAGAACACAACACTGAATTGAAATTATGGTTTAATTAATACAGTCTGTTGGGTGCCTGGTATATCTGACTTGAATTCTTGTTCTCAATCCCGGTTAAAATGCAAAATTGAATGCGTTTCATAAAAGTTGTTATAAAAATATGTCCCCCCTCCACCCCCTCCCCTAGACCCAAGTTCCTATTCATATATATATGTGGCAAAAAAAGTTAGGGATATTTGTATGTATGGTGAAATAAAGACATATCTGAAATCTGAAATTGATATATTTGATTACATCATTTCATTTACAGACAAAAATCCATCCGTTGGAGTCTGTAGCACTAGAAGTGAATGAGAAAATTTGTATGGAAGATCACTAGGGTCACCAAAAAAACCTCACAAATCTGTCAATATCGCGTATGTCCACCTGTTGCATCTATGCAGGCCACACAACGACGACGCATACTCCTGATGAGTCTGGCAATCTGTAGCTGGGGTATCCTCCTCCACTCCTCCTGCAAGGCTGCGCCCAAAGCTTGGAGCGTTCTTGGCAGTGGAACTCTCTGTCGTACACACTGGCCGAAAATGTCCCAAACATGCTCGATTGGCGACAAGTCAGGGGATGGAGCAGGCCAATCGAGATGATCCACATTGTTCTGCTGCAGGAACTGCTGTACTATCCTCGCCCGATGAGGTCTTGCGTTGTCATCCTGCAGCACTACGTGGTGTTGTTGAACAAAAGGCAGAACAACCGGCTGTAGCACTTCATTGATGTAGCGTTGGCCTGTCAGAGTTCCGTTAAGCACAAGCAGCTCTGTATGGGAACGAACAGATATGCTGCCCCATACCATAGGACTTCCTCCTCCATACCGGTCATGTTCAACAATGGCGCAGTTCGCGTACCTCTCACTCTGCGATGCCAAACGCGACGTCGTCTGTCAAGCATATCCAGCAGAAACCGTGACTCGTCGGTAAAGAGTACAGTCGCCCATTGTTGGTTAGTCCATCGACGATTCTGCCTTGTCCATGCTAGCCTGGCTTGTCTATGTCTCTGGGAAAGTGGCACCCCAACGTAAGGTCGCTGAGGTCTAAGTCCAGTGCTGTGAAGTCGATTCCGCACGGTTTGAACAGACACTCTTGTTCCAGTAAGCGCCGAACAACTGCACGAACGTCTCTCAAGAACTGGAATAAGAGTGTCTGTTCAAACCGTGCGGAATCGACTTCACAGCGAACTGTGCCACTGTTGAACATGACCGGTATGGAGGAGGAAGTCTTATGGTACCACGTAGTGCTGCAGGATGACAACGCAAGACCTCATCGGGCGAGGATAGTACAGCAGTTCCTGCAGCAGAACAATGTGGATCATCTCGATTGGCCTGCTGGATCCCCTGACTTGTCGCCAATCGAGCATGTTTGGTACATTCTCGGCCAGCGTGTACGACAGAGAGTTCCACGACCAAGAACGCTCCAAGCTTTGGGCGCAGCCTTGCAGGAGGAGTGGAGGAGGATACCCCAGCTACAGATTGCCAGACTCATCAGGAGTATGCGTCGTCGTTGTGTGGCCTGCATAGATGCAACAGGTGGACATAGACGATATTGACAGATTTGTGAGGTTTTATTAGTGACCCTAGTGATCTTCCATACAAATTTTCTCATTCGCATCTAGTGCTACAGACTCCAATGGATGGATTTTTGTCTGTAAATGAAATGATGTAATCAAATATATCAATTACAGATTTCAGATATGTCTTAGTTTCCTTTTATTTCACCGTACATACAAATATCCCAAACTTTTTTTGCCACGTATATTACATAAATATGTCAGGGAAATATTTCCGCCAAAGGGCATCTTGGGTTGGAGATGGGGTGGGGAAAACATATTTTTATAACAACTTTAATGAAACACATTCAATTCTGCATCTTAACCAGAAATGAGAAGGAGAATTCAAGTCAGATATACCAGACACATGCACTATTTATATTCATTTAACCATAATTTCCAATCAGTGTTGTGTTCTCGTCATTCTGATGCAAGAAATATTTCCTAAAGGAAAAGGTAACTAACTAAATGTAATTCCCATCGTTTACAACAAGGTATTAATTTAGGAGTTTTTGGGGTGGGGTAAACAGGACTGAATTATCTCCCCATAATAATAAGCCAGAAGCATAAATTTCCTTTCTGCTATGTTTCAGACATCAGGCTACCGGAATATGTAATACAAAGTTTAATAAAACTGCAAGCCATGCACCATGCCCCGCCACACAGGGACATATTCCCTATGCATTTCTGTAGTATAAGGGCTGAAAACAATCTAAGTTAAACATGAAGAGAAGCAATAAACAGTTATTTCATTACTCCAAAAAAAACCCCAAAAAAACAACAACAAAAAGTCTAAGTTAAAAATGCAATAAAAAGTGATAAAAAATAATTTCAGGATTCTGAAGAAAACAATATGCATATCTTCAGACCATCCTAAAAGCGTGTGTAAAGTTTGAAAAGGATCGGCCTGAAAATGTAGGAGGTGTTGCGCATACAAGGTACATACTCCCTATACATTTCTGTAGTATTAGGGCTCGAAAAAAGTCTAAGTTAAAAATGCAAAAAATGTAATAAAAGATAATTTCAGGATTCTGAAAAAACAATATGCATAATTTCAGACCATCCTAAAAGCGCCTGTAAAGTTTGAAAAGGATTGGCCTAAAACTGTAGGAGGAGTTGCGGGCAGAAGGTACATACTCCCTATACATTTCTGTAGTATTACGGCTCGAAAAAAGTCTAAGTTAAAAATGAAAAAAATCTGATAAAAAATAATTTCAGGATTCTGAAAAAACAATATGCATATCTTCAGACCATCCTAAAAGCACCTGTAAAGTTTGAAAAGGATTGGCCAAAAACTGAAGGAGGAGTTGCGGGCAGACGAATGGTGGGGGCGCTGATGGACGAACAGACGGAAGGACGGACGGACACTCAAAATTTCAGAGGGTATAACATAATACCCCGCCACTTTTTTGGTGGCGGGGCATAATATTGTAATTTCTGAAATCTGGTCTTCAACACCTGAGCTAATTTGGGAAAATCCTCGCCTTACTGCAATATCTTATATTGATTCCCCGTTGTGTGCCCCTAATGTTGTTCCATTCCATTCTATTCTGCAAAGTATTGTTAGCCTATGGTAAAAACTTTGACAATCTTCTTCTCAGGAACGAAAAGGCCAATGACCTTGAAACTTGGTATGCAGCATTGGGGACATGGGTTCTTCCAAATTTATTCAAATGGTGACCCTTGGTTGACCATGACCTATTTTTATGTCAAGGTCCGATTTGGTTACTTAGACATTTGTATGGGGAGTAGATTTTTGTGAAGCTTTTGAGCCTATAACATCAAATTTGAATTATGCAATGGGCTAAATGAATTTTATAAGTCAAGGTCATTTACTGACCTTGGTTTCAGGTCCTCAGATTCAGTATGTTTAACTTCTCTGAAACTGCTGGGCTGACTAAAACCAAATTATACATATATATATTCCTAACCTCAATGGGGTTAGGAAATAAAAAAATGTTCTTGGGATCTAGGTAACATGACCAAAGTAGCCATCATACCCATATATGTTAAAAGGATTTGAAATTCTGTACCTCAGGAGCTGAAAGGCCATGGACCTCGGAACTTGGTATGCAACATTTGGGACTGTGGCACTACCAAATTCTTTCAAGTGATGACCCTTAGTTGACTAACCTATTTTACACCAAGGTCAAATTAGGCCTTTTAGACTTTTTTATGGCAAAACAGCAAAATTGCGATTAATTAATGATAAGGTAATAAAGACTCTATTTCAGTGATTCTGAGCCAATGATAAGGCAACAAAGACATGTATTGCAGTAATATTGAGAGAATGATAAGATGATCATAAAGACTGTGGAAAGGAACACTGTACGAGGGATGTTCGAAATGAATTGCTTATTTCTATCTGGAGACTTCAAATTTCAAGTTAGCCCAAAAGTACTCATTTCATGCCCTCGAAGTACTCCCCGTGGCTAGAAATGCAAAGTTTCAGCCGATGTATCCACTTCTTGAAGGCGTCACGATACGCTGATTTGGGCACAGTAATAAGGTACTGATGAATGGCAGATCCAAGTGCCTGTCGGGACTGGTATTTCCGCCCAGCAAGGAATGCTTTCAATTTCGGAAACAAAAAGAAATCACATGGGGCAAGGTCTGGGGAATACGGGGGGTGAGGCAAAACAGTTACTTTTTCTTTCTTCTAAAACGCCGTAACTATTGCGGAGGTATGAGCTGGGGCATTGTCATGTAGAAAACGGACATGTTTAAAACCAGTGGCAGGGCGTCGTTTCTGATAATACTTTTTCAGTTTCTTCAGTACTACGTCTTTGTAGTACTTTCCGGTGATGCTTTTGCCCTTTTTCACTGGCACTTTTATTGCGACTCCTTCATCAGAGAAGAAGATTGCATACAAAACCTTCTTTGTACTCAAAGAACGTTTGGCAATTATCGGGCGTTTGCTGTGTTTAGTGGCCCAGATCTTACTGCTAACCTTTCTGACGGGCTCAAAATAATGGACCCAGGTTTCATCACCTGTGACGACATTGGCAAACTGCTTTTTGTCATATTTTGGAAACATTTGAAGCAGCTTTTTGGCCACTTTAACCCGTTGCCTCTTTTGCTCGTCAGTCAACAGATGTGGCACCCATCTAGCAGAAATCTTTCTGACTTTCAAATGCTTCTTCAAAATAGGGTGAACCGTTGAAAGTGATATGCCTACCTTTCGTGCAATATCACGAACTGTTAATCTGGCATCTCCTTCAATGATTTCCTTTATTTTGGAAACGATTTCTTTACGAGATGCAGATTTTGGCCTACCTGATTTCGGTGCATTTTTGATGGACTCTACACCAGACTCAAATTTCTTTTTCCACCGCCGAACTGTGTCATAAGACACATAAGAAGGTCCAAAAGCAGTAGAAATTTCAGTCATCAGCTTCTTCAAAGAACAACCAAGTTTTGAGCGAGCTTTGATGTAAGCCCGTATTTCATCTTTTTTGTCAACGCTTCTACCAACCATTTGTCCCGTGCTGGTCCCGGGCTTAGAATAGGCCAGACGTACCCTCTGCGTGACGTACGAGCCGGCTAAAAGAGGCCGCCCGTGACCACCCGGGCCCTCGAAATAGGTGGCTGCCTTCCGCTTCTGTGGCAGTTGGGTAAAACCCCTAACATAACAGAGCAACCGTCCGTTCAACCGGTATAATTCCAGAATATAAAATTCATTTATTGAAATGCATCTTAAATTGGAAAAAACAAATTTCGCGAGATCTATCCTTTTAAACCTTTCCTATCTCATGTTACTAACATGCTTCATTTGTTTGTGTATCATTCTGTGCCCGTGGGTCGCACATGGGACGAAGATTATAACCTCATCTGTATTTAACATATGTGTTTGTCTTGTGTTTGTGTCATTTTTCCGAACTCTAGCATTCTCCACATTAAAAAGTAAGATGCATTTATGATTGTTAGATAAAAAAAACTAAACGTTTTTCAAGGTATGAAAGCTACATATCATTTGAAAGCTACATATCATCTAACACAGCTTATTTGTTTGACTCTCTTAAAAAATGAATCCAAAATGAATCCTTCTTTTAATAAATTGTTTATTTTAAATATGGATCTCCTAATTTATATTAAAAATAACCTTACAATTTCCCAGACGTTTTCGGCCTCCCTTGTCTGTAGGGAATAAAATCTACAGATCACTTTCCTTCTGTAGTGGATAGGGTGTAATCCCCTATTAAAACAGGAACCACCTGTTTGCCGTGGGTGGCGTCTCGTATGCTGGGAGAGGGGAACCTGATGATTGAGGAAAGCCCAGGGATCTCCAGCTTTTCAACACATCATTTTGGCCCTTATTTCAGATAGAAGAGCGGTCTGGGTTAGATCCGGCCTGGATCAATCGGCTCAGTCGTGCCAAGCTCTAGAAGCGCACAACTTGTTCTTAGCTTCTTTCTCTCTTTCATACGTATCTTTATGGTACCAAACCGGGCTTATTTTTCTCATGTTCCTCTAACTTTAAGTGAGTTTCAATGGGCGGCGGCTGAAGGGTCAATTGGTGGGCTTGTATTGGGGCTTTGGCGGAAACCTCTGTGAGTGGAGGCTGTGGATAGGGGGATGAACTCAACTGTTCATAAATTTTTCTATGGAAATTTAGATGAATAGGTGGGAAATCATCTAAGCATGAGGCCGAGCTGAAGACTCTGATCTTGACACCGAGTATAATAGCAATGTAGCCTTGACGTTAGAAATAGGAGATCCATTTCTGTTAAACGTCCCCTTGTAGGGCTCCATGGAGGGTGAGGCGCATAGCTATCGAATCAAAAATTTCATCACCATGGCATCTCGAAAACGATTTCTGGCGTTCGACTCTTCGGAGGACGACACGCAACCGACTACATTTACATTCAAAGCTAATGAGAACTTCGCTAAATTTTTAGTGATTTCGAGTAAAGAGGACAAACCTATTACTTCACTGTCACCTTTCATTATAGAAAAGCAAATAGAATCAATTATAGGCACTCCAAAAAATGTAAAAAAATTAAAAAATGGAACTCTTTTGGTCGAAACTAACAGAAAATCTCAAACTGATAATCTCTTGAAAATTACAAAATTCTTTAACATTAATGTCTCTGTCACGGAACATAAAACTCTAAACAGTTGCAAAGGTATTATCCGTGACAGAATGCTAAAACATGAAACTGAAGAAAATATCACAGAATATCTTAACACACAAGGAGTAACAGCTTGCAAACGTTTTAAAATTAAAAAAGATGGAAACTTTATAGAAACAAATACACTTTTACTAACTTTCAACACCACAACTTTACCGAAATCACTAAAAATATTTTACCGAATTATACCGGTTGAAGTCTACATTCCAAATCCTCTGCGGTGTTTCAACTGTCAGAGGTTTGGACATCATGAAAACGGCTGTCCGGAAGCACCTGGATCAGTATGTGAAAAATGTGGTATGGGTGAATTTGATCACCCTACAAATGCTTGTAAAAATGAAGCGAAGTGTGTGAACTGTCACAAAAACCATCAATCAAAATCAAATCAGTGTGAAATTTGGAAAAAAGAGAAAGAAATCATGAAAATTAAAGTTACACAAAAAATCACTTATTTGGAAGCCAAAAAGATTCAAGAAAATCAACCTGAAATCACCTTTGCAAAAGTTGTTCAATCCCTAAACACTAAACCTGAAACCAAAGAAAGTTCTACCCAGTTTAACGAAAAAGATTCTGTCATCAAAGCAAATTCAAAAGTTATTACTCCTACTGTAAAACCTAAACCTAAACCCACATCTACTCATCAGTCTAGACCACCAACAAAATCTCAAAACAGTTCACAAACACAGCCGACTAAAACAAGTGGATCACAACAGAGATCCAGGTCCAGGACAGCTGACCAGAAAGAAAAAAATGGAAAAGAAAAAGATAAAGATAAAGCACCAAATCCATATAGTAAAGGGGCGTCGGCCGATCCGATCAAGTTGGTCAATCGGTTCGATTCCCTTGAGAACATGGAGTTAGAGACTGACTCCTCCATGTTCTTGCAGTCTCAGAGAAAACAAAAGGATTAAGTTCCTTATTTTCAAATCATCTCTCCATTCATCATGGATAAAAAATCAATTATTCAGTGGAACTGTCGAGGACTAAAAGCAAATTATAACGAAATTTTAATTTTAACAACACTACTTTCTCCGACTGTCTTTTGTCTCCAGGAAACCTTTTTAAAGAATACAGATAATATTAATTTTAAAAATTATAGTTTATATAATCATATCGCAACTGAAAATCAGAAAGCCTCAGGAGGCTCATCTATCCTTGTAAAATCAAATGTTCCTCATAGACAGATAGATATAAATAGTAATTTACAAGCTGTTGCTGTAAATGTCACTCTGTCTAAACCCATAACAATTTGTTCTCTATATCTCCCTCCACACTGTAAATTTTCTAAACACGATTTAGAAAATCTTATAAACCAGTTACCTCGTCCTTATTTATTATTAGGTGACTTTAATAGTCACAGCAAACTATGGGGTTGTCTGGATACAAATGACAAAGGAGAAATAATAGAAAATTTTATTGCAGAAAATGATCTATGTTTATTTAACGATAAACAACCAACTTATCTTCATTCTCCTACAAGAAATTATTTTGCTTTAGATTTGTCTATATGCTCTCCAAATATTTACTTAGATTTTGATTGGTCAGTTTTAGATGACCTTCATGGGAGCGATCATTTTCCAATTAAAATTGAAGAAATTGAATCGACAAATGAAGACCATCATTCCCGATGGAATTTGAATAAAGCAAACTGGGAGAATTTTATAGAGCTATGTAATGAAAAATTAAATCCTGAAATGTTTAAAACAGCAGATGATATACAAGCTTTTACTGATACATTAATTCATGTAGCCGAAAAATGTATTCCAAAGTCCTCGACACGTTCAAAAAGAAATAGACCTTGGTTTAATAAAGATGTTAAAAATTCAATAAATAAAAGAAAATCTGCCTTACGAAAGTTCAATAGGCAGCCAACAAAAGAAAATCTAATCCATGCCAAACAAATGCGAGCTAAAGCTCGCAAGACAATAAAAACGGCTAAAAGAACATCTTGGCAGCAATACGTCTCCAAACTTAATTCTAGAACTCCAGCAAAGAAAATATGGGACATGATTCGAAAAATTACTGGCAAAAATAAAAATAACAAACATGTCCATATTAAATCAAATGGAAATATATGCTCAACGACTAAAGATATTTCCAATGCACTAGGAGAGAATTTTCAGAAAAACTCTTCTAGTGCAAACTATTCAGAAACCTTTCAAAACATAAAACAGGAACGAGAGAAAGAGCATCTAAATTTTACGTCACTAAATCATGAAAAATATAATGTACCATTCACAGCTTCAGAATTATTAGATGCTCTTCATAAATCTCACGATACAGCTGCTGGTCCTGATGACATTCATTATCAAATTCTTAAACATTTACCCGATAACGCTTTAAAAACTTTATTAAATATTTTAAATGATATTTGGATCACTGGAAAATTTCCAAAAGACTGGAGTAAAGCAACGATTATACCTATACCAAAACCAAATAAAGATCATACTGAAGCTACTAACTACAGACCTATTGCTTTGACAAGTTGTTTATGTAAAACAATGGAGAGAATGATTAATGATAGACTGGTTTGGTTCTTGGAATCAAACCAGCTAATAACAAAATATCAAGCTGGATTCAGAAAAAATAACTGTACAAACGATCATTTGATTCGTTTGGAATCCTTTATTCGTGATGCCTTTATTAAAAAAGAACATGTCGTAGCTGTATTTTTTGATCTTGAAAAAGCTTACGATACTACATGGAAACATGGCATCATGAAAGATTTACATAAATTAGGCCTTAAAGGCCGATTACCACTTTTTATTCAAAATTTTTTATCAGATCGAACATTTAATGTTCGAATAGGTAATACGTTATCGGACATATTTAAACAAGAACAAGGTGTACCACAGGGAAGCATTTTATCACCTACCTTGTTTGGCATTAAAATTAACGATATTGTTAAATGTGTGAAAGACCTTGATTGTTCACTTTTTGTTGACGATTTTGGAATATTTATTAGATCGAAAAATATGGAAACCATTGAATTCAAACTACAACGATGTTTAAACAATATAGAAGATTGGGCAACAGAAAATGGTTTCAAATTTTCAAAAACAAAAACTCAATGCGTTCATTTTTGTCAGATACGTCAGCTACATTTAGATCCTCATCTCACGATATACGGTAGTCCAATTCCAGTCGTCAGTGAAGCAAAATTCCTGGGTCTTTTGTTCGATAACAAATTATCTTTTATACCACACATCAAAGCTTTAAAAGCTAAATGTTTAAAAGCTCTTGATATTCTTAAAGTTCTCTCCAGTTCCGACTGGGGAGGAGATCATACTGTCCTTTTAAATCTCTATAGATCTTTAATTAGATCTAAATTGGATTATGGATCCATAGTTTATGGATCCGCAAGAAAATCTTATTTGAAATCTTTGGATACTATTCATCACCAAGGTTTACGTCTGGCTCTAGGGGCTTTTCGTACTTCCCCCGTCGAAAGTTTATACGCTGAATCAAATGAACCATCATTGTATATAAGAAGAGAGAAATTGTCTCTTCAATATGTTACTAAATTAGCCGCCAATCCACGTAATTCAGCTCATGATTGTGTTTTTAACCCTAAATATGAAAGATTTTACAATAATAAACCAACAGCTATTAAACCCCTTGGCCTGAGAATACAACCGTTACTTGAAGAGGCCAATATCAATATTAAAAATGTTCAGCATTTTTCTTTTCCATCAAAAGAGCCATGGACGTTAAACCCTCCAAAGATTATTTTAGACCTTCATAAAAATAAAAAAACAGAAGTCGAGTCGCATATTTTTAAGAATGAATTTTTAGAAATCAAATCAAATTATAAACATTACCTGTCAATTTATACAGATGGTTCGAAACAAGATGAGAAAGTTGCTTGTTCTGTTATTAGTCCAAATTTTACTGACAGTATCAGATTACCTGATAATAGCTCCATTTTTACCGCCGAAGCCAAGGCAATTGATATTGCACTTTACCATATCAGAGATCAGTCTGAAAAACAGTTTATCATTTATTCAGATTCTCTTTCTGTATTAAAATCTCTTAAAGATTTACACCATAGAAACCCATTAATTCAGCAAATTCTTAAAAAATATTATTATCTTTCCGCTTCAAAAGAAATTGTATTTTGTTGGCTTCCCAGCCACGTTAATATTCGTGGAAATGAATTAGCAGATTCAGAAGCCAAATCTGCATTATCCTTAGTAATAACCAATTTTAAAATTCCTCACTCCGACTTTAAATCAAACGTCTGTCAATACATCAACAACAAATGTCAGTCTGTTTGGGAAACACAAACTTATAATAAATTAAATGAAATCAAACCAAATTTTAACAGCAAATGCACATTCTCTAATCTCAGCAGAAAAGAACAAACAAAAATCACGAGATGTAGACTTGGACACACTAGAATTACTCATTCTTATATTTTAAACAATGAACAAGCTCCATTCTGCATTCCTTGTAACGAACCTTTTACGGTCAAACATTTTCTTGTCACTTGTGCTGAATTTAATTATATTCGCACAAAGTATTTTAATGTAAAAAATATAAAGGAACTTTTTAATATGCCAACTCAAAAAATACTCGATTTTCTGAAAGAGATCGGACTTTTTAATAAGATATGATCTGTATTTTAATAACATAAAATCATTGATACTTTATCTTTCTTAAAATGAACTCATCAATCCTAGATATTTTTAATTTCTCATTAAATAAAATCATCATATAATCATCTTATTAGACGCTATATGCCCTTTTAGGGTTGAGCGTCTATAAACAAAATATCCATCCATCCATCTACCAACCATTTTTACTGCAGTGGTCAATGACTGCGTGTATTCAAATGGCAAATTTTTTGTCTTACACTTAGTCTAACATGTACATTTATACACCATTGTGTAGATATTGAATAACCCTATACAGGTATGTATTGGTTTTTATCGTGCCCCACATGGATATCGAGCTAGAGGACAATAAGCAATTCATTTTGAACATCCCTCGTATAACTAGAAGAAAATATCACCCTGAGTAGGATTGAAATCCTTAAACAGCACTGGAATTTTGATAAGCTACTTGTGAGATGCAGTTATTGCATTTGCATAACTCTAGATATTTCTTCTTTTTTTTTTTTCTTTTCAAAACTTCTGATGCTTTTTTATTTATTTCTCCATGCAAATGTGATACTCACTGGAATTGCCTAGCCAGGGTGATTCCAATGAGTAACCAAAACATATTTCTTGGAGAAATAAAACAGTCCTCTGGATTTAAACTGTGTGTCCAGATATTAAAATATTTGTCTTATTTCTTCATGGAATCTTCTGTTGTGATATTCAAAAAAATTGCCTCATCAAGGGGGTTGCAATTACCCACGACATGTTTTCGTGCAGAAATACACGTTTTGATAAAAAGAATATCTTATATAGAGCTATGCAATAATGTTTAGAATTGATTCTTTCTGACCAAGTAAGAAAAGAAAACTAACACCTACTATTGGTAACTAAGAATATAATGAAGTTATAAAAGGCAATGCTATGAACAACTGGCATATACAAATACACTAGAGTTAACATTTGTAAAAAAAAAAATATTTTAAAAAATAGTATATATTGAAAAAGCTAAAGGCATCTAAACAGCTGGACTAGTGCAAAGTTAGTGATAGTATGACTGAAGAACACTGGGGAAAACACTAGGAGAAAGTGCCATAATTACCCTAAGTATTGGGACCTGCAGGTCTCAGCAAGCAGTGTGGACCTAGAATACAGTGTCTCATCAATGTAAACACTGTTTGCCACTTATCTAGCAGATTTAAGATACATCAACAGGTAGTAAAAGGGACTTGTTCAAATATTTTGGTGATGAACTGTAAGAAGTTAAGGTGTCCCAATACCTAAAGTAGCTATGGTAGTCCAGCACAAAATAGATCAATTCTATTACTTTTAGCCTGCTGCACTGCTTTTTTCGAAGATAACATTTTCAAACACAGCAAATAGTGAGTAAAGCTCACATACCCCATGCCATAGGTATCACTAATCAGAGGTATGTTTGACCATAATTTTGTAGATGCAAATTTCCCTAAGTCTTGCATGGGAGAGATGAGCAAAAAGAAAGAAAAAAGAAAAAAATCTCATCTTGGTTTTCTCTAACACAACATACTTCACCATTGTCAGGGTGTATACAAAATTTGAAGACTCTGGCTCTAATAGCAGGTGAGAAATTTGTGGGATTATTATGAGAAAGAAAGAAAAATGGATAAATAAAGTGAATGAAACGCATGAGGATGCTGATTCTCTCTTACACAATACAACTAGTCATACCCAATGTTTGTACTAAATTTCAAAATCCTAGATGAAGTAGTTCCTGAGAAATCTGTGACGAAAAATTTTATTGGAGAAAAAAAAAATGGACAAATAAAGGGAATAATAAGCATGAGAGTGCTGAATCTCTCTTACACAATACAAGTAGTCATATCCAATGTTTGTACCAAATTTCAAAGTCCTAGGTGCAGCAGTTCCTGAGAAATCTAAACACAAATTTCCCTATGCATTACACTTGAGTGAGAGACGGAAAAAAGGAAAACGAAAAAGAAGGCAAAAGAAATTTTAGCATCGTGGTTTTCTTTTACACAATATACTTCAATCCTCTGTAAGTGTATACAAAATTTGAAGACTGGCTCTCTCAGGAGCTGAGAAATATGTAAGAAAAAATTATATTGGAGAAAAAGAAAAATGGACAAATAAAGGATATGATAAGCATAAGGATGCTGATTCTCTCCTACAAGCCATACTCAATGTTTACACAAAAGTCCAAAATCTTAGTTGAAGTAGCTCTTGAGATATCTTTGACAAATTAATTTATTGGAGAAAAAGAAAAATGGATAAATAACGGGAACAATAAATATGAGAATGCTGATTCTTTCCCCAATGTTTGTACCAAATTTTGAAATCCTAGGTGCAGTAGTTCCTGAGAAATCTTTGACACAAATTTCTTTATGCATTAAACAGGAGTGACAGATGAAAAAAAAGGAAACAAGAGGCCCATGGGCCACAATGCTCATCTGAGTTAACTGCTGTAAGTTAATCAGGTCATTTATTCATCATTCCCTATTAGCCCATCAAGTTTCAAGGCAATGGCTTAAACAGTTTTTGAGATACCTTGCTTACAAGGTTAAAATGCTGAAATTTTCAAAGGGCCATAAGTAAAACCAGTTTAAACCCCAGGGGCTTGATTGGCAGGATTTATGCAGGGGACCACTAAATATTGCTACATACTAAATACATAAGCTGTGGGCCTGATGGTTTCAGAGAAGAAGATCTTTTTAAGTTTTTCCCATTATAAGTCTGTTGGAGTAAATGAGCCCCGGGGCATGGCCAATTTGGACCCCAGGGCCATGGATGGCAGGATTTGTGTAAGGGACCACTAAACACTGTTACATAGTAAATAGATGAGCTGTGGGCCCCACGGTTTCAGAGAAGAAGACTTTGTTTTCATGGGAGTTAATGATCCCAAGGGCATGGCCAATTTACACACCAGGGGTTTTATTGGCAGGATTTATGTAGGGGACCACTAAACATTGCTACATACTAAACTAAATAATTAAGCGGTGGGCCTCATAGTTTCAGAGAAAGAGATTCTTTTAATTTTCTTTCCACTATAAGTCCATAGGAGCTAATGACCCCCTGAGAAGTGGCCAATTTGGACCCCAAAGGCAAGGTTGGAAGAATTGATGTAGAAGACCACGAAACATTGCTACAAACTAAATCTGTTAGCTCTGGGCCTCATGGTTTCAGAGAAGAAGATTTTTGAAGGCTCTTTAGCTAACAGTTCTATATAAACATATGACCCCTGGGGTGTGGCCAGTTTGGACCTCAGGGGCTTGATTGGCAGGATTTAAGTAGGGGACCACTACACATTGCTACATACTAAATATATCAGCTGTGGGCCTCATGGCTTCAGGGAAGAAGACTTTTTAGGTTTTTCCCATTTTAAGTCTATGGGAGCTAATGACATTGGGCATGGCCAATTTGGACCCCAGGGGCATGGTTGGCAGGTTTTATGTAGGAGACCACAAAACATCGCTACATACTTAATATGGTAGCTCTGGGCCTCATGGTTTCAGAGAAGAAGATTTTTTAATGTTCTTTAGCTATATAGCTCTATATAAACATATGACTCCCTGTGGTGTGGCCAGTTTGGAGCCCAAGGGCTTGATTAGCAGGATTTATATAGGGGACCACTAAACATTACTAAATATATAAGCTGTGGGCCTCAAGGTTTCAGAGAAGAAGATTTTTTAAGTTTTTTCCATTATAAGTCTATTGGAGCTGAGCTAATGACCCTCAGGGTGTGGCCAGTTTAGACCCCAGGGGCTTGATTGCCAGGATGTATGTAGGGCACCACTAAACATTGCTACACACTAAATATATAAGCTATGGGCCTCATGGTTTCAGAGAAGAAGATTTTTTAAATTTTTCCCATTATAAGTCTGTGGGAGCTAATGACCCCAGGGACATGGCTGGTTTAGCCCCAAGGGGCTTGATTGACAGGATTTATGTAGGAGACCACTAAACACTGCTACATACTTAATCTGTTAGCTCTCTGCCTCATGGTTTCAGAGAAGAAAATTTTTTAAGGTTCTTTACCTATATAGCTCTGTATATACATATGACCCCCTGGGGTGTGGCCAGTTTGGAGCCCAGGGGCTTGATTGGCAGGATTTATGTTGGGGACCACTACACATTGCTACATATTCAATATATAAGCTGTGGGCCTCATGGTTTCAGAGAAGAAGATTTTTTAAGTTTTTCCCATTATAAGACTATGGGAGCTAATGACCCGCAGGGTGTGGCCGATTTGGACCCAGGGGCTTGGTTGGCAGGATTTATGTAGGAGACCACTTAACATTGCTTCATACTTATTTAGCTCTCAGCCTCATGGTTTCAGAGAAGATTTTTAAGGTTCTTTAGTTATATAGCTCTATATAAACATATGACTCCTGGGTGGGGTGGGGGGGGGGCAGGTGGGGGGTAGCCAATTTGGACCCCAGGCACTTCATTGGCAGGATTTATGTAGGGGACCACTATACTGCTACATACTAAATAAATAAGCTCTGGGCCTCATGGGGGGCAGGGGGGGGGGGGCAGGTGGGGGGTAGCCAATTTGGACCCCAGGCACTTCATTGGCAGGATTTATGTAGGGGACCACACATTGCTACATACTAAATAAATAAGCTCTGGGCCTCATGGTTTCAGAGAAGAAGATTTTTTAAGTTTTTCCCATTATAAGTCTATGAGAGCTAATGACCCCCGGGGCGTGGCCAGTTTGGACTCCAGGGGCTTGATTGGCAGGATTTATGTAGGGGACCACTACATATTGCTACATACTAAATATATAAGCTCTAGGACTCATGGTTTCAGAGAAGAAGATTTTTTAAGTTTTTCCCATTAAAAGTCTATGGGAGCTAATGACCCCCGGGGTGTGGCCAGTTTGCGCCCTAGGGGCTTGATTGGCAGGATTTATGTAGGGGACCACTAAACATTGCTACATACTAAATATATAAGCTGTGGCCCTCATGGTTTCAAAGAAGGAGATTTCTTAAGTTTTTCCCATTAAAAGTCTATGGCAGCTAATGACCCCAACGGGGCATGGCCAGTATGGACCCCAGGGGCTTGATTGGCAGGATTTATTTAGGGGACCACTAAACATTGCTACATACTAAATATATAAGCTGTGGGCCTCATGGTTTCAGAGAAGAAGATTTTTTTTTAAGTTTTTCCCATTATAAGTCTATGGGACCTAATGACACCTGGGGCGTTGCCAGTTTTGGCCCCAGGGGCTTATCAGGATTTATGTAGGGGACCACTAAACATTGCTACATACTAAATATGTAAGGTGTGGTCCTCATGATTTCAGAGAAGAAGATTTTTTAAGTTTTTCCCATTGTTAATGACCACCGGGGCGTGGCCAGTTTGGGCCCCAGTGGCTTGATTGGCAGGATTTATGTAGGGGATAACTAAATATTGATACATACTAAATACGTAAGCTGTTGGCCTCATGGTTTCAGAGGAGAAGATTTTTTTTAAAGTTTTTTCCATTATAAGTCTATGGGAGCTAATGACCCCCGGGGCGTTGCCAGTTTCGACTCCAGGGGCTTGATTGGCAGGATTTATGTAGGGGACCACTAAACATTGCTACATACATGTACTAAATATATAAGCTCTGGACCTCATGGTTTCAGAGAAAAAGATTTTTTTTAAGTTTTTCCCATTATAAGTCTATGGGAGTTCACAACCCCCTGGGGCGTGGCCAGTTTGGGCCCCAGGGGCTTGATTGGCAGGATTTATGTAGGGGACCACTAAACATTGCTACATACAAAATATATAAGCCGTGGGCCTCATGGTTTCAGAGAAGAAGGGTTTATAAGGTTTTCCCATTATAAGTCTATGGGAGCTGTATCGCGGCATGGCGGCCATCTTGATTTAAGGACCGTGACTATTTTTACAAATTTTCAATCCCCTTTTAACACAAGGCTCCATATAAAGTTTGAAGAAATTTGGCCCTGGGGTTTCAGAGTAGAAGTCGTTCAAAGGTGTGATCGGACAGACGGACGGATGGACAGACACACGGACGACAGACGGAAAGTGATCACAATAGCTCATCCTGAGCCTTTGGCTCAGGTGAGCTAAAAAGGTAGAAAGAAGTCAAAAGAAATTTTAGAACTGTGGTTTTCTTTTACACAAGATACTTCAACCCTCTGTAGGTGTATACAAAATTTGAAGACTCTGGCTCTCTCAGGAGCTGATAAATCTGTGATGAAAAATTTTATTGGAGGAAAAAAAAAATGACAAATAAAAAGAATGATAAGCATGAGAATGCTGATTCTCTCTTATACGATACAAGAAGTTGTACCCAATGTTTACACAAAATTCCAAAACCCTAGGTGCAGTATTTCCTGAGAAATCTCTTACACGAAATTCCAAAACCCTAGGTGCAGTATTTCCTGAGAAATCTTTGACGAAAAATTTTATTGGAGAAAAAGAAAAATGGACAAATAAAGGTAATGATAAGCATAAGGATGCTGGTTCTGTCTTACACAATACAAGAAGTCATTCCCAATGTTTGTGCCAAATTTCAAAATCCTAGGTGCAGTAGTTCCTGAGAAATCCTTAACGAAAAAAAAAGTTTACACACAGACACACAAACACATACACACACACACAGACCAAAATTATTACGGAAAAGATGAAAACTATATATATACCCCCTACATACTTCGTATGCCGGGGGCATAAATATTTTTATATTTATAAAAAACACATTACATCATGAAAATGTAACATAGCTCTAGATAAGAGGGGATATCAGGTAAACATTTTATTTTATTTTTCCATGAAACATTGTGGGTATTTATTAAAAGTGCCTTGGTGAGGCGCTTCAAATGAATACCAACAACATACATTTTCATGGAGAGACAAGAATACTTTTTGGTTGTAAAAAGTGCTTCACCTGAATCATGTAATTTGAAAATTCAAAATGAATGTCATGAGTTTCAGTATCTACAAGAGGCCCACGGGCCACAGGTCGCTCACCTGAGTGACATAGCCACTGCAGATATGCAGATGTTATGCAACATTTGTCCAATCCTGTCATTGCAACTAATGAAAAGATCATCATTTAAGCAATTCTTAATTTTGAAGAAGAATATATATGGCATGACAGTCAATGGAGCGTGATCATTTGAACAAACTCTCAATTACATTTCAACAGTAGGATCAATGTGAAATTTGGTGGCAAATGGCTAAGTGGTTTCTGAAGAATCATGATTTTATACATGTAAACAGCTCAGTGGCAGGGAAATATAATAAACATAAACAAGATGGCAGTCATCTTAGATTTCCAATCAGAATGATTTTAGCTACTGCTGATTTACAAGTCAACTCGATACTTCCTATGAATTCTGAGTCAATTGCCCTTTCAGTTCAGGAGAAAAAGTTCAAAACAGATTTTCAAGATGGACGCCATGGCCGCAATTTGGGATTTCCTATCGCAACAATTTGAGCTATTTTTTATCTACAAGTCACCCCGATGCTTCCTACCAAGTTTTGAGTCAATTGGCCTTTCAGCTCAGAAGAAGAAGGGAAAAATAGATTTTCAAGATGGCCACCATCTTGGATTTCTGATTGGAACAATTTTAGCTATTTTAATATCTTCAAGTCATCCTGATGCTTCCTACCAATTTTCAAATCAACTGGCCGTTTGGTTCAGGAAAATAAGCGAAAAAAAGAGTTTCAAGATGGCCACCATGGCGGCCATCTTGGATTATGATCCAAACAATTTAAGCTATTTTAGATCTACAAGTCAACCCAATGCTTCCTACCAAGTTTCAAGTCAAATGGCCTTTCAGTTCAGGAGAAGTAGCGAAAAATAGAATTTCAAGATGGCTGTCATGGCGGCCGTCTTGGATTTCTGATAGGGATGATTTTAGCTATTTTTGATCTGTAAGTCACCTCGATGCTTCCTACCAAATTTTAAGTCAATTGGCTTTTGGGTTTAGGAGAAGAAGCGAAAAAATGATTTTCAAGATGGCGGCCATCTTGGATTTCCGATCAGCAGGATTTTAGCTATTTTAGATCTACAAGTCACCCTGATACTTCCTACCAAGTTTGGAGTAAATTGGCCTTTTGGCTAAGGAAAAAAAGTGAAAAATAGATTTTCAAGATGGCGGCCATGGCAGCCATCTTGGATTTCTGATCGGAACGATTTTAGCTGTTTTCAATCTACAAGTCACCCTGATGCTTCCTACCTAGTTTAAAGTCAATAAGCCTTTCAGTTCAGGAGAAGAAGTGAAACATAGATTTTCAAGTTGGCCGCCATGAACGATTTTAGTCATTTTTGTTCTGTAAGTCACCCCGATGCTTTCTACCAAATTTTAAGTCAATTGGCTTTTGGGTTTAGGAGAAGAAGCGAAAAAAAGATTTTCTAGATGGCGGCCATCTTGGATTTCCGATTAGCAGGATTTTAGCTATTTTTGATCTACAAGTCACCCTGATACTTCCTTCCAAGTTTGGAGTAAATTGGCCTTTCGGCTCAGAAAATAATGTGAAAAATAGATTTTCAAGATGGCGGCTATGGCAGCCACCTTGTATTTCCGATTGGAACAATTTTAGCTGTTTTTAATCTACAAGTCACCCTGATGCTTCCTACCAAGTTTCGAGTCAATTGGCATTTCGGTTAGGAGAAGAAGCAAAAAATAGATTTTCAAGATGGCTACCATGACACCCATCTTGGATTTCCGATCGGCACGATTTTAGCTATTTTTGATCTACAAGTCATCCCGATGCTTCTTAGCAAGTTTTGAGTCAATTGGCTTTTCTGTTCAGGAGAAGAAGCGAAAATAGATTTTCAAGATGGCAGCCATGGCTGCTATCTTGGATTTCCAATCGGCAGAATTTTAGCTATTTTTGATCTATAAGTCGCCCCAATGCTTCCTACCAAGTTTGGAATCAACTGGCTTTTGAGTTTAGGAGTAGAAGCGAAAAATAGATTTTCAAGATGGCCGCCATGGCAGCCATCTTGGATTTCCAATCAGCACGATTTTAGCTATTTTTGATCTACAAGTCACCCTGATGCTTCCTATGAAGTTTGGAGTCAATTGGCCTTTTGGTTCAGGAGAAGAAGTGAAAAATAGATTTTCAAGATGGTGGCCATGGCAGCCATCTTGGATTTCCGATCGGAACGATTTTAGCAATTTTTGAACTACAAGTCACCCCGATGCTTCCTACCAAGTATCGAGTCCATTGGCCCAGGGACGTAGGAGGAGTAGGCTTTTAAAGCAATTGTTGACGCAGCACGACGGACACACAATGGACGACAGACGACGGATATTGACTGACCACAATAGCTCACCATGAGCACTTCGTGCTCTGGTGAGCTAAAAATTTGAGCAAATTTGGCTCAGTGGCTTCAGAGGAGAAGTTGTCTGAAATTCTAAATAATTTTCCCATACAAATGTTATGGGGCTCATACAAACTTGACCTTGCTGTAAAAAGGTCAAATGTCAATGTACGACAACCTTTTTAGCAACTTTTGTAGATCTTCTGTCCCTGATGATTTGTGCACAGATTCAGCCCCAAGGAATCCTTGCTTCTGGAGAAGAAGATTTTTAAAGGGATTTACCATATATGGGCATGGCGGCCATCTTGGTCGATGAACCGCGACCATTTTAGTAATCTTTCATTTCCCCGACCTAAGAAGGCTCAATATGAAATTTGAGCAAATTTGGCTCAGTGGCTTCAAAGGAGAAGTCCGTTGAAATTCTCAACAATTTTCCTATTCAAATGTATGGGGCTCATTCAAATGCATAGGGAAGCAAACTTGACCTTGCTGTAAAAAGGTCAAATGTCAACGTACAACAATTCTTTTAGCAACTTTGGTAGACTCTCGTCCCCGATAATTTGTGCAAAGTTTCAGCCCCAAGGCATTCTCGGTTCTGGAGAAGAAGATTTTTAAAGGTTTTTACCATATATGGGCATGGCGGCCATCTTGGTCAACGGACCGCGACAATTTTAGCAATCTTTTGTTTCCCCACCCTAAGGTGGCTCCTTATGAAATTTGAGCAAAATTGGCTCAGAGGCTTCAGAGAAGAAGTCGTTTGAACTTCTCAACAATTTTCCCATTCAAATGTATGGGGCTCACACAATGCATAAAGAAGCGAACTTGACCTTGCTGTAAAAAGGTCAAACGTCAACATACGACAATTGTTTTAGCAATTTTGGTAGACCTCCCGTCCCCGATGATTCATGCAAAGATTCAGCCCCAAGGAATACTCGGTTCTGGAGAAGAAGATTTTTAAAGGTTTTTACCATATATGAGCATGGCAGCCATCTTGGTGAACGGACCGCGACCATTTTAGCAATCTTTCGTTCCCCCACCCTAAGGAGGCTCCATATGAAATTTGAGCAAAATTGGCTCAGCGGCTTCAGAGAAGAAGTTGTTTGAAAATGTTAACGGACGGACGACGGACGAAAAGTGATCACAATAGCTCATCCTGAGCATAGCTCGAGTGTCACAATTTGTAAAGTTGCAAGTATCAAGTTAAAATTGTCGAGTATCAAGTTAAATTGGTCGAGTATCGAGTTGAACTGGTCGAGTATCAAGTTAAAATTGTCGAGTATCGAGTTAAAATTGTCGAGTATCGAGTTGAAATTGTTGAGTATCGAGTTAAGTTGGTCGAGTATCGAGTTAAAATTGTCGAGTATCGAGTTGAATTGGTCGAGTATCAAGTTAAAATTGTCGAGTATCGAGTTAAAATTGTCGAGTATCAAGTTGAATTGGTCGAGTATCAAGTTAAAATTGTTGAGTATCGAGTTGAATTGGTCGAGTATCGAGTTAAAATTGTCGAGTATCGAGTTGAATTGGTCGAGTATCGAGTTAAAATTGTCGAGTATCGAGTTAAGTTTAGATTGTGGAGCCTTGAGTCACAGATGTAATACATCAAGTTTAGGTACCTAATGAGCATGAATTTACATGGTTTAACATATTTCAGCAGCATGACAATGCAGCTGTGTGAGGTCTTATTTGAATATTTAATCAGCAATATCTATAATTCAGTCACCTGAACCTATTTTGTGTTTGTATTGTCCTAAAATATGTCATCAATTTTTCAACAAGCTAATTTTGCTGATCTAGGGCAGATGAAAGTGGTCTAAGCCTCTCAAACCAAATATTTATGCTTGCAGTCAAACCTACAGTGGGATTCCATTATTTCTAATTTATTGCCTGTTACATGGCAAATATTAGTCTGCTGCAGCAGGGGGCTTATTAATAGGTTTTTAAACTGATCACCTTGGGGCTTATCAGTTATGGCTATTTTATATGAAAGATTCACTGATCAGCTGATCATTGTTGGAATGTGGTGAGAACACAGTAAATATTCCACAGAAAAAAAAAATAGGAAGAGCAGGTGAATTTTATTTTTTGAGCAAGCTCATGACAAAAATGGCCTGTATGGCTTGAGAAGACAAAGATCAGCCTAGGCATGAAGAGGCTTTGGATCCTAAGCTGTCCAGAGAGTTGGTGTGAAGACTCTGATTAGACCAGGCGCACAGGACATTTGTTGGTTTTGTTGTGTGCTGGTGTAACAAAGTAAAGTGACCCCCCACAGAATAACAACCCCAAGGTCATTATTCTATAGAAAAAAGGACCCCTTTTCTAAAAAATACTGACTGCCCTTACAAAACTAATGACCCCCTTGATGATATCCCATAGAATAACCACCAGGACCATAGAATAACTCCTTCCGTATAAAATAATGACTCCCATTATTATAACCCTCTCGATGAGATTTGTCAAATATTGCCCACTACCAAGACCTCATCACATAAGCAGTCATAAGCTCCTTGCCCCCACCTAATCAGGCATCAGAATCTGTCTGTTTACACCATGTGTCTCAGTTATAGGACACAATTTTTTCTTTTTCTTTTTTAGTTTTAACCATTTTTTTCACAGCATATAGATAAGTCTTCAAAATAAAAACAGTCTTGTAAGACGAGGTATTTTGGAAACCTTAACAAAATGTACAAAGGTACAAAAATAGTAGAAAACATACCAATGTATGTCTAACCAACAGAATTTCTCAAATGCATTGTCCAGATTTCGAGTTCTTGTTGCAGGATTACTCTTACACGATCTTGTTTACCTGGAAAATTCGCCCCGAAACTTGTTGCAGGATTACTCTTATTTAATAATAATAATAATAATAGACTTTATTTCAAGAGGGTGACACATTTAGCAACAACTAATCTTCCATGAGGCCCTCACTAACTACAGATATGTACATATACAGAAATTCACAAGGACATGCATTTAAACCTTAAACTACTAAAAAAAAAAAAAAAAAAAAAAAAAAAAAAACATGTACCAGTCTTTCATACATGATCTCACATACCACAAATATATGATAAACAAATGTAATTGAGAGAAAAAAGATATACATGTACCAATTTATACATACACCATCTCTCACACTGTAAACATATGACAAACAAATGTGATTGTGATGGGAAAAAAACAAACAAAAAAAACATAGGTATTTTTACAAATATATTTTACATGGAAAATATATAGTGCTTATTTTCAAGGCTGACTCAATGATGAACATTTCATCCATTTTATGCACTGTTTATGGAAAGAATCTACAGAGTCAGAATTTTTTAACCAGTTTGGTAGATTATTCCATATGACTGGCCCAGAGTTGATTAAACTTTGCTTGAAAATTTCTTTCTGTGGCCTTGGAGTGTGAAAATTTGATGTATTTACTGATCTAAGAGACAGAAGAGTCTCATTTATAGGTCTGAAAGTGAACATTGCATTGATATAAGATGGTGTGATAGATTTTGAAATTTTATACATAAATTTTGCTTTTCTTAGAAATATTCTTTCATAAATGTTCAGAATTTTAAGGTCATTCATACTGCATGCAATGTCAGAATACTCATAATCTAAAATGATCTTTACAGCACGCTTTTGTAACCTGTGGATTCTGTCAAGATTAGAATGGGCTGTTCCTCCCCATACTGTGGAACAGTAATCAATGTGGGGTTGAATGTATGTCTTATAAAATTGTACTCTGTGTTCAAGGGATAAATAATCTTTCAATCTTGATAAAAGCCACAAGTTTGAAGAAATTTTCTTAGCAATGAACTGTGTATGGATTGACCATGTTAGATTATTATCTATATAGATTCCAAGGACTTTGTCATTATCAATATTTTTTAAACTATCATTATTAAATGTTAAATTCAAAATACTATTATGTAAATGAAGGCGTTTCTGTGAAGTGGTGATTAACATTACTTTGGTTTTTTCAGTATTTAAAAGCATTCCATTAAGTTTACACCAAACAGAAAGTTTTTGTAAGGCCATCTGTAGATCTTGTTCAATGAAATGCAGCGAGTTGCTGATCTGGTATATTGTGGTGTCATCTGCATAAAGATCCGTGAAAACATTATCTGTGTAAAGTGGTAAATCATTTATGAACAATAAAAATAACAAAGGTCCCAAAATTGTGCCTTGAGGTACACCACAAACAATATTTTCAGTTGTCGATTCAATATTATTAATGACAACTTTTTGTTTTCTGTTTAACAAATAAGAGGAAAACCAGAGAAGTGTTTCATCTGAGATTTTATAATGCCTGAGTTTTTTAAGCAAGAGTGTATGATCCACTAAATCAAAAGCCTTCCTAAAATCCACCATGACCATACCAATAATTTGGCCATTATTTATAGCTTCATGGAATTTATTGATCGTCTGAAGAAGGGCAGTTTCACAGGAATGATTGGGTCTGAAACCAGATTGTGTTGAATGAAGTGCATAATGTGAGATCAAAAATGACATGAACATGCTTCTCCAATAGCTTGGATAAGACAGGAAGGACTGAAATAGGCCTATAATTGTTTGTATCATCCCTAGGGCCATTTTTGTGCAAAGGTCTTATTTTGCCTTCTTTCCATTTGTTTGGGAATGTAGAGTTAATTATGCTTTGGTTACAAATGTATGTTAAGCTATCTGAAATAAATGGTGCTGCTAGCTTTAATAATCTTGGCCCAATGTTATCCAAACCAGTAGATTTTGTGAGGTCGATATTTTTTAGATATTTTTCTACTTTTTCACAGGAGATATCTGGTATTGAAAAATAGGTGTCTGCAGGAATTTTTTCATTACAAAACTTCTGCAGCTTATCAAAATTGGAAGTCTCAATAGGTTCCTTGATTTTTGATGCTACTGTCACAAAAAATTTATTGAATTCATTAGCAATATCTTTTGGATTTTCAGTGACATTGTCACTGGTTTTAAGAGAAAATATGTCTGCACTCCCTTTCCGTTTACTTGCCCCTATTTCCTTAAATAATTTCCATACACTTGCTGGATTATTTGCATTTTCATTCAAAATTTCTGAGTATTGGTGCTTCTTAGACAGTTTAATCATACTGCATACTTTATTTGAAGCAGTGTCTTCATGCCCAAATAACAAAGTTAAAAGAGCGAATCGGTCTTTTATCAATTCTACAGCCATAGTGGTGCGACATAGAATTATGAAGGGTTGATGCCATCAGGGCTATCTGTTCTCAAACACCAGCCAAGCTGCTTTCTATCTTTGTGTGTGTGTGTGTGTGTGTGTGTGTGTGTGTGTGTGTGTGTGTTTTTTAAGCTAACTTTGTTCACTATTTTAATAAGTGTCAAGCTGAAATTCATGAAATATGAACATTTACTTCAGGTTACTGGTATTACTATTTTTTATTTATTTATTTTTTATCATTATTATTATTATTATTATATATTTTTTTTTTTTGGATGGGGTAGGCTTTATTTTCTTCTTCGCATCGTCATTTAACTTCGCAAAGAGGGGTCATATACCGATAATAAAAATAGTATGACCTGGGTCACTTTGTAGCTCACTTGAGCACAGAGTGCTCATGTGAGCTATTCTGACAGACAGATGATCCGGCATCCATCTTATGTTATCTGTCATCCGTCTGTCTGTCAAAATTCGACATCTCCTCCTAAACCACTGGGCCAATTTTTACCACACTTCAAAGGAATGTTTCTTAGGAGGTAATGATTGAAAATACTTCAAAGATATGGAATCCAAGCAGAACTTTAGTTGCCGTGGCAACCACATGGCAAAATCTTAGAAAATCTTTGTGTCAGAAACCCCTGCCTGATTTTGAAATAATTTGGCAGAAATGTTTCTTGCATGGTCGCCATGGGCGGGGCAAATTTTCCATATAAGCCTGTGTAAGGAACCTCAAAAGTCTGTTCCTATGCAACATATGGCCAGAATCTAAAATAGTCGGTAATTGGACCTTAACAAAAAGAACTAAAACAAGCTTGATTAGCATAAAAACATGGCAGCCATTGGTGGGGCTAATTTTCCATATAAGCCAATATAGGTCTATACAAAGTTCTGTAAAAGCCACCATGCTGCAATGGCAAGCAAAGCGATAGCCCCTCCCTTCCCCCCCCCCCCACCCCCCTCCCCCCACCCCATCAAAATATTTCACTGATACTCTGCCAGAATGCCATAGTTCTATTGAATTACAGATTGTGTCATGGCATTAGAACTGCCTTGGTTAGGCGCTTCTAATGCAATGTCATAGCATATATTTCAGTCTAGCTGCATGAAAAACTAGCTCATATTATCATCAGATAATAGATAATCCCTATTATGTTTCCTGTATTATTTGAAACAGAGCCCCATGTGGTGGGGCTAAAGCGACAAAGCCTACCTTCACCCTTCCTGAATATTATACTTCCTTTTCTGGACTGTTCATCTCCTGTGAGAAGGTACTCCCATAATAAAGTCAGTGTGGTGTGAAAATACAGAGAACATGCTCTTTTATATGAACAGCTCAAAGTGGTAGTGATATTATAGCTTCCTATAAATGATGCACAGGCAGATCCAAATCATTGGTCCTAGTGCTCAATGTTTCGGCTGATCAAACAGGGTACTTACCTTGACCTAGTGTGAAAAACAGGCCTGGGATAATATGAAGTTATGAGCACCAGTTTTGTCCTGGTGTATGAAAGGTATGTGGTGGTGGTGGTGGTGGTGGTGTGTGTGTGTGTGTGTGTGTGTGTGTGTGTGTGTGTGTGTGTGTGTGTGTGTGTGGAGGGGGGGGGAGGGGGGTAGGTGTGCGGGGTTGCTCAGAGATGATGTACAGTCCAACCTGTATTAAGCAAGCACTTAGGAACAAGCAAGTGCTTGCTTTATTTAAGACAGATGCTTACTTAATACAAGTGCAGTTTAATGTAATTGCTTTTTTTATGGATGAAAGTGTGCTTGCTTAATACAGGTTGCTTGCTTAATAGAGGTGACCAATATGACAGGTTTCACTGTACCTAGTTTGAGTGATATGTATTGTGCATGCTATCAGAAGATATATATGTAACAGCTAGATCCTGGAGTGAGACATGCACAGGCTGGTCAAAAACTGAGCATAGTTTTATGAGCCAAACTTGAGCATGTTTTCTGAAAATTTTCAAATACTAGCTGACAAATTCCAACCTAAACATTGCATAATTGCTCCCTTCCAGAGTAATAAATTGCCCTCAGTGGAGTTGTGCATATGTGTCAGAGAGCAATTCATCAAACATCTGGCTTAACTGGATACTCGACTATTTTAACTCGATACTCGACAATTTTAACTCGATACTCGACTATTTTAACTTGATACTCGACAATTTTAACTTGATACTCGACAAACTTAACTCGATACTCGACATTTTTAACTGCACAATACATTAACCTATAGATAATGTGCTATATTCTATTCTGCCCATACCTTCCTCAGAAAAAATGACAGGAACGTCATCCCATACAGTCTTAAATCCAAAAGTCCCTCAGGCAGTCACCTGTGTGACGTCACTCCCGATCTTTTATTCACATGTCAGTTTCTTTTCTGTAGAACAAAGAAAGTAAACAGGGACTTTTTATCTGGGTGAAAAAACTTGTATTTTCCTCTGGTTGAAATTTAATTCTTTGTTCTTTCTTATGATCCTTTATCATACCTTTCACTGTTCCTGCTAAATTTGTTTAAATCTAACCGTTCGATTTCTTGAAATTATTCTTCACTCATTCGTCGTAATGAGTTTTCGCGACTTCCATGACTATTCATCGCGGTAATTGTGGTCATATAAAATAGCATTTGGATAATCATAAAATGTATCAATTGTTCTCATTGTTCCAGAGAATCTACTTGCTCCACGTGTAGCAGCTGGTCTAATTCCATCTGCATGGAACTTGCAAAAGAGAAGAACTTACTCTTCCAGAAAGAGAGTCATGTCCAACAGAAGTAGTCTCTAGATGTGTCTGTTTCATCAGAGGAAAGGAAAGAAATATGGGAACACTGCCCCTTATGGCCCTGCTGCCCGGGGTAAGACCCATATTGGTGGCATGTTTCATCAGACGAAATGAAAGAAACATGGGAACAATGCCCCTTATGGCCTTGCTGCCCGGGGTAAGACCCATGTTGGTGGCAACTCCCTGGGTACTTGTACCCAAGGGACTACAAGTCCACCGGCCACTGGCTAATGGTCACTGGTCACCGGGCATCCGATGACCAACCAACCATCATACATGTGATATTTTCTGGTACACAAAGTGGGAGATCTGCAGTTTTTAGGAGGGAGATCCTGGTCTAAAAGAGGGAGATTTTTTTGCGTCCCAAAATACAGTCAAACCTGTCTTAAGCAGCCACCCATGGGAAGCTTAAAATCTGGCTGCTGAAGGCAGGTGGCTGCTTAATACAGTTCAAATATATAGGTATATGAATTTTGGGGCAACTTTCCTCTGGCTGCTTAATACAGGTTGGCTGCTTAATAGAGGTGACCACTAACACAGGTTTGACTGTATTCACTTTAGTAACAAAATCATTGGTGACTTTGATCACTGAATAATGTTAGTTTCTTTGTATAACTTGTTCATCCTTCAATTGTCCACATATGACTGAAATACTGTTGAAAGGCTTTAACCATAAATAATATTCACCCTATTGTGAGCATCCTTTCATCGTTTTGTTCATTTGTTAATGTATGATTGAAATACTGTTGAAAGGCTATAAATCATATTCACCCTCTCATATTGGTATACTTTTTGCAGCTCCTGTCTTTGCTGCACCTTTTTTTTTTATTTTTTTTATTATTACTTTTTTTTTTTTTTTTTATGTAACAGCCTCACTGAGAGGACACCAATTCTTCACCAACAAAAGTACCATGCTAGCTGCTTATGCCACTGACAAAAACAGAGAACAACACACCCGGGCTGACGCAATCCTCGCGGTCAATTGAGAAACTATGTAATTTTTAAAACTGATTCCAAAGAGCCCAAAAACAAATCAGAATTCTGTTTTTTAAGCGCAGACTGATCAAGGTCTGTTTTTCACACAGGTTATAAGGTACAGTTTGCCTTGTTGCTATCCCGTAAAATTCTACAGGTGGTACTTCAACCAGAAATAAAAAAAAGGTAACTTACCGATTCTAAAAAAAAAAAAAAAAATACCGGTAGGTGTCACATCCACTTATTCCGATCAGGACTTACGCAGTTTACTTGACAGAGTTTGCAGGACCTAGAAACAGAGTGCCTTCACAAATATTTAACGTGCAGGCTGGTCTTGGTCATCTGTATTTTGCACAGGTTATAAAGTACAATTTTCCTTGTTGCTCTCCCAGAAATTTGTGCAGGTGTTCATTAAATACTAACACCAAAAAAGGTATCTTACCCATTCTAAAAAAAAAAAAAAAACAGCCAAAAATAGGGCAGGGTGTTACATCCGCTGATTCCAAATCTGTTTTACTTTTGAAAACTTCACTTTAACTCGATACTCAACCATTTTGACTCGATACTCAACAATTTTAACTTGATACTCAACCAATTCAACTTGATACTCAACAATTTTAACTCGATACTCGACTAACTTAACTCGATACTCGACAATTTTAACTTGATACTCGACCAATTCAACTCGATACTCGACAATTTTAACTCGATACTCGACTAACTTAACTCGATACTCGACAATTTTAACTTGATACTCGACCAATTCAACTCGATACTCGACAATTTTAACTCGATACTCGACCAACTTAACTCGATACTCGACAATTTTAACTTGATACTCGACCAATTCAACTCGATACTCGACAATTTTAACTTGATACTCGACCAACTTAACTCGATACTCTACAATTTTAACTTGATACTCGACCAAATCAACTCGATACTCGACAATTTTAACTCGATACTCGACCAATTCAACTCGATACTCGACAATTTTAACTTGATACTCGACCAATTCAACTTGATACTCGACAATTTTAACTCGATACTCGGCAATTTTAACTCGATACTCGACCAATTCAACTCGATACTCGACAGTTTTAACTTGATACTCAACTTTTACAACTCGATACTTGACACTCGACAAAAAGAAACCCTCGCATAGCTCAGGTTAGCTGAAAAGACAAGAAAAAACAAGCCCTGAGATTCATCTCGAGTAAAATCTAAAGACAACTTCTTGCACCAATAATATAACAAAAGAAAATTCAAAATGAATGTCATGAGTAAATTTTGAAAAGACAAGAAAAAACACGCCCTGAGATTCATCTCTTGAGTAAATCTACGGAAAACTTCTTGCACCAATAACACAACAAAAGAAAATCAAAGCAAGAAAAATGCCTAATGGCATTACGGACGGGTTTTTCAAGAAGGTTAACTAAAAGGTAAACCTCGGACGTCAAGGAGATAAGAAAAGGAGAGTTGTCTCTCTTGCACAGGACATGCCTACTGGTCCTCCTCTTCATTCCTATCAAATATGAAAGCAATCCACTGAAGAATAAAGGCTTTGAAAAAAGGTTAACCAAAAGGTAAACCTGGGACGACCCCCGAGGCCCGCCCAGACATCGCTATTTTAAAGGACGGAGTTTTTGAAAAACCCATCCAATGAATGTCATGAGCTTAAATTTTGAAAAGACAAGAAAAGACAAGACAATCACACAACAAAAGAAAAAGTGTCTAACCACATATTAGCCACAGTGTGAGAACATGTACTCTATGACTTGCATCAGGGAAAGAGTCAGAGCAGCCGGTGTATCTATCCAGTCTGATCTGAGTTTTCACTGCACACGATGTAAATAGACGTTTCTTCAGGCAGACAGCAAAGGTGCAGATAAGACAATGTACGAGGGATGTTCGAAATGAATTGCTTATTGTCCTCTAGCTTGATATCCACGTGGGGCACGATTAAAACCAATACATACCTGTATAGGGCTATTCAATATCTACACAATGGTGTATAAATGTACGTTAGACTAAGTGTAAGACATAAAATTTGCCATTTGAATACACGCAGTCATAGACCACTGCAGTAAAAATGGTTGGTAGAAGCGTCGACAAAAAAGATGAAATACGGGCTTACATCAAAGCTCGCTCAAAACTTGGTTGTTCTTTGAAGAAGCTGATGACTGAAATTTCTACTGCTTTTGGACCTTCTTGTGTGTCTTATGACACAGTTCGGCGGTGGAAAAAGAAATTTGAGTCTGGTGTAGAGTCCATCAAAAATGCACCGAAATCAGGTAGGCCAAAATCTGCATCTCGTAAAGAAATCGTTTCCAAAATAAAGGAAATCATTGAAGGAGATGCCAGATTTACAGTTCGTGATATTGCACGAAAGGTAGGCATATCACTATCAACGGTTCACCTTATTTTGAAGAAGCTTTTGAAAGTCAGAAAGATTTCTGCTAGATGGGTGCCACATCTGTTGACTGACGAGCAAAAGAGGCAACGGGTTAAAGTGGCCAAAAAGCTGCTTCAAATGTTTCCAAAATATGACAAAAAGCAGTTTGCCAATGTCGTCACAGATGATGAAACCTGGGTCCATTATTTTGAGCCCGTCAGAAAGTTTAGCAATAAGATCTGGGCCACTAAACACAGCAAACGCCCAATAATTGCCAAACGTTCTTTGAGTACAAAGAAAGTTTTGTATGTAGTCTTCTTCTTTGGTGAAGGAGTCGCAATAAAAGTGCCAGTGAAAAAGGGCAAAAGCATCACCGGAAAGTACTACAAAGAAGTAGTACTGAAGAAACTGAAAAAGTATTATCAGAAACGACGCCCTGCCACTGGTTTTAAACATGTCCGTTTTCTACATGACAATGCCCCAGCTCATACCGCCGCAATAGTTACGGCGTTTTTGAAGAAAGAAAAAAGTAACTGTTTTGCCTCACCCCCCGTATTCCTCAGACCTTGCCCCATGTGATTTCTTTTTGTTTCCGAAATTGAAAGCATTCCTTGCTGGGCGGAAATAACAGTCCCGACAGGCACTTGGATCTGCCATTCATCAGTACCTTATTACTGTGCCCAAATCAGCGTACCGTGACGCCTTCAAGAAGCAGATACATCGGCTGAAACTTTGCATTTCTAGCCACGGGGAGTACTTCGAGGGCATGAAATGAGTACTTTTGGGCTAACTTGAAATTTGAAGTCTCCAGATAGAAATAAGCAATTCATTTCGAACATCCCTCGTATGTACAGGCTGATCTGAGTCTTCATTGCACAATATGTAAATAGCTAAGTATGCACAAGCAGCTCTGTCTTTGCTGTGTATATGTTATAAGATCATGTCTATGGCTTTACTACTGAAAGTCATGCCAGAAGGGTAGACCCCACAAAAACCCTCATATATACCTAGAGCTAATCTCCAGCTTCAGGGAAAATATGAACAAGAGCTTCGCAAGTGGCGCATTATATTGCCAGTTTGCTAAGACAGTGGGGCCAACATTTTTAAAGGAATTGTAACAATTGTGACAATTTACACTATGTGTATGGCTAAAAGATGGACAGGCAAACAGGAATAGCAACTTTGTAATTAATGATTGCACCTATATTTAAACAATTAACATATTAAATACTGTTAGTATAATAAAAAAAAAAATAAAACTCTTCCAGGACGAAGTGGCAGAGATGTTGCAAAATGCAGAAGTCAAACAAGGGAAATAATTTATGAACTAAATATACTAGAGTTACCATTCTTGGTCCTAATGTATTCCCTTGGCAATATACACACCACCATGAAGTTTCGTAAAATATTTAAAATGGTTGAGGAATTAGAGAAGGAAAAGAAAATTTAGTTATAGGGCAAATAATTCAGGACATAAGTAAATCAGAGTTCTGGTTCTTGCTCACTATATATTGCCCTGTTATTATATACATTCCTACAAAATTTCATTAAAATATTTCAGAGGGTTATGGCATTATGGATTGAATGAGAACAGCCTAAATAATTAATTTGCATATGGGTAGTTATGGAATAATAATTAACAGCTCCGACCACTGGTAACTAGAAAAGGGGAGCAATCATTCTTGTACGCGACATGTCGTCCTGACTTAATACATATTCCTATAAAATTGCATGAAGATATCCCCAATGGTTACTGTATTATGGAGCTTACAAGAATGTTTGGAAAAAATAATCAAAGGGCTTGGAGACTAAGAAAAGGGGAACAATCATTCTTGTGCATGACACATCGTCGTGTCCTAATATATATTCTTATAAAGTTGCATGAAAATATCCCTAATGGTTACTGAGTTATGTCACGTACAAGAATTCTGGAAAAAATTAATCAAAGGGCATAACTTGGAAACTAAGAAAGGGGGAACAATCTTTCTTGTGAGCTACACATCGTCCTGACCTAATACATATTCCTATAAAATTGCATGAAGATATTCTGAACTGTTACTGAGTTATGGAGCCTACAATAATGTTTGGAAAAATTAATCAAAGGGGCATAACTTGGATATTAAGAAAGGGGGAACAATCATTCTTGTGCATGACACATCATCGTGACCTAATACATATTCCTATAAAGTTGCATAAAGATATCCCTAACGGTTACTGAGTTATGGCGCGTACAACTGTTTGAAAAAAAAATTAATCAAAGGGGCATAACTTGGAAACTAAGAAAGGGGAACAATCATTCTTGTATGCAACATGTCGTCCTGACCTAATACATATTCCTATAAAATTGTATGAAGATATCCTAAACGGTTACTGAATTATGGAGCATAAAAGATTGTTGACGGACGATTCTGGAAAAAAATTAATCAAAGGGGGCATAACTTGGCAACTAAGAAAGGGGGAACAATCATTCTTGTGCGCAACACATCATCCGGACCTAATACATAATTCTATAAAATTGCATGAAGATATTCTGAACTGTTACTGAATTAAGGAGCGCACAAGAATGTTTGGAAAAATTAATCAAAGGAGCATAACTTGGAAACTAAGAAAGAGGGAACAATCCTTATTGTGCGTGACACATCGTTGTGACCTAATACATATTCCTATAAAATTGCATGAAGTAATCCCTAATGGTTACTGAGTTATGGCACGTACAGGAATGTTTGAAAAAAAATAATCAAAGGGGCATAACTTGGAAACTAAGTAAGGGGGAACAATCATTCTTGTGCTCGACACATCGTCCTGACCTAATACATATTCCTACAAAATTGCATAAAGATACCCTTAACAGTTACTGAGTTATGGAGCGTACAAGAATGTTGACGGACGATTCTGGAAAAAAAATGTATCAAAGGGGCATAACTCGGAAACTAAGAAAGGGGGAAAAATCATTCTTGTGCGCGACACATCGTCCTGACCTAATACATATTTCTATAAAATTGCATGAAGATATTCTGAACTGATACTGAATTATGGAGCGTACAAGAATGTTTGGAAAAATTAATCAAAAAGGCATAACTTGGAAAATAAGAAAGAGGGAACAATCATTCTTGTGCATGACACATTATTGTTACCTAATACATATTCCTATAAAGTTGCATAAAGATATCCCTAACGATTACTGAGTTATGGCACGTACAAGAATGTTTGGAAAAAAATTAATCAAAGGGGCATAACTTGGAAACAAAGAAAGAGGGACTAATCATTCTTGTGCTTGACACATCGTCCTGACCTAATACATATTCCTATAAAATTGCATGAAGATATCCTTAACGGTTACTGAGCATACAGGAATGTTTATGGACGAACGGACGAACAGCGCCATGCCATAATATGTCTGTTTTTTCAAAACGGGCGTATAAAAACAATATCAAGTTGCTTTATTCTTATTTTGCTTCTAGTAGGCTAAAGGTCAACATAAGTTATTAAGCACCAAGGATGTATGAGTATTTTGGACTCCATATACTGGTTATTACCCTAAATATTTGGACATCATAACTCCATACAATACTTTCCTAAAATTCAAACCATTCCATCTGACTATCTTCGCTGATATGTCTAGAAAATTCTGGCTGATTGGCAAACAGTGCAGATTCTGATCCAGGTAACCACTCGGCCACTTTAAATACAGAAAGAGGTTTTCCTAAAGATAAATACTTTTTACCTCGAGAAACATAGGCTGTGTCTCTAGGGATCTCTTTAGAATTACCCTGGGAGTTTCAGAACATTGTCATCGAGAAGTCACAAAAATATATTCATCTGTATACTTTCTTTGTTTGGAGCGCTAAATTACAATACAAAATCTACCCTAAACATTCAGTTTGAGGGGACTGGATACACTTGGTAGATTTATCATCATTTTTTATAAGAGGGCCCCAAGTACCAGATAAGTTTCGAGTCAGTTGGCCTTTCGTTTCAGGAGAAGAAATTCAAAATAGATTTTCAAGATGGCGGCTGTGGCAGCCATCTTAGATTTCCGAACTGAATGATTTTAGCTATTGTTTTATTTACAAATCACCCCAATGCTTCATACCAAGTTTCCAGTCAATTGGCCTTTCGGTTCAGAAGTTCATAATAGATTTTCAAGATGGCAGCCATCTTGAATATCTGATCAAATTTTTTTTAGCTTTTTTTGATCTACAAGTTACATACTTCCTACCAAGTTTTGAGTCAATTGGCCTTTCTGTTCAGGAGAAGTAGTTCAAAATATATTTTCAAAATGTGGATGGGGAACTCTGATAGGAATGGATTTAGCTGTTTTTGTATCTAAAAGTCACCCTGATACTTCCTACCAAGTTTCCAGTCAAATGGCCTCTCGGTTTAGGAGAAGGTTCAAAATAGATTTTCAAGATGGTGGCCATTTTGGATTTCTGATCTGAACTATTTTAGCTATTTTTTATCTACAAGTTTCTCCGATATTTCCTACCGAGTAGAGTCAGTTGGCCTTTAAGTTCAGGAGAAGAAGTTCAAAATAGATTTTCAAGATGGCTGCCATCTTGTATTTTCGACCTGAACAATTTTACTATTTTTGATCTACAAACGCCCCCATACATACCAAGTTTCGAGTCAATCAGCCTTTCAGATCAGAAGTTCAAAGTAGATTTTCAAGATGGGGGCTATGGCAGCCATCTTGGATTTCCTATCAGAATGCTTTTAGCTATTTTTGATCTACAAGTCACTCCAATACTTCCTATTAAGTTTAGAGTCAATTAGCCTTTTGGTTCAAGAGAATTAAGTTCAAAGTAGATTTTCAAAATGGTGGCCATCTTGGATTTCCAGTTGGAACAATTCTAGCTGTTTTTTTTTTTTTTTTATCTACAAGTCTCCTTGATACTTCCTATCGAGTCAATTGGCTTTTCTGTTCAGGAGAAAAAGTTCAAAATAGATTTTCAAGATGGTGGCCATTGTGGCCATCTTGGATTTCGGATAGGAACGATTTTAGCTACTTAATTTTGATCTAAAAGTCTCCCCGATACTTCCTACCAAGTTTCGAGTCAGTTGGTTTTCAGATCAGGAGAAGTTCAAAACAGAATATCAAAATGATGCCTTCAGTGGCCTTCTTGGATTTCTGATCTGATCAATTTTAGCTATTTTTGATGGACAAGTCACCCCAATCAAGTTTTGAGTCAATTGGCCTTTTGATTCAAGAGAAGTTCAAAGTAGATTTTTCAAAATGGCAGCCATGGTGGCCATCTTGGATTTCTGATCAGAATGATTTAAGTTATTTTTGCTCTACAAGTTGTTATATATAGGGTGTTTAATTATCTTAAGCATCATTTTTACTATGTTTCCATAAATAGCTTTATTTACTATGTTTCCAAAAATAACTTTCTGGAACAACATGTTTACAATAACATGTTGTTTATGTCCTTGAGTCTGGACTGGGTTATTTTTGGCATGCCATAGAAAATTTAGAACTTTCTTGACTGAACCTGGAAAATAAGGGATGCTTGTAGTAAATTCTTTTTCTAGAACATTCTTTGATATTATATAAGGAGAAAAGATTTTCGTATGGGCATCTTTGTATATTTTCATTGGAAATTATTCTATACTGGATTACTTTAATATTTTATTCATTCTGGACTTAAATTCTGAATTCAGGAACTTTAAATTGTGGGATCAGAAATTGTTATTCAAAGGATTTGTTTTATAAATTCTTGTGGATTATTTTTGAGGGACTTAAAATTTGTGACATAACCTTGAAAGGTACTGTTTACTTACATTATTTTGTTTTGAATCTTATTTTTTTGTGAATAAATATTGTTAATAATTTAAAGCTTGTTGCTGGTTTCACTTTCATTTCTTTCTCGTTACGCCTGGCTTGTAACAGAAATTGGGGGCTCGTCCGGGATCAAACATTTTCTTGAGCTAAACAAGTTTGAGCTTAAAAAAAAAAAAAGAAAATAAAAGAAATATTTGTTTTGCTATAAAAGAAGTACTG
Organism: Anodontia alba; assembly: GCA_964016985.1. Taxonomy (NCBI): domain Eukaryota; kingdom Metazoa; phylum Mollusca; class Bivalvia; order Lucinida; family Lucinidae; genus Anodontia; species Anodontia alba. The sequence goes on from OZ024825.1 coordinate 61,963,307, forward strand.
ACTTTTAAAAAAAAATTCAGTAAATATAAAAATCTTTATTTGATTATTTGATAAAAAAACAAGTATTGACTTTCAAAAAACATAAGTAAATAATAACATAAAAAAAAAAGCAAAAAAAAAGCAAGTACTGACTTTTGAAAAATATCAATAAACTCTGATTGATAAATTTACTTGATAAAACCAGCAAAAAGCAATCATGTCATTTGGCCTTCAAGCTTTCATAGCTACGCCTTCGCAGGAGCTATTAAATTTGACCAAAATGTCAGATTTGTTGGACATTGCTGCTCACTATGAATTGACTACCGTCAATAAGTCCATGTTCAAACAGGAAATAAAAAATATTTTGGTCCAATTTTTGGTTGATATGGAAATTTTTGATTCTTCTGCTTTGTCTCTTGTTCTCATAACTCAGACAGGATTGCAAATGCGAGAGCTTGAAATTCAGAGGCAAATTGAGTTTGAAAAATTAAGATTAGAGCAAGAAAAATTTAAAATTGAACAAGAAAGACAAATGCAGATAGAAAGGGAAAAAAATAAAATTTGATGCAGACCTAAGAATGAAAGAACTAGAATTGCAAAACATGGCGGTAAAACGGCAATCTTTAGACTCTGGAGCTCATTTTGATGTTATGAAACACATCAGATTAGTTCCTCCATTTCAAGAAAAAGAAGTTGACAAGTATTTTCTTTATTTTGAAAAAGTAGCAGAAAATTTAAAATGGCCAAAGGAGCATTGGACCTTGCTTTTGCAAAGTGTTATAATTGGGAAGGCTCAAGAAATATATACTCAGCTGACTGTTGAGCAGAGCTCAAGTTATGATACTGTAAAGGATTTAATTCTTAAGGCTTATGAGTTGATCCCTGAGGCTTACAGGCAAACATTTAGGAACTGTAAGAAAGAAAATGAGCAGACCCATGTTGAATTTGCTAGAACTAAAGAACAGTTATTTGACAGGTGGTGTTCTTCAAAGAAAATTGGCTCTGATCATGAAAAACTTAGGCAGCTCATGCTTGTAGAGGAGTTCAAAAGGTGCATAAATTCAGACATTAAGTCCTTTTTAGATGAAAAACAAGTTGAAACTTTGGAAGCTGCAGCTCGACTTGCAGACGATTATGTTTTAACACATAAAGTTTCCTTTATTAATAAGTCAAATCCCTCTAGAAGACCACTTTTCCCACAATCAGGATCCAAACATATTCCAAGTAATCCATCTGGCGGTTATAGCCAAACATTTACTCCCAAACCCAAACCTTCTGGTGAAAACAAGGATCACAATTCCTTATCTCAACCATTTTGCAATTATTGCAAAAAGACAGGTCATATTATTTCTGAATGCTTACATTTGAAAAGAAAGAAAGAAAAACAAGAGGGGCTTAGACCTACAGGCCTTACCTCTTTACGGTCAAAACCACAGTCATGTGTTAAGGAGGAAGATCCTACCCAGACCGAAAGGTCTGAGACTGATTCTGTTATGGAGATTTATGAACCATTATTATCAGATGGTTTTGTGTCACTAAATAGTGACTAGCCCAGTCTACCCCAATTAAAATCTTACGAGATACCGGAGCTTCTCAATCCCTTATTTTAGCAGATACTTTGCCTTTTTCTCAGAAAATTTTCTCCCGGACAAGTGTCCTTATTTAGAATGTAGAGTGTGGATTTGTTAATGTTCCTCTTCATAACATTTATTTATCCTCAGACTTGGTAACTGGTTTAGTGGCTGTTGGTATTCGACCTTCTTTACCTTTTAAAGGTGTTCATTTACTGTTAGGCAATGACTTAGCAGGAGATAAGGTTGTGGTAAACCCACTTTTGACTACTATACTTTGTCTTGATCAGCTACCTGATCCCATTGAACAGGAAATCCATGATCTGTACCCATCTTGTGCCGTTACAAGGGCCATGGCAAAGAAAGCAAAACAGAATGATGGGGAAATTGATTTAACTGATACTTTTTTGGGTCAGTCTTTTACACACGAGATTATAAATTCTCTTTCACCCAGCCTGTCTGGCAAGCAGACAGACTTAAGTGACAAGTCAGAGTCCAGTCATTACTCTTCAATATTAAATGACCAAGGTCAAGGTCATGACTTGGTGTCAAGGTCACAACTTTGCAAGGAACAGCATAATGATCCTGAAATGTTGCCTTTACTTGAAAGGGCTTTTGATGAGAAAGAAATAGATCAAGTCCCAGTCTGTTTCTATGTCAAAAATGGCATTTTAATGAGAAAATGGCATCCTTCTGATGTCTCAGCAGAAGACGAGTGGACTGTTAACCACCAAATAGTGGTTCCAAGGGTTTATCACCCTGAAATTTTGAACTTGGCCCAAGAGACTCCCATGTCAGGTCATTTAGGTATAAATAAGACCTATCACAAAATTCTTAACCATTTTTACTGGCCAGGGTTAAAAGCTGATGTTTCTGAGTTTTGCAAATCTTGCCATACTTGTCAGATGGTAGGAAAACCCAGCCTGACAATACCAAAAGCTCATTTACAGCCCATACCTGCTTTTGATGAACCTTTTAGCAGGATAATTATTGATTGTGTTGGTCCCTTGCCCAAAACCAAGTCAGGCCATGAGTATCTTCTCACAATAATGTGTGCTTCTACACGTTTCTCAGAAGCCATTCCACTTAGGAATATTAAAACAAAGAATTTGTTAAGGCTTTGGTAAGGTTTTTCACATTTGTAGGCCTCCCAAAGTCTGTTCAGTCGGATCAGGGCTTAAATTTCATGTCTGGAATTTTTCAACAGGTCATGCATGAGTTGGGAATTACTCAATATAAATCATCACCTTACCATCCTGAAAGTCAAGGTGCCCTTGAAAGATTTCATTAGACACTGAAAATTATGATCAGATCATACTGCTTTGACACCGAAAAAGATTGGGATGAAGGCATTCATTTGTTGTTGTTTGCCGTTAGAGAATCTGTTCAGATATCTCTTGGTTTCAGTCCATTTGAGCTAGTATTTGGCCACACTGTGCATGGAGCTTTGAAACTTTTGAAAGAGAAATTTCTCTCAAGTGATGACAGTTCTCTGAACTTACTTCAATATTTATCAGATTTTAAAGACCGACTGTCTAAAGCTTGTGAAGCTGCTCAGACCAATCTTAAGTCAGCACAAAGGAAAACGAAACGTTGGTATGATGAAAATGCAAAAGAAAGAAAATTCATGCCTGGAGACAGGGTACTTGCTCTTTTGCCTATTCCTGGAAAACCATTGCAAGCCAGATATTATGGCCCTTACACTGTAGATAAAAAGCTTAGTGATGTAAATTACATTGTTAACACTCCTGGGAGACGCAAACAAAAACAGTTATGTCATGTTAACATGCTTAAACAATACATAGACAGGGATAGCTCTTCTGTTACACCAATTAGTGTTGTTAGTTCAGTCCCTCAGGAACAAAGTGAAATGAACTCTGAAGACATGAACTTGATCAAATCTGATCCTGCTTCATCAAAACTCCAGAATTCTAAAGGATCTCGACCAGAAACTTTCACACCTAGATCCAGTCCAAAGAAAGGAACTGAAACAGTTAATTCATGAATATAAACACTTATTTCAGGATATTCCTACAAGGACTGACAAAATTTATCATGATGTCAATGTTGAGGACTCACAACCTGTCAAACAACATCCATATAGAATGAACCCAACAAAACAAAAATATCTTAAGGAAGAAATCCGTATTTGCTGGATAATGATTTCATTGAACCAAGCCAAAGTGAACGGAGTTCACCTTGCATTCTTGTACCAAAACCTGATGGAACATATCGGACGTGCACCGATTACAGGAAGGTCAATAATTTGAGTAAAACAGACACTTTTTCCATACCAAGAATGGATGACTGTATTGACAAAATTGGAAATTAAAAATATATAACTAAATTCGATCTTCTGAAAGGATTTTGACAAATTCCTTTCACAGAGAGAGCCAAAGAGATCTCAGCATTTGTTACTCCTGATGGATTATATCACTATAAAGTAATGCCTTTTGGAATGAAAAACTCTCCAGCAACATTTCAACACTTAATCAACACCATAATAGCTGGAATCGAGCATTGCGAGGCTTACATCGATGATGCCATCATATACATTGATGAATGGAATCACCATCTTGGAACTATCAAAGCATTCTTTGAAAAAACTAAGTGAAGCAAAACTGACAATAAACCTTGCTAAAAGTGAATTCTGTCATGCAACTTTAACATTTCTAGGACATGTTATGGGTCATGGTCAGGTTAAACCTATAGAAGCTAAAGTTGAAGCTATTTCCGATTTTCCGGTGCCCACATGCAAAAGACAACTGATGAGGTTTCTTGGTATGGCCGGTTATTACAGAAAATTCTGTAATAATTTTTCTGTCATTGCTGAGCCACTGACTAATTTATTGAGTAAAAGAATGAGGTTTAAGTGGACCAGTGATTGTCAGAATGCCTTTGATAAACTGAAAGCCATCCTGAGAAGTGAGCCAGTTCTTTTGGCACCAAATTTTAATAATGAATTTAAGCTAGCAGTAGATGCAAGTGATGTTGGTGCAGGTGGTGTATTGCTGCAAGAGGATGACAATGGTGTGGATCATCCGGTTTGTTACTTTCCTAAAAAGTTTAACAAACAAACAAAAGAATTATTCTACGGTAGAGAAAGAATGTTTGACTCTCATTCTTGCTCTTCAACATTTTGAAGTTTATCTAACTTCTTCATCCTCACCTATTGTTGTTTTCAGTGATCACAATCCACTGACTTTCATCCATAAGATGAAAAACAAGAATCAGAGGTTGCTCAGATGGAGCCTGTTGTTACAGGAATACAATCTTGACATCAGGCATATCCGAGGAAAAAATAATATTATTCCTGTTGCCTTGTCTAGAGCATGATGTCTTGATCTGTGGTTTCCTGTAACTTTCTGTTTATAAGATAATAATTGCCTTTATCAGTATTTTATTTTATGATAATTTTATGGCAAAAGAAAGCTTTATTACATAAACCTTTCTTTTCCTTGAAGAGGGGAAGTGTTATATGTAGGGTGTTTAATTATCTAAAGCATCATGTTTACTATCTTTCCATAAATAGCTTTATTTACTACGTTTCCAAAAATAACTTTCTGGAAAAACATGTTTACAATAACACGTTGTTTATGTCCTTGAGTCTGGACCGAGTTATTTTTGGCATGCCACAGAAAATTTAGAACTTTCTTGACTGAACCTGGAAAATAAGGGATGCTTGTAGTAAATTCTTTTCCTAGAACGTTCTTTGATATTATATAAGGTTAAAAGATTTTTGTATGGGCATCTTTGTATACTTTCATCGGGAATTATTCTATACTGGATTACTTTAATATTTTATTCATTCTGGACGTAAATTCTGAATTCAGAACTTTAAATTGTGGGATCAGAAACTGTTATTCAAAGGATTTGTTTTATAAATTCTTGTGGATTATTTTTGAGGGACTTTGTGACATAACCTTGAAAGGTACTGTTTACTTACATTATTTTGTTTTGAAGCTTGTCTTATTTTTTTGTGAATAAATATTGTTAAAAATTAAAAGCTTGTTGCTGGTTTCACTTTCATTTCTTTCTCGTTACGCCTGGCTCGTAACAAAGTCACCCCACTACTTCCTACCAAGTTTCACATCAATTAACCATTCGGTTCTGGAGAACAGTTCAAAATAGATTTTCAAGATGGTAGCCATCTTGGATTTCAGATCAGAATGATTTTAGTTATTTTTGATCTACAAGTTGCCCTGATACTTCCTATCAAGTTTTGAGTCAATTGGCCTTTCAGTTCAGGAGAAGAAAATAGAGTTTGAAGATGGAGGCCATCTTGGATTTCCAATCAGAACAATTTAAGCTATTTTTTGATCTACAAGTGGACCCAATACTTCCTACCAAGTTTCGAGTCAACTGGCCTTTCAGTTCAAAATACATTTTCAAGATGGCGGCCGTGGTGGCTATCTTGGATTTCAGATCAGAACAATTTTAGCTATTTTTGATCTACAAGTTGCCCCAATATTTCCTACCAAGTTTCAGGTCAATTGCAAAATAGATTTTCAAGATAGCTGCCATCTTGAACTTCCGATAGAAAAGATTTTAGCTTTTTTTGATCTACAAGTTGCCCCTATACTTCCTAACTTTCAAGTCAATTAGCCTTTTTGTTCAGGAGAAGAAGTTCATTATATATTTTTCTATTTTTAGCTCTAGCAGCCATCTTGTTCATTGGAGTGAAACCATTTTAGCTTTTTGGTAGGGAGTCACCTAGGCAACATTCCTGTGAAGTTTGACTGAAATTGGCCCAAGGGTGTAGGAGCAGTTGTCATTTAAAGCAAATTGTTGATGCCGTGCAATGGACGACGAACAGCGGACACAATAGCTCACCTGAGTGCTCACCATGAGCACTTTGTGCTCAGGTGAGCTAACAAGGGAGACAACTTTTGTGACTTCCTGTTTGCTTTCATGTACACAAATGCTTCTGAAAGGAGTCTATCCTAAAAGGAAAGTTCTCCCAAGGGAGCAAATTGTTTCCTTTTAGAGTAGACCTCTTGTCAAAAGGAAACCAAAACAATTATGAAGTACATCCCCTAAAAGTGTGTCCATTCCCCTTAAGATCAGCACTATTTGCTCTGCAGCCAACATTTTTTAAACACATCACATCGTAATAAAATATACTCATTCATATATTAAGTATAAGTACCATATTTATCCTAAATATTTGGACAGACAGGCCCGAGCAAACAGTGTATTTCTAGATCAAACTGCTTCTAAAGGAACAATTTGATCAGGGTCTACATTGTTTGCTGTTACATCAAAGCATTTCAGACACATCACACACCTGTTCAAATTTTAGGACAAGTGTGGTAAGGAGCAAAGATGTAACTACGTGTATTATGTTAAGGAGTCACTGAGTGTAAATACTTAGGTAATGGTAATCCCAAAGTTCAATCTTCAGTATTAAAAGAACATATATATACATATATGACTAGCAAATGACATATGTACCATCAGTATTTGCTACCAAACAAGTAAAGAAAGGGCTTGAACACATTTTATATCTTAGTAACAACATGATATGCTTTAAAGATCCATGTATCATCAGTAAATAAGCTTAGATAATACAAAAACACACAATTTAAGCACCTCTGCCAAAAAGGTTAAAAGTGGACACTAAAACTTGAAGGTTCACAAAACCAGTTGTTCCAGCAAGAAGAGGAATCAAACCACCTAGCATCTGACAGAACAGTCTGATGAGGACAATTAGTGTTCAAAGAATACACTATAATACACGAAAATCTAGATGAGCTACAATGCGAGATAATGTGCCTTATGGTCCAGGGAAAACCATGATCTATGCAGACTGATCAGTCTTTGCCAGGCTATCTATGATTTGTAGATGATTGGAGGGTTCTCAGGCATGGATTCTGACCAGTGTAGGTTGATATGATTCTTCGCTGGGTTCATATACCATAAGGTACATTTTCTCATGTTGTGGCTCAGATATCAATTTTTTCAAATTTAAAATTACCATTTACCTTAAGTATCTGGACACCTTAATGAAAAATAGTCCTAAAGTTTGAATTGGCCTGTTTTTCTACCTGCAGATGAGTCTAAATACTGCTCGATGAGTGGCAAACAGTGTAGACCCTGATCAGATGCCACATTTTGCAGCATCTGATCTAGGTCTGCACTGTTTGCTCAGGCCTGTATGTCTGAATACTTAGGTAGACCATTTGTGAATAGAAAAAAAAAAAACTGCACATTTATGATCTAAGAAAATATTGTGCAAATATACTTGTGTCTTGTATCTTCCACTGATGCACTGAATATTAAACTGAATGAGAAATGGTACCATATTTACCCTAGATATTCAGTCAACTCTTCACATAGCTAAAAACTGCAGAATGAAAGGCAATCAGTGTAGACTGAGTTGTGGTATCTGATCTGGGTTTATACACTGTTTAGTCAGGCCTATCTGTCTAATACTTAGGATAAATATGGTATAGCAGGCTCAAAGGAACTGCAGATCATCTATAAACTGTACAATATTGCCAACATGTGTTATAGCCTTTCTTGTGTCCCTTCAGCTAACACTTCACTTTCAAACACATATGCACATTAATGAAATTGTTCTGAAGAACTGAGATATGAAAAATATAGTACAGATTATCACAAGAAAAAGTGTCAAAAAGCCAGGCTTATTAGATACCCCCACACCCTCCATACATAGTTTGCAGGAGTATAATTACTATAAAATTTTGTCACAACAAGCAAGATACTGATTGTTTGGAGGAGAACTTGAAAACGTAAACAAATGGTGTTCTTTTTAAAATCAAAACCCATAGCTCTTCAGCAGATATATATGTGTAGGGTTTTAAATTTTCAAAACATTCATGGTCAAGAAAACTAGAGCTGGTGTTTGTAAAACACTATGCCCCCAACTGCCTGACTCTAACACTGTTTGACTCCAACACTGCTTAGCCATGACGGTAAAAACAGTACAAATATATGATTTCAATGTTATTTTATCAAAGGGAAATAACTCTAAAATAGGAGATGATTGGGATAAGAAAAAAATACGGATCACCTATTTTTTCATGAGGAATCAAAACATGAAATTTCAAAACATTAGCATACATGGTTCTAAACTTATGCTATACACAATAAAGCAACGACATTAAATGGCCCGAAATTGCAAAGGGCCATAACTCCAACATTTCATTTAATTGGTTCAAAATTTATTCAGGTGATCTCCTCCTCAATCCCAATCAGTATACCAAATATCTAGCTCTAGCTTAAATACTTTTTGAGACATCTTGCTGAAAAAGTCAAAATGCCTAGAACTACAAAGGGCCATAACTACATCAATTTTTCATGGAATTCCCTAAAAAACAAACCAGGTAATCTCCACATCATCCCCAATCAGCATATAATATTTCAAGACCCTAGCTTAAGTGCTTTTCGAGAAATCTTGCTGACAAGGTCAAAATGAGCAGAACTGCAAAGGGCCGTAACTTTATCAATATTTTCATGGAATTCTCTCAAAATATAATCGGGTAATGTACACATCATTCCCACTCACTGTATGGAATTTCAAGAACCCAGCTTAAATACTTTTCAAGATATCTTGCTCACAAGATTTAATTCTGATTTTTTTTCAAAGGGGCATAACTTTAAATAAACATGCTAGACAAGAAACAAAATACGGGTCGGCTATTTTTTCATTGGGAACCCAAATATAAAATTTCAAAACCCTAGCGTGCAGGGTTCTTAAGATATGGCATGCACAAAAAAAGCTTGATGAACGGACAAACAGTCGGATGGACAAATGAAGGCAAAATAATATGCCCCATCAATTTCATTCGAAACTGGGGGCATAATCAGGTCATCTACTCATCGCTACCAAGCTTCAATAGTTTTTGAGATATTTTGTTCACAAGGGAAACATGCCCAAATTTACAAAGGGCCATTACTTATGAAATATTTTTCAGAATTTACAAAATAATTAATCAGGTCATCTACTCATCATTACCAATCAATTCACCAAGTTTCAAGTCTCTAGCTCTAATAGTTTTTGAGATATTTTGCTGACAAGATAAAAGTGCCCAAAATAACAAAGGGGCATAACTCAAGAAGTATATTTCAAAATTTCTTCAAAAGGTATTCAGGTTGTCTACTCATCACTACCAGTCTATTCATCAAGTGTCAAGGCTCTAGTTCCAACAGTTTTTGAGATATTTTGCTGACAAGGTAAAATTGCCCAAAATTACAAAGGGCCATAACTCATGAAGTATTTTTCAGAATTTCTTCAAAAATTAATCAGGTCATCTACTCGTCACTACAAATCCATTTACTAAGTTTCAAGGCTCTAGCTCTAACAGTTTTTGAGATATTTTGCTGACAAGATAAAAATGCCTAAAATTACAAAGGGGCATAACTCAAGAAGTATATTTCAAAATTTCTTCAAAAGTTTATCAGGTTGTCTACTCATCACTACCAGTCTATTCATCAAGTTTCAAGGCTCTAGCTTCAATAGTTTTTGAGATATTTTGCTGACAAGTTAAAAATGCCCTAAATTACAAAGGGCCATAACTCATGAAGTGTTTTTCAGAATTACTTCAAAAGTTAATCAGGTCATCTACACATCACTACAAATCCATTTACTAAGTTTCAAGGCTCTAGCTCTAACAGTTTATGAGATATTTTGCTGACAAGGTAAAAATGCTCAAAATTACAAAGGGCCATTACTCAAAAGGCATTTTTCAAAATTTCTTCAAAAGTTAACCAGGTTGTCTACTCATCACTACCAGTCTATTCATTAAGTTTCAAGGCTCTAGCTCCAACGGTTTTTGAGACATTTTGCTGACAAGATAAAAATGCCCAAAATTACAAAGGGCCATAACTCATGAAGTATTTTTCAGAATTTCTTCAAAAGTTAATCAGGTCATCTACTCATCACTACAAATCCATTTACTAAGTTTCAAGGCTCTAGCTCTAACAGTTTTTGAGATATTTTGCTGACAAGGTAAAATTGCCCAAAATTACAAAGGGCCATAACTCAAGAAGTATTTTTCAAAATTTCTTCAAAAGTTAATCAGGTTGTCTACTCATCACTACCAGTCTATTCATCAAGTTTCAAGGCTCTAGCTTTAATAGTTTTTGAGATATTTTGCTGACAAGATTGCATCCATATTTTTTCAAAGGGCCATAACTCAGAAAAGGGGCATAATCCTGTCAAGAAAAAAAATACGTTCAGCTATTTTTTCATGAGGAATCCATATATGAAATTTCAAAACAGTAGCATTCACGGTTTTAAAGTTATGCTATGCATCAAAAAGCGTGACGAACGGACGGACGGACGGACGGACGAACAACCCAGAAGCAATATGCCCCTCCAACTTCTTTGAAGTTGGGGGCATAATAATGTGCAAATGAATGCCTGCGAAGACTGGTCACTGTCAGACTGCAATTACAGATCATGAAATAATTGCTGATACTATCACAAGCTGCAACATCAGAAAATGTAATTTTGGAGCTTTGTGGTCAGTGAAGATTCAGATCAGCCTGCACATTTGCAGTCTGATCAGTCTTCACTGGGTGCATTTTAGATAGCCAAGGATGCAAAGTTTCTTCATGCGGACAATGAAGACTGAATAGACTGCACTGATGTGCAGGCTGATCTGAATCTTTGCTGTGTACATGACAGAAGGTAAATTTTCTGACGTTGCAGCTCATATGATATGCGGTGCAAGAAAAGGGCTCTTATGTTCTGTGTGGGTAATGACAGCCCAGATCAGCATACACATTTGCAGAGTCTGATGAAGCCTATTGCTGGTATTAATGGATACTACAGATCATACAAAAGACCATAATAAGACAACATGAATGTGCAGAATGATGAGGGGCTTCACTGTTTGCAAGTTTTGTTGATTAGATTCATTTAAGGGGACTGGATAAACTTTCAGGGAGATGCAATTCTGTGAAACTTTTTTGCATCCCTTCTGTAAAGGGGTCTACTCTAAAAGGAAAGAATTTGTTCCCCTTGGGAGCAAGTTCTTTCCTTTTAGAGTAGATCCTTTTTCAGAAGGGAATTGGTAACCAGGAAAGCAAACAGGCAGTCAAAAAAGTTGCTAAACTTGTAAAATCAGTAAAAAATCTAGCTGGAGTATCCATTTCATTGTGATGTGTTCTTTCTTCAGTAAAAGTTAAAAAAAAAACAGGCACACTCTTACAACTTTCAATAAACACACCTTCTATAGACAAGAGGGCTATAATGGCCCTGAATTACTCATCTGAGTAATGGCTGATATGCACAGACCAAACAGGAACACTATCAAAATGGAATTTATTGCCCTTTTTACTAGTTTTCTGTCAAACAATGGGAACAAAATGAGAACCATGCAGTTCAGATGAGCCTTTTTGCACCTGTTTGTATTTATTGAGGTGAATTGCTCTTTTCAACAATTTTTCAGCTGTGTTTTATGGCTGGTTAACCTATACATTTTCTGAGTTTGTGTCAGTAGTATATATCTTACTAAGAAACTAGCTGCCTTTCAAGGTAAGTTTTACCCTAGCAGTGGAAGGTGAATGGATGTCTCATTATCTTTTCTCAATTTTTTTTAGGAAAACCAGAGATATCAAATTCTCTCCTGGCTAGATTTGTATAATGATTGACCATTTACTGGCAGCCATGTTTTCCATTCTATTAGGAATGACCTTAAGAAGTCTGATAAGAGTCGCCGAAGGGACATCTCTGTAAAATTTCATGAAAATCTATCGGGCACTGTCAGCAGAAGATTTTTAAAGTTTGCACTCAACCTGTATATTGCCGAAATGCTTTTCCCACTGGCCCCCATTTTTTTTTTTGACCAATCAACATGAGTTGAAAGAATCTAATAGAGTCACCCAAGGAACATCCCTGGAAAATAACATTGAAATCTATCAAGCACATTCTATGGAGCAGATTTTGATACTTGCAACATTACCAATATGTAAGGCAAAAAGGGCCCACCCACTGGAAGCCATGTTTTTCAACCAAACAAAGAGTTAATGGAATCTGTTAGAGAGTCACCCAAAGAACATTCCTGTAAAATGTCACTGAAATACCTTGAATAAGATTCTGAGAATAAGATTTTTGAAGAGTGCACTATAACCCAGGCCTCCTAGTGGCCCACTTTGAAAATATAGGTTTTTATGTAGGTTCTTCTTACTCAAAATATAGGTTATTTACAGGTTTTTCAATAAAAAATATAGGTTAAAAAAAGGTTCTTCCAAACTCACATAGAGATTTAAAACTGAAGAAAAAATATTTGATGAATTTTTGCACCACAATTATTCAGATAAAGTTGATCTGAATTTTACATAGTCCGAGCGAGCGAAGCGAGCAAGGAAAAAAATACAATTTCTTGACAGTTTTCATCACTTTTTTGGGACAAAAAGTAAAAATAGTAGGGCATTTTGAAGAAAAGTTAGGGTTGAGTCGCGAGAAGGTTCAAAAAGTGAAAAATATAGGTTTTTTCATGAAAATACAGGCTTTTTATAGGTTTTATGAACAAAATAATGGTTTTATAGGTTTGACACAAAATTATAGGTTTTATAGGTTTCGCTAGGAGGCCTGATAACCATATAGGGCAAAAATGCCCCACCCACTTGCAGCCATGTTTTTTCAACAGATCAACATGAGTTGAAGGAATCTTACAGTGTCACACAAAGAACATCCCTGTAAAATTTCATTGAAATCCCTTAAACAGATTCTGAGAAGAAGATTTTCGAAGTTTGCACTACAGCCATATAAGGTAAAAATGCCCCACCCACTGGCGGGCATGTTTTTCAATGGATCAACCTGAGTTGCAGAAATCTGATAGTCACCAAAGGAACATCCCTGTAAAATTTCATTGAAATCCCTTTACGAATGACAAACACCAGATTATAATAGCTTACCATGAGCACTTTGTAAGCTAAAAATATTGCATTTCAGGATCTTTTAGATACAAGGATACAAAAAAAAAAAAAAATCACATGAATGTCACATATTTTAATGATAAGCTTTTGCCATATAAACAGGCAAGAATAAAACTGTAGTATGCTAAATTTCCAGTATTACCACATTATTGTATTAAAACTGAAAGAAAATGAAAAATTAATTATGAAATAAAACAGTACGAGGGCGTGTCAATAAATAACCAGCCTATCCAATTTCCGATGGACCGAGATGGATACGATTTTCATGCTTTCTTTCAATATATGTTTTATACATGGGTACAAAATTGCACGCGTATCGAGTTATTCTTTAATAAGATATTGAATGTCAAACATGGCTAGTGATGCAAAGGTATGCTTTTCATCTAAAGTTCAGTACCGTGCTGTAATTCGGTACTTGTATTTAAAAGGCAAAACAGGCAAGGAAATACATGGCGAGTTAGCCAATGTTTATGGGTCTTCTGCACCATCTTATGCTCGGGTTAAATTCTGGGTAGGGGAATTCAAATGCAGTAGAACGTCTTTAGAAGATGAAGCCAGGTCTGGACGCCCACTGGATGCCACCGACGAAGAAATGTGTAAGAAAGTTCGGGACCTGGTATACTCTGATAGGCGAATTTAGGTGAAAGAAATAGCGCAGGCATTAGGCATTTCACATGGTAGCGTTTCAACAATCTTACATGATCCTTTAGGTATGCGCAAGCTAACAGCCCGTTGGGTCCCCAAATCCCTTAGTGATGAGCAAATGGCAACCAGAGCATCAGTATGCAGCGCCTTGTTGAAGCGTTTTAGGTCAAAAGATGATTTTTGTTTGCGTCTGGTGACTGTAGATGAGACTTGGGTTCATTATTATGAGCCAGAGAATAAAGCTCAGAGTCGTCAGTGGGTAGGGCCTGGGTCCCCGAAGCCAAAGAAGTTCAAGACGCAACCATCTGCTGGCAAGGTGATGGCCACAGTATTTTGGGACGCAAAAGGCGTTATTATGTTGGACTTTTTACCCAAGAGAAGTACAATAACTGGAGTGTACTATGCAAACTTGTTAGACCAGCTGAGAACCGCCATCCGTGAAAAATGCCGAGGTAAACTCTCTAAAGGTGTTTTGCTGCAACAGGACAACACGAGAGTCCACACTTGCAAAGTTGCAATGGATGCTGTAGAGCGAAACGGCTATGAATTATTACCTCATCCTTCCTATTCGCCTGACCTAGCTCCTAGCAACTTCTTCCTATTCCCAAACTTGAAAAAGGATATCCATGGACTTCATTTCCGGTCTGATGAAGAAGTCATGACGGCAGTTGAGGAGTGGGTCAATGGAAAGGACCCTGACTTTTTCAATTCTGGGCTGATGGCACTTGAACACTGTTGGTCTAAGTGCATCACACTAGAGGGCAATTACATCGAAAAAGAAGAGGTGGATCTCAACCGGAAATAAGTTAGGCTGGTTACTTATTGACTCACCCTCGTAGCAAACGCAAGGAAGAATATTTGTCTTTTTTTTTACTTTTTTCATATGAGGGTCCTGCAAAAAGTTTTGTCACTGGGTTCGGATTACTTCAGTGCTACGTTTTATCAAACATATTTTTATTACAAACCTTCAAGTATTCCCCCTTTACTGAAACACATTTTTGTAACCTTTTTACCCAGTCGCGAAAAGCAGATAAATAGTCTTCTTTTGGTATCTGTTGGAGACACTGATAAATAGCGCTGCCAAGAGAAAGCATTTTCTTAAGCCTTGGAAATAAAAAGAAGTCACAGGGATTCAGGTCAGGTGAATAAGGTGGATGGTTTAAAACTTTCACCTTTTCAGAGGCCAAAAAAGACTTAACAACCTCACACTTATGAGAGGAGGCATTGTCATGTAAAAGGTGGACTCCTGACCATCCTTTGCTTGGTCGTTTCTTATTGTAAAACTCTTTCACTTTCTTCAGTACAGAACTGTTGTAGAATCGGCCAGTGACTGTATGACCAGATGGACAAGGCACTGGAACGACTGGCCCACTTGAATTAAAGAAAATTGCGTACAACATCTCTTTTGAACTTATGGTTCTCTTGGCAATACATGGGCGTTTTTGATCTTTTCGCTTCCATTGTTTATTATCAGCCCTTCTTTGTGGCTCAAACATGTGCACCCAGGTTTCATCACCTGTTAGAAAGTTAGAAATAACCTGACTATTACAGCCTTTGTATGTTTTCAAAAGTTCCCGGGCACATTTAAGGCGTTGTGTCTTTTGCTCCTCAGTGAGCAAATGAGGTACCCACCTAGCGCAAACCTTTCTCAGGTCCAAACGCTTTTTTAGAATTGTTTGCACACTGCCTTCTGATATGCCAGTACAACTAGCTATATCTTTGACAGACAATCAAGCATACTGTCAACCACAATCTTTACAGCAGCGATGTTAGCCTTGGTAACCGAGGTTTTAGGCCTTCCAGGACGGGTATCATCTTCAACATAAAATTTCCCAGCTTTAAAAGCTTTAACCCACCTAAAAACTGTGCGCACTGAAATGGTCTGAGGTCCATATATACCACACAATTCAGTAAATATCTGTTTTGAATCTACTGCGGCATTTAATATAGCTATGAATTTCAGTCTTCTGGTCCATGTTCCACTGTAACAAGTAAATTGGTCAATGTATATGACTGCATCTATTTCAATTTGAAACTAGAGCTGGTGTTTGTAAAACACTATGCCCCCAACTGCCTAACTCTGACACTGCTTGACTCCAACACTGCTTGCCCATGATGGTAACAACAGTACAAATATACGAGATTTCAATGTTATTTTATCAAAAGGGAAATAACTCTAAACCAGAAATTGTGAAGGGCCATAACTCCAACATTTCGTTTAATTGGTTCAAAATTTAATCAAGTAATCTCCTCCTCAATCCCAATCAGTATACCATATATCAAGGCTCTGGCTTAAATACTTTTTGAGATATCTTGCTGACAAGGTCAAAATGCCTAGAACTACAAACGGCCATAACTGTCAATTTTTCATGGAATTCCCTAAAAAACAAATCAGATAATCTCCACATCATCCCCATTTCAAGACCCTAGCTTAAGTACTTTTCGAGACATCTTGCTGACAAGGTCAAAATGCGCAGAACCGCAAAAGGCCGTAACTTTTTTTATCAATTTTTTCACGGAATTCTCTCAAAATATAATCAGGTAATCTACACATCATTCCCACTCACTATATCAAATTTCAAGAACCCAACTTAAATACTTTTTGAGATATCTTGCTCACAAGATTTAATTCTGATTTTTTTCAAAGGGGCATAACTCTAAACAAACATGCCGGACAAGAAAAAAAAATACGGGTCAGCTATTTTTTCATTTGGAACCCAAATATAAAATTTCAAAACCCTAGCATGCAGGGTTCTTAAGATATGACATGCTGAAAAAAGCTTGACAAATGGACGGACGGACAAACCAAGGCAAAATAATATGCCCCATCGATTTCATTTGAAATTGGGGGCATAATCAGGTCATCTACTCATCGCTACCAATCTATTCATCAAGTTTCAAGGCTCAAGCTTCAATAGTTTTTTAAATATTTTGCTGACAAGGGAAACATGCCCAAATTTACAACGGGCCATCACTTACGAAATATTTTTCAGAATTTATACAAAAGTTAATCAGGTCATCTACTCATCATTACCAATCAATTCACCAAGTTTCAAGTCTCTACCTCTAACAGTTTTTGAGATATTTTGCTGACAAGATAAAAATGCCCAAAATTACAAAGGGCAATAACTCAATAACTATTTTTCAAAATTTATTCAAAAGTTAATCAGGTTGTCTACTCATCATAACAAATCCATTCACCAAATTTCACGGCTCTAGTTCTAACAGTTTCTGAGATATTTTGCTGACAAGGTAAAAGTGCCCAAAATCACAAAGGGTCATAACTCAAAGAAGTATTTTTCAAAATTTCTTCAAAAGTTAATCAGGTTGTCTACTCATCACAACCAGTCTATTCACCAAGTTTCAAAGCTCTAGCTCCAACAGTTTTTGAGATATTTTGCTGAAGGTAAAAATGCTCAAAATTACAAAGGGCCATAACTCATGAAATATTTTTCAGAATTTCTTCAAAAGTTAATCCGGTCATCTACTCATCACTACAAATCCACTTACTAAGTATCAAGGCTTTAGCTCCAACAGTTTTTGAGATATTTTGCTGACAAGGTAAAAATGCCCAAAATTACAAAGGGCCATAACTCAAGAAGCACTTTTCAAAATTTCTTCAAAAGTTAATTAGGTTGTCTACTCATCATTAGCAGTCTATTTATCAAGTTTCAAGGCTCTAGCTCCAACGGGTTTTGAGATATTTTGCTGACAAGGTAAAATTGCCCAAAATTACAAAGGGCCATAACTCATGAAGTATTTTTCAGAATTTCTTCAAAAGTTAATCAGTACATCTACTCATCAATACAAATCCATTTACTAAGTTTCAAGGCTCTAGCACTAACAGTTTTTGAGATAGTTTGCTGACAAAAAAATGCCCAAAATTACAAAGGACCATAACTCAAGAAGTATTTTTCAAAATTTCTTCAAAAGTTAATAGGTTATCTACTCATCACTACCAATCTATTCATCAAGTTTCAAGGCTCTAGCTCCAATGGTTTTTGAGATATTTTGCTGACAAGGTAAAAATGCTCAAAATTACAAAGGGCCATAACTCATGAAGTATTTTTCAAAATTTATTCAAAAGTTAATCAGGTCATCTAATTATCACTACTACAGGTTCTCTACTCATCACTATCAGTCTATTCATCAAGTTTCATGGCTCTAGCTCCAACTGTTTTTGAGATATTCATCATGAAAATGTACCTATATAATTTTGACCCCCTTAAACCCCACTTTTATATAGTAAAACTGGGGTTTACAGGGGTATACATTGTCTTTCTTATTTCTACTAAAAAACTTAGACTGTGGGTACTCATTAGAACCGCCTTGCCGAGGCAGTTCTAACGAGTACCCACAATCTATGTTTTGAGCAGAAGTAAGAAAAAATATAAGAATTTTTTATCTGAAAAATTTCATTTTTTGGTGGTAAACTTTTCAGTATATTTGAATAGACGTGTTTTCGTAATATTGCTGACAAGGTAAAAATGCCCAAAATTACAAAGGGCCATAACTCATGAAGTATTTTCCAGAATTTCTTCAAAAGTTAATCCGGTCATCTACTCGTCACTACAAATCCATTTACTAAGTTTCAAGGCTCTAGCTCTAACATAGTAACTCGGTCAGTTGGAAAGCAATTTGCACGAAATAAACGGGTATCGTTAGCTATTCAACACACCATTCAAGTGCAGTGAAGCATTTTAAAATATATCTGGGATAAAACTAAGTAAGCCTATTAGTGACAGAACTTTTTGCACAACCCTCGTATAAAATTATAATAAAACTACATTTTTTCTTATTTCACCAAAAAAAAAACGTGTACTCACCAGAAATACTTCTCTTGGGTGCTTCTAATGAGTATTCCAGATGTGTTTTCACAGAGTAATGGTTAAATAAAATTGTAATGATACCATTATTGTCTGGAGTCTTAACCTTTAAAAGTGCCCTCAAAATAACCGTAAGCAACATTTAAAAATATTTTTTTAATATCATTCAGATAAAATAATTCACATGGAATGTCGTCTTATTTTCTCTGCAAAAAAAAAAAAAAAAAAAAAATGAGAATGTCATCTGCAAACAATTTTAATTGACATTGTAAAGTAAATATATAAGAGGCATGCCTAATAGAAATCTGGAGTATAGGACCCTGGCAGAACCCAAAGCTGAGCTCTAGATAATGTGCTTTTCTCAACCAAAAAGTATGGATATTTTTCAAAAAGAGGGCCATGATGGCCCTGTAACACTCACCTGTGTTTCATAACACCTAGAGAACCTGACCTAGAACTGATCAAAGCAAACATTCTGACCAAAATTCATAATCATTATATTAACAAGTAAGTGAATGTAGCATGTCTAATGGACTGTGAAATTGAGGTCAAGGCCAAATATGGATGACTGCACTCAAGATGTATGCATGTGCTAAGTATCACTGGCTGTAGGAGCAACAGTTACTGAGAAACTGACCTAAACACAAACACTTCACAAGTCCCAAATATCACTATGTAGGACCAATAGTTACTGAGAAACTGACCTAAATAGAAAAACTTCATAAGTCCCAAATATCTCTCTGTAGGACCAATAGTTACTGAGAAACTGATCTAAACGAAAAAACTTAAGAAAGTCACTGGACCGTGAAATATACGTCATAAAAGACCCAGTTCCTAATTTCACCTAAAAATCATACCAAACATTTTGAGCAAGATTCATGATGATCACTTCAAAAATGTGACTTTTAGAGTGTCAACAAGGTTTTCCTTTGATTTGGCCTGGTGACCTAGTTTCTGACTCCAAGTGACCCAGTTTTGAACTAGACCTAGAAATCATCAAGATGAACGTTTTGAGCAATATTCATGCTAATTATTTAAAGAATGTGACCTCTGGAGTGTTAACAAGGTTTTCCTTTGATTTGGGCAGGTGACCTAGTTTTTGACCCCAAGTGACCCAGTTTCAAACTTGACCTAGAAATCATCAAGACAAACATTTTGATTAAGATTTATGATGATTGCTTAAAAAATGTGACAGCTAGAGTGTTAACAAGGTTTACTGTTGATTTGGCCCGGTGACCTAGTTTTTTACCCCAAGTGACTCAGTTTCCAATCTGACCTAGAAATCATCAAGACAAACATTTTGAGCAAGATTCATGATGACTGATTAAAAAATGTGACCTCTAGAGTGTTAACAAGGTCTTCCTTTGATTTGGCCCGGTGACCTAGTTTTTGACCCCAAGTGACCCAGTTTTGAACTTGATCTAGAACTCATCAAGACAAACATTTTGAGCAAGATTCATGATGATTGCTTCAAAAATGTGACTGCTAGGGTGTTAATAAGGTTTTCCTTTGATTTGCCCTGGTGACCTAGTTTTTGATCCCAAGTCGTCCAGTTTCGAACTTGATCTAGAAATCATCAAGACAAACATTTTGAGCAAGATTGATGATGATTGCTTCAAAAATGTGACTGCTAGAGTGTTAACAAGGTTTTCTGTTGATTTGGCCCAGTGACCTAGTTTTTTAC
The DNA here is from genome assembly GCA_964016985.1 of Anodontia alba. NCBI lineage: Eukaryota > Metazoa > Mollusca > Bivalvia > Lucinida > Lucinidae > Anodontia > Anodontia alba. Next base: position 61,983,922 of record OZ024825.1, read on the forward strand.
CCCAAGTGACCCTGTTTCGAACTTGACCTAGAAATCATCATGACAAACATTTTGAGCAAGAATCATGATGATTGATTCAAAAATGTGACCTCTAGAATGTTAACAAGGTCTTCCTTTGATTTGGCCTGATGACCTAGTTTTTGACCCAAAGTGACCCAGTTTCGAACTTGACCAAGAAATCATCAAGACAAACATTTGAACAAGATTCATGATGATTGCTTGAAAAATGTGACCTCTAGAGTGTTAACAATATTTTCCTTTGATTTGACCTGGTGACCTAGTTTTTGACCCCAAGAGACCCAGTTTCAAATTTGACCTAGATTTCATAGGGGCAAACATTCTGAGCAAGTTTCATGAAGATTGGGTAAAACCTGTGGCCTATAGAGTGTTAACAAACTAATTGTTGATGACAGACGACGGACAGAGGGTGATCACAATAGCTTACCCTGACCTTTGCTCAGGTGAGCTAATAAATCATGTTATGGGTACTCTTTAGAAGTAGCTTGCCAAGGCGATTCTTATGAGAACCAACAACATATGCTTTCGTAGAAACATAAGAAAACTACACCCTTCTTATTTAGAGCTCTACAAATTACAAAAAGAGGCCCACGGGCCACAAGTCACTCACCTGAGTGAAACCGCCACTGCAGATATGCAGATGGCATGCAACATTTTTCCAATACTGTCAAATATTGAAACTTATGACAAGGCAAATACTTTAAACAGTTTTTGAGATATCTTGCTTACAAGGTTAAAATGCTCAAATTTTCAAAACGCCATAAGTAAAAAAAAGTTCAGATATTTTTCAGAAGTCATTTGGTTTAACTACTTATCCTGTCCTTTAAAGGCCTTTTTTTCTATTTTTAGCTCTGGCAACCATTTTGTTCAGCAGAGAAGAGCCATTTTAGCAATTTTGGCAAAGGGGCATAAGAGGAACATTGATGTGAAATTATTTTGAAATATTGCCACTGGCCACGGAGATGTTGTTTAAAGGTTTTTCTAATTTTAGCTCTGGTGACCATTTTGTTCAGCACAGCAGAACCATTTTGGCAATTTTGGTAAAGGGGGATAAGAGGAACATTTCTGTGAAATCATTTTGAAATCAGGTCACTGGCCAAGGAGAAGATGTTTAATGTTTTTTTTTTTTTTTCTATTTTTAGCTCTGTTGGCCATTTTGTTCAGCTGAGCAGAACTTTTTTACCAATTTTGGTAAAGGGCCATAAGAGGAACACTTCTGTGAAATAACTTTGAAATCAGGACACTGGCTGCGGAGGAGATGTCTCTTAAAGGTTTTCTGTTTTTAGCTCTGGCCACCATTTTGTTCAGCCAAGCGGAGCCGTTTTAGTAATTTTTGTTTGAGGGCCATTGGTGGAACACTTCTGTGCAAATATTTTGAAATCAGGCCATTGGCCATGGACGAGATGTCGTTTGAAGATTTTCTATTTTTTTAGCTCTGGCGGCCATCTTGTTCAATGGAGCAGAACCACTGTGGCCATCTTGGATTTTCGATGACACAATTTTAGCTTGTTTTGATCCAGAAGTCATTCTGTTGCTAAAGAGCAAGTTTCGGCTCAAAGCGATCTAAGGTTTTGAGAAGAGATGTCAAAAATTGATTTTCAAGATGGCGGCTGTGGTGGCCATCTTGGACTTTCTATCGGCTCATTTAGCTATTTTGTGTCTCATAAGCACCCTAATGCTCATCATCAAGTTTCGATTCAACTGGATTATAGAGGAGATGTCCAAAATATGAATTCTCAACATTTTTCCAATATAAATGTATAGGGCCCATACAAATACATGGGGAAGAAACTTTGACCTTGCCTTAAAAAGGTTAAATGTCAACGTAGGACCATCATTTTAGCAATTTTGGTAGACCTCCTGTCTCCGAGGATTTGTGCAAAGATAAGGCCCCAGGGTTTATTTGGTTCTGGATGAGAAGATTTTTAAAGGTTTTTACCATATACGGGCATGGCAGCCATCTTGGTCAATAGACCATGACCATGTTAGCAATCTTTTGTTCCCCCAACCTAAGAAGGCTCCACATAAAATTTGAGCAACATTGGCCCAGAGGCTTCAGAGAAGAAGTCATTTGAAATTCTCAACATTTTTCCAATACAAATATATGGTGCCCATACAAATGCATAGGGAAGCAAACTTGACCTCGCCATAAAAAGGTCAAACGTCAATGTACGACCATCATTTGAGCAACTTTGGTAGACCTCCCGTCCCTGATGATTTGAGCAAAGATTCAGCCCCAAGGCATCCTCTGTTCTGGAGAAGATTTTTAAAGGCTTTACCATATATGGTAAACATGGTGGCCATCTTGGTCAATAGACCATGACCCTTTTAGCAATCTTTCGTTCCCCCAACCTAAGGAGGCTCCACATGAAATTTGAGCAACACTGGCCCAGAGGCTTCAGAGGAGAAGTCGTTTGAAATTCTCAACATTTTTCCCATACAAATGAATGGTGCCCATACAAATGCATAGGGAAGCAAACTTGACCTCACCGTAAAAAGGTCAAACGTCAATGTACAACAATTATTTTAGCAATTTTGGTAGAACTCTCATCCCCGATGATTTGTGCAAAGATTCAGCCCCAATGCATCCTTGGTTCTGGAGAAGAAGATTCTTAAAGGTTTTTACCTATGTGGGCATGGCGGCCATCTTGGTCAACGGACCATGACCATTTTAGCAATCTTTCGTTCCCTCAACCTAAGGAGGCTCCATATGAAATTTGAGCAAAATTGGCTTGGGGGCTTAAGAGGAGAAGTCGTTTGAAAATGTTAACGGACGGACGCACGGACGGATGCACGGACGGACGAAAAGTGATCACAATAGCTCATCCTGAGCAGAGCTCAGGTGAGCTAAAAATATCAAGAGGCTGAGAGATATCCAGCAGGGTATGGAAATTATAACTATATAACATGATATAAGACCCTTCCATAATTGTTTACCCAAAATATTGACACATATGTGCCGAATCAGACAATATAGATCCAGATAAAGTGCTCAAAAGACTCCTTATGATTAGTGTTTGCACTATTTGCCATTCAGCCAGCATGATATGTTCATTAACAAGCAGTCAAAAGGACTTGTTCTTATTTTAGATATGTACAAGGAATTATGGTCACCTTTAGGAGCAGTTTGGTTGGGATCTATAGTTGTTTGCTCAGGCAAGTCACAAAAGATATCTACCTTGTAAAAATGGTGGAAAATCTACAAAGTGTATTTAGTCTGCTTAGACTTGGAACAGCACAAGCTTTGACAAGCCCTGCATAGATGTGCAAACTGGCCTGCATTTTTTTGTTCAGCAATATTATTGCAGAACAAAAAAATGCAGGTCAGTTTGTGCAGATATTTACAAAAATGTGTTGTTTTTTATGTATTACAAGTAGGAAAATGTTGCCTAAAAATATATCATAAATATTCAGTCACTTTAAATCCTTATCACTCTTGTCATAAAATTTAAACAAGTCCATTTTACTACTTACTGATGTGTCTACAAACCCCTGGATAAGGGTAAACAGCAAAGACCCTGATCAGATGTCACTGTGGCATCTGATCTAAGCTGACACTATTTGCTCAGGACTGCATGGTAAATATGGTAGAAATGTTGATATAACTGGGACAAGGTTAAAACCAAACCACAAAATATTAGTTTAGAAGGGTACATCTTCTGGTAAAAGAATCTCAATCTGTGGTATCAGTTTACCTAACCACACATTTCCTGGGCAGTCTTAGTCCTCTAAGTGGTTAACCAGTGACAACTACCCTTCTTCTTGAATCAGCTGAAGGGGAAGAATGACCGTAGAACATATTTCATGATCAATCTCTCCAAGAAAGAATGTTGCCAAACCCGGTGGGGATCGAAGCCACAACTTCCTGATCACCAGTCGGATGCGCATCTGACTGAGCCACCAAGGCCATCTAGATATCTTAAGGAAAAGGAAACCAGACTTAATAGAGATGCTATGATAAAAGCAGAGGAAATCAATTAGGCCTAACTGGACCTAGTTGTTTATAGATAGTACGTAATCAGGGGAGTTAACTGACTGCTATCTCCCATTCCTTACCATTATTCTTACATTTGAACAAGCCCACTTTACTACTTGTTAATGTGTCTAAAAACTGCCGTTGGGTGGCAAAAATATTAGCTGAGTCATGGGAAAAGAGCCATTATAGCATATGCGAACAGCAAAGGTTCAGGCGGACCTGTGCATCCGTGCAGTCTCGCCCGAATCTATGCTGTTCTATCATGTAAGCTGAAGGGACAACTTCTGCCAAAGAACTAGACATGTGGATAACAAACAATATTATTTATTCCTCAATATTATTACTTGTATAAAATATAGAATATAAAATATTCCAGAATTAAATTGTACTTTGTGGGTATAGATATACTGGTACTCACAATATATCTGTATATATCTGTGGGTATAGATATACTCTCACAATTTATCTGTATATATATACAGATAAATATTCTTTCCCTTCAGCTGATTCATATATATATATATATATATATATATATATATATATATATATATATATATATATATATATATATATATATATATATATATATATATATATATATATATATATGTGTGTGTGTGTGTGTGTGGGTACAGATATATGTGCGTGGGTACAGATATACTCAAAATATATCTGTATATATGTGTGGGTATAAATATACTCACAATATATGTGTTGGTACATATATACTCACAATATATCTGTATTTATATGTGGGTACAGATAAACTAACAATGTATCTGTATATATCTGTGGGTACAGATATACTCACAATATACCTGTATATATCTGTGGGTATAGATATACTCAAAATATACCTGTGTATATCTGTGGGTACAGATATACTCACTAAATATCTGTATATATCTGTGGGTACAGACAAACTCACAATATATCTATATTTATATGATAATAATTCTTTAATTGTCCGTTAACGTAAATTCGTAACGATAACGTCCATTTACAATATGTAAAAATGTACAAATTAAGGTACATTCCGAAATTGTTGCAAGAAAAAACTAGGAAGATCCGACAGTTAAACGTAAGTATGGAACTTCCTTAAATGGAAAAACTTAGTCGTATAAGAGAGCCATTATAATTTTTTGAGACAGTCCAGTCTTATAACAATATCGATTACGCCCTGACTAGGTTGTCTTTTTATATTCTAATTGGAAATATCCGTCATCGGATATTGCAACGTTATCTTTAGGGGACAACATATCCGGGAGAGATCAAAACTTTCCAGATTTGTACCTTTTCCATTACTCATTAACGGAGATGTTCTATTTTCTTAACAAGAGCTCCGCCAAGCAAAGCTTTATACGCCCGTGGCAAGTAATAAGATGTAGCACATAAACTGGCACCTGTATAATTCAGTGCTCCAGATATAAACTGTAAGTGGAATTACAAAAAAAGAAAAAAAAATTAAAAATTTTCATTGGGGCATAGCTCTGCTGACATTTGGTGAACTGTAACCTAAGGGTCCAAGCTGGTCCAGAAATTAAGGGAGAAGTGACTTCTCCCTCCTGGGAAAATAGGGAGAAGTTCGCTGCATCTAGGGAAAAGTGCTTTCAGATGGAAGACACACGACAGAAGCATGGCTATATTATAAGCTCATATGAGTCTTTGGCTGATTTGTTTTTCCTATACTTCAATATCGGACCAAACAATAACAAAACAAGAGGCCCACGGGCCACGGGTCGCTCACCTGAGTGACATAGCCACTGCAGATATGCAGATGTTATGCAACATTTTTCCAATCCTGTCATCGCAACTAATGAAAAGATCATCCTAATTTTGAAGAAGAATATTATATATGGCATGACAGTCAATGGAGCGTGATCATTTGAACAAACTCTCAATCACATTTCAACAGTAGGATCAATGTGAAATTTGGTGGCAATTGCCTAAGTGGTTTCTGAAGAATCATGATTTTATACATGTAAACAGCACAGTGGCAGGAAAATATAATAAACATAAACAAGATGGTAGCCATCTTGAATTTCCAATCAGAATGATTTTAGCTACTGTTAATCTACAAGTCACCTCGATACTTCCAATGAACTTTGAGTCAATTGCCCTTTCTGTTCAATAGAAAAAGTTCAAAACAGATTTTCAAGATGGCCGCTATAGCCGCAATTTGGGATTTCCTATTGCAACGATTTCAGCTATTTTTGATCTACAAGTCACCCCGATGCTTCCTACCAAGTTTCGAGTCAATTGGCCTTTCAGTTCAGAAAAAGAAGGGTAAAATAGATTTTCAAGATGGCCACCATCTTGGATTTCCGATCGGAATGATTTTAGCTATTTTCATAACAACAAGTCATCCTGATGCTTCCTACGAATTTTCAAATCAACTGACCCTTTGGTTCAGGAAAATAAGCGAAAAAAAGAGTTTCAAGATGGCCGCCATGACGGCCATCTTGGATTTCTGATCCAAACAATTTAAGCTATTTTAGATCTACAAGTCACCGGAATGCTTCCTACCAAGTTTCAATTCAAACGGCCGTTCAGTTCAGGAGAAGAAGCGAAAAATAAGATTTTCAAGATGGCTGTCATGGCAGCCATCTTGGATTTCTGATAGGGATGATTTTAGTTATTTTTGATCTACAGGTCATCCTGATGCTTTCTACCTAGTTTAAAGTCAATAAGCCTTTCCGTTCAGGAGAAGAAGTGAAAAATAGATTTTCAAGATGGCCGCCATGGTGGCCATGTTGGATTTCCAATCGGAACGATTTTAGCCATTTTTAGCTCGGCTGTTTTCAAAGAAAACGACGAGGTATTGTCATAGCTCTGGCGTCGCCTGCGTTGTCATCGTGGTGCAAAAACTTGGACATTTTGTAATATCTCTGTCATTACTGAAGATATTTACTTGAAACTCAGACTAGTTGTTCATTATGAAAAGGGGAACTCATACCAATAGGGGAGGTAACCCTCAAAATATTTTTGGCACAGTTATGCCCCCCTTTTTCAACTTAGAATTTTTGTTGAAAAATGGTTTCACTGCGATTTCTCAAGAATTGATGGATGAATTCTGATCATGTTTGGTATTAAGCATCATTGGGGGGGTCTCCATTGCAGAAAGGAATTCGGTGACCTAGACCTAATTTTCAAGGTCACCATGGAACTTTGATCATTCAGAAAATGGGTTTCACTGCTATATCTCCAGAACCACTGGATAGATTCTGGTCATGTTTGGTATTTAGCATAATTAGGAGGGTCTCCATTGCAGAAAGGAATCTGGTGACCTTGACCTAATTTTTAAGGTCAAACTGCAGCCGAGCGTTGGCACCCGCATGCGGTGCTCTTGTTAATCTATAAGTCACCTCGATGCTTCCTACCAAGTTTCAAGTCAATTGGCTTTTGGGTTTAGGAGAAGAAGTGAAAAAAGATTTTCAAAATGGCCACCATGGCGGCCATTTTAGATTTCCGATCAGCATGATTTTAGCTTTTTTTGATCTACAAGTTACCCTGATGCTTCCTACCAAGTTTGGAGTCAATTGGCATTTCGGTTCAGGAAAAGAAGCAAAAAATAGATTTTCAAGATGGTGGCCATGGCAGCCATCTTGGATTTCCGATTGGAATGATTTTAGCTATTTTTAATCTACAAGTCACCCCAACGCTTCTTACCAAGTTTCGAGTCATTTGGCATTTGGGGTTAGGAGAAGAAGCGAAAAATAGATTTTCAAGATGGCCACCATGGCAGCCATCTTGGATTTACGATCAGCACGATTTTAGCCATTTTTGATCTACAAGTCATCCCGATGCTTCCTAGCAAGTTTGGAGTCGATTGGCCTTTAGGTTCAGGAGAGGAGGCAAAAAATAGATTTTCAAGATGGACGCCATGGTGGCCATCTTGGATTTCCTATCAGAAGGATTTTAGCAATTTTTGACATATAAGTCACCCCAATGCTTCCTACCATGTTTGGTGTCAATTGGCTTTTGGGTTTACGAGAAGAAGCGAAAAATAGATTTTCAAGATGGTGGTCATGGTGGACATCTTGGATTTCCAATCGGCACAATTAGAGCTATTTTTGATCTTGCTTCCTAGCAAGTTTGGAGTCAATTGGCCTTTTGGTTCAAGAGAAGAAGCGAAAAATAGATTTTCAAGATGGCGGCCAGCTTGGATTTCCGATCGGCACGATTTTAGCTTTTTTTGATCTACAAGTCACCCTGATACTTCCTAGCAAGTTTGGAGTCAATTGGCCTTTCAGTTCAAGAGAAGAAGCGAAAAATAGATTTTCAAGATGGCTGCCATGGTGGCCATCTTGGATTTCTGATTGGCACGATTTTAGCTATTTTTTATCTACAAGTCACCCCGATGCTTCCTAGCAAGTTTGGAGTCAATTGGCCTTTCGGTTCAGGAGAAGAAGCGAAAAATAGATTTTCAAGAAGGTGGCCATGGTGGCCACCTTAGATTTCCGATCGGAACGATTTTAGTTATTTTTGATCTACAGGTCACCCCGATGCTTCCTACCAAGTATCAAGTCAATTGGCCCAGGGGTGTAGGAGGAGTAGGCTTTTAAAGCAATTGTTGACACCGCACGACGCACGGCGGACGACGGACATTGACTGACCACAATAGCTCACCATGAGCACTCAGGTGAGCTAACAAAAATAAACAACCAAAAAAAAAAAAAAAAAATGCTGCAAGAATTTTTTTGTAAACCTTTAACTTGTTTTATACTGATTTTATTTTTGTTCTTCAAGGGAGCCAACTCAGAAGAGTATTAAAAAAAAAAAAAAAAAAAAAAATCCAAAAAGAATTATGTTTATAAGATTTGATATTAGTCAAGCATTTTTATTCTGTATCATTTAATAAATGTATTTATAAAGATTTAATAATGGCAACAGTTCCTTGCAAATCTAATAAAAGAAGATGTAAAAGAAAATAAATAAATAACTTGCCTATATGGCCACACTTCAGTTATTTGCAAACAAGAGGCCCACGGGCCACAGGTCGCTCACCTGAGTGACATAGCCACTGCAGATATGCAGATATTATGCAACATTTTTCCATTTATTATGCAACATTTTTCCTGTCATCGCAACTAATGAAAACATTATCATTTAAGCAGTTCTTAATTTTGAAGAAGAATATATATGGCATGCCAGTCAATGGAGTGTGATCATTTGAACAAACTCTAAATGGCTGCCAGCTTGGATTTACGATTGGCATAATTTTAGCTATTTTAGATCTACGAGTCACCCCAATGCTTCCTATCAAGTTTCAACTGGCCTTTTGGTTCAGGAGAAGAAGCGAACATTTGGCAGCCATCTTGGATATCCAATTGGAAAGATTTTAGCTATTTTTGATCTACAAGTCTCCCCAATGTCTCCTACCAAGTTTGGAGTCAATTGGCCTTTCGGTGCAGGAGAAGAAGCTAAATATAGATCGGCATGATTTTAGCTATTTTTGATCTACAAGTCACCCAAATGCATCCTACCAAGTTCCCAGTCAACTGGCCTTTCAGTTCAGGAGAAGAAGCGAAAAATAGATTTTCAAGATGGCGGCCATGGCGCCCATCCTGGATTTCTGATCGGCACGATTTTAGCTATTTTTGATCTACAAGTCACCCTGATGCTTCCTAGCAAGTTTGGAGTCAACTGGCCTTTCGGTTCAGGAGAAGAAGCAAAAAATAGATTTTCAAGATGGCCACCATGGTGGCCATCTTGGATTTCCGATAGGCACGATTTTAGCTATTTTTGATCTATAAGTCACCCCAATGCTTCCTACCAAGTTTGGAGTCAATTGGCTTTTGGGTTTAGGAGTAGAAGCGAAAAATAGATTTTCAAGATGGCGGCCATGGCGGCCATCTTGGATTTCTGATCGGCACCATTTTAGCTATTTTTGATCTACAAGGCACCCTGATGCTTCCTAGCAAGTTTGGAGTCAATTGGCCTTTCGGTTCAGGAGAAGAAGCGAAAAATAGATTTTCAAGATGGCCACCATGGCAGCCATCTTGGATTTCCGATCAGCACGATTTTAGCTACTTTTGACCTACAAGTCACCCTGATGCTTCCTACCAAGTTTGGAGTCAACTGGCCTTTCTGTTCAGGAGAAGAAGCGAGAAACAGATTTTCAAGATGGCGGCCATGGCAGCCATCTTGGATTTCCTTTCGGCACGATTTTAGCTATTTTTGATCTACAAGTCACCCTGATGCTTCCTAGCAAGTTTGGAGTAAATTGGCCTTTCGGTTCAGGAGAAGAAGCGAAAAATAGATTTTCAAGATGGCTGCCATGGCGGCCATCTTGGATTTCCGATCGGCACGACTTTAGCTATTTTTGATCTACAAGTCACCCTGATGCTTCCTAGCAAGTTTGGAGTCAATTGGCCTTTTGGTTCAGGAGAAGAAGCGAAAAATAGATGTTCAAGATGGCGGCCATGGCGGCCATCTTGGATTTCCGATCGGCACGATTTTAGCTATTTTTGATCTACAAGTCACCCTGATGCTTCCTAGCAAGTTTGGAGTCAACTGGCCTTTCGGTTCAGGAGAAGATGCGAAAAATAGATTTTCAAGATTGCGGCCATGGCGGCCATCTTGGATTTCCGATCGGCACGATTATAGCTATTTTAAATCTACAAGTCACCCTGATGCTTCCTAGCAAGTTTGGAGTCAATTGGCCTTTCGGCTCAGGAGAAGAAGCGAAAAATAGATTTTCAAGATGGCGGCCATTGCGGCCATCTTGGATTTCCGATCGGAACGATTTTAGCTATTTTTGATCTACAAGTCACCCCGATGCTTCCTACCAAGTATCAAGTCAATTGGCCCAGGGGTGTAGGAGGAGTAGGCTTTTAAAGCAATTGTTGACGCCGCACGACGGACGACGGACATTGACTGACCACAATAGCTCACTATGAGCACTTCGTGCTCAGGTGAGCTAAAAATATACATATTATAAAATAAAATTTGCACACTATTACCTCTAAACAATATGCTGTGAAAAGTTTACAAAAACTTTCAAAGGGGCATAACTCTGCCAATATTTGGTGCACTGTAACCTCGAAATAATATGTGTGTAACTATTTATGAAGTTTCATCTTGATCGGATGTAAACTGTAGGAGGTTTAGCCAGAAACGAAAAATTAATAGAAATTTTGAAAGGGGTTTAACTCTGCTAATATTTGGTGGACTGTAACCTTGAAATAATAAGCGCTGCTCCACATCATGGTCTAACTACAAATCAAGTTTCAGCTTGATCGGATGTAAACTGTAGGAGGAGTTAGCCGGAAACGAAAAGTTTACAGAAATTTTCGAAGGGGCATAACTCTGCCAATATTTGGTGGACTATAACCTCGAAATAATATGCGCTGCTCCACATCATGGTCTAACTAAATGAAGTTTCAGCTTGATCGGATGTAAAATGTAGGAGGAGTTAACCGGAAATGAAAAGTTTACAGAAATTTTCAAAGGGGCATAACTCTGCAAACATTTGGTGGACTGTAACCCCGAAACAATATGCACTGCTCCACATCATGGTCTAACTAAAAATCAAGTTTCAGCCAGATTAGATGTAAACTGTAGGAGGAGTTAGCCGGAAACGAAGAGTTTCAGAAATTTTCAAAGGGGCATAACTCTGCTAATATTTGGTGGACTGTAACCTCGAAAATATATGCGCTGCATCACATCATGGTCTAACTATATATCAAGTTTCAGCTTGATCGGATGTAAACTGTAGGAGTTAGCCAGAAACAAAAAAGTTTATGGACGGACGGACGGACGCAAAATCCCGTAACATAATACGTCCCGTTTTTCAAACGGGTGTATAATAACGAGAGGGAAAACTGGTACCTATTATCAGAACATACGATAGGTAGGCCAAGGACAACTTCTGCCAAAGAACTAGACTTGTGGATAACAAACATTATTTATTTCTCAATATTATTACTTGTATAAAATATAGGGCTATTCCAGAATAAATTGTACTTTGTGGGTAAATTTGTTTGTGTTGAGGTTTTACGGCCCAATCAACTGACAAACTGACAACTGCCCTTCTTGAATCAGTGGAAGGGAGAGAATGACTGAAGAAAATACTTCATGACCAATCTCCACAAAAGAATGTTGCCGACCTCGGCGGAGGTTGAACCAGCGACCACCTGGTCTCCAGTCAGACGGCGCATCCAACTGAGCCACCGAGGCCGGCTTTGTGGGTATAGATATACTCACAATATATCTGTATATATCTGTGGGTATAGATATAATCACAATTTATCTGTACATATATATGTATGGGTACAGGTATACTCACAATATATCTGTATATATGTGTGGGTATAGACATACTCACAATATATGTGTGGGTATATATATACTCACAATATATCTGTATATACGTGTGGGTATAGATATATTCACAATATCTGTATTTATATGTGGGTACAGATATACTAACAATGTATCTGTATATATCTGTGGGTACAATATATCTGTATATATCTGTGGGTACATATGTGTGGGTATAGATATACTCACAATATATGTGTTGGTACATATATACTCACAATATATCTGTATTTATATGTGGGTACAGATATACTAACAATGTATCTGTATATATCTGTGGGTACAGATATACTCACAATATATCTGTATATATCTGTGGGTACAGATATACTCAAAATATATATGTGTATCAGTGGGTACAGATATACTCACTATATATCTGTAAATATCTGTGGGTATAGACACTCACAATATATCTATACTTGTATGTGGGTACAGATATACTCACAATATATCTGTATATATCTGTGGATATAGACAGACTCACAATATATCTGTATATATCTGTGGGTACAGATATATTCACAATATATCTTTATATCTTTGGGTACAGATATACCCACAATATATCTATATATACCTGTGAGTATAGATATACTCACAAAATATCTGTATATATCTGTGTGTACAGATATACTCACAATATATCTATATATCCGTGGGTATAGATATATTCAGAATAGATCTGTATATTCCTGTGGGTACAGATATACTCACAATATATCTGTATATATCTGTGGTTATAGATATGCACACGATATATCTGTGGGTACATATATACTCACAATATATCGGTATTTATATGTGGATACAGATATACTCACAATATATCTGTATATATCTGTGGGTACAGATATACTCACAATATATATGTATATATCTGTGGGTACAGATATATTCAAAATATATCTGTATACGTATCTGTGGGTACAGATATACTCACAATATATCTGTATTTATATGTGGGTACAGATATACTCATAATATATCTGTATATATCTGTGGGTATAGATATATTCACAATACACCTGTCATCAAAGATGGGCAAAAACTGGAGAACCCGGGGAAAAACCACCTGACTATCTGTAAGCAGAACTTGGCTTTCCCACATGTGACCCGAGCGAGGCTTGAACCACAGCAGTGAGACATCTAATGGATTAAGAGTCAGCTCTCCTATCCACTAGGCTATGGGGGCCCACTTATATATCTGTATATATCTGTGGGTACAGATATACTCACAATATATATCTGTGGGTATAGATATACTCACAATATATCTGTATATATCTTTGGGTACAGATATACTCACAATATATCTGTATATAGCTGTGGGTACAGATATACAAAAATATATCTGTATATATTTGTGGGTATAATTATACTCACAATATATCTCTATATATCTGTAATTAAGTAACTAACGACTTTATTTTTTGAGGGTTACAACATTTAGCACCTACACAAATACATGTAATAGCTAATCTTCCATGAGGCCCTCAGTATATACATATGTACATATTACACAAGTAAACAAAAAGTCAAGATGATATTGTACGTGTAGCTATAGGTTTATTTGAAGACTGAACTAAGTAATGAGGAGGAGACAAAGAGAAAAAAGGCAAATTATTTTTACCTGCCAATACATCACAATACAATATGCTTCATTTACAAGATATCTTGCCAAAGCGAAATGCAAGAAACTGTATGATTATATTGTGTGAGGAATGTATATAAGCATAATTATAACAATTAAATAAGAAAAAACAAAAACATGGAATTGTTTAACCCTGGTCCTGCTGAACCCGGATATGTCCTGTCTTTGCAAACAGTGTAGATCCAGATCCGTTGACTTCTGAAGAGGCCAACTGATCCGGATCTGCACTGTCCGCCATTTGGTATGTGAATTTATATCAACTAACCTGACTGGCCGAAAATTAGAAATGGGTGTAGCATCCCAATTTATTCAGCAGGACAAGGGTTAATTAAGTCTTATATAAACTCTAATTACATGTACCTGTACAGCACAGCAGATAATCTTATAATTACAAACAGTCAAGTGAAACATTTTTTAATACAGTTGATCTCTACACAAAAGTGAATGATAAGGCATAAAGAGTATTTATCTAATTTCAACCTTCACATACAAGACAATTGTAAAATTTTTCTATATATGATAATGCATGTGCCACATCAGTAAAGCTGTAGTTTTTTTTGTTTTTTTTTCTCTCTCTCTTCTTTCCCCTAATCCACACAAAGTCCCACCCTGGCCCTGCTGAACCTGGACACACCCTGTCCCTGCAGTGCTGATCCACAGCCACCTGCTTGTTGGTTATTAAGTATGTGAACCTGCATCAGCAATCTGGATCAAGCAACCTGACTTACCAATAACCAGGAGCAGGCATGGCATCTTAATTTATTCAGCATGGCAAGGGTTAAGATACACCATGTGGACAAAAATTAAACAAGAGGGCCATGATGGCCCTGTAATGCTCACCTGAGCAACATAGCACTTTGAGAGCCTGATCTAGAACTGATCAAGGCAAACATTCTGATTAAAGTTCCAAAATGATTATATTAACAAGTAAGACAATGTAGCATGTCTAATGGACTGTGAAATAAAGGTCAAGGTCAAATACGGATGACTGCACTCAAGAGGCCATGCTAAGATGTATGCATGTACTAAGTATCACTGGCTGTAGGAGCAATAGTTACTGAGAAACTGACCTAAACACAAACACTTCACAAGTACCAAATATCACTCTGTAGGACCAATAATTACTGAGAAACTGACCTAAATGGAAAAACTTAAGAGAGTCACTGGAAAACTATACATCACCTTGAAATCATCAAGACAAACATTCTGAGCAAGATTCATGATGATTACTTCAAAAATGTGACCTTTAGAGCATCAACAAGGTTTTCCTTTGATTTGGCCAGGTGAACTAGTTTTTGATATCAAGTGACCCAGTTTTAAACTAGACCTAGAAATCATCAAGACAAACATTTTGAGCAATATTTATGATGATTATTTAAAAAATGTGACCTCTGGAGTGTTAACAGTTTTCTGCTGATTTGGCCAGGTCACCTAGTTTTTGACCCCATGTGACCCAGTTTCAAACTTGACCTAGAAATCATCAAGACAAACATTTTGAGCAAGATTCATGATGTTTGCTTAAAAAATGTGACTGCTAGAGTGTTAACAAAGTTTTCTGCTGATTTGGCCTGGTGACCTAGTTTTTGACTCCAAGTGACCCAGTTTCGAACTTGGCCTAGAACTCATCAAGAAAAAACATTCTGAGCAAGATTCATGATGATTGCTTGAAAAATGTGACCGCTAGAGTGATATCAAGATTTTATGCTGATTTGGCCAGGTGACCTAGTTTTTGACCCCAGGTGTTCCAGTTTCGAACTTGACCTAGAAATCATCAAGACAAACATTTTGATATAGATTCATGATGATTGCTTCAAAAATGTGACCGCTAGAGTGTTAACAAGGTTTTCTGCTGATTTGGCCCGGTGACCTAGTTTTTGACCCCACATGACCCGGTTTCAAACATATCCTAGAACTCATCAAGACAAACAGTTTGAGCAAGATTCATGATTATTGCTTCAAAAATGTGACCGCTAGAGTGTTAACAAGGTTTTCTGCTGGTTTGGCCTGGTGACCTAGTTTTTGACACCACGTGACCCAGTTTCAAACTTTACCTAGAAATCATCAAGACAAACATTTTGAGCAAGATTCATGATGATTGCTTGAAAAATGTGACCGCTAGTGTTAACAAGGTTTTCTGCTGATTTGGAAGGGTGACCTAGTTTTTGACTCCAAGTGACCCAGTTTCGAACTTGACCTAGAAATCATCAAGACAAACATTTTGAGCAAGATTCATGATGACTGCTTGAAAAATGTGACTGCTAGAGTGTTAACACCGTTTTCTGCTTATTTGGCCCAGTGACCTAGTTTTTGACTCCAAGTGACCCAGTTTCGAACTTGACCTAGAAATCATCAAGACAAACATTTTGAGCAAGATTCATGATGATTGCTTCAAAAATGTGACCGCTAGTGTTAACAAGGTTTTCTGCTGATCTGGCCTGGTGACCTAGTTTTTGACCCCAAGTGACCCAGTTTCGAACTTGACCTAGATTTAATAGAGGCAAACATTTTGAGCAAGTTTCATCAAGATTGAGTCAAAACTATGACCTCTAGAGTGTTAACAAGTTTTTCCTTTGATTTGACCTGGTGACCTAGTTTTTGACCCCAAGTAACCCGAACTTGACCTAGACTTCATAGAGGCAAACATTCTGACCAAGTTTCATAAAGATTGGGTCAAAACTATGACCTCTAGAGTGTTAACAAACTAATTGTTGACAACGAACGACGGACATAGGGTGATGACAACAGCTCACCCTGAGCTTTTGCTCAGGTGAGCTAAAAAAAAAGTAAATATATAAAAAAATAAAATAAATTATAAAACATGTGCCAAACACCCATACTTAGGCTGTAGACATCTGTAAGCTAATAAAATTCAAAAAGTACAGAGTCAGTCAAACAGGAAAAATGTGCACATGCAATATACAGTATAGAGTTGAATTTTTGTTTCGACAAATTAAACAAGAGGACCATGATGGTCCTATATCGCTCACCTGAGCAAACAGCTTTGCAAACTTACTGTTGAAGTTTCAGCCAAGTTCACTGCTCTAAGATTTTTGTATAAATTTTGTAGCCCTATTCCCGAGAGGCTATGTTTTTTTCATGCATCATGACTGCTGGAACTGAATCTTGAAAGAAGGTCACCAAAGGAACAATTCTGCCAAGTTATATTGAAATTGGTCCAGTAGTTTCTGACAAAAAGATTTTTGAAGTGTTTCATATAGCTATATAGGGAAAATAAGCCCCACCCCCTAACGGCCATATTTTTTGACGAATCATGACAGCTTGAATAAACTTGGTAGAGGGCCACCAAAGAAACATTCCTGCGAGTTATACTGAAATCGGTTCAGTGGTTTCTGACAAGAAGATTTCTAAAGTTTTCTATTTAGATATATAGGGAAAATAAGCCCCACCCCTAGCAGCCATGTTTTTTGCCGAATCATGATTGCTTGAACAATCTTGGCACAGGGTCACCAAAGCAACATTCCTGCCAAGTAATATTGAAATCGGTCAGGTGGTTTCTGAAAAGAAGAATTTTAAAATTTTCTATACAGATATATACGGAAAATAAGCCCCGCCCCCTGGCAGCCATGTTTTTTGATGTATCATGATTGGTACAGGGTCACCAAAGCAACATTCCTGCCAAGTTACAATGAACTCGACCCAACGGTTTCTTACGAGAAGATTTTTAAAGTTTTCTATATAGATATATAGGGAAAATATGCCCCGCCCCCTAGAGGCCATGTTTCTTGACAAATCATGCCAGCTTGAACAATCTTGGTAGAGGGTCACCAAAGAAACATTCCTGCTAAGTTATATTGAAATTGGTCCATTGGTTTCTGACAAGAAAATTTTTAAACTTTTCTATATAGATATATATAGGGAAAAATAAGCCCCACCCCTTGGTGGCCATGTTTTTTGATGAATCATGATAACTTAAACAATCTTGGTAGAGGGTCAACAAGGAAACATCTCTGTCAAGTTATAATGAAATCGGTCCAGTGGTTTCTGACAAGAAGATTTTTAAAGTTTTCTATTTAGATACATAGGGAAAATAAGCCCCGCCCCCCTGGCAGCTACGTTTTTTGATGAATCATGACGACTTGAACAATCTCGGTAGAGGGTTACAAAAGAAACATTCCTGCAATGTTATATTGAAATCGGTCCATTGGTTTCTGACAAGAAGATTTTTAAAGTTTTCTATATAGATATATAGGAGAAATAAGCCCCACCCCCTGGCGGCCATGTTTTTTGACAAATCCAAATGGCTTGAACAATCTTGGTAGAGGATCATCAAAGCAACATTTCTGCAAAATTATATTGAAATCGGTCCAGTGGTTTCTGACAAGAAGATTTTTAAAGTTTTCTATATAGATACATAGGGAAAATAAGCCCCGCCCCCTGGCGGCCATGTTATTTGACGAATCCAAATGGCTTGAACAATCTTGGTAGAGGATCACAAAAGGAACATTTCTGCAAAATTATATTGAAATCGGTCAAGTGGTTTCTGACAAGAAGATCTTTAAAGTTTTCTATATAGATATATAGGGAAAATAAGCCCCGCCCCCTGGCGGCCATGTTTTTTGACAAATCCAAATGGCTTGAACAATCTTGGTAGAAGATCATCAAAGAAACATTCCAGCAAAATTATACTGAAATCGGTCCAGTGGTTTCTGACAAGAAGATTTTTAAAGTTTTCTATATAGATATATAGGGACCAAATGACGAATCCAAATGGCTTGAACAATCTTGGTAGAGGATCACCAAAGGAACATTTCTGCAAAATTATATTGAAATCGGTCCATTGGATTCTGACAAGAAGAATTTTAAAGTTTTCTATATTGATATATAGGGAAAATAAGCCCCGCCCCCTGGCGGCCATGTTTTTTGATGAATCCAAACAGCTTGAACAATCTTGGTAGAGGGTCACCAAAGGAACATTTCTGCACATGGAAATAGGTCCAGTGGTTTCTGACAAGAAGATTTTTGAAGTTTTTAGTTAAAAAATCTATTTTTAGCTCCTGTGACCTAGATATGCAACGGACCGGAACCATTTGAACAACTTTGAAAGAGGACCAACCAAGGATCATTCCTGTGAAGTTTGGTCAAATTCCAATCAGTGGTTTAGGAGGAGATGTTGTTTAAAGATTGTGGACGGACGGACATACGGACGACGACGACGACGACGATGACGGACGGTGAGTGATCACAATACCTCACCTTGAGCCTTCGGCTCAGGTGAGCTAAAAATTGTGATTTGTTCACAAAAGTTTGGACATAAACAAAGTTTTGACAATACCAAGGCCCATAATTCTGTTGTAAATTTGCAAAAATTGACATGTAACAATCCCAACCTAGATCTGGATGAGGTCAATGCATATGCAAAATCTGATCAAATGCCATCAATTGGTTCAGAAGACATTGAGCAGAAACAAAATTCTGACAATAACCTAGGGCCATAACTGTGTTGTAAAATTTGCAAAAATTGACACATAAAATCCCAAAGTAAATCTGGTCAACATCAATGCTTATGAAAAATTTGGTCTAATTCCATTAATTCATTCTCAAGATACTGAGCGGAAACCAAATTCTGACAATAATCAAGGGCCTTAAATCTGTTGTAAATTTGCAAAAATTGACGAGTAACAATCCCAACGTAGATCTGGTTGAGGTCAATGCAAATGCAAAATCTGATCAAATTTCATCGATTTGTTCACAAGATATTGAGGGAAAACATAATTTTGACAATAGCAAGGACCATAACTCTCTTGAAAATTTGCAAAAATTGACTTGTAATAATCCCAACCTAGATCTGGTTATGGTCAATGCATATGCAAAATTTGATCAAATTCCATCAATTCTTTCAGAAGATATTGAGCGGAAACGAAATTTTGACAATAACCAAGGGCCATTACTCTGTTGCAAATTTGTGAATACACTTGATAGACCTGGTTTCCTACATGCTATATACCAATATTCAGCTGCAAAGCTTTCTTGGTTCTGGATATTTTTAGGTGTTTACCATATACAGGCATAGTGGCATTTGGTCCCAAAATCCAAGGAAGTTCCATATGAAATTTGATAAAACTGGCTCAGTGGCTCCAGAGAAGTTGAAAGATGGACAATGGACAAAATTAGACATCACAAGAAATGTTTTATAGAGGAAAAAGAAATATGATTCCATGCACCATTTGACATTTGCCTATTGCTGACCTTGAAAATTCGGTTAAAGTTACCAAAATTTAATCAGCTCTAAAGTTTGTCCCAATGATGTATCCCTGCAACTTTGATGAAAATCCACTGACCTGTTCAAGAGATTGTGCACACAAGAAACTGTCACATAAATTGACACTATTTGAGCTGTGTTAATCTTGACAAGAAGGCCATGATGGCCCTGTAACGCTCACCTGAGCAACATAGCACTTTGAGAGCCTGATCTAGAACTGATCAAGGCAAACATTCTGATCAAAGTTCAAAATGATTATAACAAAGTTTTCTGCTGATTTCGCCTGGTGACCTAGTTTTTGATACCAAGTGACCCAGTTTCGAACTTGACCTAGAACTCATCAAGACAAACATTTTGTGCAAGATTCATGATAACTGCTTGAAAAATGTGACCGCTAGAGTGATAACAAGATTTTACGCTGATTTGGCCAGGTGACCTAGTTTTTGACCCCAGGTGTTCCAGTTTCGAACTTGACCTAGAAATCATCAAGACAAACATTTTGAGCCAGATTCATGATGATTGTTTCAAAAATGTGACCGCTAGAGTGTTAACAAGGTTTTCTGCTGATTTGGCCCGGTGACCTAGTTTTTGACCCCAAGTGACCCAGTTTCAAACATATCCTAGAACTCACCAAGACAAACATTTTGAGCAAGATTCATGATAATTGCTTCAAAAATGTGACCGCTAGAGTGTTAACAAGGTTTTCTGCCGGTTTGGCCTGGTGATCTAGTTTTTGACACCACGTGACCCAGTTTCGAACCTGACATAGAAATCATCAAGACAAACATTTTGAGCAAGATTCATGATTATTGCTTCAAAAATGTGACCGCTAGAGTGTTAACAAGGTTTTCTGCTGATTTGGCCCGGTGACCTAGTTTTTGACTCCATGTGACCCAGTTTCGAACTCAACCTATAAATCATCAAGACAAACATTTTGAGCAAGATTCATGATGATTGCTTCAAAAATGTGACCGCTAGAGTGTTGACAAGGTTTTCTGCTGATCTGGCCAGGTGACCTAGTTTTTGACCCCAAGTGACCCAGTTTCGAACTTGACCTAGAAATCAACAAGACAAACATATTGAGCAAGATTCATGATGATTGCTTCAAAAATGTGACCGCTAGAGTGTTAACAAGGTTTTCTGCTGATCTGGCCAGGTGACCTAGTTTTTGACCCCAGGTGACCCAGTTTCAAACCTGACCTAGAATTCATCAAGACAAACATAATGAGCAAGATTCATGATAATTGCTTCAAAAATGTGACCGCTAGAGTGTTAACACGATTTTCTGCTGATCTGGCCAGGTGACCTAGTTTTTGACCCCAGGTGACCCAGTTTCGAACTTGACCTAGAAATCATCAAGACAAATATATTGAGCAAGATTCATGATGATTGCTTCAAAAATGTGACCGCTAGAGTGTTAACAAGGTTTTCTGCTGATCTGGCCCAGTGACCTAGTTTTTGACCCCAGGTGACCCAGTTTTGAACTTGACCTAGATTTAACAGAGGCAAACATTTTGAGCAAGTTTCATCAAGATTGGGTCAAAACTATGACCTGTAGAGTGTTAACAAGTTTTTCCTTTGATTTGACCTGGTGACCTAGTTTTTGACCCCAAGTAACCCAGTATCGAACTTGACCTAGATTTCATAGAGGCAAAAATTCTGAGCAAGTTTCATCAAGATTGAGTCAAAACTGTGACCTCTAGAGTGTTAACAAACTAATTGTTGACGACGAATGACGAACGACGGACGACGGGCGACGACGGACGACGGACATAGGGTGATGACAATAGCTCACCCTGAGCTTTTGCTCAGGTGAGCTAAATAAAAAATAAATAAATAAAAAAATAATAATACTAATAAAAATAAAATAAAACAATAAATGAATAAAACTGGGGACATAAATGTACATGCAATATACAGTGCAGAACTGAATTATAGTTTCAGTTTACTAACCATTTCAAACATCTATTATGAAATGTGTCAATGGTCTGGGCATTTTTGACTTCTTTTGGCAGACTGTTCCAAACCAGACATCTGAAATACCTCATACTGTGCTTAAAATATTCTGTTCTAGGCTTAGGTGAGATAAAACAACCAGCAGATGATGATCTTAGGTTAATGCTTGTGTTTACCTTGTTTCGTAGAGTGAAGTTTTCAGTGATATATGCAGGAGCTACATTATTATAGATTTGAAACATAAATTTAGACTTCCTTAGATATAGCCAATCATAAACAGACATGATTTTCAAAGAGTTCATAGCATTATTGGGATCATCTACATTGTAATCAAGAATAACCTAGCATGCTCTCTTCTGTAGTTTGAAGATCTTAAGTTTATTGGACTCAGAAGAACTTCCCCAAACAATATTGCAAAAGTCAATATGGGGTTGAATGTATGACTTATAGAATTGAATTCTATGATCGTGGGATAAGAATTTCTTAATTTTTGATAAAAGCCAAATACTTGAAGCAATTTTCTTTGTCAGGTGTTTGATGTGATTGGACCAAGTCAAATTATTATCAACAAACACACCTAGGATTTTATCACCTGAAATAGTATGGAGAGATTCATTATTGAATTTAAGAGCAAGGTTATCATTGATGAGCCTTTGTCACTTTTGATTTGTTGTCACTAGCATGACTTTCGTTTTTGAGGAATTTAAAATCATACCATTTCCTCTATACCAGATGTGTAGATTGTTCACAGCAGATTGAAGGTTGTTCTCAATCTGTTCCATGGAGTCCCGAACATCATATAAAGTTGTGTCATCAGCATAAAGATCCATAAAAACATTGTTGGTGTACAAAGGCAAATCATTAATAAAAAGTCAGAATAAAAGAGGCCCCAAAATACACCCTTGAGGTACACCACATGAAATATGTTGAAAATCTGATTTACTGTTATTAATTGTCACATGCTGCTTTCTGTTAGTCAGGTAAGTATCAAACCAATTAGGGCATCATCTTTTAAGCCATATATTTCTAGTTTATTTATTAGAATTTGATGATCCACAAGATCAAAAGCTTTCTTAAAAGCAACTAATACAACACCAACCATTTTACTTTTATCAATGGCATTTAGCCATAAATCTCTCATATTTACAAAGGCAGATTCACATGAATGCTGTGCTCTGAATCCAGATTGGGTTTTATGTAGTAATTTATAATGATGCAAAAAATTTGAGAGACTTTCATGAACATGTTTTTCAAGTACTTTTGACAAGACAGTTTCACATGAATGCTGTGCTCTGAATCCAGATTGGGTTTTATGTAGTAATTTATAATGAAGCAAAAAATTTGAGAGACTTTCATGAATATGTTTTTTCAAGTACTTTTGATAAGACAGGTAAAATTGAGATTGGATGGTAATTATTAACATCTTCATGTGAACCCTTTTTTTATACAGTGGGGCTACTTTGGCTTCTTTCCATTTGCTTGGAAAAACAGAGTTGGTAATACTATGGTTGCATATAAAAGTTATTTCATCAGCTATAAGAGGGGCAGCAAGTTTGAGCAGACGTGGTCCTATCATACCAGTACCTGTTGCTTTATTGATGTCAATATTAGAGAGAAATTTTGAAACCTTCTCTTTTTGGATTGATAGTATGACAAACTTCGTACCTTCAGGACACTTCTTGTGACGGAATTCTCTTAATTTATCATGGTTTGTGTTTATCACAGGTTCCTTTATTTTTGATGCAACATTAACAAAAAAGTTGTTGAATTTATTTGCCATTTCTGTTGGATCCTCTATGACAGTGTCACTGACTTTTACAGATGTTACCATAGACTGCCTATGTTGACCTTTACCTGCTCCTAACTCCTGAAATATTTTATAGATACTGCCTGGATTACCTTTATTATTGTCTATGAATGTTTGATACTGAGCCTTTTTAGAATTATGAATGAGTTTAATAACTTTATTTCTCCAGATCTTGTATTCTGTATCATTTCCAACAGATTTATACCTGTCCCTGCATTTTATTGCATCGAGAATTTCTGGTCACATCCACTGAGGTTGAGTTTTATGTTTGACCCTATGTTGTTTAACTGGTACATGTTTGTCCACTACTTGCAAAAACAGATCCAACCAGGCTTCCATTATGTCATCTGTATCATCAAATAATTTTATGGTATCCCATGGAACAGACTGAAGATCTTCAATACAGATATACTCACAATATATCGGTATTTATATGTGGGTACAGATATACTCACAATATATCTGCATATATCCGTGGGTACAGATATATTCACAATATATCTGTATATATCTGTGGGTACAGAAATACTCACACTATATCTATACAGCTGTGGGTAGACATACTCCCAATATATCTATATATATGTGTGTATAGATATACTCACAATATATCTGTATAGCTATCATCATCATCATCATGATCGGATTTTTGATTAACGTGCGGGTACAGGGGCAACATCCACATCAGTGGGTCCCCTTCCAGATAGCTGGCTTGCTGCACGCATGCATATCTATGGATATAGATATACTCACAATACATCTGTATATATCTGTGGGTACAGATATACTCATAATATATCTGTATATATCTGTAAGTACAGATATACTCAAAATATGAAGTTTTTAAAAGTAAAACAATTTTTAACTAGCAATACTTAACCTATAGATAATGTGCTATTCTATTCTGTATTTCAAACCTTCCACAGAAAAAACGACAGTTCAGTCGTCTTAAAGAGTCTTAATCCAGAAGGTCCCTTAGGCAGTTACCTGTGTGACGTCACTCTTCCCGCTCTTTCGATCGCGTGTCAGTTTCTTTGAAGGATAATTCCAAATAAATGAGGTACGCGGGGAGGGAGGTGGGATTATCTATAGGTTAAGCCATCTATCTTTAAGGGGCAAATTATTTAGCAAGGAAATGTCTTTTCGGATGAGTTTCCTACAGATAACCTACATCTCTCGAGATTTTAAGATAAAAACCTAGAAATGTAATGATTATCAAAGTAAGTAAATAGTCTAAACTATTTATTAATATGAAATAATTGGAATCTGGTTAATTGGACTGACCTGACTGTTGCCAATAACCAGTTCATAATTCTTAAATAACCGTAAAACTTTATAAATTATTTCCTTTTGCATTTTGAGCTAAACAGGAATAATAATAATCTGGGAAATTGGACTAATCTAATTCTTGCCGAATTACCAGTTTATCTATCAACGATCATATGACTGATAATTTTATACATTTTATCCATTGCCAGGCTGGCTGTGTTAAAATATCTTAGTCCGGCAATCGATACTTGAAAAGGATTGTCTACTTCTCCCCATGAAGATAGACAACCTGAATAAATTTTAACACTAAACTTCTACCAGAGGAGATTTAGGAAACGTTTTGTATCCTTGGTAAAAGAACTTGTTTGAATTGATTCTATTACCAGATATAAGTATTACATATCATGGATCTAATTCCTAGATAATTCTGATTAGCATTCTTAGTCAAAATCCAAAGGTATATCGATAATTTGACTATGACGGAAAGAAAAATCATTACCGATTCAACCTTCTTCTATGACATAACTACGATGTAGTAATTCTGACTCTGCTAATGCTTAAAACTTCCCCCATGAGACGAGAATTGGGGAGTTTATTATACAAACTTCTACTAACCACAGTAGAGTTTATAAGTATACATGTAGAGTAGAAATAATTTTAATATCTCTGATAATCAAAGGCGTAAAGGATCAGAGATGTAATTAACTATTCTGCACGTATATAATAGTGAGAATAGATGATATTATCTTTTATAATATATATGAATGACAACAGAATATTCCTGTTATGGATAACTAAATTATCCAAACTGGATAGATAATTTGATTTATGAGATATCAATTCATAACAACTTATAAGACATTCCAGTTTATGGATGAATCATTTATCGTGATGGTTAGATTATCCAAAGAAACTGGTTATAAGTATAATATAACTCTAAGGATTGTATATAATGATAAACAATCCTTTTTGTTATATATATAGAAATTAGTCTTGAACATTTAAGTAGTTTTAAGACAAATTTCTTTATAATTTAAACCTCCTGAAATATAACAATTTTTGAGACTTGTATCGCATTTCAGGAAGAAAGCGGACTCCCATACTTCTATGCGTAGGTTGGGAGACTTACATTACAGCACATTTGTGTTATCGATAATCTGAACACAAGAGTGAAAGTTGTATTGTATGGCTTTTTATTTGCCAAAATTCTATGCCATATTTGTTTAAAGATAGATGTAGACTGATCTTCAATCAGAAATGTAAATGATAGAAACTCATTATTTCTCTGTTCGAAGATTGAAAATGAGTTCTTTATCGATAATGATTGTATCGATGAAACTAAGACAGTAATTGGCACCTAATGGATGCATTCTCCCTAAACGTAGTGATAGGAGTGTATCCATTGATATAAAATGGAAGATTGTCACAAGTGGGACTTGACAATCCCAGTAACATATGAAGGTTCCCCAGAGACTAATCAGACATAACAGATTCGAACTGAAGTCTGAGTCAATTATTATATTGAAGTATGTATACTTTAAGTATCAACAAGATTTTAAAACCTATAAAACGAACCTTGAATAGATCAAAATCTAATAATTGAAATCAACCCTAAACTTAATATGATTGATGACAATATGAAGACAGATCTTATCGTTTCACATATAATATCTCCAATTATTGTCAAATAATTCTTTAATGGGCCGTTAACATAAATTCATAACGATAACGTCCATTTACAATACGTAACAAGAGGCCCACGGGCCACGATTCGCTCACCTGAGTGACATAGCCACTGCAGACATGCAGATGTTATGCAACATTTTTCCAATCCTATCATCGCAACTAATGAAAATATCATCATTTGAACAGTTCTTAGTTTTGAAGAAGAATATATGGGCCTGACAGTCAATGGTCAAACTATCAATCACATTTCAACAGAAGGATCAATGTGAAGGTGGAAATTGGCTAAGTGGTTTCTGAAGAATCGGTATTTTATACATGTAAACAGCACAGTGGCAGGGAAATATTATAAATATAAACCAGATGATGGCCATCTTAGATTTCCAATCAGAACAATTTTAACTATTGTTGATCTACAAGTCACTTCGATACTTTCAATATAAATGTATATGGCCCACACAAATAGGAAAGCAAATTTGACCTTGGCGGCAAAAAGGTCAAATGTCAACACAGAACCATCATTTGAGCAATTTTGGTAGATCTCCTGTCCCCCGTAATTTGTGCAAAGATTAGGACCCAGGACTTATTTGGTTATGGAGAAGAAGATTTTTAAAGGTTTTTACCATATATGGGCATGGCAGCCATTTTGATCAATGGACCATACCCATTTTAGCAATCTTTCATTCTCCTGCCCACGGAGGCTCCGCATGAAATTTGAGCAACACTGGCCCGGAGGCTTCAGAGGAAAAGCCATTTGAAATTATCAACATTTTGTCCATACAAATGTATGGGGCCCATACAAATGCATACAGAAGCAAACTTGACCTCGCCGTAAAAAGGTTAGATGTCAATGTATGACAATTATTTTAGCAACTTTGGTAGACCGCCCATTCCAGATGATATATGCAAAGATTCAGCCACAAGCCATCCTCGGTTTTGGATAATAAGATTTTTAAATGTTTTTTTCCCATGCAAATGCATAAGGAAGCAACTTGACCTTGCCGTAAAAAGGTCAAATGTCAATGTATGACCATTATTTTAGCAGCTTTGCTAGACCCCCTGTCCCTGATGATTTATGCAAACATTCAGCCCCAAAGCATCCTTGGTTCTAGAGAAGAAGATTTATAAAGGTTTTTACCATATATTGGCATGGCGCCCATCTTGGTCAACGAACCGTGACCATTTTAGCAATCTTTTGTTCCCCCTACCTAAGGAGGCTCCATTTGAAATTTGAGCAAAATTGGCCCAGAGGCTCCAGAGAAGTTGTTTGAAATTCTGAATATTTTTCCCATACAAATGCATAAGGAAGCAAAATTGACCTTAACGTAAAAAGGTCAAATGTCAATGTACGACCATTATTTTAGCAATTTTGGTAGCCCTCCTGTTCCCGAAGATATATGCAAAGATTCAGCCATAAGGCATGCTAGGATTTGGAGAAGAAGATTTTTAAAGGTTTTTCCCATACAAATGCACAGGCAAGCAAACTTGACCTTGCCGTAAAAAGGTCAAACATCAAAGTACGACAATTCTTTTAGCAATGTTGGTAGACCTCACGTCCCCGATGATTCCTGCAAAGGTTCAGCCCCAAGGCATTCTCGGTTCTGAAGAAGAAGATTTTTAAAGGTTTTTACCATATATGGGCGTGGCGGCCATCTTGGTCAACGGACCGTGACCATTTTAGCAATTTTTCATTCCCCCACCCTAAGGAGGCTCCATTTGAAATTTGAGCAAAATTGGCCCAGAGGCTCCAGAGGAGAAGTTGTTTGAAATTCTGAACATTTTTCCCATACAAATGCATAAGGAAGCAAAATTGACCTTACCATAAAAAGGTCAAATGTCAATGTACGACCATTATTTTAGCAATTTTGGTAGCTCTCCTGTTCCCAAAGATATATGCAAAGATTCAGCCATAAGGCATGCTCGGTTTTGGAGAAGAAGATTTTTGAAGGTTTTTCCCATACAAATGCATAGGGAAGAAAACTTGACCTTGCCGTAAAAAGGTCAAACGTCAACGTACCACAATTCTTTTAGCAATTTTGGTAGACCTCCCGTCCCCGATGATTCCTGCAAAGGTTCAGCCCCAAGGCATTCTCGGTTCTGGAGGAGAAGATTTTTAAAGGTTTTTACCATATATGGGCGTGGCGGCCACCTTGGCCAACGGACCGCGACCATTTTAGCAATTTTTCATTCCCCCACCCTAAGGAGGCTCCATATGAAATTTGAGCAAAATTGGCTCAGAGGTTTCAGAGGAGAAGTCGTTTGAAAATGTTAACGGACGGACGCACGGACGGACGGACGACGGACGAAAAGTGATCACAATAGCTCATCCTGAGCAGAGCTCAGGTGAGCTAAAAATGTACGAATTAAGGTACATTCCGAAATTGTTGCAACAAAAAACTAGGAAGATCTGACAGTAAAATGTAAGTACGGAACTTCTTTAAATGGAAAACTTAGTCATATAAGAGAGCAATTATAATTTTTTGAGGCAGTCCAGTCTTATAACAATATCGATTATGCTCTGACTAGGTTGTCTTTTTATATTCTAATTGGAAATATCCGTCATCGGATATTGCAACATTATCTTTAGGGGACAACATATCTGGGAGAGCTCGAGACTTTCTGGATTTGTACCCTTTCCATTACTCGTTAATGGAGATGTTCTATTCTCCTAATAACGAGAGGGAAAACTGGTTCCTATTATCGGAACATACGATTGATGAGGAATATAATTGTATTTAGTCCTGAATTATTATTGAATAATGTAAAGGACTTTATTTTACTCACTGTTTCGTAAGTATACTATTCTTCTCCCATTGTAATATCTGTTGACGTGCGAAGATAGACACTGGAAGAATTGGTTTTATGACCTATAATTGTCATAGAAGTTTAGAGGAGGTAAAACTACTCATAGCATTAAATCTTCTCTTATAAATTTCTTTTTGTATCAGACTTAAGGAAATAATAAATGTTAGACCTATATAATACGTCTGTTTAAGTCTGTAATTATTATCAGCTATATATACTGAAAGGAAAAAGAAACGCAGGGTAAATTTTATTCCTAAATTTCATTCAAGTTTGAAAAAGTTTGTTAAATATTTTACTATGATTACAAAACGGTACATGTATGGAACAAACGTTCCAAATTTCATTTGTTTGTGATCAACAAGTCTCGAGTTATTGAAGTTCATTGGTAGCTACCCCCCAAATCTTGAAATCAAAATCAAACTGAAAATCAATATCGGGTGTGCCCCCCTCTTGCTGCCGTTGCTGCCCTAATTCTCCTTTGGATAGAGTTAACCAAAGCTAGGTTCATTCTCTATCGCGCAGATGGTCGACGTCGTGTGTACCGACGTCGTGGAGAATGCTTTGCCGACGCCTGTGTTGTCGAACGGGATCGGTTTGGGGGTGGCTCCGTTATGGTCTGGGGAGGCATTGCTCACGGGATAAAATCACAGTTGATTATTGTTGCGGGCAATATGACCGCAGTAAGGTATAGGGATGAGATCTTGCGTCCTGTTGCAGTCCCGCTTGTGCAACAACGTAATCTGATTCTGCAGCAGGACAATGCTCGACTACATGTTGCCCGAGTTTGTCAGAATTTCATGGCAAACAATAACATCGCACCACTAGCATGGCCACCGTACAGTCCAGATTTGACTCCAATAGAGCACAAGTGGGATGAGCTGGACAGAAGGGTTAGGAAGCGCCGAAATCCCCCCGCAACTCTCGCACAACTAAGGAATGCGATGATCGATGAATGGAATAACATCCCGATGCGAACTGTCAATGCTTTGGTTAACTCTATCCAAAGGAGAATTAGGGCAGCAACGGCAGCAAGAGGGAGGCACACCCGATATTGATTTTCAGTTTGATTTTGATTTCAAGATTTGGGGGGTAGCTACCAATGAACTTCAATAACTCCAGAATTGTTGATCACAAACCAATGAAATTTGGAACTTTTGTTCCATACATGTACCGTTTTGTAATCATAGTAAAATATTTAACAAACTTTTTCAAACGTGAATGAAATTTAGGAATAAAATTTACCCTGCGTTTCTTTTTCCTTTCAGTATAGGTTTCTAAACGGTCCCGTAGCCTAAATATAATTTGTTAATCTTGTAAGAAGTCAAAGTCTATATTTCGTAATTAGATTTTGTAACTTCTTGAACTAAGCTAATTTGGTTAAGGCAATAATAATAATAACGTTATCGAATTTATTAATGCCTCAATATATATATATATATATATGCCTCAATATATATATATATATATATGCCTCAATATATATATATATATATATATATATATATATATATATATATATATATATATATATATATATATATATATATATATATATATATATTTGACTGATTATTTACCTTCTCCAAGAGTATGGACAAGACATGACTGACATGGACTCTTGTTAACAGTATAAATAATTGTCGATGAACAATTAGTATACGGAACTAAAAGCCTGAAATGCTGATTAATTCCCAAAACATAAAGAATATTTACCTCTACTAGACTTCTATGCGAATAAGAATCTAGAGAGGAATTATGTTATAATTATTTGTATTACAAATCATAAAGTCAGAACTTTGACACTTTTGATGTGTATATTTTAACAAGTTTATCCTTTATAATTTGGATATACTTGAAATATTTATATCATTAGATAGGAAAGAACCAATAATAATAATACTTCGTCTGTCATTACTGACAATAACCAATCTTAATCACATGTGAGAAATGCTACTGTTTGTGTGTTCTAAGATGGCTGATTAGACAAATTCTAGCTCTAAACTATCTGTTGCAGATGGAACAACAGAGCAGGACAGCTCTGTTGGTGATGCCTTAGCTCTGGCTTTGCGCTGTGCATATTTCTGCTTGGCTTCGCTGATTCTTTTTGCCTCATATTCACTAGCACCTCTTCTGATGAGGCCTCGCCACTTTGCTCTGTCCTGTGCAATTTGTTCCCACGACTCTGTTGGTATCTTGAAGTCCTTGAGGGAGGCTTTGAGGGTGTCTTTTGTATCGCTTCTTCTGACCACCATGGGAGCATTTGCCCATTTCTAGTTTTCCACAGAGGATTTTCTTTGGCAAACATTCATCAGGCATCCTGGTAACATGGCCTGTCCATCTTAACTGTGCCAGTTTCAGAACATTATGTACACTCTGCATCCCTGGCCTTTTCAGGACTTCTGTGTCTGGAATCCTGTCTTGCCACTTAAAGGGGAATGCAATATAAGTTGTAAGTATATCTTAGAGTAAAGTGCTTAACAAGCCATTTATTTTGATGCAAGAGTTTTCAAAATCGGCCTAGAAATAAAAAAATTATCATGGTTTGAATATATTTAAAATGGCTGTCATGGATGCCGCCATATTGTAGGCTTTGTGACGTCACACAGCCCAAATTTAATATGCAAAACCAAATTATAAAGGGTTTTTAAGAATAATTTTGCTACAGATTTTTTTTTTTTTTTTTTTTTATAATCTTTTAATTCTAGTGACAAGCAATCATTTCCCCCAAAATAAACCAACTTTATGAGAATAACTACCTTTATGAAACAAATTTTAATTTTTATGAAACCTCATTAAATATTCAAAATGGCGGCACCCATTCCACCAATGTTGAAATATTCAATTGTCTTTAACTTATTTAATTTTCCACCGATTTTGATCAAATTTATGTCAAAATTCACTGTTTGTAAAGTTCTTTACTTTAAAGCACAATACGTTACAAGGTTTCGTTCCCCTTTAATCTTTAAAAGTTTTCTAAGACAGCTTGTATGGAAGTGGTTCAGTCTTTAGGCATGCCGTTGGTAAACTGTCCACGTTTCGCATGCATACAATAGTGTTGGCAGCACCACAGCTCTGTAGACTTTCAGCTTTGTGTCAAGCCTGATTCCACTTCGATCCCAAACACTACCACATAGTCGGAAAGAACTAATAAGGCATTTAATGTGATCCATAAATAGTTCTATTCCTGATAGTAATATATATAGTGAAAACTTCTAAAGTTTTCGGAAGCATGACTGGTAAATTTTAGAAGATTTGATAATTGTATTATCAAAGGATCAGGTATCTTTTCGAAGACTGATTCTGTGTCCTTGATAATACACCAAATTATCGACTATAAATTAGGTGCCTATAATACCATTCTATTAGGTTGTAACGTTATCTGAATGTTACGAACCTGGTTAACCTTTACACTGCTGTAGGTGACAATATGTGCCCAGGAGGAGTCTGTCAACTCTAAAGCCTGCCATACTTACTATACACCACATGCAACCATTCAGAGCAAGTGTTCTCATACAGGAGTGAACCTACTTTCATACAAACACGCCACTTTTTATTAGACAGTCGGGTGCTGGATTTTACCCACACTAATAAAGACCGAGAATACCGAATTTGAAGCTGCCATTAATTTCAGCACTCACTTCAACAGATTGGTCACGATTTCCTGGAGAAAAAGCCCATAACACCTAAATCATTTCCAGTGAGGAAGAAGTAGGAATAATAGTAGAACCTATGTATGTCACTCGTTTCATTCGCAATAGTACACAGTAGGCGCTGGTCTCTTGTAACTTTTTTTTTTTTTTTTTTTAAAGTGTCTTAAATGGTTCCCGGTTTACACGTGACTATCACGTGACTTTCTAGTCATGTGACCATCCTCTTGCCGGTAAAATGGCCGCCTACGATCGGCAAATTATATGTGAAAATTCCAGGTAAATCGAGGCAAAAATAAGAGAGTAATGACTTCTCGAGTAGGGGTACCCCCTCTTTCAGGTCAGTTTCATTTATTTCTCAGCACGCTAAAGGTTAAGTTAAGAGTTTTTTTTATCAATTTATCAGGTTATAGCGTTATTCGAATATAAACAGTCGGTATAAGTTTTTCTACCAATCTATCAGGTTGTAGCATTATCTAAACATAAACAACCTTTGTAATTTAGATGTTTTTCAAACACTCTATCAGGTTGTAGCTTATCTGAACGTAAACAACCTGGGAAGAATGTTTTCAGATTATGATACCATAATGATCATAACTATGTACCAAAGAAAAGAAGAAGAAAGAAATCGGCTACTTCTTTTCCTATAAATATATTGATTTCTCTATTTCTTTGTTTCTTCCGAAAGAGAACAAAGAAATTGAAGAAGAAGGAGAAGATGAATAAACAATACGTTTAATCTTCTCTTCTTATATTATTAATTCAGAGTATGGAGTTTGTCCCCTGCAGTAAAGCCTTACGGGGTGAAGATCCTTTTCCAGTCAGCTTAAAGAGGAACAGATCTATAATCTTTAAGTACTGTTAGATGTTCGATAATAATAAAATTCAGATAATTTCCTCTGACATTATCAAACTTTAATTATTCATTGATTTCAGAAGTTCATTCGTAACTGATATTTCTGATTCAATGACAAATAAGAATATCTAGGAATCTGAGACTCATTCGATAATGATTGCACAGATTTCCTTTGATATAATTGGCTACCCAGTGTTCAAACCAATCATTGCTGCTTGATGACTGGTGAACTGCCTGGTGCCCTGTGACTGGTGCCTGGTTGCCTGGTGACTGGTGTCTATTGCGTGGTAATTTCGCATAATAACCAGTAACTGGATGACCGGTGACAGATATGCTGTAATCGGTACCTGGGACAGATGACTGGTTGACTGGTGAATGGTGATTTATTGCCCGGTGACTGGTTGACCAGTGTCTGGTAGCCTGTTGCCTGGTCGACTGGTTGACCGGTGCCTGGTCATAGGGTGCAGGTTGACTGGGGAGATAAGTTACCCAGTGCCTGGTTGACCGGTGCCTGGTCACCCGGTGCCTGGTTGACAGGTGCCTGGTGAAGCTGACTGTTGCCTGGTGAATGGCTGGTGACTGGTTGACTGGTGCCTGGTGGACTTAAAACATGGGTCCCTTTAACCACCTAATGGGTCTTACCTCGGCAGTATAGCCCTGAGGGGTGGTGCTCCCATAAGAAAAGAGTTGTTGTTAAACCCCACAAGGTTGACAACTTTCTTTTCTAAGTCCGCTTCTTCCCCATGCTAGATCTTCTTGCAGAGTAAAGTTTTCGTTTGACTGTAAGCTCCGAAGTTCTAGTCCAGTTATAACATATCAATTCAGTAGATAAACTGGAACAAAAAGAACTAAATAAATATTTTGTTTCATGCACGATTTTTGTACAGAACACGACAGCAGTGACGATAAACATGAAAGTCGCGAAAACATATTATTTAAATCTACCATAAAAAATCACAAGACATTGAAAATTGATTTAATGAAAATAACAGAATCTTTCGTGTAAGGAATGATCAAGGAATATAAGAAAACAGGAAATAAGAAAATAGACCGGAGAAAAGAAAAGAAAAGAAAATTTTTTCACTTTTTTCACCCGATAAAAAATCCTGTTTATTTTCTTTGTTCCACAGAAAAGAAACTGACACGTGATCGAAAGAACGGGAAGAGTGATGTCACACAGGTAACTGCCTAAGGGACCTTCTGGTTTAAGACTTTAAGATGACTGAACTGTCGTTTTTTTTCTGTGGTAGGTTTGAAATACAGAATAGAAAAGCACATTATCTATAGGTAAATGTATTGTGCAGTTAAAATATATATATGAGAATACAGATATACTCACAATATAACTGTATATATCTGTGGGTATAGGTATACTCACAATATATCTGTATACATCTGTAAGTATAAATATACTCACAATATATCTGTATATATCAGTGGGTACAGATATACTCACAGTATATCTGTATATATCTGTAAGTATAGATATACTCACAATATATCTGTATATATCTGTGGGTGGTACAGATATACTGGCAATATTTCTGTATATATCTATGGGTATAAATATACTCACAATATATGGGTATATATAAACTCACAATATATCTGTATATATATCTGTGGGTATAGATATACTCAAAATATATCTGTATATATCTGTGAGTACATATATACTCAATATATGTTTTACATCCGCTTATGCCCCGTTTATATGCATAAGTTTGCCCCTTGGGGCAAATTTACCCCTAGGGGTAAACTCATCATGTAAACGCATTTGCCCTTAGGGGTAAAATTTGCCCATGTGGGTAAAATACCCCTGCTCAAGGGTAGGGGCAAATATAGGGGTATTTTACCCCTAGGGGTATATTTCATCATGTAAAGCAACTTTTAATTTACCCATATGGGTAAATTTTATAAATATGTTTGGAATGCCTTAAAATACATGTATACAATGTTTATTCTGAATACATTTTATTTGTTTATTTACTTGATGTCTGCAGGTATATTTGTACCTTCTCTATCACAAATTAGCGTTTACAAGTTGTGATCAGAAGTGATCAATTTGACATTGATACTATAATATATATAATGCTAGCAGTCTGAATACTGATTCAAGGCAAATATGATTTATATCATTTCACAAAACTAGTCTCATCTCTAGTATTTTCTGAGAAAAACAGGGAAAATATATGTACTACCAATTTGTTGTCTGTTAATTTTGCCCAGAGAGCAGTAAAGGCTAATGATTGAACAAAAATACATCACCAGGCTACAGAAATGTCAGATGTAAATAAATTGGTACCAGTTCACACTGTATATCTGTTCAACAAACTCTGTACAGTCTGATTATGGTCTTAAGGTACTCAAACAGTTTATTTAAATAGTTCAATATATGACAAACATTTGAGTACAAACGCACAAAATACTAGCGACAGAAGTGGATTGTAATGATCATGGACTCATGACCGATGAACAATTACTTCATCTTTATATGTAGAATCTAATCTGTAAACAGGAAACACCTTTACCAGACTGTGCAAATGTAAGGGCTGGCAATTGCCAAGTCTGCTAGTCATATTTTTAAGATCACCAAAATTGAGTTCTGCAGTAGTTTCAGTTTCAGGTCCTATGCCAACATTTAACATTATCATACAGTCAGTCTGACCTAAATTAA
This sequence comes from Anodontia alba, assembly GCA_964016985.1. Taxonomy (NCBI): domain Eukaryota; kingdom Metazoa; phylum Mollusca; class Bivalvia; order Lucinida; family Lucinidae; genus Anodontia; species Anodontia alba. Next base: position 62,020,818 of record OZ024825.1, read on the forward strand.
AAAAAAAAAAAACAATGTCAAATAATTTATCTTTATATATTATTGTTATTACTTTTCTGACTTATTAGCAGCTAGTTCTGTTAATTAGTGCTTGTTTAATATCTGGAGCACAAAGCTGATCAGTGGAAAAATGTAAATATATTACCCCAAATAGAAACTCAAACTTTATTATTATGTGACCAGCATACAAGCAGGTGGGCCTGCAGATCTGCATGGGCAGTCTAATCAGGGTCTTCACTGTTCGCAAACAGAAATATTGTAGTATAGTGACTAATGTTGACCCTGTGAATGCACAAGCTGATCTGGGTGTACCCTGTTCACATATGTCTTAAGGTTAGTTTCTATTTGGAGAGCCACTAAAGATTATGGGGGGTCAGCCTGGATTCTGATGAACATATCTATGTACATGTACAGTATGGTGGCATAATTGTTTTCAGTAGAACCCAAATTTTGGTGGCGCTATACTGTCTTGCTGCTGGGAATATTAGCACAACATTTTTGGATACAACAGTAAACCAGGGAACAGTTGAACACATATTACTGACCAGCAAATAATTCTTTTTTTTCCTTTCATCCAAAACTTTCATCGTAAATTTTCTCAAACTATTCATTTTTGATAATGCAGATTAACGCTAAGCACTCTGGGTAAAATTGTCAGCAGATGACATTTTGAAATATTTCATTTTTTTCTCAGGATACAAGATTTGATATCTCATGTAAAGTGTCTCTAATGAAGACAATTTACATGAAATGTCAAATCCAGTTCTCCGGGAAAAATAACAAAAATACTATCCATTTGTCATCTTTCTCAGAGAGTGGTAAAGGTCAAAGGAACAATGCTGCCATTATAGATAAGCTTTGAAATAAAAAGAAAACTATCATTTGCGCCTTCTTCCTAAAACACATATAAATGCAACCGTTTACCCACGAGGGTATTTAACAAGGAGGGACAAATATTTACCCCTAGGGGTAAACTTAATGCATGTAAACAGGGCTTTAGCTTCAGTAAAATATTTGAGTCTTGTGATAGGAAAATGGTCCTTAAATGTAAGACCAGGTCAGCTGGAACTTGAGCATCTGCAGTTTGATAACATAGCTCCAGTTAAGGCATGCTTGTCAACCAAAAAGTGTTGATATTTTTCTTATTTCTCCATGAAAACGAATGTTGCGGGTACTCATTAGAGGTGTCTCAGCATCAGTATGTGTCTGTGTATAACTACAAAATATATCCTATAAGTACCCCTTTTATATAGAGCCCTGCATCAAGCTATTTTAATTGGTACTGGAAGGTGAGACAGATGCCTTCAACCCCACAATATACTTGCACTGTGCCATGTGAAAAGGTTCCTTTGGGACAAATGCAGACAGCAAAAGCCCAGATTAGACTGGCCTTCACTTTCAACTTGAAGAATCTCTGGATTCTGTTGAATAAACCGATGTATAGTGAGTGCCCTTATCAAAGAGTATGGATCTACTGGTGTTCTGGATCTTTACTGTTTGCATATGCTCCAAAGACACCTTTTTGAATGGCATCTCTCTTTTTTTGTCTGAAATTATCCTTACTATATTAACAACTAATTCTACTAGATCAGTGTATTACAACCCTTAACCATAATCTTTGAGTTTGAAGGTGAATGGATACACCTAATATATTTTGCTGCTATTTTACAAAGAGAGATAACTTTTGCAGAAAGGAAGTTGCCCCCTAATTTTTGAGACTTTTTAAAATTTGGAGCTACTCTTTAAAGATTTTCTCCCAGCTACTCTTAAAAAAAACTCTTGTAGCAAATCCTTTCTTTAAAGTGTGACCAAATGAGAAGAGATACAAATATTTCCATGTCAGAATTATTTCCATTCCCCATATAATGCCACTACATTCTAGCTGCTGATATATAAGCAGTTCCTATGTGTTTGGGTCCTAGCTTCTTGCAGGCAACCTCAACTTCATATTCACCTAGCTGTACATCATGAACCCCTTGTTTTGTGAAGAACAGGATTGTGTAAACGGCAATTTCAAACTCTGGACTGGTCCCTAGAAAACAACTGCACATTGGTTTACCTTTATCACCCTTGTAGGCAAACTGTAAGGCAATCAGGCGTGGAAACTCATCATCTTTTATCTGAAAGTAAAAAACATCCATGCAGTCTGATCAGGGCCTTTGCTGTTTGCTTATGTATTATACTATATTCACATGATAATTCTTCCATGAGAGCTTGAATCTTATAGTTCAGACGCTGAAATTTGTATAAGCTCTAAATCGTGAGAAAAATCCGCCCCATCATTTGAAAAGATAATTTTGGTCTCAAATTAAAGGTTAACATCTCAACTTTCATTTGCCGGGTGTTGTCGTGACCACGAATGCTAGAGTTATATAGTAAAATGGGGAGATAACTCTGTACCATGGCGGTCTGAGAATGGAATCATAGGATGAGAAAATTAACGTTCTTAGCCATTTTAAATTCTTCAAATTGCAACATTTTATAAACATAAAATATATACGCTACAGAACGATGCTCTTGAACAGATTGTTAAAATTAGTATAATATACGTGATAGAATAACCCTATAAAATGAGTAAGTAGCACTTCTGCCGTTTAATTGTAGAACTTCAATAAATGAAGTTGTGCCTTGGGTTTTTAATAGTCTAAATGAGCAATCCATAAGCTTTTCAAAACTGTAAGTTACATTTGTCTATGATGTATACTTAATCAGCTATATCATATCAAAGATGCGTACGCTGTGTGTAAAATATCCGTTAAAATGCATGTTCCTAATACTGTTATATATGTATGACCATTGACTTAAATGTTTCTGGAAGTCTTTCAGCTAAAAACAATGTAGTGCATTGCTATATAAATGATGAACAGGGTACGGAAATGCAAATGATTCAGGCACTTTCAAAGCTACGTCCTAATATAAAATGCGGTAACGTACGTAACATAATGAAACATTACTTCCTCATTATCTTATCTTTTATTTAAATATCTCATATTTTTGTATTTGCTTTACTAAATACATTGTACTTTGTTCTAGTGATTAGATTTGTGTGTCACCACAATTAAGTCCAGATCAAGTTCAGCCTCAAGTCCATATTATTTTTCAACTACAATGGACACGGTTTACGAGTATGTTAGTGTTAGTAAAACAGCACGTATGGGTTTTGCAGTAGGATTAGTTTTGTCCGTTTGTATAAACATAGACGCTACGGAAAGTAACGAGCTTAGTGTTATGGAAAACACTAATTAATTTGTCTGCATGACTGGAAAGTTGGTCTTTGTTTGACTTATTTTTATGTTATGTCGGGTCTTGTCTTACATACTGTAGTGTCACTTGTATAATTATTTTAGACCTTACATTGGGTAAATCACAACTTACATTAGTCAATCAGCAAAGATCCCGCACAGTTTCACGCAGTTTGGTCAAGCAGATAATTATACATGTAGATCTTGACAACTAAGAGACAAACAAGAGGCCCACGGGCCACGGCTCGCTCACCTGAGTGACATAGCCACTGCAGATATGCTGATGTTATGCAACATTTTTGCCAATCCTATTATTGCAACTAATAAAAAGATCATCATTTAAGCAGTTCTTAGTTTTGAAGACAAATATATGGGCATGACAGTCAATGAGGCTTGATCATTTGAACAAACTCTCAATCACATTTCAGCAGTAGGATCAATGTGAAATTTGGTGGAAATTGGCCAAGTGGTTTCTGAAGAATCACGATTTTATACATGTAAACAGCACAGTGGCAGGGAAATAAAAATTGGGCCACTGGTCGCGGAGGAAAAGTTTTTTTAAAGGTTTTTCTATTTTTTTAGCTCTGGCCACCATTTTTGTTCAGCCAAGCAGAACATTTTAGCAATTTTGGTAGAGGGCTATTGGAGGAACACTTCTGTGCAAAAGTTTTGAAACTGGGCCATTGGCCAAGGATGAGATATCATTTGAAGATTTTTTATTTTTAGCTCTGGCAGCCATCTTGTTCAATGGAGCAGCCATCTTTCCGATTGACACGATTTTAGCTGGTTTCGATCCAGAAGTCATCTTTTTATTACAGAACAAGTTTTGGCTCAAAGTGATCAAAAGTTTGGAAAGACATGTCGAAAATTGATTTTCAAGGTGGTGGCTGTGGCGGCTATCTTGGATTTTCGATCCACTCAGTTTTTGTGTCTACTTGGGGGCCTAATGCTCATCATCAAGTTTCAATTTAGTTGGATTATACAGGGGATGTCCAAAATATGAATTCTCAACATTTTTTCAATATAAATTTATAGGGCCCATACAAATGCATAGGGAAGCGAATATGACCTTGCTGTCAAAGGTCAATGTAGGACCATAATTTTAGCAATTTTGGTAGACCTCCAGCTCATAATGACTTGTGCAAAGATTAGGCCCAAGGACTTTTTTTGGTTCTGGAGAAGAAGATTTTTAAAGGTTTTTACCATATATGGGCATGGCAGCCACCTTGGTCAGTGGACCACCACCATTTTAGCAATCTTTCAGGTTCCACATGAAATCTGAGCAACACTGGACCCGCGGCTTCAGAGGAGAAGTCATTTGTAGTTCTCAACATTTTTCCCATACAAATGTATGGTGTAGTGACCTTGAAAATAAGGTCAAGGTCACCAAAATCTAATCACTTCTTTGCCCCATTCTTATGATGTATCTGTGCTAGTTCGGTCTATTTACAGCCACTGGTTAAAGAGATATTGTGCACACAAACATTTTACTTCATTAACAAGTCTCCTTTTTGAGTATTTATAATGTGGTGACCTTGAAAATAAGGTCAAGGTCACCAAAATCTAATCACTTCTTTCCTGATGATGTACTTCTTTCCTGATGATGTATCTGTGCTAGTTTGGTCAAATTCCATCCATTGGTTAAAGAGATAATGTGCACACAAACTTTTTACTGCATTAACAAGGTGTTTTTTTGAGTATTTATAGTGTAGTGACCTTGAAAATAAGGTCAAGGCCACCAAACTCTAATCACTTCTTTGTCCCATCCTTATGATGTATCTGTGCTAGTTCGGTCAAATTCCAGCCATTGGTTAAAGAGATATTGTGCACACAAACTTTTTACTTCATTAACAAGGCTCCTTTAGGCTCCTTTTTGAGTATTTATAATGTAGTGACCTTGAAAATAAGATCAAGGTCACCAAAATTTAACCACTTCTTTCCCCCATACTGATGACGTATCTGTGCTAGTTTGGTCAAATTCCATCCACTGGTTAAAGAGATAATGTGCACACAAACTTTTTACTGCATTCACAAGGCTCATTTTTTTTTAATATTTATAGTGTATATAAGGTCAAGGTCACCAAAATCTAATCATTTCTTTGCCCCATCCTTATAATGTATCTGTGATAGTTCAGTCAAATTCCAGCCATTGGTTAAAGAGATATTGTGCACACAAACTTTTTACTTCATTAACAAGGATCCTTTAGGCTCCTTTTTGAGTATTTATAATGTAGTGACCTTGAAAATAAGATCAAGGTCACCAAAATTTAACCACTTCTTTCCCCCATACTGATGATGTATCTGTGCTAGTTTGGTCAAATTCCATCCACTGGTTAAAGAGATAATGTGCACACAAACTTTTTACTGCATTCACAAGGCTCATTTTTTTTTAATATTTATAGTGTATATAAGGTCAAGGTCACCAAAATCTAATCATTTCTTTGCCCCATCCTTATAATGTATCTGTGATAGTTCAGTCAAATTCCAGCCATTGGTTAAAGAGATATTGTGCACACAAACTTTTTACTTCATTAACAAGGATCCTTTAGGCTCCTTTTTGAGTATTTATAATGTAGTGACCTTGAAAATAAGGTCAAGGTCACCAAAATCTAATCGCTTCTTCCCCCCATTCTGATGATGTATCTGTGCTAGTTTGGTCAAATTCCAGCCATTGTTTAAAGAGATAGTGTGCACACAAACTTTTTTCTGCCTTTTTTCTGCATTAAAAAAAAAATTTACAAAGGGCAATAACTCCAAGAGAATTGGCCCCTAGCCCTTACTTTCTCTTATGTAGGTACATCTTATTGATATCAATGTGTCTGCAGAAATTGATGAATATCCATCACTGCGTTTTCAAGATATTAGGAAAAAAACAGCATCACGGATGGACACGCGGATGGACACACGGACGGACTGACGGACGGACGGACGGACGGACAACGTGAAAACAGTATACCCCCCACAAACAAAGTTTGCGGGGGGTATAATAAGGGTCACCTATTTTGTCCAATCAGAAAGATTTTAGCCACTTTTGATCTACAAGTCACCTCAATACTTCCAATGAAGTTTGAGTCAATTGCACTTTTGGTTCAGGAGAAAAAGTTCAAAATAGATTTTCAACATGGCTGCTAGGGCGACCATCTTGGATTTCCGATCAGAATGACTTTAGCTATTTTTTATCTACGTCACCCCGATACTTCCCATCAAATTTCGAGTTAATGAGCCTTTCTATTCAGGAGAAGAAGTTCAAAATAGATTTTCAAGATGGCATGGGGGCCATCTTGGATTTCCGACTGGAACAATTTCAGCTATTTTTGATCTACCAGTCACCCCTATGCTTCCTAACAAGTTTTGAGTCAACTGGCCTTTCGGAACGATTTTAGCTATTTTTGATCTACAAGTCACCACTATGCTTCCTAACAAGTTTCGAGTCAACTGGCCTTTCGGTTCAGGAGAAGAAGTGAAAAGTAGATTTTCAAGATGGCCATCATGACGGCCATCTTGGATTTCTGATTGGAACAATTTTAGCTATTTTTATTCTACAAGTCACCCCGATGATTCCTACCATGTTTCTAGTCAATTGGCCCAGGGATGTAGGAGGAGTAGACTTTTAAAGCAATTGCTGACGCAGCACCACGGACGACGCATGACAGATGACCGACAACTGAACATTGACTGACCACAACAGCTCACCTTGAGCACTTCGTGCTATGCACAATAAAGCAACAACATTAAATGGCCTGAAATTGCAAAGAGCCATAACTCCAACAACATTTATTTCATTGGTTGAAAATTTAATCAAGTGATCTCCTCCTCAGTCCCAATCAGTATACCAAATATCAAGGCTCTAGCTCAAATACTTTTTGAGATATCTTGCTAACAAGATTTCAATGATATTTTATCAAAAGGGAAATAACTCTAAAATGGGAGCTAATTTGGATCAGGAAAAAATACGGGTCACCTATTTTTTTCATGAGGAATCCATATATGAAATTTCAACACATTAGCATACATGGTTCTAAAGTTATGCTACGCACAAGAAAGCATGACGAACGAACGAACATAACGAACGAACTAATGAATGAACGAACGGAAAAGCCAGAAGCAACAAGTCACCCCTATGTTTCCTAACAAGTTTCGAGTCAATTGGCCTTTTGGTTCAGGAGAAAAAGCAAAAAATAGATTTCTAAGATGGCTGCCATGGTGGCCATCTTGGATTTCCGATCGGAACCATTTTAGCTATTTTTAATCAGTTGGCCTTTCGATTCAGAAGAAGAAGTGAAAAATAGATTTTCAAGATGGCAGCCATGGTGGCCATCTTGGATTTCTGATGGGAATTATTTTAGCTATTTTTGATCTACAATTTACAAATGCTTCCTACCAAGTTTCGAGTCAATTGGCCCAGGGGTGTAGGAGGAGTAGGCTTTTAAAGCAATTGTTGATGCTGCATGACAGATGACGCACGACAGACAATGGACATTGACTGACCACAATAGCTCACTTTGAGCACTTTGTGCTATGCACAATAAAGCAACAACATTAAATGGCCTGAAATTGCAAAGGGCCATAACTCCAACAACATTTCATTTAATTGATGGAAAATTTAATCAGGTGATCTCCTCCTCAGTCCCAATCAGTATACCAAATATCAAGGCTCTAGCTCAAATACTTTTTGAGATATCTTGCTAATGAGATTTAAATGTTATTTTATTAAAAGGGAAATAACTCTAAAATGGGAGATAATTTGGATAAGAAAAAAATACGGGTCACCTATTTATTTCATGAGGAATCCATATATGAAATTTGAAAACATTAGCATACATGGTTCTAAAGTTATGCTATGAACAAGAAAGCATGACTAACAAATGAACGAACGAACGTAATGAAGGAACAAACAGAAAAGCCAGAAGCGATATGGCCCCCACTTTTTCAAAGTTGGGGGCATAAAGCAGAGACTTATTCCAGTACATTTGTTAAACAAGAGGGCCATGTTGGCCCCGTAACGCTCACCTGAGCAACACAGCACTTTGAGAACCTGATCTAGAACTGATCAAGGCAAACATTCTGATCAAAGTTCAAAATGATTATATTAACAAGTAAGACAATGTAGCATGTCTAATGGACTGTGAAATAAAGGTCAAGGTCAAATATGGATGACTGCACTCAAGAGGCCATGCTAAGATGTATGCATGTACTAAGTATCACTGGCTGTAGGAGCAATAGTTACTGAGAAACTGACCTAAACACAAACACTTCACAACTAGACAAAGTGCCCAGTGGGGCACATATACCCCCGACCAGCGCTACCGCCACTTCTTAAAGAGCACTGTGGAGATGGCAGTTGTATGCTATATGTTATAACATTGAAAAAATTCAATCACACATAATATGAAGCCCTTGACCTCAAAGATCAGGCACAGGTGCAGGGATTGAGCTAAATAAAATTTTAGCCCTATAACTATCACCATATACTAGTGAAATCAATCAGTCTTTATAATATAAGCAAAAATGACATTTGTATGAAAAGTCTGTGACCTTGACTTAAAAGCCATGCCCCAGCTTAGGGATGGTACCGAGAAAAACTTTAGACCTATATATACCATCATGCTTAATATTAATGAAACCAACAAAAGGGTCTTCATAATATAGCTATATAAATTTTAATGAAAATTTTAAGGTCACCTACCTACTCAATGCCCTCTACATATCAGTAAAGCATCACAAAAATATCTTAAAGAATTTTTAGAATTATTGCCCGCACAAGATTTAAATAACCTAGACAAAGTGCCCAGTGGGGCACGTATACCCCCGACCAGCGCTACCGCCAGTTTTTAAAGAGCACAAAGTATGTAGCTTTGACTCTGAAGATGGCAGTTATATGCTTTATGTTATAACATTGAAAAACTTCAATCACACATAATATGAAGCCCTTGACCTCAAAGATCAGGCACGGGTGCAGGGATTGAGCTTAATAAAACTTTAGCCCTATAACTATCACCATATACTAGTGAAATCAATCAGTCTTTATAATATAAACAAAAATGACATTTGTATGAAAAGTCTGTGACCTTGACTTAAAAGCCATGCCCCAGCTTGGGGATGGTGCTGAGAAAAACTTTAGACCTATATATACCACCATGCTTAATATTAATGAAACCAACAAAAGGGTCTTCATAATATAGCTATATAAATTTTAATGAAAATTGTAAGGTCACCTGCCTACTCAATGCCCTCTACATATTGGTAAAGTATCACAAAAATATCTTAAGGAAGTTTTAGAGTTATTGCCCGCACAAGATTTAAATAACCAAGGGAGAAAACTGCAGAATGGAGTCAGAAAGTCATTCTTGAATGTGATATGCCTACTCAATGTCCTATACATACTGGTGAAGTATCATGAAAATATCTTAACATGTTTTAAAGTTATGGTTTGCACAAAATTTTTACAATTCTGGAGACAAGGGGAGATAACTCATGGACCAAGTCAGTTAGAGTTGTCTTTCTTGTACCTGACACCCTACCAAATGCCCTCTACAACCTGACAGTTTCCTGAAAATAGCTCAAAGGGTAGTTAGGAGTTACAGGGTGCACAATAACGCATTTATGGACAGACAGATGGATGGATGGATGAATGGATGAATTCCATGCTGATAGCTATATCCCCTAAACCTCTCGGTAGGAGGATAACGAAATTCAACAAAAGGTCTTGATGGTATAGCTATATAAACTTAAATGCAAATTTTTTTTACTTTTATATGAAATTTCTAAACCTGTGACCTTGACCTCAAGGTCATACCCCGGGATGGGGATGATGCTGAGTAAAACTCTAGACCTATATCTACCAACATGTCAAATATAGATGAAATTCCTCAAAGGGTCTTGATGGTATAGCTATATAAACTTAAACACAAAAAACTTTGACTTTTTTATAAAAATTCTAAGTCTGTGACCTTGACCCCAAGGTCACCCCCGGGGTGGGGATGGTGCTGATAAAAACTTTAGATCTATATCTACCATCATGCCAAATATGAATGAAATCCATCAAAGGGTCTTCAAAATATGAGGTCTTATAAACTTTAACGCAAAAACTTTGACCCAAAGACAAAAATAAAGCATGAACAAATAATGCTTCAAAGGACTGACGGACAGATGAACAGATTTCTTGCTGATAGCTATATCTGCTCAACCGTTCAGTTAGGGGATAATGAAATTTAATAAAAGGTCTTGATGATATGGCTATCTAAACTTAAACGCAAAAATTTTTACTTTTATATGAAAATTCTAAGTTCGTGACCTTGCCTCAGTCACACCCATTGGGGGATCATGTGGAGTAAGACGCTAGGCAGATATCTACCAACATGTCAAATATAAATGAAATTCCTCAAGGGTCTTGATGATATGGCTATATAAACTTAAACACAAAAAACTTTGACTTTTTTATGAAAATTCTAAGTCCGTGACCTTGACCCCAAGGTCACCCCCGGGGTGGGGATGGTGCTGATAAAAACTTAAGACCTATATCTACCATCATGCCAAATATGAATGAAATCCATCAAAGGGTCTTCAAAATATGAGGTCTTATAAACTTTAACGCAAAAACTTTGACCCTAAGACAAAAATAAAGTATAAACGAATAATACTTCAAAGGACTGACGGACAGACAAACAGATTCCTTGCTGATAGCTATATCAGCTCAACCTTTCAGTTAGGGGATAATGAAATTTAATAAAAGGTCTTGATGATATGGCTATATAAACTTAAATGCAAAATTTTTTACTTTTATATGAAAATTCTAAGTTCGTGACCTTGACCTCGGTCACATCCAGGGTGCGGATCATGCCGAGTAAGAAGCTAGGCCAATATCTACCAACATGTCAAATATAAATGAAATTCCTCAAGGGTCTTGATGATATAGCTATATAAACTTAAACACAAAAAACTTTGACTTTTTTCACGAAAATTCTAAGTCTGTGACCCCCGGTGTGGGGATGGTGCCAATAAAAACTTTAGAACTATATCTACCATCATGCCATATATGAACGAAATCCATCAAAGGGTCTTCAAAATATGAGGTCTTATAATTTTTAACACAAAAACTTTGACCCTGTGACTTTTTTATGAAAATTCTAAGTCCGTGACCTTGACCCCAAGGTCACCCCCGGGGTGGGGATGGTGCTGATAAAAACTTTAGACCTATATCTACCATCATGCCATATATAAACGAAATCCATCAAAGGGTCTGCAAAATACTTTAACGCAAAAACTTTGACCCTGTGACGGAAAGACGAACGAACGAACGTACGAATGAACGAACGTACGTACGAACGAATGGACGGACAAACGGAAAAGCGAAAACTATATACCCCCACATACTTCGTATGTCGGGGGTATAAATACCAAATATCACTCTGTAGGACCAATAATTACTGAGAAACTGACCTAAACAGAAAAAAAAAAGATAAGAGAGTCACTGGACAGAAAACTATACATCACCTTGAAATCATCAAGACAAACATTTTGAGCAAGATTCATGATGATCACTTCAAAAATGTGACCTCTAGAGCATCAACAAGGTTTTCCTTTGATTTGGCCAGGTGAACTAGTTTCTGATATCAAGTGACCAAGTTTTAAACTAGACAAACATTTTGAGCAATATTTATGATGATTATTTCAAAAATGTGACCTCTGGAGTGTTAACAGTTTTCTGCTAATTTGGCCCTCTGACCTAGTTTTTGACTCAAAGTGCCCTAGTTTCGAACTTGACCTAGAAATCATCAAGACAAACATTTTGAGCCAGATTCATGATGATTGCTTCAAAAATGTGACCGCTAGAGTGTTAACAAGGTTTTCTGCTGATTTGGCCAGGTGACCTAGTTTTTGACCCCAAGTGACCCAGTTTCAAACTTGACCTAGAAATCACCAAGACAAACATGTTGAGCAAGATTCATGATGATTGCTTGAAAAATGTGACCACTAGAGTGTTAACAAGGTTTTCTGCTGATCTTGCCCGGTGTCCTAGTTTTTGACCCCAGGTGACCCAGTTTCGAACCTGACCTAAAAATCATCAAGACAAACATTTTGAGCAAGATTCATGATGACTGCTTAAAAAAGTGTGACCACTAGAGTGTTAACAAAGTTTTCTGCTGATTTGGCCCTGTGACCTAGTTTTTGACTCCAAGTGACCCAGTTTCGAACTTGACCTAGAAATCATCAAGACACATTTTGAGCAATATTCATGATGATTGCTTCAAAAATGTGACCGCTAGAGTGTTAACAAGGTTTTCTGCTGATGGCCCGTTGACCTAGTTTTTGACCCAAAGTGATCTAGTTTCAAACCTGACCTAGAAATCATCACGCAAAACATATTGAGCAAGATTCATGATGATTGCTTCAAAAATGTGACCACTAGAGTGTTAACAAGGTTTTCTGCTGATCTGGCCCGGTGACCTAGTTTTTGACCCCAAGTGACCCAGTTTCGAACTTGACCTAGATTTAATAGAGGCAAACATTTTGAGCAAGTTTCATCAAGATTGGGTCAAAACTATGACCTCTAGAGTGTTAACAAGTTTTTCATTTGATTTGACCTAGTGACCTAGTTTTTGACCCCAAGTAACCCAGTAAAATGACCTAGATTTGATAGAGGCAAACATTCTGACCAAGTTTCATCAAGAACGGGTCAGAACTGTGACCTCTAGAGTGTTAACAAGTTTTTCCTTTGATTTGACCTGGTGACCTAGTTTTTGACCCCAAGTAACCCAGTATCGAATGACCTAGATTTCATAGAGGCAAACATTCTGACCAAGTTTCATCAAGATCGAGTCAAAACTGTGACCTCTAGAGTGTTAACAAACTAATTGTTGACGACGAACGACGGATGACGGACAGAGGGTGATGACAATAGCTCACCCTGGGCTTTTGCTCAGGTGATCTAAAAAAATACAATATAGCATGCTTGCAAGACGTGCATATTGACAAAAACATGTACTCATATGTAAAAGCAGAGTTGGGATATAATCTTGTCTTGAGTGCAAAAAATGGAGTAAATGCTAGCCGAGGAGTAATGATTTTAATGAATAATAACTTCCCTTGTGATATAGGACCAATTTTAGCTGATCCAGAAGGAAATTTTGTCATAATGGAGTTAAGACTCCATACAAAAAAAAAAAAAAAAAAATACACTAGTACTTAAGTATTTACGGACCAAATGATGATAAGCCAAATTTCTATAAAAATATCAAACAAAACGTACTAGATTTGGAAATGAAAACATCATGTTTTTTGTGGTGACTGGAATTTAGTTTTGAATTTGGATGTTGACACTGAAAATTATTGTCATATTAATAATCCAAGAGAATGGTCAGAACTTTTAAAACTTATTGATGAAGATAATTATATTGATGTATTTAGATTTTTACATGACAACATTAAGACTTTACATGGAAGAAAATTAATCCAGAGACAAGAGGGCCATGATGGCCCTGTAATGCTCATCTGAGTATCATAGCACTTTGAGAACCTGACCTAGAACTGATTAAGGCAAACATTCTGATCAAAATTCAAAATGATTATATTAACAAGTAAGACAATGTAGCATGTCTAATGGACTGTGAAATAGAGGTCAAGGTCAATTATGGATGACTGCACTCAAGAGGCCATGCTAAGATGTATGCATGTACTGGCTGTAAAAGCAATAGTTGCTGAGAAACTGACCTAAACACAAACACTTCACAAGTACCAAATATCACTCTGTAGGACCAACAATTACTGAGAAACTGACCTAAAGGGAAAAACTTAAGAAAGTCACTGGACAGTGAAATATACGCCACCTAGAAATCATCAAGACAAACATTTTGAGCAAGATTCATGATGATCACTTCAAAGATGTGACCTCCAGAGTGTCAACAAGGTTTTCCTTTGATTTGGCCTGGTGACCTAGTTTCTGAAATCCAGTGACCCAGTTTTAAACTAGACCTAGAAATCATCAAGACCAACATTTTGAGCAATATTTATGATGATTATTTAACTAATGTGACCTCTGGAGTGTTAACAAGGTTTGATTTGGCCTGGTGACTTAGTTTTTGACCCCACGTGACCCAGTTTCAAACCTGACTTAGAAATCATCAAGACAAACATTTTGAGCGGATTCATGATGATTGCTTCAAAAATGTGACCTCTAGAGTGTCAACAAGGTCTTCCTCTGGTTTGGCCTGGTGACCTAGTTTTTGACTCCAAGTGACCCAGTTTCAAACTTGACCTAGAAATCATCAAGACAAACATTTTGAGCAAGATTCATGATGATTGCTTCATAAATGTGGCCGCTCAAGTGTTAACAAGGTTTTACACTGATGTGGCCAGGTGACCTAGTTTTTGACTGCACATGACCCAGTTTCAAACCTGACCTAGAAATCATCAAGACAAACATTTTGAGCAAGACTCATGATAGTTGCTTCAAAAATGTGACAGCTAGAGTGTTAACAAGGTTTTCTGCTGATTTGGCCTGGTGACCTAGTGACCCAGTTTCGGACTTGACCTAGAACTCATCAAGACAAACATTTTGAGCAAGATTTGTGATGATTGCTTCAAAAATGTGACCGCTAGAGTGTTATCAAGGTTTTCCTTTGATTTGGCCTGGTGACCTAGTTTTTTATCCCAAATAATCCAGTTTCGAACTTGACCTAGAAATAATCAAGACAAAAAATTTGAGCAAGATTCATGATGATTGCTTGAAAAATGTGACCGCTAGAGTGTTAACAAGGTTTTCAGCTGATTTGGCTAGGCGACCTAGTTTTTGACCCCATGTGACCCAGTTTCGAACCTGACCTAGAAATCATCAAAGCAAACATTTTGAGCAAGATTCATGATGATTGCTTCAAAAATAGCCATCAGACGAGATGGCAAATCCCTCGACCAATCAGCCATTTCTAAATTTAGTGTATTTCAATTGATATCATGGAAATATTGAAACAGGGCAAAGTAAAAAGATGCAAAGATAGTATGAAATGTGACCAAAATAATAAGTAAAAACAATAATAGGTGTACTGTTAATGATTTTATTTTTGAGTGTTCTTTTATTTATTTATTGGTTTATTTTATTTTTGTCAAAATCATCTAATAGTTACTTCTGATGTGATAATTTGTACAGGATACACAATATTTGCAAATACTTTGAATTTGTGAGTGTTCATATTCAGAAATAATATAAAAAATAAATGCTTTGTAAAGGTAAAGGAACTTGCTGTATGTAAAAAATCAACAGAGTAAAAGTTGTCCTTCTTGCATGCTACACACCTTCTTGACCTGATATATGTCCCTACCAAAAATTATCAAGTTATCTCAAACAGTATGGGAGTTACGGCCTGCACAAGATTTCGGCATCAGGGGAGATAAGTACATAATGGAGAAAGTGAGAGTACACTTGAACACGACATGCCTACTGGTCCTTATTTATGCCTCTACCAAACATTAACAAATTATTTCAAATCACATACTCAAGAATTTGGCTTAGAAATTCATTCAGGGTAACTAGAAAACAACCACAGCAGAGGTTCTCTCTTGCATGTGACACACCTACTGGTCATTACCAATGCCTCTACCAAACATTATCAAAATATGTCTAAGGGTATCAAAGTTATGGAGCACACAAGATTTTGGCTTCAGGGGAGATATCTACATAACAAAGAAGAAAATGAGAGTTGTCCCTCTTGCACATGACACGCCTTCTGGTCCTCCTCTTCAACCTTACCAAATATTATCATATTATCACAAACAGTATGGGAGTTATGGCCTGCACAAGAT
The DNA here is from genome assembly GCA_964016985.1 of Anodontia alba. NCBI lineage: Eukaryota > Metazoa > Mollusca > Bivalvia > Lucinida > Lucinidae > Anodontia > Anodontia alba. The sequence goes on from OZ024825.1 coordinate 62,036,855, forward strand.
TTTGGCTTCAGGGGAGATAACTACATAATGAAGAAAGTCTCTCCTGCACAAGACACGCCTACTGGTCCTCCTCTTCATTTCTATCAAATATTATCATATTACCTCAAACAGTATTTGAGTTATTGCCTGCACAAGAGTTTGGCTTAAGGGTAGATAACTACATAACAAAGACAGTGAGAGTTGCCTCTCTTGCACATGACATGCCTACTGGTCTTCCTCTTCATTCCCACTAAATATTACCAAAATATGTCTAAGGGTATCAAAGTTATGGAGCGCACAAGGATGAATCTATAATTTCTGCTTCAGGGGAGATAACTACATAATGAATGATGTGAGTTGTCTCTCTTGCATGTGACACACCTACTGATCCTCCTCTTTATCCCTACGAAATATTATCAAACTAGAAATGTGTCAGTATGACACTGATGCCCCCGTCCAGGGCCATCCTCAACCACACGCAGGTATTTTGCAAAAAATGAAGTTGAAAAAAGGGACAAATCAATCTTTTTTAAAAAAAATATTGGAAGGAAAACATCTTTTGAAGGTGAAAAAGGGCCAAAACTCCCATAATAATGGGTTGATTTTACCCTGCTTGGAACTTGACCTCTATTTTATGATTATATACCTGTGTGTTAAATTTGAATTCAATACACTAATGTTTTCAAAAGATATCAAACTGAAACTATTTTTCAACGTTGAAAAAGGGCTGTAACTCCAAATCTAATTGGTGGAGTTTACCCTAAATCAAAACTGACCTATATTTTATAATTATATGCTAGTGTATAAAATATGAATCCAATTCACTAATCTTTTCAAAAGTTATGGAACTGAAACCATTTTTCAAAGCTGAAAAAGGGCCATAACTCCAAAAATAATTGGTGGATTTTACCCTAAATCCAACTTGACATACATTTTATGATTATATACCTGTGTATAAAATTTGAATCCAATACACTAATCTTTTCAAAAGATATCGAAAAGAAAACCATTTTTCAACTATTTTTCAACATTGATAAAGGGCCGTAACTCCAAAAATAATTGGTGGATTTTACCCTAAATCGAACTTGACCTATATTTTATAATTATACGTTTGTGTATAAAATATGAATCCAATACACTAATCTTTTCAAAAGTTATGGAACGGAAACCATTTTTCAAAGTTGAAAAAGGGCCATAACTCCCAAAATAATACACAGATTTTACTCTTAATCGAACTTAACCTACATTTTATGATTATACACCGGTGTACAAAATTTCAATCCAATACACCAATCCTTTCAAAAGATATCGCACGGAAACCATTTTTCAAAGTTGAAAATTTTTCAAAGTTGAAAAGGGCCGTAACTCCCAAAATATTTGGTGGATTTCACCCTAAATCGAACTTGGCCTACATTTTATGATTATATACCTGTGTATAAAATTTCAATCCAATACACCAATCCTTTCAAAAGATATCGCACGGAAACCAAAAGTGTTACGTACGGGACGGGACGGACGGACGGGACGGACTTACGTACGTACAGACAGCGGTGATACTATATGCACCCCCCATTGAAAATGGCGGGGGCATAATGATCTCAAACAGTATGGGAGTTATGGCCTGCACAAGATTTCGGCTTCAGGGTAGATAACTACATAACAAAGACCATAAGAGTTGTCTCTCTTGCATGCCACACGCCTACTGGTCCTCCTCTTCATTCCTACTAAACATTACCAAAATATGTCTAAGTGTATCAAAGTTATGGAGCACACAAGGATGAGTCTACAATTTCTGCTTCAGGGGATATAACTACATAACAAATAAAGTGAGAGTTGTCTCTCTTGCATGCGACATGCCTACTGGTCCTCCTCTTCATCCCTACCAAATATTATCAAATTATTTCAAATAGTATGAGAGTTATGGCCTGCAAAAGATTTCGGCTTCAGGGGAGATAACTACATAATGAAGACAGTGAGAGTCGTCTCTCTTGCACGTGACACGCCTATTGGACCTCCTCTACGTTCCTACTAAATATTATCGAAATATGTCTAAGGGTATCAAAGTTATGGAGTGCACAAGGATGCGTCTACGGACAGATGGACAGACGGACGCCATGCTGATCCCTATATCCCCCGAATCGCTATATCCCCCGAACCTATCGGTCGGGGGATAAAAATGTGACCGCTAGAGTGTTAACAAGGATTTTCTTTGATTTGGCCTGGTGACCTAGTTTTTGACCCCAAGTGACCCAGTTTCAAACTTGACCTAGAAATCATCAAGGCAAACATTTTGAGCAATACGAGGGATGTTCGAAATGAATTGCTTATTGTCCTCTAGCTCAATATCCATGTGGGGCACGATAAAAACCAATACATACCTGTATAGGGCTATTCAATATCTACACAATGGTATATAAATGTACATGTTAGACTAAGTGTAAGACATAAAATTTGCCATTTGAATACAAGCAGTCATTGACCACTGCAGTAAAAATGGTTGGTAGAAGCGTCGACAAAAAAGATGAAATACGGGCTTACATCAAAGCTCGCTCAAAACTTGGTTGTTCTTTGAAGAAGCTGATGACTGAAATTTCTACTGCTTTTGGACCTTCTTGTGTGTCTTATGACACAGTTCGGCGGTGGAAAAAGAAATTTGAGTCTGGTGTAGAGTCCATCAAAAATGCACCGAAATCACGTAGGCCAAAATCTGCATCTCGCAAAGAAATCGTTTCCAAAATAAAGGAAATCATTGAAGGAGATGCCAGATTTACAGTTCGTGATATTGCACGAAAGATAGGCATATTACTATCAACGGTTCACCTTATTTTGAAGAAGCATTTGAAAGTCAGAAAGATTTCTGCTAGATGGGTGCCACATCTGTTGACTGACGAGCAAAAGAGGCAACGGGTTAAAGTGGCCAAAAAGCTGCTTCAAATGTTTCCAAAATATGATAAAAAGCAGTTTGCCAATGTCGTCACAGGTGATGAAACCTGGGTCCATTATTTTGAGCCCGTCAGAAAGGTTAGAAATAAGATCTGGGCCACTAAACACAGCAAACGCCCAATAACTGCCAAACGTTCTTTGAGTACAAAGACGGTTTTGTATGCAATCTTCTTTTCTGGTGAAGATGTCGCAATAAAAGTGCCAGTGAAAAAGGACAAAATCATCACCGAAACGTACTACAAAAACGTAGTACTGAAGAAACTGAAAAAGTATTATCAGAAACGACGCCCTACCACTGGTTTTAAACATGTCCGTCTTCTACATGACAATGCCCCAGCTCATACCTCCACAATAGTTACGGCGTTTTTGAAGAAAGAAAAAGTAACTGTTTTGCCTCACCCCCTGTATTCCCCAGACCTTGCCCCATGTGATTTCTTTTTGTTTCTGAAATTGAAAGCATTCCTTGCTGGGCGGAAATACCTGTCCCGACTGGCACTTGGATCTGCCATTCATCAGTACCTTATTACTGTGCCCAAATCAGCGTACCGTGACGCCTTCAAGAAGTGGATTCATCGGCTGAAACTTTGCATTTCTAGCCACGGGGAGTACTTCAAGGGCATGAAATGAGTACTTTTGGGCTAACTTGAAATTTGAAGTCTCTAGATAGAAATAAGCAATTCATTTCGAACATCCCTCGTATTCATGATGATTGCTTCAAAAATGTGACCTCTAGAGTGTTAACAAGTTTTTCCTTTGATTTGACCTCGTGACCTAGTTTTTGACCCCAAGTGACCCAGAATTAAACCTGACCTAGATTTCATAGGGGCAAACATTCTGGGCAAGTTTCATAAAGATTGGGTCAAAACTGTGACCTCTAGAGTGTTAACAAACTAATTGTTGATGACGGACGACAGACGACGGACGATGACGGACAGAGGGTGATCACAATAGCTCACCCTGAGCTTTTGCTCAGGTGAGCTAAAAAAAACAAGCACGTTTGGACTTCTTCCTGGTCATTGAGGAAAGCTTTGAGCTTATTTAAGAAAAACTTTAGATAAATTAAAATTATTTTATTCAATGTCTGGTCCAAAAAATAAATGTTGAAAAATCAAGAGCAATATGGACTGGGTCAATGAATAGATCAAATAGCTAGTTATGCTTAAAATACAATTTAGACAGGAATCAGGAATCTTTTAAAATCCTAGGAGTGACTTTTACTCCAGAGGTTTTTGACATATGGGATCAAAATGCAACTGATGTCCTTAAAAAAGTGAAAAAAATATTATAGAAACTTGGTCAAGAGGAAGAATTGCATTGCCTGGAAAGATAACTGTTATTAAATTGTTAGCCATATCAAAACTTATTCATTTATTTTTCGGCTCTAGGAATACTAGTACAAAGCCTAAATAAATTATTTTACAAATTCCTGTGGATTTCTGGGCCTGACAGGGTAAAAAGAAAATTCATAATTAAAGCTATATAACAAAAGAGGGTTTGAGAATGATTTTTTTACAGCATTAAAAGTTACATGGCTAAGGCGACTAATTTCACAACCTAGTTGCACATGGAGCAGTCTTTCCTTTTTGACTTTTATTTTACTTTACTGTAGCTGGTGTTGTGCCATGTGGTGGCCGTAAAAAGTCTCCCCATACATCATCATAGTGCAGGTAATATTTTATTTCCATTGGGATCATGGAAACCATCCTGGTTATTTTGAAAATCGAATACGACTTAAGCCGGCGCTAGGGGGCGTATGCAGCCTCGCAAACTACAGTGTTGCATATGAAGAGACTCAATCAAACCGAGTGTCCGATTTTTCCGGATTTTGTGTGTTCTTTGTTTCCAAAGGCAATCCTTTTTGACTTTTATTTCATATATAAATATGGATAGTATACATGGGGCCTTTTTAGACTATTAATCAATCTTAAGAAAGTTGCCTACTCACTGGAAAACTAAAATCAACCAAAATAATTTTGTATGTAAGAAACAATATGCTGCTCGAAATTGTTATCTTAAATTATTATGTAAAGATAAACAAGAGGCCCACGGGCCACGGGTCGCTCACCTGAGTAGCACTGCGAGTGCAGATATGCAGATGTTATGTAACATTTTTCCAATCCTGTCATCGCAACTAATGAAAAGATCATCCTTTAAGCAGTTCTTAATTTTGAAGAAGAGTATTATATATGGCATGACAGTCAATGGAGCATGATCATTTGAACAAACTCTCAATCACATTTCAACAGTAGGATCAATGTGGAATTTGGTTGCAATTGCCTAAGTGGTTTCTGAAGAATCATGATTTTATACATGTAAACAGCACAGTGGCAGGGAAATATAATAAACATAAACAAGACGGTAGCCATCTTGGATTTCCAATCAGAATGATTTTAGCTACTGTTGATCTACAAGTCACCTCGATACTTCCAATGAACTTTAAGTCAATTGCCCTTTTGGTTCAGGGGAAAAAGTTCAAAACAGATTTTCAAGATGGCCACCATAGCCGCAATTTGAGATTTCCTATCGCAACCATTTGAGCTATTTTTGATCTACAAGTCACCCTGATGCTTCCTACCAAGTTTCGAGTCAATTGGCTTTCAGTTCAGAAGAAGTAAAGAAAAATAGATTTTCAAGATGGCCGCCATCTTGGATTTCCAATCGGAATGATTTTAGCTATTTTTATATCAACAAGTCATCCCGATGCTTCCTACCAATTTTCAAATCAACTGGCCCTTTGGTTCAGGAAAATAAAAGAAAAAAAAAAAAAGAGTTTCAAGATGGCCACCATAACAGCTATCTTGGATTTCCGATCCAAACAATTTAAGCTATTTTAGATCTACAAGTCACCTGAATGCTTCCTACCGAGTCAAATGGCCTTTCAGTTCAGAAGAAGCGAAAAATAGATTTTAAAGATGGCTGTCATAGTGGCCATCTTGGATTTCTGATAGGGATGATTTTATCTATTTTTAATCTACAGGTCACCCTGATGCTTCCTACCTAGTTTAAAGCCAATAAGCCTTTAGGTTCAGGAGAAGAAGTGAAAAACAGATTTTCAAAATGGCCACCATGGCAGCCATCTTGGATTTCCAATCAGAACGATTTTAGCTATTTTTAATCTATAAGTCACCCCGATGCTTCCTACCAAGTTTCAAGTGAATTGGCTTTTGGGTTTAGGAGAAGAAGCGAAAAAAAGATTATCAAGATGGCCACCAGGGCGGCCATCTTGGACTTCCGATCAGCATGATTTTACCTATTTTTGATCTACAAGTCACCCTGATGCTTCCTACCAAGTTTGGGTTGGCCTTTTGGCTCAGGAGAAGAAGCAAAAAATAGATTTTCAAGATGGCGGCCACATGGCAAGTCACCCTGATGCTTCCTACCAAGTTTCCAGTCAATTGGCATTTGGGGTTAGGAGAAGAAGCGAAAAATAGATTTTCAAGATGGCCGCCATGGCGGCCATCTTGGATTTACAATCAGCACGATTTTAGCTATTTTTGATCTACAAGTCACCCCGATGCTTCCTACCATGTTTGGAATCAATTGGCTTTTGGGTTTAGGAGAAGAAGCGAAAAATAGATTTTCAAGATGGCTGCCATGGCGGCCATCTCGGATTTCCGATCAGCATGATTTTAGCTATTTTTGATCTACAAGTCACCCCGATGCTTCCTAGCAAGTTTGGAGTCAATTGGCCTTTCGGTTCAGGAGAAGAAGCAAAAAATAGATTTTCAAGATGGCTGCCACTGCGGCCATCTTGGATTTCCGATCGGCATGATTTTAGCTATTTTTGATCTACAAGTCACCCCGATGCTTCCTAGCAAGTTTGGAGTCAATTGGCCTTTCGGTTCAGGAGAAGAAGCAAAAAATAGATTTTCAAGATGGCTGCCACTGCGGCCATCTTGGATTTCAGATTGGCATGATTTTAGCTATTTTTGATCTACAAGTCACCCCGATGCTTCTTAGCAAGTTTGGAGTCAATTGGCCTTTCGGTTCAGGAGAAGAAGTGAAAATAGATTTTCAAGATGGTGGCCATCTTGGATTTCCGATCGGCACGATTTTAGATATTTTTGATGTACAAGTCACCCCGATGCTTCCTAGCAAGTTTGGAGTCAATTGGCCTTTCGGTTAAGGAGAAGAAGCGAAAAATAGATTTTCAAGATGGCCGCCATGGCGGCCATCTTGGATCTTCGATCGGCACGATTTTAGCTATTTTTGATCTACAAGTCACCCCAATGCTTCCTAGCAAGTTTGGAGTCAATTGGCCTTTTGGTTCAGGAGAAGAAGCGAAAAATAGATTTTCAAGATGGCGGCCATGGCGGTCATCTTGGATTTCCGATCGGCACGATTTTAGCTATTTTTGATCTACAAGTCACCCCGATGCTTCCTACCAAGTATTGAGTCAATTGGCCCAGGGGTGTAGAAGGAGTAGGCTTTTAAAACAATTGTTGACGCCGCACGACGCACGACGGACACTGACTGACCACAATAGCTCACCCTGAGCACTTCGTGCTCAGGTGAGCTAAAAAGGTAGTAGAACATTTTATGATATCATTTTTGGAAACCAAGTTTCAACTCCACCATCACAAAAGTGGGTTAATATATTATTAGGAAATATTACACAGGAAGAATGGAATAGTTATAGTGATATAAATAACAAGAGGGCCATGATGGCCCTGTAACGCTCACCTGAGTATCATAGCACTATGAGAACCTGACCTAGAACTGATCAAAGCAAACATTCTGATCCAAATTCAAAATAATAACAGTCGAACCTCAATGGCTCGAATATCTTTGGGACCATGGAAATTCGTTCGAAATATGGGTAGTTCGAGCCACTGAGGCTTATTCATGGCAGCAGTTCAGGAAGCAAATAGCGATAATTTAGGGAAATCTTTTCGATTTTCTACACAATGATTGTATGTTGAGTGTACTCATTAGAATTGCCTCGAGGCAATTCTAATGAGTACACACAACATACAATTCCATGATAAAATAAGGAAAAACAAGAGGGCCATGATGGCCCTGTAATGCTCACCTGAGCATCATAGCACTTTAAGAACCTGATCTAGAACTGATCAAGGCAAACATTCTGATCAAAATTCAAAATGATTATATTAACAAGTAAGATAATGTAGCATGTCTAATGGACTGTGAAATAAAGGTCAAGGTCAAATATGGATGACTGCACTCAAGAGGCCATGCTAAGATGTATGCATGTACCAAGTATCACTGGCTGTAGGAGCAATAGTTACTGAGAAACTGACCTGAACACAAACACTTCACAAGTACCAAGTATCACTCTGTAGGACAAATAATTACTGAGAAACTGACCTAAACGGAAAAACTTAAGAAAGTCACTGGATAGAAAAATATACATCAGCTTGAAATCATCAAGACAAACATTTTGAGCAAGATTCATGATGATCACTTCAAAACTGTGACCTCTAGAGCATCAACAAGGTTTTCTGCTGATGTGGCCTGGTGACCTAGTTTCTGATATCAAGTGACCCAGTTTTAAACTAGACTTAGAAATCATCAAGACGAACATTTTGAGCAATATTTATGATGATTATTTAAAAATGTGACCTCTGGAGTGTTAACAGTTTTCTGCTGATTTGGCCTGGTGACCTAGTTTTTAACTCCATGTGACCCAGTTTCAAACTTGACCTAGAAATCATAAAGACAAACATTTTGAGTAAAATTCATGATGATTGCTTCAAAAATGTGACCACTAGAGTGTTAACAAAATTTTCTGCTGATTTGGCCTGGTCACCTAGTTTTTGACCCCAAGTGACCCTGTTTCGAACTTGATCTAGAACTCATCAAGACAAACATTTTGAGCAAGATTCATGATGATTGCTTCAAAAATGTGACTGCTAGAGTCTTAACAAGGTTTTCTGCTGATCTGGCCTGGTGACCTAGTTTTTGATCACAAGTGACCCAGTTTCAAACCTGACCTAGAAATCATCAAGACAAACATGTTGAGCAAGATTCATGATGACTGCTTGAAAAATGTGACCACTAGAGTGTTAACAAGGTTTTCCGCTGATTTGGCCAGGTGACCTAGTTTTTGACCACAGGTGACCTAGTTTCGAACTTGACCTACAAATCATCAAGAGAAACATTTTGAGCAAGATTCATGATGATTGCTTAAAAAATGTGACTGCTAGAGTGTTAACAAAGTTTTCTGCTGATTTGGCCTGGGGACCTAGTTTTTGACCCCACGTGACCCAGTTTCAAACTTGACCTAGAACTCATCAAGACAAAACATTTTAAGCAAGATTCATGACTGCTTCAAAAATGTGACCGCTAGAGTGTTAACAAGGTTTTCTACTGATTTGGCCTGGTGATCTAATTTTTGATCCCAAGTGACCCAGTTTCTAAGTTGACCTAGAAATCATCAAGACAAACATTTTGAGCAAAATTCATGATGATTGCTTGAAAAATGTGACCCTTAAAGTGATAAGAAGGTTTTCCGCTGATTTGGCATGGTGCCCTAGTTTTTGACCCCAGGTGACCCATTTTCAAACTTGATCTAGAAATCATCAAGACAAACATTTTGAGCAAGATTCATGATGATTGCTTAAAACATGTGACTGCTAGAGTGTTAACAAAGTTTTCTGCTGATTTGGCACAGTGACCTAGTTTTTGACCCCAAGTGACCCAGTTTCAATCATATCCTAGAACTCACCAAGACAAACATTTTGAGCAATATTCATGATGATTGCTTCAAAAATGTGACCGCTAGAATGTTAACAATGTTTTCTGCTGATTTGGGCTGGTGACCTAGCTTTTGACCCCACATGACCCAGTTTCGAACTTGACCTAGAACTCATCAAGACAAACATTTTGAGGAAGATTCATGATGATTGCTTCAAAAATGTGACCGCTAGAATGCTAACAAGGTTTTCTGCTGATTTGGCCAGGTGACCTAGTTTTTGACCCCAAGTGACCCAGTTTCGAACTTGACCTAGATTTAGTAGAGGCAAACATTCTCAGCAAGTTTCATCAAGATTGGGTCAAAACTATGACCTCTAGAGTGTTAACAAGTTTTTCCTTTGTTTTGACCTGGTGACCTAGTTTTTTACCCTAAGTAATCCAGTATTGAATTTGACCTAGATTTCATTGAGGCAAACATTCTGAGCAAGTTTCATTAAGACTGGGTCAAAACTATGACCTCTAGAGTGTTAACAAGTTTTTCCTTTGATTTGACCTGGTGACCTAGTTTTTGATCCCAAGTAACCCAGTATCAAACCTGACCTAGATTTCATAGAGGCAAACATTCTGAGCAAGTTTCATCAAGATTGAGTCAAAACTGTGACCTCTAGAGTGTTTACAAACTAATTATTGACGACGAATGACGAACGACGGACGACAGACGACAGACGACGGACAGAGGGTGATGACAATAGCTCACCCTGAGCTTTTGCTCAGGTGAGCTAAAAATCCCTAAATATTTGTTTTCTTGAGCTATTGGAAGAATTATGTAGGGACTGAACAAAGCGTTCGAATCATACACGGTAAATGAGCCATCCGTGTTCAAACCATTGAGGTTATACTGTACATTAACAAGTAAGACAATGTAGCATGTCTAATGGACTGTGAAATAGAGGACAAGGTCAAATATGGATGACTGCACTCAAGAGGCCATGCTAAGATGTATGCATGTACTAAGTATCACTGGCTGTAGGAGCAATAGTTGCTGAGAAACTGACCTAAACACAAACACTTCACAAGTACCAAATATCACTCTGTAGGACCAATAATTACTGAGAAACTGACCTAAACGGAAAAACTTAAGTCACTGGACAGTGAAATAAATGTCACCTAGAAATCATCAAGACAAACATTTTGAGCAAGACTCATGATGATCACTTCAAAAATGTGACCTCTAGAGCATCAACAAGGTTTTCCTTTGATTTGGCCTGGTGACCTAGTTTCTGACATCAAGTGACCCAGTTTTAAACTAGACCTAGAAATCATCAAGACGAACATTTTGAGCAATATTTATGATGATTATTTAAAAACTTTGACCTCTGGAGTGTTAAGGTTTTCCTTTGATTTGGCCTGGTGACCTAGTTCTTCACCCACGTGACCCAGTTTCAAACTGGACTTAGAAATCACCAAGACAAACATTTTGGGCAAGATTCATGAGGATTGCTTAAAAAATGTGACCTCTAGGGTGTTAACAAAGTCTTCCTTTGATCTGACCTGGTGACCTAGTTTTTGACACCAAGTGACCCAGTTTCAAATTTGACCTAGAAATCATCAAGACAAACATTTTGAGCAAGATTCATGATGACTGCTTCAAAAATGTGACCGCTAGAGTGTTAACAAGTTTTTACACTGATGTGGCCAGGTGACCTAGTTTTTGACCCTACGTGACCCAGTTTTGAACTTGACCTAGAAATCATCAAGACAAACATTTTGAGCATGATTCATGATGATTGCTTCAAAACTGTGACCACTAGAGTGTTAACAATGTTTTCCTTTGATTTGGCCCGGTGACCTAGTTTTTGACCCCAAGTGACCCAGTTTCAAATCTGACCTAGAAATCATCAAGACAAACAATTTGAGCAAGATTCATTCATGATGATTGCTTGAAAAATGTGAGCGTTAGAGTGTTAACAAGGTTTTCTGCTGATTTGGCCAGGTGACATAGTTTTTGACCCCACGTGACCCAGTTTCAAACTTGACCTAGAAATCACCAAGACAAACATTTTGAACAAGATTCATGATGATTGCTTCAAAAATCTGACTGCTAGTGTTAACAAGGTTTTCTGCTGATTTGGCCTGGTCACCTAGTTTTTGACCCCAAATGACCCAGTTTTGAATTTGACCTAGAACTTATCAAGACAAACATTTTGAGCAAGATTCATGATGACTGCTTCAAAAATGTGACCGCTAGAGTGTTAACAAGGTTTTCCTTTGATCTGGCCTGGTGACCTAGTTTATGACCCCAAGTGACCCAGTTTCGTACTTGTCCTTGAAATTATCAAGGCAAACATTTTGAGCAATATTCATGATGATTGCTTCAAAAATGTGACCTCTAGGTTGTTAACAAGTTTTTCCTTTGACTTGACCTGGTGACCTAGTTTTTGACCCCAAGTGACCCAGTATCGAACTTGACCTAGATTTCATAGGGGCAAACATTCTGGGCAAGTTTCATCAAGACTGGGTCAAAACTGTGACCTCTAGAGTTAACAAACTAACTGTTGACGAAGAACGACTGACGACGGACAGAGGGTGATCACAATAGCTCACCCTGAGCCTAGGAGTAACAATAACACATGACTTGAGATGGAATACACATATCAGCAACATATGTACTAAGGCAAATAGAACTCTTGGTTTCCTGAGACGAAACCTTTATCAATGTCCTCAGGATGTTAAAGAGGTAGCATATAGGGGACTTGTTCGCCCCATTTTGGAATATGGCAGCTGTGTTTGGGATCCCCAAGGTGTGGTTCTTCAACAAGAAATCGAAAAAGTTCAGAATAAGGCTGCTAGTTTTGTTACTAGCAATTACTGTTTTGAAACTGTGAGTATGACTGGAATACAGAAAAATGTAAAACGGAAGTCTCTCAAGAAAAGGAAGAGAGATATTAGACTAATTCTTTTGTACAAAGGTCTAAAAGGTACTGCCAGCATTCCAACAGATGATCTTATCCCCCCCCCCCCAACCCCCAATTAGGCGCAGTAGAAATCATCACTCATTGACTTTTCAGACCCCCACTGCAAGAACTGACATTTGCAATGGCTCATTCTTCCCTCAAACAATCAGAGACTGGAATGCCCTTCCAGATTCGATCATTGCCTCTGCTGAAGGAGCAGAGGATGGTGTGGCTAGGTTTACCTCTCTGGTGAGAGCTAGGGACTAACTTCCCATATCACAGGTCCTGGTGAATGAATGTCATTAGACATATCACCAGTAACAATTCTGATTCTGATTCTGATATTGATAAATCCGCAGACGGAATAAAATTCACGCTAAGGCTAGGAAGACAGGTAGTGGTAAACTTCGGACTAAATTTGAATCTTTGAGACGAGAAATAAAGGCTGACATTAAAAAGCATCACGTAACGGCAAATCCCAGAGACTTCTACAGATACATAAATAGTCAAAAACAAAAAAAGACAGGCAAGGTATTCCACCCCTTAAAAAGAGGGGAGGAAATGGAGTTGTAGAATTAGACTCTGAAAGGGCAGAACTAATTGGTCAGTTCAATGATGCGTTCAATAAAACTGAGTACAATGAGGTTCCGTTAACCAGAAGATGGGTCCCTTTCATATATAGTATTGTGGTGTCTATAGAAGGAGTGATTAAGTTAAGGGCTTGAATCCCTCTAAAGCCTTAGGACCTGATGAGCTTCATCCTAAAGGAGCTAGCAAATGAACTAGGTCCAGTATTCGCACATTTGTTCCAACAATCTCTTGATATGGGTGAAATCCCCAAGGAATGGCTTCTTGCAAACATTTGTCCCTTCTTTAAGAAAGGGTTTAATTATCTTGCTTGTAATTATCACCCCGTGTTCTTGACATGCGTGCCATGTAAGTTGCTTGAACATATAGTATGCTCAAATATCATGGCTCACTTGAATGAATAGCAAATAACTTGTCTGGCAACATGTATTTAGGAAAAGGCACAGTTGTGAAACTCATTTGACCACTGTTATAAATGATTGGGTAAAAATCTTCGACAAAGGAGGACAGGTTGACACATTTATTCTGGACTTCGAGAAGGCTTTTGACGCCCCGCCTCATGAACTTCTTAAAAGCAAATTATTTGGTTATGGCATTGGCAGAAAGACACTCAGGTGGATAGATTCCTTTCTTTGCTATAGAACACAACGAGCTGTTGTAAGCGGTAAAACTTCGGAGTGGGCTCCAGTTTTGTCAGGTGTCCCACAAGGGACCGTTCTTGGTCCATTATTGTTCTCTCTGTACATAAATGATATTTCCACAGACATAGACTCAGAAATAAGACTTTTTGCAGATGACTGTGTTTGCTATCATGAAATCAGAGACACAGATGACTCATTGAAACTTCAGAAGGATATAGATAGATTAGGACGTTGGGCCAGAAAATGGGGTATGAGATTTCAGCCAGTCAAATGCAATACAATGCAGATAACTAGGAAAAGAACAAATAATATTGAGGCTTCTTACACTTTAGAGGGTACGGTCCTTGAAAATCTGGATTCGCTGCCTCTATGTGACTCAGTTGCCTGGTAGCGTTAAAAATCTGATCTGAACTAAACTGAGCGAGAATTTTACAAAAACTTTCAAAGGGGCATAACTCTGCTAATATTTCGTTCACTGTAACCTCGAAATAATATGGGCTGCTCCACATCATCGTGTAACTATTTATGAAGGTTCAGCTTGATCAGATGTAAACTGTAGGAGGAGTTAGCCGGAAAAGAAAAAGTTTACAGAAATTTTCAAAGGGACATAACTCTGCCAATATTTGGTGCACTATAACCTCGAAATAATATGCGCTGCTCTACATCATCGTGTAACTATTTATGAAGGTTCAGCTTGATCGGATGTAAACTGTAGGAGGATTTAGCCAGAAACAAAAAATTAATAGGAATTTTCAAAGGGGTATAACGCTGCTAATATTTGGTGGACTGTAACCTTGGAAAAATATGTGCTGCTCATGATCTAACTAAAATAAAATTTGCACACTATTACCTCTAAACAATATGCTGCGAAAAGTTTACAAAAACTTTCAAAGGGGCATAACTCTGCCAATATTTGGTGCACTGTAACCTCGAAATAATATGCGCTGCTCCACATCATCGTGTAACTATTTATGAAGGTTCAGCTTACTCGAATGTAAACTGTAGGAGGAGTTAGCCGGAAACGAAAAAGTTTACAGAAATTTTCAAAGGGGCATAACTTTGTCAATATTAAGGTGCACTGTAACCTTGAAATAATATGCACTGCTCCACATCATCATGTAACTATTTATGAAGTTTCAGCTTGATCGGATGTAAACTGTAGGAGGATTTAGCCAGAAACGAAAAATTAATAGGAATTTTCAAAGGGGTATAACTCTGCTAATATTTGGTGGACTGTACCCTTGAAATAATATGTGCTGCTCCACATCATGGTCTAACTACAAATCAAGTTTCAGCTTGATTGGATGTAAACTGTAGGAGGAGTTAGCCAGAAACGAAAAGTTTAGAGAAATTTTTAAAGGGGCATTACTCTGCTAATATTTGTTGGACTGTAACCTCGAAATAAAATGCGCTGCTCTACATCATGGCCTAACTATAAATGAAGTTTCAGCTTGATCGGATGTAAAATGTAGGAGGAGTTAACTGGAAATGAAAAGTTTAGAGAAATTTTCAAAGAATAACTCTGCAAACATTTGGTTGACTGTAACCCTGAAACAATATGCGCTGCTCCACATCATGGTCTAACAATAAACCAAGTTTCAGCTTGATTGGATGTAAACTGTAAGAAGAGTTAGCCGGAAACGAAAAAGTTTACGGACGGACGGATGCCATACCCCATAACATAATATGTCCCGTTTTTCAAACGGGCGTATAAAAATCCTGAAACAAATCCTTAAACAATTTCGTTATCACTTAGTTTGTCTAAAGAGTGAATGTCTTGAAATTGACCTGGTAAAGAGGTAAGAATCAAGTCCAAGGTGTTTTTATCACGAGTAGGAATGGGTATCATTTGTTCCAAGTCATGATCATCCATAATGTCAAGCAACATTTGTCCTTCAGACTGACTTAGCATGCTACCAGATTTGCTAAGCCTAGCAGGCCAGACAATTTCTCTGAAGTTGAAGTCACCTAGTACATGGACTGATGGAAGTTTTTTACCTTTATGCTGAGCCTTAATATGATCAAGCTGATCTCAAAACAACTGGAAGTCTTTGACAGTCCATTTTGGCTGTCGATACCATCTTGCTACATAGTGAGAAGATTTATTTGCAAATATTTTTACCCAAAATGATTCAGAGTTATTTTCCAATTCCATGACTGGCATGTGAGAGATGTCTCTATGAATGAGTAGCATCACCCCGCCACCATGAGTATTTCTATCCTTTCTGTACACACTGTACAAACAAGTTTCTGGGAACAGTTCAGAAGTTGAATTGTGCTGTCAATCTTTGTTTCTAGAACAGCCACAACATGTGTTGGTGAGCATCTACAAAAACCAGAAGTTCCAGGATTTTGTTTATACCGCAAAATTTCAATCCTTTAACAAAACTGGGCTTAGTTGTGTCAGGGGTTGGGGATTTATCTCCTTTTTCCCTTGACAGAGGTTCAAATCTGTTTTGATTTTCCAGTTCAATGAGTTCACTGAAAAATGAGTCAGAAAAGTTCAAAACCTCACATTTTGGGCATATCCATGAGCATTTGGAGTTTATCAAATTTCCATATTCAGCATCCGAAATGAAGGAATGGATCCACATTTCACACCGGTCACACTGAACTGCCTTATGGCCATTTAGATCACCACCACCGCACAAGCCACAATCAGCTTTAGTCTGTGCAGTACCAAGTTCCTACTCCAGATTCAAGTTCCAAAAATTGGTTGTCATCAATTTTAGAGCATGATATGTGAAAGCACTTTTCACAGTCTCCACATTCGACCCATATTCCGAAGCTTTGCTGTGCTTTTTGCAGAAGCCGCAGCGATACCTTGGACCGGGATTAGTTTTGATGTCCCCGGCCAAGATCAGAAGAACCCTCAGGTTTGTTCCATTTGAGGATTTGAAGTTACGTAAGTCCTCTGAGCGTCTTTTGTTCCAAGTTTCTTCGTAATAGCCAAATACTGTGACATCCCTCTTGCCAAGTATATTTACTTTAATCAAACACTCCTGATTATTATCCTCTACATCTGATCCATAAGTAAATTTCCAAATTGCAAATCCAAACTAGACCTGTGTGCGAAACACACTCATGCCCCCACCCAGGCACCATTTTTAACAAAGCTTGATTAATGAATTCCACAATATGCTTAAAATGGGAATTTGCGTGAAACGTGTTTATCACAAAAAGAACTGGAATTCAGCAGGATAACAGGTCTGACCTACTAAGCATCATGTGCAGCATATCACAAGCAATAGCTACATCAAAGCATTGATTTTCCATAAAGTGTCAGTGTACGAGGGATGTTCGAAATGAATTGCTTATTGTCCTCTAGCTCGATATCCACGTGGGGCACGATAAAAACCAATACATATCTGTATAGGGTTATTCAATATCTACACAATGGTGTATAAATGTACATGTTAGACTAAGTGTAAGACATAAAATTTGCCATTTGAATACATGCAGTCATTGACCACTGCAGTAAAAATGGTTGGTAGAAGCGTCGACAAATAAGATGAAATACGGGCTTACATCAAAGCTCGCTCAAAACTTGGTTGTTCTTTGAAGAAGCTGATGACTGAAATTTCTACTGCTTTTGGACCTTCTTGTGTGTCTTATGACACAGTTCGGCTGTGGAAAAAGAAATTTGAGTCTGGTGTAGAGTCCATCAAAAATGCACCGAAATCAGGTAGGCCAAAATATGCATCTCGTAAAGAAATCGTTTCCAAATTAAAGGAAATCATTGAAGGAGATGCCAGATTTATAGTTCGTGATATTGCACGAAAGGTAGGCATATCACTTTCAACGGTTCACCTTATTTTGAAGAAGCATTTGAAAGTCAGAAAGATTTCTGCTAGATGGGTGCCACATCTGTTGACTGACGAGCAAAAGAGGCAACAGGTTAAAGTGGCCAAAAAGCTGCTTCAAATGTTTCCAAAATATGACAAAAAGCAGTTTGCCAATGTCGTCACAGGTGATGAAATCTGGGTCCATTATTATGAACCCGTCAGAAAGGTTAGCAATAAGATCTGGGCCACTAAACACAGCAAACGCCCAATAATTGCCAAACGTTCTTTGAGTACAAAGAAGGTTTTGTATGCAATCTTCTTCTCTGGTGAAGGAGTCGCAATAAAAGTGCCAGTGAAAAAGGGCAAAAGCATCACCGGAAAGTACTACAAAGATGTAGTACTGAAGAAACTGAAAAAGTATTATCAGAAACGACGCCCTGCCACTGGTTTTAAACATGTCCGTCTTCTACATGACAATGCCCCAGCTCATACCTCCACAATAGTTACGGCGTTTTTGAAGAAAGAAAAAGTAACTGTTTTGCCTCACCCCCAGTATTCCCCAGACCTTGCCCCATGTGATTTCATTTTGTTTCCGAAATTGAAAGCATTCCTTACTGGGCGGAAATACCAGTCCCGACAGGCACTTGGATCTGCCATTCATCAGTACCTTATTACTGTGCCCAAATCAGCGTACCGTGACGCCTTCAAGAAGTGGATACATCGGCTGAAACTTTGCATTTCTAGCCACGGGAAGTACTTCGAGGGCACGAAATGAGTACTTTTGGGCTAACTTGAAATTTGAAGTCTCCAGATAGAAATAAGCAATTCATTTCGAACATCCCTCGTATATATCCCCTGTTTGAGATAACATCAGAAGCAAAGTAAAAGTAGGCATTCTACTAGTATGCAGTGCTGGTCTGCATACCCCAATCTAGTAATACTCACAGACATTTACAGGCCAGGTCCTCTCACTAGATGGAGATTCCTACTATATCATGCTTATGATGAAAAGAAGCGTTCCTAATACTGCACTTGCGCATCACCTCACTACAGCATTAAGTTGGTCTAATGAAACCTCCATACTTCTTGCAGTCTCGTGTTCAGTGCCAAGTTCTAGACACTGACCTTTTGCCTCGCCTCCTTTATCTTATAGTATGCATGTGTTCCAAAGCAAACACAAATCAACCATTTAATAGCTATATAAGGCAAAGTTACTAATTTGCCGTCTTTTTTTTTTTTTTTTAATTAAAAAGGCGACATACCCCATGCAAAAGTCATAAAATAGTTATGTAATTTTTCTATGAGGTCTCTATAATATAAGAGCCTAGTGTTTTAAGTTTCAAATCAATCCTACAATGACATCAGAAGTTTTTAATCAAAATGTCTCTCAATGGGACAATTTCTAATTCAGCAAGGGGTCATAATCCATACAAAATGCACAGCAGAGTAGTGTTACATGTATACAATTTCTTTGTAAGATAATAGGCTAGTATTTCAAGTTTCAAATCAATCTCCCAAAGATGACATAAACCAAAATGCATCTAAATGGGACAATATCAAAGTCAGAAAGGGGCCACAATCCATGCAAATGTGTAACAGAGTGATGATACTTGTTCTATAATTCTCAGATAAATAATACCCTGGGCTACTATTTCAAATTTTAAGTCAATCCGCAATAATGTCAAAACCGATGAATCAAAATGCATCTGAATAGGACAATATCTAAGCCAGAAAGGGGCCATAATCCATGCAAAAGTCAAAACAGAATGATGTTACTTGTTCTACAAGTTTTCTGCAAGATAAATGGCTAGTATTTAAAGATTTAAAGTTCCAAAGAAATCCTTCAAAGATAGCAAGACTTATGAATCAACATGCCTCTAAATCGGACATTTCCTAAGTCAGAAGGGGCCATAATCCATGCAAAATGCATTACAGAGTAATGGCACTTGTTCTACAAAATCTCTGCAAGGTAACAGGCTAGTATTTTAAGTTTCAAATCAATCCTTCAATGAAACCAGAAGTTATTAATCAAAATGCATCTAAACGAGACACTTTTTAAGTCAGAAAAGGGACATAATCCATGCAAAATGCAAAACAGAGTGATGGTACTTATTCTACATATTCTTTGTAAGGTAACAGGCTAGTATTTCAAGTTTCAAATCAATCCCCCAAAGATAACAAGAGTTATAAATCAAAATGTATCTAAATGGGACATTTTTAAGTCAGAAAAGGGCCATAATCCATGCAAAATGCATAACAGAGTAATGGTACGTGTTCTACAAATTTTCTGTAAGATAACAGGCTAGTGTTTTAAGTTTCAAATCAATCGGCTAAAGATAACAAGAGTTATGATTCAAAATGCATCTGAATGGGACAATTTCTAAGTCAGAAAGGGGCCATAATCCATGCAAAATGCCTGCTGGTATTATCTAAGTTATCCCCTCATTGTATCTTGCTACAATGTGTATCTGTTCCAAACTATAAAGCAATCCACCAAAGATAGCCAAAGTTATAAGCAATATTCAAATGCGACGGGACGGGACGCGACGACCAAAGTGAATCCAGTATGGCCCCCACCAAACAAGTTTGGTGGGGGCATAATAACAAAACCATGGGGAACATAAATGAAACCTTCCTTTTGTGATACAGTGCCATGCTTTTCAATCCTGAATTCTAAGTATTCAAACTTTGTATGGTTGGGAATTCGCTTGTACAGTGCACTGACAACTAGAGGGCTAATCAGTACACTGGACAAAAATTCCATAAAGCTCAGCACACTCAAAGGTCTGACAGACAACAAGCTCTTCAGAAGAATGAATATGCTAAGCTTCCAAAGAAGAGTTTAAGACCTGATCCAAATATTCAGTCAAATTTGTGTTTGTAAACTGTCTTTACCCCACCCACTAATGCCGTAATGGCGGGAAAAATTGTCAACAATGTTTTTATCTATACCGGCAAAAATATCAAAATAAAGAAACCACACTATACAATACACTATTGTTGGTTTTGGCTTGTCTATTGATGAGTCAGGCAAGAAACAATTGCAAAGGTAAGGAAAAACACTTCTCTTTTAGAGAGCCAATTTTCCGCATCCATCCAGGTTGAACGAACCAGAACTATCAATATCAATTACAGTATGTCTATGCATTACATGCTGTTTATAATAAAACTAGAGCTGGTGTTTGTAAAACACTTTGCCCCCAACTGCCTGACTCTAACACTGCTCGACTCCAACACTGCTTGCCCATGACGGTAACAACAGTACAAATATATGAGACTTCAATGTTATTTTATCAAAGGGGAATAACTCTTAAATAGGAGATGATTGGGATAAGAAAAAAATACGGGTCACCTATTTTTTCATGAGGAATCAAAATATGAAATTTCAAAACATTAGCATACATGGTTCTAAGCTTATGCTATACACAATAAAGCAACGACATTAAATGGCCAGAAATTGCGAAGGGCCATAACTCCCAACATTTCATTTAATTGGTTCAAAATTTAATCAGGTGATCTCCTCCTCAATCCCAATCAGTATACCAAATATCATGGCTCTGGCTTAAATACTGTTTGAGATATCTTGCTGACAAGGTCAAAATGCCTAGAACTACAAAGGGCCATAACTACGTCAATTTTTCATGAAATTGCCTAAACAACAAATCAGGTAATCTCCACATCATCCCCAATCAGCATATAATATTTCAAGACCCTAGCTTAAGTACTTTTCGAGACATCTTGCTGACAAGGTCAAAATGCGTAGAACTGCAAAGGCCGTAACTTTATCAATATTTTCACGGATTTCTCTCAAAATATAATCAGGTAATTTACACATTATTTCCACTCACTATATCGAATTTCAAGAACACAGCTTAAATACTTTTCAATATATCTTGCTCACAAGATTTAATTCTGATTTTTTTTCAAAGGGGCATAACTCTAAACAAACATGCTAGACAAGAAAAAAAATACAGGTCAGCCATTATTTTTCATTGGGAACCCAAACATAAAAATTTCAAAACCCTAGCATGCAGGGTTCTTAAGATATGGCATGCACAAAAAAGCTTGACAAACGAACAGACAGATGGACAAATGAAGGCAAAATAATATGCCCCATCAATTTCATTTGAAACTGGGGGTATAATCAGGTCATCTACTCATCACTACCAATCTATTCATCAAGTTTCAAGGCTCCAGCTTCAATAGTTTTTTAGATATTTTGATGACAAGGGAAACATGCCCAAATTTACAAAGGGCCATTACTTACAAAATATTTTTCAGAATTTACAAAAAAGTTAATCAGGTCATCTACTCATCATTACCAATCAATTCACCAAGTTTCAAGTCTCTAGCTCTAACAGTTTTTGAGATATTTTGCTGACAAGATAAAAATGCCCAAAATAACAAAGGGCCATAACTCAATAAGTATTTTTCAAAATTTATTCAAAAGTTAATCAGGTTGTTTACTCATCATTACAAATCCATTCACCATATTTTATGGCTCTAGCTCTAACAGTTTTTTAGATATTTTGCTGACAAGGTAAAAATGCCCAAAATCACAAACGGGCCATACCTAAATAAGTATTTTTCAAAAATTTCTTCAAAAGTTAATCAGGTTGTCTACTCATCACTACCAGTTTATTCATCAGGTTTCAAGGCTCTAGCTCCAACGGTTTTTGAGATATTTTGCTGACAAGGTAAAAATGCCCCAAATTACAAAGGGCCATAACTCATGAAGTATTTTTCAGAATTTATTCAAAAGTTAATCAGGTCATCTACTCATCACTACAAATCCATTTACTAAGTTTCAAGGCTCTAGCTAACAGTTTTTGAGATATTTTGCTGACAATGTAAAAAATGCCCAAAATTACAAAGGGCCATAACTCAAGAAGTATTTTTCAAAATTTCTTCAAAAGTTAATCAGGTTGTCTACTCATCACTACCAGTCTATTCATCAAGTTTCAAGGTGCTAGTTCCAACGGTTTTTGAGATATTTTGCTGACAAGGTAAAACTGCCCAAAATTACAAAGGGCCATGACTCATGAAGTATTTTTCAGAATTTCTTCAAAAGTTAATCAGGTCATCTACTCATCACTACAAATCCACTTACTAAGTTTCAAGACTCTAGCTCTAACAGTTTTTGAGATATTTTGCTGAGAAGGTAAAAATGCCTAAAATTACAAAGGGGCATAACTCAAGAAGTATATTTCAAAATTTCTTCAAAAGTTAATCAGGTTGTCTACTCATCACTACCAGTCTATTCATCAAGTTTCAAGGCTCTAGTTTTTGAGATTTTTTGCTGACAAGTTAAAAATGCCCAAAATTACAAAGAGCCATAACTCATGAAGTAATTTTCAGAATTTCTTCAAAAGTTAATCAGGTCATCTACTCATCACTACAAATCCATTTACTAAGTTTCAAGGCTCAAGCTCTAACAGTTTTTGAGATATTTTGCTGACAAGGTAAAAATGCCCAAACTTACAAAGGGCCATAACTCAAGAAGTATTTTTCAAAATTTCTTCAAAAGTTAATCAGGTTGTCTACTCATCACTACCAGTCTATTCATTAAGTTTCAAGGCTCTAGCTCCAACGGTTTTTGAGACATTTTGCTGACAAGGTAAAACTGCGCAAAATTACAAAGGGCCATAACTCATGAAGTATTTTTCAGAATTTCTTCAAATATTAATCAGGTCATCTACTCATCACAACAAATCCAATTACTAAGTTTCAAGGCTCTAGCTCTAACAGTTTTTGAGATATTTTGCTGACAAGGTAAAAATGCGCAAAATTACAAAGGGCCATAACTCATGAAGTATTTTTCAGAATTTCTTCAAAAGTTAATCAGGTCATCTACTCATCACTACAAATCCATTTACTAAGTTTCAAGGCTCAAGCTCTAACAGTTCTTGAGATATTTTGCTGACAAGGTAAAAATGCTCAAAATTACAAAAGGCCATAACTCAAGAAGTATTTTTCAAAATTTCTTCAAAAGTTAATCAGGTTGTTTACTCATCACTACCAGTATATTCATTAAGTTTTAAGGCTCTAGCTCCAATGGTTTTTGAGATATTTTGCTGACAAGGTAAAAATGTGCAAAATTACAAAGGGCCATAACTCATGAAGTATTTTTCAGAATTTCTTCAAAAGTTAATCAGTCCATCTACTCATCACTACAAATCCATTTACAGTCAAACCTGTGTTAGTGGTCACCTCTATTAAGCAGCCAACCTGTATTAAGCAGCCAGAGGAAAGTTGCCCCAAAATTCACATACCTATATATTTGAACTGTATTAAGCAGCCACCTGCCTTCAGCAGCCACTTTTTAAGCTTCCCATGGGTGGCTGCTTAAGACAGGTTTGACTGTACTAAGTTTCAAGGCTCTAGCTCTAACAGTTTTTGAGATATTTTGCTGACAAGGAAAAATTGCCCAAAATTACAGAGGGCCATAACTGAAGAAGTATTTTTCAAAATTTCTTCAAAAGTTAATCAGGTTGTCTACTCATCACTACCAGTCTATTCATCAAGTTTCAAGGCTCTAGCTTCAATAGTTTTTGAGATATTTTGCTGACAAGATTGCATCCATATTTTTTCAAAGGGCCATAACTCAGAAAAGGGGCATAATCCTGTCAAGAAAAAAATACATGTCAGCTATTTTTTCATGAGGAATCCATGTAAGAAATTTCAAAACAGTAGCATTTACAGTTCTAAAGTTATGACGAACGGACGGATGGAAGGACGGACAAACAACCCAGAAGCAATATGCCCCTCCAACTTCTTTGAACTTGGGGGCATAGTAAAGATGTGGACTAAAAAAAAAAAAAAACATTTGTACCAAATCAGAGTCATACTGCTTCAGTGGTTTTGAAGGAGCTGTCATTTAAAAAATTCCTTCTTCAAAATTTAATGTTGCAATGGCAACTAAACAAAATGGCCACTGGTCATAAAACACATTAACTGGGTAAACAATCATCAAATGATCATAACTGCCAAATATGGTTCACATTGCTTCACTGATTATGGAGAAAATGCCATTAAACCCTTTTCCCATTATAAGTCTATGGGAGCTTTCTGTTGCCATGGCAACCAAACTTAGAGGCAGCTCTCCACAATTTTGGCTATTTTGAATTGCCCTTACCCAAGCAACATTTGTACTAAACTAGAGTCGTACTGCTACAGTGGTTTTGAAGGAGTTGTCATTTAAAAGATTCCTTTTTTTTAATTTAATGTTGCCATGGCAACCAAACAAAATGGCCCCTGGTAACACAAAAACTGGGTAGACAATCATCTGATGATCATAACTGCCCAATATGGCTCACATCACTTCACTGGTTATAGTCTATGGGAGTTTTGTTACCATGGCAACCAAACCAAGAGCCAGATAACCATAATTTTAGCTATTTAAAATCCTCCTACCCAAGCAACATTCTTACCAAATTAGGTACTAATTGCTTCAATGACTTTGGAGGAGTTGTCATTTGAAAGTGTTAACAGACAGATGGACAGATGCAGGGATGAGCGGACAATGGACAAAAGTGATCACTTTAGCTCATCCTGAGCATAGCTGAAATTGTATATATCAAGCGGTGGAGAATATTTTGATGGGCTCAAATATTTTTTTGTGAATTTGTCCATTTTTATTGCTTTTAAAGCATGATTTGCATTATTTTTTTTAATTTCCCTCGTAGCAGCTCTGCGACAGAGGCACAGGTAGCTCATCTAGTTTGCAAGCTCCAATAGTTGGGGCCCAGTATGTATAAAGAAGCATCTGTCCTGGGTATGACCTAAAACTGCATCCAGCTGTGACACTCAACATGAGTATGGGAATGTGAGGCTGCCCTCTATCACAGTTGCCTCCCCACCTTCAGGGTTACAAGGCTGCCACAACCTGGGTGGCAGAGCTGGGCAGCAATCATCTACAGACTGATGGCTTGCTGTTCTAGCTATTGTGGTTTGGCGGACGATCCTTTCTTTATAAGGACAACGGCAAAGCACACTGCCTGAGTGCGGGAACGGCATGCATGCTCAGATGCCATTAAAGAACTGAGTTGGGACATCAGCTAGGACAGGCGATCCCGTAAAAACAGTTGTTCCAAAACCTTTCATGGCAAGCACAACAGTAGAATCTTACCATCCTTTTCTGTAGGACCATGCACAAACTTGTTACAGATGTAAAAGTGATCCCTGGCGAGGAAAAAGCCCTGCAACATCAGCTTCTTGTATGCGACATGAGGATTGATATGCCACCAAAATCCAAGCGCAAGTTCACCCCTTGCCTCAAAGTTTGGAAGCTTAAAGACCCTCAGACAAGCAATCATTTCCAGGAGGTCTTCAACTTGCATGTGAGCACATCTGCAGGTGTAGTTGATGGGGCCACTGAGGATATCTGGTACAACATGAAGACTGGACTGCTCAAGACAACTGAGAAGGTGTGTGGCACAACTCGGCCCCATAGTTGGCGTCAGAAGACTTGGTGGTGGAATGAACAAGTGGAAAAGGCCATTGCTGCCAAGCTGAAAGCTTTCAAGGCCTGGAAGACTGGTAAAGGCACTAGGGCATCATATGATGCAGCCAAATGCAATGCCAGACATGCAGTGCACCATACTCGTCAAGAAGCCGACAAGAAGGTCTACAAGTATATTGACCCCAAGTCTTCAGAAGTCTACCACCCTGCTAACCAGTTTAGAAGAGAGACCGCTGATGTTGTTGGTGACAAACCAGTGAAGAATGATGCAGGAGAGATGTCAATGAGCGAAGACTCTAAGTAGAAGGCTGGTTAGAGCATTACCAAATCTTCTCAACGTTGAGTTCGACTGGGACCTAGACCACATGTCTTATCAACCACCAGTGGAAGGCCCACCCATCCCAATCACCATTGATATGGTTAAGAAGGCTATTTCACGGAGGGCAAAGCACCTGGCCCATCAGGCATAGTGGTGGAGATGATACGAGCAGCCGGTGACATGGGCGCCTCCATGATCCGTGACCTCGCAGCTACAATCATTCGCGATGGCAAGGTACCCTCTGACTGGAAGCATTCATTGTCTGCCTCTACAAGGGAAAGGGGGATGCATTGGAAAGGGGCAACTACCGTGGTCTCAAGCTGACAGAGCAGGTCATGGAAGTCCTGGAGAGGATTGTGGACGGCCTCATCAGACAGTTGGTGTCAATTGACGATTCCCAGTTTGGCTTCGTCCCAGGCAGAGGCACAACAGACAACAATCTTTGTTGTCAGACAGCTGCAAGAGAAGTATCTAGCTGCCAACAAGAGACTCTACATGGCTTTCGTAGACCTGGAGAAGGCATTTGATCGAGTACCTCGGAAGGTCATCTGGTGGGCGCTGAGACAACTTGGTGTGGAGGAGTGGATCGTGCGACTCGTGCAGGGAATGTATGCAAATGCGCGGAGCCCTGTCTGTGTTGGTGAGGTTTACAGTGATGAGTTTGAAGTGAAGGTCGGTGTTCATCAGGGCTCAGTACTCAGCCCGCTGCTCTTTATCATTGTGCTTGAAGCCTTATCACGAGAGTTCCGCTCTGGGGTCCCCTGGGAGGACCTCTATGCCAATGACCTTGTTATCATTGCTGAATCGCTCGAGGAATGTGTCAGGAGGCTCTTGACTTGGAAAGAAGCAATGGAAAAGAAAGGACTGAGAGTAAATGCAGGAAAGATGAAGATCATGATCTGCGGTATGGGCCTGGACCTCCTGCAGAGTTCAGGTGAGTTTCCATGTGCCGTCTGTCACACTGGAGTAGGCAGCAACAGCATCTTCTGCAACGGCTGCAAGCACTGGGTACACAAGAAATGCAGTGGGCTCAAGCGCTTGACAAAGGACCCTGACTACAGATGTACACGGTGCCAGGGAGCTGCACGCCCCTTGGATGGCAGACCACAGAGGGAAGTCCAAGTCAGACCTGACAAGCTGGAGATGGTAGTTTCCTTTTGCTACCTAGGAGACATGCTTTCAGCAGCGGGTGGCTGTGGGCTTTCGATCACAACACATGTGGAAACCACTTGGAAGAAGTTCAAGGAGCTGCTACCAGTTCTCTCTTCACGCCACCTCTCTTTCAAGACAGGTGGCAGTGTGTACAGCTCTTGTGTGCGGAGCACAATGCTCCATGCCAGTGAGACTTGGCCATTGACAAAACCAAACCTCCAATGTCTGCAGTGGAATGACAGGGCAATGATCAGACAGATCTGCAATGTCAGGCCGCAAGACGTTGTCATCACCAGGCCCAGTGAACTACTTATGCAGCTTGGCATTGAGGATCTGGACCTCATTCTGAAGGAGAGAAGGCTCTGCTGGTATGGACATGTGGAACGCTCCAATGGTGCAGTCAAGACAGCCTTTTGCATACAGGCTGAAGGAAAGCCTGGGCCTGGGAGGCCCAAGATGACATGGAAGCAGCTGACAGAGAGGGATTGCAGAGAGTGGAAGCATTCGGCTATCAACCCTCATGGTAGAAATATGTGGAGATCTGGTGTGGGATCTGCCATGTGTGCAGCAAACCAGCTATCTGGAAGGGGGCCACTGATGTGGATGTTGCCCCTGTACCTGCATGTTAATCAAAAATCCGATTATGATGATATGATATTAGTCTGTATATCTAAATTAAAATCACAATATACAGGTACAATGTATAACTAATATGGGATAACAGTGTTATCAAAAAGTCTATCTAGTAAGTTTTAAACAACTTACAGTTTCTCTACGGAAGTAGCCAAAGTAATCGATATTGCCAACTTTCTCTTGAAAGTAAAATTGTATCCAGTTGTGTAGTCCTATAAAGTCATCATCTCTTGCCTCACCCACAAACACATGCTCAAAGCTACTTGAGTCAAAATCTCTGAAAAGAAATATCAGTTTTGTATTTACCTTTTGAATTGGGACAGACAAGACTCAGCAAACAGTGTAGACCTAGTTTAGACACTGCAGATCTGATCAGAATCTACACTGTTTGCCACTCATCCAGCAGGTTTTTTTTCAGAAACAGCAACAGAAATGGAATTGTTCAAATGTTAAAAGAAGTCTGGTAAGGGATTCAATTGTTCAATCATTCACTTTAGTGCCAAGAAATGTAGCTAGGCAGATGATTCACATGAATGTCAAGCCTTACTTTCTCTAAAAATAACAAGTCACCTAGTGGGCACCAATCACTCACCTGAGAGTTAGTATTCTCAGAAGAGCTTTTTTGGCACTAAAAAATTGGAAAGTCTGATCTGGGTGAATTTTGAATTCATCCAAAATGTTATGCATTTCCTAATTTTGATAATTTGATTGGAAGTGTAGGGGCAGTTTTCTGCAATCTAAATTTTGAAATTTAGATTGCCGAAATATTATTTGGGCAATGAGTTCCATGAATAAAAGCTATTAAATAAACAGTTTTTAAATATGAAATGTAACATTAAAATGAAGTTTTTAAAAGTAAAACGTATTTTAACTAGCAATACTTAACCTATAGATAATGTGCTATTCTATTCTGTATTTCACACCTTCCACAGAAAAAACGACAGTTCAGTTGTTTTATAGAGTCTTACTCCAGAAGGTCCCTTAGGCAGTTACCTGTGTGACGTAACTCTTCCCGCTCAATTGATCACGTGTCAGTTTCTTTTATGTATAAAACAATAGAAACAATTACAACAGAGCTGCGTGGGAGGGACGTGGGACTCTCTTATCTATAGGTTAAGTATTGCTAGTTAAAATACATTTTTACTTTTAAAAACTTCCTTTTAACTGAACCTATAGATAATGTGCTAGAATTTGCCAATTAGGAGGGAGGAGCTCTCCTAGTTCTAACACAAATAATATATAGAGTCCCTACACTTCTAGATGAAGACTCAGGAAACTCTAAGGAATCAGATACATTCTATTTCTATATGTAATAGTAAGAATGATCTAGATTCACTGATAACATATCTTTAAGGTGTTAAGGAGTTACTATCCTATATGTTAATAGTAGACTCTAGAGGATGCCAGTTCTCCAGCCTCTGTGGCCTAATTACTGCCCTGCCACAGTCCTAAACTAACCATAAGGTTTTATAATTATTCTCTTTTTCGTTTTGATATAAAAAAAAAAGGGATAATAATAATTTGGGTAAGTGGTCTAATCTTTACCAAATACCCAGTTCAAGATCAATGATAGAAAAAATATAATTGATGATTTTATCTACTGCTAGGCTAATTGTATTAACGTATCTTAGTTTTAGCAATGATACTAGACAGCGATTGTCTACTTCTGCGGAAGACAAATGACAACCTAAGTCATTTTAATTAAACACTTCTGTCATAGGAGATTTCGGAAGCATTTCGTATCCTTGACAAATTAAGAAAGGAAAAGACTGCTAACATCATCACATAGAGTTGGGCAGACTTATACTGAAAATAAGAATAAAGGCTGATAATATAGCTTATTGTAAAAACAGCCTCCTAATTTAACTTAATATCTTATGATATTATTGAGATCTAAACAACTAGAAAGAACTGGTTAGAATCGTTTCTATTACCATGTCAATTATAAAATACCATGAATCTGCTTCGAAGTAGTTGTGGTCATGCTACCCAAGCCAGAAATCAATATCATAAATCTGTAAATGAAGGACAAATTAGAATGTTCCGACCAACAGACATGGACCCCAGAATAAAGGGTGTAATCATGCGTCAGACATTCTTATGAATATTATTATTCTAATTCCGAGTATATTAACAGTTGAATATGATAGAAAAGGAAGTAATTTCGATACGACTTCCCTCTATGAGATAGTATAATATAGGAAAAAAATTAGTCTATAAATGTGTTAAACTTCCCTACTAATACGAGAATAGAGGAGTTTATTATGCAGCTTCAACTCATATAGTATGACTGATAAGTATAACATCGAGTCAAAATAATACTGATTTTAGTATCTCTGGTAACGCTAAACATATAGAACTTCGTTGTAGAAACTGTCAACGAGGCGCATCTTCTGGGCCTCAAGTTCTGCCTGTCTTAACTCGCCAGCCAAGTTCTGTAAATTGTTGCCGGACGCATTTAGCTGCTGCTGGACGTCCGGGGAGGTAGAAACTATAATCATCGTCAGGCCCGTCGGGGTCGAACGTTGGGTTCTTGAAAGTGACGTCATCCATCGCGGTGTTGACAGTGGATGCTCATTTGAAGGTTGTTGCGTAGGTTCAAATACACCATGGCTTCTTCGAGCAAATTTGGACGCAAACTTAATCCTTACCAGTGCCTCCGCGAGCCCCTGGGGGTCAAAAGCGTGCGGCAGTCCATTGTGATAACCAATAACCTGAGCACGATCGACCAGAACCAACAGCTGCTCGTCCGGTTCCCAAATCTGGGGGCACATGACGTGATTGTTCCGGGACCGCCCGCCTGGCCTTCAGAATCACGCTGGATAGTGAAGATGCCAACAGGACAGTGGTTCAGAACCTGGGACGCGCCATGTTTAAAAGACCGTGATCAAGATCTCCGGCAACGAGGTGATGTCCGTCGACGACAGTGACGTCTTCAACTGTTACGGCGATCTTTGGAAGACAGCCTCGGAGAGGAAAAATGACCAGTACCAAGGCATCGATACATCTGGTAACCGAAACACAACGCGAATTCGCATGGATGCCAGAAATAAAGATGAGGCAGTCACAGCCGACAAGGCCATCGCCAATGCCTTCTGCAACCGCTTCTACATCCCCCTGGACTTCGAGCTACTCGAGAGCCACATGCCGTTCTATCAAAGCATGCTTGGAGACCGGCTGGAGTATGAACTGACCTTCAACGACTACAGCCGCGTGATCCGGGCCACAGGCGATGCCGATGCCTCATATGACATTGAGAACATCAGTTTGGAGTACGAAATTGTCACTCAGCCGGAGCTGGCTCACATGATTGCCAATCAGTACAACGGCCGCCTTGCGATCCTCTATGACCAGATTCTGAGGCACCGAAAAATAAGCAAAGACAAGAGCGACACCCTCTGGAACATCAATCTCAACGTGCCCGCCCGCAGCATGAAGGGCATCCTGATGCTCTTCGAGGATGTTGCCACGCAACAACCCTTTGCTCGCAACACCGAGGCTTTCTACAACCCCAAAATAACCAAAGTGGAGGTCACTATTGAGGGGATCCCCAACCAGCTCTTTAGCCAGGGGATGAGGGCCTACCAGATGTGGGACGAGGCGAGGAAGTTATTTGCAGCATCACCCGGCAGAAAGCGTCACCCCGATGTGTCAGTGGTCGCGAAAGACCTGGCACTGGCAGACGTCTCTCTGGGAGAATTTCTGACAAGCAAGCTCGCGCTGTGGCTTGACCTCAGGACAATCGATGATGACCGACTTCATGGTAGTGGCCGCCGCATAGAGAATGCCAGCGAAGGGGTCACCATCCAGTTGACTAAGACAGCAGAAGCGGCCGGCGCTTTAAACATCTATCTCTACATCCTCATGGACGCACAGCTGAACCTCAAAGATGGCCGGTTCGTCTCAGCTGTCTATTAACCAGCTTCTGCCCACGAGCGCCCATTCGGCAATAGTCTGTGGGCAGACAGGATGTGGAAAAACGGCCTTCATCCTGGATCTACTCGAAGGCCCCTACCAGGGTTTCTTTCGATATATCGTGATCCTGTGCCCCACCATAGAGCACAACAAGACCTACAAGCAGTGCCCCTGGCTCTGGACGGACCCTGAGGTCTACGTTCTAGACCCGGGTGAGCGCCTTCATGATTACCTGTGGGCCTTCTACCTGGTGTTTAAGGGGGAGCCCACCCTTTTTATAATTGACGACTGCTCTGCCACGAAGGCTCTGACACAGAAAAAAGACATGCTCTCAGAGCTCGCTTTCTCGGGCCCCCACGCCGACCAGAGCATCTGGGTCCTCACCCAGAAGCACAATGCAGTCCTCAATGACCTCCGTGAGCAAACGCACTCGGTCTGTTTGTTCCACTGCAAGGACAGGGACTCGTTCGACGAAGCATGCAGCGAAAACGACGTGATACTGACAAGGGAACAGCGGGCGTTGGTTCGGCAGCGGCTGGTAGAGAGAAAACAGGCTAAGCTCCTGTTGAAGACTGACCAGCCAGATGCTTATATGGTGCTCACATGTATGAAGTAACAGAAGGACTGCTGATCGCTGTGCTCGGCGCAAATTTAGTAGTGCTGTTTTTCATTGCCTGGCAAATCCTCCACTTCGGCCAGTATATTAGACGGGTCCCCCGGCTTGTAATGGCAATTGCAGGAATGGACTGTGACGAACTCACGATGAGCTGATGTCGGTTGCAGAGCAACAGCAGGGTGCTGGCGCTGGTCTGGCCGAGGGGTTTATCCACAGGCAGCCACCCCGGCGGGAGGAACGGCGGCGACGCAGGCCCAGGAGGAAGAACGGGTGTAAAAACACCGCGAACGGCTCGCTGCCATCGCGGCGGGAGGCCAAGCCGGGCAGTATGGACTGGTGGTCCATGGGAAAGCATTCACCACCGATCAAATCAACGCTCTGGACGATATCGAAATCGAGAAGATGTACGCCCGTTACGAAGCCAGGCTGGGGGCGGCGATGATGAAGACGTTGGGGTCTGCGGCGCTCCAGCTCTATGGGGGGGTGGCATCCATGTTTCTCCCGATCCCGGCCGAGAACCAGCCAGGGCTATCGCCAACCTCGAGGGCAACCCGTTTGTCAGACACGCTCTTAGCAGTGCTACCTGCGAGCTCTACCACCACTACGGCATGTTCTTGGCCCCATTGACCGCTGTGCTGACCACCCTCAAGCATGCCCGATTTGGACACCGCTGCCCTGTTAGAGTACACAATAGCGGAGACGAAGCAGGAGAACCAAGAGACGGCGGAGAAGCGAGCACAGAGTCCAGTGGAAAGAGTTACAGAGAAAGTTAAGGATCCAAAAAAAGTGGTGGCAGGCCCCGTTGACTCCGCGCCCAAGCAGCCTGTGGATAAGCCCCCTCTGCCAGACCGGCAATTAAAGACTGGCCCCGATCCGTTCTATATGGAATAGTGCCTCCGCTATGACAACTCCAGCAACCAACGGGAAGATGATCGTGAACGCGCTCTACCACAGTTTGGTCGTCTCTGGCATGGCCATGGGATACGCCCGGCTTGGCAAGGCGGTAATGGGGGGAAGCAACCCCAAGCTTGACCCAACGCCCAGCAGCACCGGCATGCTGATACTAGACGTTGCTCTCGCCATGGCAATGAAGGACGTGTTAATTAAACAGGGGATCATTCCAGCAGATATCGTGAAGTAAAATGGCGAGCCTTGCAATGCTCGTTGGGGGCGCCCTGGTGAAAGCCCTGGCGTTCTCCTGATCGAACTACTTATTCACCATTTTAAGAAGCTCCGGAGTCGACGAAGAGCACGAGCGTCACGACAAAGCTGTCGAACAGCTGCAGGCTGCGCAGGCGATGTGGTTCCGGAATCGGACCGAGCGCCTGGACTTTATCAACGGGGAGCTCCGCCGGCAAGGCCATGCCGTACAAACCTTTCGAAATGTCGACGCGTAATATGCAGGAATATGGCCACGTCACCAGGCACAACCTCGGCCCCCTGGGGCCCAAGCCCTAGCTGGCTGACTTTTATCACCCGAGTGGCGGCCAAAAAGACCGCGAGATCGCCTTTGTCATCCTGGGGATGGCCGCGACCGGCTTTGTGGTTTACCAACTCGCTAAGAAGTGAGGTGCGTTATAATTTAAAGCCTGTTTTCTGCGACCTTATATCATGGGTCTTCCTGAAGAGCTTTACTGCGCAATGCTTGAGGTCGGCCACTGCGCCCGACGCCACAAAATCCCCGGCCCTCTGGCCCAAACCATGATTGATATCGCGCAAAAGTCGCTTGAGCTCTGGCGGCAAGATGAGAAGACTGCAATGCGTTTCGCCGCGGGGATGCTGGCTGGCCCGACCAACCTCCGGGCGACAACTTGACAGCTTCCTGAGCCTGTGGCGTCCGCATGTTGGAGGCTCATCGGGCTGCTGGAATACCTTAGTAGCAATGGCCGACAGTAAGCTCTCTGCCCTGTACTACAGCCCCCGAGGCTACTGGAAGGGGCTCGCAGCCATCGAGAAGCTGGCGTCTGCAGCCAAGGTGACTGAACAGCGGGCCAAGGACTGGCTCAAAGGGCAGGCCATCTGGCAGATCTATCTGCCTGCCCCACGGCGCGTGCCGCAGCCGAAGTATGACATCGCCATGCCGAACGAAGTACACCAGGCGGATCTGCTCTTTCTGGCACACGACCGCGTAGGGAAGCGCACATTCAAGTAGGCCCTTACTGTGGTCGATGTAGCCTCACGCTATAAAGAGGCTGAGCCTCTGACTAGCAAGACTGCGGCAGAGGTCGCCGATGGCCTGGCTCGGATTTACAAGCGGAGCCCGTTGAAGTGGCCCAAATTGCTCCAGGTTGACCCCGGCCGCGAGTTTATGGGTGCGGTGAGCCAGCTGCTCGCCAAACACGGGGTCGAGGTCCGACGTGGACGTGTTGACATCCACCGGGACCAAGGCGTCGTGGAGCGCTTCAACAGGACGCTGGCGGAACGCCTCTTCGGGCACCAGTATGCCCAGGAGATGAGGCTCCCTTCAGGTCAGAGGTCCACGGAGTGGGTTAAGCAATTGCCCGCAGTTGTCGCAGCTCTGAATGGTGAGGTCACCCAGCTGACTGGCAAAAAGCCCTCTGATGCCATCAAGGCCAAGACGCTGCGCCGCGGCACACAAAAGCCCTCCTCTGTAGTTCCTGGCCGCCCAGTTGGTCTCGATGAGCAGAAAGTCCCCTCGGGAGTTGGCGTTCGCTATCTCTACCAGCCTAGTGAGCTGGAAGATGGCCTTCGACGCGCTACAGACCCCGTGTGGTCTCTTGAGGTGTACCGACTGGGACGCTCTGTGACCAAGCCCGGTGAGCCTGTGGTCTACTACTTGCAGGATGAGCCTCAGCGGGGCTTTGTCAGGGAAGAACTCCTCGTAGTGTCGCCCGACACTCAGCTTCCGCCGGATGGGGTTCTCAAGGGCTGAGCGCAGCGGCTCCTCTTTTTCGGTTGCACTCGAGGTCAGCCGGACGCTATCGCAGATGTGGCCCACGGTGTTGTCCAATCGGTCAACGCTGAACTGCTGGGTGTCCTTCAGCTCCCAAACCCATAGGAGCTCGATATTGCACGCGGCACAGCAATTGCCCTGGGCCTCCCTCAGGGCCAGGATGTGATCAACCTTCAGGCTAAACCTGAGCCCCTTGGCTTGGTCCTGTCGCTTGTAGCCCACCAGCTTTTTTATGATGGTCTTGCAGAGCGATGACTCATCAGGCTCTATGAGCGGCCCACCCTCAGAGCCCTCCTCTGGGGGGCATACTACCCGCTCGAGGTGGCTGAGATACTCCACTCTTGATATGGTCAGGTAGGCAAGATTGGACCACATCGATAATCCAGACCTTTTGGGGGTCTGCGACGGTGAGACCTTGGCTTGAGTGGACTGTGAGGGCGTATCTGAGGGCCCAGTCCTGGCCCCACTTGCCGTCGAGGACCTCGCCGGCATATTTCAAGGGCACCTCGACTACATCGTTCAGGACGAGCTCCTGCTGGTCTGGCCTGCCATCCAGCAAGGGCCCTGGGATGGTGACCAAGATGTTTTGCCGCCGAGTATCCTTGGGACGATATAACAGAGGTAAGGGGACATCCGGGAAACACTTCTCATGGCGCTCGAACAGCAGCCTCTGGGCCCAGTCGCGAACCTTCTGCCTCGAGGTCTTTGGCTCTGTGGTCTACCTCGACCTCTTCGTAATAGGCGGCATGCTCGCGGAGCCAGTCGTGTGGCATTTCTCCAGCGATTGGGGGCGGCTGCCCCTGGTCTCCACAGCAGATGACCTGGATGCCCCGACCCTCGAGCCAGTCGAGGAAGGTTTCCAGAGTGGGGCGGGGCACTGTGCAGACCTCGTCCCAAATGATCACACGGCGAACGAATTTCTGTCCCATCCTCTCGAGCGTCCAGTCGGTTTGGCTGCTCCAGCGGAAGAAGCTGTCATAGGTCTGGGCCTGGACGCCCCTGGCATTTCTCCAGCAATTGGGGGCGGCTGCCCCTGGTCTCCACAGCAGATGACCTGGATGCCCCGACCCTCGCGCCAGTCGAGGAAGGTTTCCAGAGTGGGGCGGGGCACTGTGCAGACCTCGTCCCAGATGATCACATGGGGAACGAATTTCTGTCCCATCCTCTCGGGCATCCAGTCGGTTTGGCTGCTCCAGCGGAAGAAGCTGTGATAGGTCTGGGCCTGGACGCCCCTGGCCCGCATCTCTTTGGCCAGACGATGGGTCGGGGTGAAGATGAGGGGGTTTCTGGTACGGAAGAGCTCGATCGCTCGCGTGGTTTTGCCACTGCCCCCGCCACTGTTTAGGTAGCTCAGCTGATGTCGGGATCTGGGGATTGTCGTGGCGCGGCGCCGTACTGGGAGTGAGGTCCTTTTTTGTTGCTTTGTATTCAGGCTTAGCGAGGTAGGCTGCATGTTCCATTGGCATGAAGAGGCTCTTGCCCTTGTCACGCCACTGGGCTGGGGCAATCCCATCTTGTGGTGGCCTCGGGGTTGCCTTGTCGTGGCAGGTGAGACAGATGCGGCAATACCCTTTTGGGTGCACCTCATGAGGCTTGTAGGCCCCGACCCCCTCGAGCTTGCAGAGCGCCGTTTTCTTTACATAGATGGAATCAGTCGCCACTCGGACGGCCTCGTCGGGTTCAAACCTTGAAAGCATAGAGAGGAGGTTGAGATGTGGGCATAGGCCAGCATCGAGGCCCTCAAATGGGCAAACTGTGGTTGAGAGCCATCGTAGTAGGTGAGGATGTGACCAAGCTTGCACTTCATTGGCACTCCGACCAAAGTGCCCGAGAGGCGGGTGTCCCGGACAAGGTAGTCGAGCTCGCCGCGGTCGGTCACCAGCCTCCTCGTAGCCTTTTTCCATCTGCCTTGCTGCCCTGGGTGAATTTGCCGATGACGGAGCAGGCCTGGTCCCTGCTCTCGGGCAACCAGACCTCAGTCTGATTCTCGAAGGAGATGATCGCCTCCCTGACTTTGAGAGACCTCAGCAGGCCAGACTCTGTCAGGAAGGCAAGGAGCTGTGTCGGGGCCCAACCGCCGCTTTCGGAGGCGAAATGCTTCCCGAACCAGGCAGGGATGACAGGATGACAGGTTGCACCAAACTCCCATTCTTGAATCTCGGCGAAGCCTGTGCCTATGTCTTTGGGGAGAGCGCCATTGATGGCTACACGGACTATGCAGTGGGTTGGGTGTCCGAACTGCTCGAAATAGGGTTTGGCTTCACCCATGCCCTGGAAGGATGCCGGATAGCAGGCCTTCATGTCGATGCTGACAACTTCCCTCTTGTCATAATTCATTGAGTTCCAGACGCCACCATGACCGTGCTCCACGCAGGCCTTCTCGATGTCTGGGAGGAGGTTGGCTGGGGTTGGCTTCCAGCCGTTCCTTTCCTTTGCCATAATGCTGGCTGCGTGGTTTTCGCCGAAGGCTCTCTCAGCAAGTTCAGGGTTGCCCAGTTTGGCGCAGATCGCTTTGAGTCTTTCGTGGGCCTCTTGTGTCCTGTAGGTGCGGCCGTCCTGGAGCATGAACTGGTCGACAGAGAGCTGTCGGTCTTGACCGCCCAGGAGCCAGACCGCTAATGGCTCACACTGGGTGACTTCCTGGATGGCGTGCCACACGTTGCCCTCGTAGATGTGAACCTCTCTGCACTGCGGGAAGTGGAGGTCTTTGGGCCAGGCGTGAGCGTTGTGGCAGATACGTTCTATATCTGCTCCACGCGACTGATATTTGCCACTGTTGTATATGTCCTCCCCAGCAATGTCCCTCAGGATGATTGCTCTTTTGAGGATCTTTTCCAGTTTAGCCACGTCGTCAATCGAGGCTCCAGTCTCATGGACCCTCCTCTCCCAATCTTGTAGCTTCCGTCGCCATGTGGGTGTAAACCCCTGGCCTCTCAAAGCGCCCTCAAAGTGCTCCACAACTCTCTGAGCCACACAGTTGAGGTCACCATCTCTTAACTGAGCTAGGTTGGCAGGGTCCGGGTCTCTGATGGGGTAGAGGCCGTAGGCAACTGCGGTGACGGGGTAGGCATTTTGGTAGAACACACTGTCAATTCCAGTCAACACGCCAGGCTTTGTATCCCGAGAGACCTCGATGACCCCCTGGCCCTTCTTTCGCTCAGCCCGGACTGGATCAAACTTGTCTTCAAGGTCCCAATCTTCAGCTTTCTCACGGAGAAACTTGAGTTTCAGAATCAACTCGCCCTCTGGGAGAGCTGCAAGAAGTTGGGCAGCTCTCTGGCGGTCATCCGAGCGTCCAGTGCCAACCTGCCGGCTCTGGCATGCATGCCGTCGGCAATCTCGACATCACCGATATCCAGCGGGTCTTCTCCCTCAACCCTCCATGTAGAGAAGACTCCATCTACCTCGAATTCGTCTATAGCGCCGTTTAGTATCTCGACCCACGACTCAGCCGGGAGTCTTACCGGGTGAGGGACATGATCATCCAGGTCAGTAAATGGCCACTGTGGTCAAAGTGCCCGGGGAAAGAGTCTTTCCTCAGCTTCTGGAATGGGCTCGTCGAGGAGGAACCTTGGCTCGTACTCAGCGAGCATTTCTTCGATCAGGTCATCCATTGTAGCCATGGTGTCAGATGGGTATACCATACACGAACATCTGTCTAATTGGGAATTCGACTGTTGTATAATAAGTAAAGCCGTATACCATACACGAACATCTGTCTAATTGGGAATTCGACTGTTGTATAATAAGTAAAGCCGTGATACTAGCGCTTATTTGAGGCCAATGAAAGGCAGGGTTCGTTGCATTTCCGCCATACGGAGGAGTTCCCACATGCATGCGATGTGGAGACGCTTCGCTCTAGCTTCTGCCCGAGCTAGAGCTTTTTGCGCTCGGTCAGAACCACAAATTTTCGAACAGAGCCAAGACTCCGATTTTGTCCCTTTGCCACATCATCGACAGGGATGTGGCTCTGTTCCCAGCTTTTTTCGCAGTTGAACCTGGTGGATACCGCACAAATCGTATACACACCGCTTCCCGCATAGCCCAGTGCTCCCCACGACCTGCCACTGGCACGTGTTGTTTCCTATCATAATGCATATACATATACCCAATGCGAACATTTGTCTAATTTAAAGTTCGACTGGGATTCTAGCCTTTTTTGCGTTCAGAGCCCTGGGCCGGAAAGGGTGGGGGCCATCCCCAGGGGCTCGGGCGGCAGGCTGGCCGTTGCCAATTATTTGTGTGGGTCGGGCTGTCTTTACGTACCACACAATTGGCAATTATTTGTGTAGGTCTCGACGTACACAAGTACACACACAATTACCAATTGTTTATGTACGTGGGAGCCTCCGCGGCCCCATATAGCTGGTCCATTCGCCCCTACCAATTGTTTATGTAGGTGGGAGCCTCCGCGGCCCGGTCTAGCTGGTCTGCTCACCCCCCTGCTGCTGATGCTGCAGAATTCAAAGTAGAACACTTTTCATATAGGTGTGTTTGCATAACGTGTGTATGTGAACATCTGAGGAAACAAACTGCTGTTTCTTAAGAATCAGTGTATACTGGATAGTTTCTGTGTTAGAAGTGCCCTGTCAAGGATCTTCTAATTATTTAACAACATATGTTTTTGTGTAGAAGTAATAATAATAAATCATCTAGATAAGCCTCTCATCTAGAGCCCTTAAATGTACATAGTTCTGGTCATTTTTCATCTGATATTAAATCCATTTGAAGAGTCTTTATGTTCATTGTATTTTAAAAGTTAAATGCTTTGTGTCTAACAGAATAGTGAGCCTAATCTGCAAAAAAAGCACTATTCTGGGCAATACCACCAAACAGTATTGACTTCCTTATTTCTCCATGAAAACATGGTCTGGGTACACTTTAGCTGTTACCAAGCTGCTTCTAATAAGTACCCACATTTTTAAAATGTAACACTTATGTGTCTAGCAAGAAAAAATACTGGGCCTAAATTAAAAAGTCATACTGTAGCTAAAATAAGACCAGAAGACAAACCCAGCCTTTTCTCGAAAATTAGAATATATTCTGAGTAATTTCTACCAGATAACTTATCTATACATTCCTTGCATTCATTTACTTTTTGGTATGGCTTATCTATACATTCCTTGCATTCATTTACTTTTTGGTATGGCAAGAAATATAAACAAACTACTGAACTATTTTAGAAAATGCACACTGGGTAGCTTAAGTGTGTTAAATCAGTGGACATCAAAAGACAAATGTAACCATATCTTAAAAAGTTACATTTTGGGGAACATGTATAAGAAGATAACCTTAGAATCAGCTGAATATTATTTATTTCATTTTATAAAGTAACTCATATAACTTAATAAGAAAAAAAAGTACTGGGTTAAATGTAAGGATTAAGTTATTAATCCAATATTAATTTAGCGTGCCCCTCAACACCTGGTCTCATTCTGATAACTGGTCCCCTTGGGTGCCTTGTCTGTTGACTGGTTGTGTCATCCAATAACTGCATGCTTATCAGTAGCCAGGTCCGATTCCATCACGCACCACGCCAGTGACCCAGTTGGAACAGTCAATCAGCAATCAGCATCCCTGGGCGCCAGTATCAGTTTTGAACTAGCGCTTGCATTATAAACATCGTTTTACTTGCTAATGAAAATTATTTCCCACCCACCTTATATATATATATATATATATATATATTTGGTTCCTGTTTTCTTGATATGGTGTTACATAGTTTGTAGTTAGTATTAGTGGACCATTTAAGGCTGGCAATTAATTTCGGGCAATGACCTTAGATTTACCTTCATTTGGTAGTGAAAAATGGCAGATTTTTCTGGCAATGTACATGTACCAGTTATATATGGCTATGACTAAGAATGTGCTTCAGCTTCTATTTAATGCTGATCACTGTGACTTTTCCATATTCAGTGGATTGATTTTACCTGCAATCATACCATGGAGTACATCAAGAGACTGCACTTATTGTGCTTTTAAAGTTAGATAAATAGTGTTTTGTGAAAGAGACTTCAAGGGACATTATTATTGTCCCTCGCCTTTTCAAAGAAAAGCAGAGAGACACTGTTTTCGGCTTTCCATGGTGCGTGGTGCGTGGCGCGTGGTTCCGAATTTTTAGCAGGTACCTTGTCCCCTTAACTCCTCCCACAGTTTTTGTCCGATCCTTTTGAAACTTTACAGGTGCTTTAAGGATGGTCCGAAGATATGCATGTGGTTTTTTCAGAATCCTGAAATTATTTTTTATCACTTTTTACACATTTTGAACTTAGACATTTTTTGAGTTCTAATATTACAGAAGTCTGTAGGGAGTAGGTACCTTGTCCCCTTAACTCCTCCAACAGGTTTTGGCCGATCCTTTTGAAACTTTACATGGGCTTTCAGGATGGCCTGAAGATATGCATGTGGATTTTTCAGAATCCTGAAATAATTTTTTATCACTTTTTCCGCATTTTTAACTTAGACTTTTTTGAGTTCTAATATTACAGAAGTGTATAGGGAGTAGGTACCTTGTCCCCTTAACTCCTCCCACAGTTTTTGGCCGATCCTTTTGAAACTTTACATGGGCTTTTAGGATGGCCTGAAGATATGCATGTGGATTTTTCAGAATCCTGAAATTATGTTTTATCACTTTTTACACATTTTTAACTTAGACATTTTTTGGGTTCTAATATTACAGAAGTATATAGGGAGTAGGTACCTTGTCCCCTTAACTCCTCCCACAGTTTTTGGCCAATCCTTTTGAAACTTTACATGGGCTTTTAGGATGGCCTGAAGATATGCATGTGGATTTTTCAGAATCCTGAAATAATTTTTTATCACTTTTTCCGCATTTTTAACTTAGACTTTTTTGAGTTCTAATATCACAGAAGTGTATAGGGAGTAGGTACCTTGTCCCCTTAACTCCTCCCACAGTTTTTGGCAGATCCTTTTGAAACTTTACATGGGCTTTTAGGATGGCCTGAAGATATGCATGTGATTTTTTTCAGAATCCTGAAAATTTTTTTTATCACTTTTTCCTCATTTTTAACTTGGACTTTTTTTGAGTTCTAATATTACAGAAGTCTGTAGGGAGTAGGTACCTTGTCCCCTTAACTCCTCCAACAGGTTTTGGCCGATCCTTTTGAAACTTTACATGGGCTTTCAGGATGGCCTGAAGATATGCATGTGGATTTTTCAGAATCCTGAAATAATTTTTTATCACTTTTTCCGCATTTTTAACTTAGACTTTTTTGAGTTCTAATATTACAGAAGTGTATAGGGAGTAGGTACCTTGTCCCCTTAACTCCTCCCACAGTTTTTGGCCGATCCTTTTGAAACTTTACATGGGCTTTTAGGATGGCCTGAAGATATGCATGTGGATTTTTCAGAATCCTGAAATTATGTTTTATCACTTTTTACACATTTTTAACTTAGACATTTTTTGGGTTCTAATATTACAGAAGTATATAGGGAGTAGGTACCTTGTCCCCTTAACTCCTCCCACAGTTTTTGGCCAATCCTTTTGAAACTTTACATGGGCCTTTAGGATGGCCTGAAGATATGCATGTGGATTTTTCAGAATCCTGAAATAATTTTTTATCACTTTTTCCGCATTTTTAACTTAGACTTTTTTGAGTTCTAATATTACAGAAGTGTATAGGGAGTAGGTACCTTGTCCCCTTAACTCCTCCCACAGTTTTTGGCAGATCCTTTTGAAACTTTACATGGGCTTTTAGGATGGCCTGAAGATATGCATGTGATTTTTTTCAGAATCCTGAAAATTTTTTTTATCACTTTTTCCTCATTTTTAACTTGGACATTTTTTGAGTTCTAATACTACAGAAGCGTATAGGGAGTAGGTACCTTGTCCCAGTAACTCCTACCACAGTTTTAAGCCGATCCTTTTGAAACTTTACAGGTGCTTTAAGGATGGTCTGAAGATATGCATGTGGTTTTTTCAGAATCCTGAAATTATTTTTTATAACTGGTTTCCTGCTTCAATACTTAGGTAAGTGATACAGGACCAATGGTCCTCTGGTTAACTTACCCATTTTTAACAGCTCAAATAAGAATAAGGCGGGGGACATAAATTCCTATGGAATTTGCTTGTTCTATTCTGTGATGTGGACTTGAAAGGAGATCATTTTACTAATAGTGGCCAACAGTATACTTGAAAACTAATATACACATTGGCAAGTATTAGAATTGCTCAGGTATATTGTTATGATATATGTATGTGGCTTTTGCTTTAATTGGCTTTTGCATAATTAAATGGTCTACATGATCCCAAACCCAGTCTTTTGTTTCATTTCATAACACTGCGCATCATGCCGAGGCATACGCTGAAATTAATGTAAGGATTAAGTTATTAA
This sequence comes from Anodontia alba, assembly GCA_964016985.1. Classification (NCBI taxonomy): domain Eukaryota; kingdom Metazoa; phylum Mollusca; class Bivalvia; order Lucinida; family Lucinidae; genus Anodontia; species Anodontia alba. The sequence continues at coordinate 62,080,766 of OZ024825.1, forward strand.
TCCAATATTAATTTAGTGTGCTCCTCGACACCTGGTCTCATTCTGATAACTGGTCCCCTTGGGTGCCTTGTCTGTTGACTGGTTGTGTCATCCAATAACTGCATGCTTATCAGTAACCAGGTCCGATTCCATCACGCACCACCCCAGTGACCCAGTTGGGCCAATCAGCAATCAGCATCCCTGGGCGCCAGTATCAGTTTTGAACTAGCGCTTGCATTGTAAACATTGTTTTACTTGCTAATGAAAATTATTTGATATTATTGTTGGTTTCTGACCGTGTTAGAAAATGGATTAATTTTGTAATTCACATAACGGCTATTATCAAAATCGTAAAATTGTTGGATTAAATGATGCAAAAAACTTCAATTAAAAACTGGACTTAATGGCGGAAAGAACTGTTGAATCGACGGTCAGACGGGTGTTTGGGATTTTGGATTGGTACATCCTTAGTGAAACTGAGTTGTGCAGGCTTTTTTGTTACATAGAACAATCACATTCTCTGAGAGAAATCTATTTAAACACGCTATCTTTACTGCGAAGCATTCTGTGAAGGTGACAATTGTTTTTTCTGCGGGGAAATGGAGCCTGTTTTGCCCACGTGCTGTGTGAGACATGTTGTGCTAGATAGTAATCAGTAGGACCTTTATATTATTTTTGGACTACGACAAAGAAAAATGGCAGCTCAAAACAGGTTGGAACTATCAATTGATCAGATCCTCGAAGTGAGGACAGTTTCCGACGAGGAATTCGTAGCATCCTGGGCAGCGAACAATAAAATCAGCCAGGACGTTGTGGAAAAATTATGTCAGGAGGGCTTCACATCCATGGAAGCTCTAAAATTGATTGATAGAGACGATCTCAGTAAGACGAAATTGGCAATACCAAAAGGGCAGCAGAAACTTGTTTTGGCGGCAGTTCAAAAATATATTCAAAGAGAGCATGGTGCACAAACAGCAGCTGCGCATGCATTGATGCAGAATGTGGGACACACAGTCCAGTCACAGGCGACAGAGCAAATCAACATGGCATAGACGGAATCTGCACATGTTTTACCCAACACCGGAGGAAGTGGCGTGCGGGAGATATCAGAATCGAGTGTGCCCATAACAAGTTCAACATCCGGTGGACAACTAAATGACTGATCCATATTTGCGAGCGTTGTTGCAACAATTTCGTTTGGGACAAGGGGAAAATATGACAAACAATCCGAGGTGTTCCAAGTGGCACTGACTCATCAGCTTCTTGCTAGCTTGGGTATTCATCAAAATGGATCGAATATGTTTGCTAACAGGAGTGAACCAGTTCCGTCCCCCTCACCTTTCCAAGGTCCTCACCTTTCCAAGGTTGGTCATAGTCTTGGCAAGACCCGCTGGTGTATTTGCAAGCTGCTGCTTCTGGTAAGTCCAACCCTAGTTATTATGATATCACCGAATTTGTGACTGGAAATGTGGAGGAAGAGATTGTGGTAGGGAGGAATGGGGCACAACAAGTTCTCAAATCAGGCCCCAAGAGGCCAAGGTTAGAACCCATTACACTGGCCCAATGGTCTGTGGCAAACCTTGCTATATTATATCGTGTCTTAGATGAAGGGAAAGTGCAAGCCACCAACATCCTTGACTATCTATCATATACGACAAAAATTTGGCAGCTTGTTCAGAGATTTAGTTTGTTATCGGTTTTTATGTATGATAGAGAATACAGGAAGTTACAAGCAGCACACAATTTCCTTTGGGGTACAGACATCCCACATTTACAGTCTGTTCACCTTCAGGCTAGACCCAGCAAGCATCCGGGTCATGCAAATGGAAGGGGTAAGTCAGGTTTTGCTAGCAATCCAGCTCACCCAGGGTGCCAAGACCCCCTTACTGATGAGGGCAAGGTCATCTGTAAACTTTTTAACACAAAGGCAGGATGCCGCTTCCATGATTGCAAATTTGAACACTAGTGTTCGCAGCCAGGTTGTCATCAAAAACACCCAGCTGTGGTACATACTCAGTCAAAAACATGTAAAAGTATCAGCAAGTCCCAGTTTGAGTTAGTGTCTGTCTGCTTGGGAAGACGAAATGCAGGGAGACCCAGATAGGGATTTCATCCTCAATGGACTGAAAAATGGGTTTGATATTATCGACTGTGATGCTACCTCCTCCACTACTCATTGTAAAAACCATCCATCTGCATGACCAGGGAGCCCATTATATAACAAAGCTTGTGCACAGGTTCAACACGAAATAGAAACTGGCCATTATGAAGTTGTCTCCAACCTCCCCAATATAATAAGCCCAATGGGTGTGATCCCAAAAAACCTGCAATCCCTTGCTGGGAAACTTAACTTTTGTGCTAGTATTGTATATGGCGGCAGAGTGTTTTCGTGCCGCATCATTGATACAATCAACTTGCTAAAGGCGGATAACCACAAAGTAAGGCTTTCAGGGACTATCAAGGCTGATATCTCCTGTTGGCAGTCTTTCATGGCACATTTTAATGGCAAATCTATGCTTTTAGATTAACAGCCAATCACTTGTCTTCACAGATAGCTGTGACCTAGCAGCAGGGGTGTTTATAGGGGTGATTGGTTTTACTGGCCTCTTTTACTGGACTGGCCTCTTGTGGCAAACCTTCATATAAACTCAAAAGAAGTCTTGCCAATATTCCTCGCTGTAAGCCGTTGGGCTCCATGTTGGACAAATAAACGCATATGCATTCAGTCAGATAATATGACATTAGTAGCAGCCATCAACCGTGGAACCCCTAAGAGCCCCTTTGTAATGATATGCCTCAGGATGATGTTTTGGCTGTCAGCTGCGTATAATTTTCATATCACTGCCCGACATATCAAAGGATTCTCCAACATGGTGGCCGACAGAATCTCAAGGCTTCATGAACCTGGAAAGTTGGCCCAAATAACACCTTTTCTCCCTCCAACCCCATTGCTCTGGCATCTTTCTCGGACAAGCTTTTTGTTTCTTTTGAACAGGTCCCGTTCTTGGATAGAGGCTTGCAGCATCTCTGGATCATGAAATTGCAGAACTGCGAATGCATACCTTAGAGTCTACTCGACGGACCTATAGCAGTCAGCTAGCTCTGTTTCTAAAATTTTGTTCCTATCTAAATATAAATCCTGTGCCAATTTTGTCCACTAACCTTGGTCATTATATACCCTTTCTATCACCTAGATTGTGTTTTTCCTCCATACACCAATATTTGAATGTGGTCCGCCTTTTGCATATGGAGTCTGGTCATGCTAACCTGTTAGCTAGCAACTGGTTTTTATCCTCTATTCTGAAAGGTTTATGGAGGAAAAAAAGGTGACAGCACATCCCAAAAGATTCCTATCACTGTGAAATTTTGCAGGGGATTTTACGACTGCTGGACTTCAGCAACTCCTTTGATGTAACCTTTTGGGCAGTATGTCTGGTCGGATTTTTCTCATTCTTCAGGAAGTCAAACCTGCTCATCCCGTCTTTGGATGTTTAATCCCGACAAGCATCTCTGTGGCACTGATGTGCAGTTTTTTCCATCAGGAGCTATCCTCTGCATAAGATGATCCAAGACTATACTGTTTCGTCAACGCAATCTGGAAATCCCACTTCTTCATATCAAGGGTTCCCCTTTTTGCCCCTCGAGTGCACTAATGCTTGTTACTCACAGCTTACCCCCTGCCCATGGACCTCTGCAACTTTTTTGCTATCAGTCATCCAGTGGTCTCGGACCTATGACTTAATCAGATTTTGTAAATGCCCTGTGGAAATATCTTGAAGATTAGGTATTGATGTGCGACGTTACTCTGGTCATTCCTTCCGTTGAGGTGGGGCATTTTTTGCTCTTCATGTGGTCTTCCTGCAGAACTGATTAAAATCCAGGGGGGATTGGACAAGTGATGCATATGAAAAGTATTTAAACCCCTCTCTTACCCTTAGAACACGAGTAGCAGAGACTATGGGGAGGGCCTTTCATGTTTCTCTGCAGAAAACTACTAGATTTCTAGTCACAGGTGATAGCATGGTGATCATGGATCTGGACATTATGTCAGATAGTGCCCCCATTTTGGGGAAAGGGATAGAGTTATGCCTGTTTGCAATCTTGGCAGGGTGTACCTTGAGCTGACCCCTTCACTGCATTGTGTATATATCGTATATACATATTCTTTTATTGAGGTATACATGTTTTCACATGATATAGGTTACTTGTACATGTATACTACACTTCTTCCTGGGTTTGGGATTTTGGAGATCATTTTACTAATAGTGGCCAGCAGTATACTTGAAAACTAATATACACATTGGCAAGTATTAGAACTGCTCAGATATACTGTTATATGTATGTGGTTTTTGCTTTAATTGGCTTTTGCATAATTAAATGGTCTACATGATCCCAAACCCAGTCTTTTGTTTCACTTCATAACACTGCGCATCATGCCGAAGCATACGCTGATATTAATTTACAAAGTTACACCATGAGTGGCTTAATAAATGTGTGAAAATCTCATGATACTTAATATAGCTGTATTATGATAGCTGTATTGTGACATATTCCGGCATATTTCCATTATACACAAACATTCATTTTGAGGATTTCCTATGTTCATTTGATTTGGAGAGTTATGTTCTTTATAAATATGAACAAATAAAATCAAAATACAGGGTTTCTCTTCAAAATGCAAACTTTGGTTACCTTAGATAAGTCGGCAGGGTCACTCAAATTGATAAAACTGGACAGTGGACACAATATTATGTGATGTGACACTTTCACTGATAAGTTATCCATCTTGGGTTCCTGTATGGTTGTTCACTTTGGAATTAAAGTTAACCATTATATACAGGGGGTGCAACGTATAGTGGTTTTTATGGTCAATAAGTCAAAAAAATATCGCTTATGGTCAAATATGGCGCTTGGTTTGAAGAGCGAATGGAATTTTTGGAGATAAAATCAACAAGTAAGTATGTTTCCTGGCATTATATTTTGATGTCACCTAGCGCTGGATGTGGAGAAATTATGCAGTGTCTTGGGGAAATTGCTCGTATCTCCTGATCTTTCCTCAAAATGCAGTGATGCTCGATCACCTGGGAAGCTCAAATCGATGGGAAAATCGGAACCGATTTTGACCTTCATAAAATCACGCTTTGCAGCAAAAATCCGATAGTTTGGGATTTATTTTTGGGGTCTACATCACTGAAACAATAAACCACAATTTCTGGTTCAATTTTTGATCTCTGAAAAGCCCTCCATCTCGAGGAATCAAGGTGTAAGCCATCTAATGTTGTTTGTGGTCAACTGTACGACACTTATGTTGCTAATTGGTCTAAACTCAAATGCAATAGACACCACCCCACAGGGCTATACTGCCAGGGGTAGGACCCATCTTGGTGGCATCTTATGGGTGTTATAAGTACTCAATAAAGTCTAAGTCCACCAGTCACCAGTCAACCAGTCATCGGTCAACCAGGTACCAGTCAATCTACATCAGCTTCACCAGGCACCAGTCAACCAGGCACTGGGCTACCAGGCAACCTGGGAGAATTATCTCCGGTCATCCAGGCAATGTGCTACCAGGCACCAGTCAACTAGGCACCGGTCAGCCAGTCACCAGTCACTGGTCAACCAGTCACCGGTCAACCAGGCACCAGCCAATAATTCACCAGTCAATAATTCACCGGTCATATATTCACCGGGCAATAGTCACGAGTACTAGACGAAACAAGACGTTGGCCAGGAACTGCTTTTGAGTGTCGAACCCTGTCCCGGCCTTGAGAATGTTCGAGCGCGTCTGGGCTTGCGCTCCCAAGATAGCCGACACATACCTCAGTATACTGTCACTGAGGCGCTCCACACCTGCTTGCGTGAAGCCTTCTGATTTATCGAGAATGAACATCGTCCACGCCCCTGATATGTCCCGGTTATGGCGTCCTTCTGGTGGAAGAAGGGGCCATCGGAGTAGTGCGCATGCCGGTAGGCGCCCGACGGCTCCATATACGTGCTCCAAGATCCGAGGACTTGGCACCCGTGGTCTAGCTTTTGTCTCCAGTCCGTTTCTGGGGACACGCAGAACTCAGAGCAGAGCTGCTTGTAGGCCCTGGCATTGTAGGCATTCTCATACCAAGAATGCGATTTTTCTCCAGGAAGGGCGACTTGCAGCTCCTTAAGAATACGCCTAGTGGAGAAGTAAACATGGAAGCGATACAGACTCGCAAGGAGCGGATCTGTGGCTTTGGAGGTGGTCCTCAACCGAGACGCCACATCCAGCGGTGACGCACCAAACCGCGAAGTTCAGTTGGCACTGCCACCAATTGAAAGGAGTGGTTTTCCAGGAATTCCAAGCCTTGTTTGCCATAGCGATATCCCCGGTGAGTGGGGGATTCTGGTACTGGGCGAAGATGTCTGGGAAGATGGCTTGGAAGTCACTTCCCTTGTCATCAACCTTTATCTGCTGGTTGGTGAGAGAAACTGCGGCCGCAGCTTTCTCTTTGAAATGGCCCCCCGCCCGATATGTTGCAGAACTTTTGAACAAGTAGGCCCTCTTGTCCATGCTTTGGGTCACTATGTACGTCACACTCACCGACATTCAAAATGGGGAACCGGTCTATCTTGCATCTGTTCCCGGCACTGCATGTGGAGGGCTGGAGGTCGCTCTCTGTGATCTCACGTATTACCACCGTTGGCTCAATATCGGCGCCGAGTTAGGGAATAACATCTCAGATGGGCGCACCGTGTTGGACATACCTGACGGATTATATAACGTTTGCGAGCTGGACAAAGAGGCGTTCCGGCCTTTGGGTGCTGAACTCCGTTTGCATGCCCCTACCGGCCGCTTGCAGCTGTCTGCGAAGAAACGTCTGGTCTTAAACAGCGGGCTTGCCAAACTCCTAGGGTTCTCTCTCAAGACGTTTGAGCCTGGCCAGAGCCACATTGCAGATGAGCCTCATCGTCTGACCATCCATCTGGAGATCTGCGTGCATCTTGCCGAGGTCAGTACGTCGGAGAACCTCCACAACAGTCGCCCCTGAACACTGCTGAAATCCGTCCCCGTCGAGAACGAAATGTGCGGGGGTGGTCGGACTGAGACATTCCTGTTCTGCAGTAAAAATGGCTGGCATCGGGGCCTGTTTCCCAGATAACGCTCACGATATTAGACACGAGCGGTAGAAGGCTATACTTCGACCACGTGAGCGCAACACTACATATAAGAAATATCTGACACGGGTGGCCCTGGGAGCGCCAGAAAATGCCCCGGGCAATGTTTAGCGGATCTCTGGGATACCGAAGGATTCGAGAAGGATGGGGAGGAGGGGCTGTATGGCCTCCAGCTGTCCGACAGGGTGTACAAACGAAAAAAGGTCGTTACCCAAGAGGGAGGTGGGGCGCAGAAGCTCGGAGAGTTGAGCAATGTAGATGTTTCATATGCCACCCCCCCAGCGGCTACACACGCTGGCATTTACTGGAAGCAAGTGGGTTGCCTTTGCGGACCCCGTCCAACAAACAGGGTGGCTCATCGACTTCAAGGTCTTGGCTCCTTATGTGGTGACGGGCCAGCAGCACAAGATTCGGAAGGTGATAAATGCCGGTACCCGGCTGTGTTCCTATGTCCCCGGGACCAAGGAGGTCGTTTCCGAGCACTATACCCTGAAGACGAGCAATAGCCGGCCAGGCATTCTCAAAATGGTTTCTGAGTTCGCCCCAGTTGGGATCTTCGGCGTGGGATTGCCTACTTCCACGATTCTTCTCGAGCTTGTCCTGGGAGATCGGCCCGACGACTTTGTTGATGTCTTACCCGGGTTCACGCTCAAGTGGACCCAAGCGCACGCGAATAAAGAGGTGGGGGCCTATATCAGAGTACAGAAGCCTCCTCAAGTGCTTTTCACACTTGCGGGGATCGGGTTCCAGGCGGACTACCGCTTGCTGGATATAAGCAAGATCCATGTTGGTCCCGCAGTGGAGCTCAAAAGGCTGCGATTTACCTCCCTTGATCTCTTGTCAGATCAAAGCTCCATGGTGATAGGTCATTTGAACCTCTCAGACGGCGGTGATAGTTAAGCACGATGGGACTACCCACCACTTGAGACGACCGGAGACAATCACCGACTTCAACATGTGGCTGAGGTCAGATCCCACCTGGAGAAAGAGCAGGACTTCAGTGCCCCGTAGGGCAATTAATATCTGTAAATTTAACATATAAAAGCTTAAGTGTGTGGTTGTGCAATAACCGAAGCGGAAAACCAGCGGTATTCAGAAAATCCATGCCGAAGCAGGAAACCAGCGGTATTCAATAGAGAATCGATAACAGGTAATCCTTTACACACATTTTATAAGAACCCTTACAATGCTTATGGGCAGATTCAGCAGATGTCGGTCCACGGTACTTTAAACCCCGGGAGCTGGGTAGAATTCTTTACACCCACATCCCAGTCCTGGGGGTGAACCACCTGTCTGTGTCAAATCCTGTTTTTCTGAGAAAAATATATCAAAAGGTCATCTGCTGAAATTTTTACTCAGTATGTTGAGCGTTTAAATATTCAATCAGGGATGAATTTGTAAATACCTCAAGTTGATGTGCACCAGATAAATCGGATAGTTTTTCGTGTTAGAGAGACAAATACAGAACGTACATGGCATGAGGGAAATCATCACCAGTTACATTGACTCTCGTCTGGGGAGGAGTGGATATCCGGAACTAAAAATATGCAAGGACCATTCTCCTGCTGACAGGGACATTTTCGAAGGTGTCTTGAGGATCTGTGCTCAACTCCAAAGTGATCTCCGGTTCTCTAACACTTTGGATTATTTTAGAAAGTTTGGCATCAGCAGAGACACGTTTCAGGTTGTTTTGGACCAGTTATTGATTGGGGAATTAAACTGGGCACGCGTCCTCTCCATTGTGGCTCTTTCAGGGAGTTTGGCGGTCCAGTGTGCTGAAAAAGGGGAAGAAAAAAAGATAGACCTTATCCAAGACTGGGCTGCATCGTTTGCTGAAGTGAAGCTGGCTCCTTGGATCGAAGCCAATCATGGCATTGAAGGACTACGAGAATACCTTCACTCCCAGGATTCACACGACAGTCACTGGGAAAGGAACAAACTTCTTGCTGCGGGGGCTTGTGCTGCGGTTGGCATCATCATTATAGGTCTCTTTGCCTTGGTGAACCAGGCGTGACAAGGTAAGTGCCTCCTTTTTTGCGTTCAGAGCCCCTGGCCGGTGAGGGTGGGGGCCGTCCCCAGGGGCTCGGGCAGCAGGCTGGCCGTTGCCAATTATTTGTGTGGGTTGGGCTGTCTTCACGTACCACACAATTGGCAATTATTTGTGTAGGTCTCAACGTACACAAGTACACACACAATTACCAATTGTTTATGTATGTGGGAGCCTCCGCGGCCCCATATAGCTGGTCCATTCGCCCCTACCAATTGTTTATGTAGGTGGGAGCCTCCGCGGCCCGATCTAGCAGGTCTGCTCACCCCCCCCTGCTGCTGCATCTGATTTGGGCCTACACTGTTTGCACAGGCCTGTCTATCCACATAATTAAGGTAAAAATGATATTCAGTGCAAAAAAAAAAAAAGGAAAGAAGAAAAAAAAAAACTGACAAATTTGCAAAGAAACTGAACTAAGCTTACAAACAGAAGCTTCATGAAATTTCGCCTTATAATGTGTACCTTCATGTACCCCAGTTATTACATATATCATGGGGTAACAGGCAATAAACAATGTGCAGACTTGTAATTATTGATTTTAAAATGATTATGTTATTTTTCAAGTAGGGCTTAAGTGTGGCATGCATCATGTGACTCAAGTATTTTGAGAAATGATACAGAATCTTGCAGTCATCCAACATTTTCCCTCACTGTGCAAAATTCAGATGATCAACAGAAGGCTCTACAAAAGCTTAACAATGAGATTTTTCCTATTTCAGGGGTCATAACTCTTCAAGGGTTAATTTGTTAATGCAGGTTCAAGAAAAATACAAGAACTTTGGCCTGTCTAACCTTTTCTTACCAATTTGATTCAAATTAGATAATAAATAATGACAGTGTATATACTATGTTAAAATTAATGGTGTTTTCATCTTCTCCCTCCTAAGCCTAAATTCTCTTTTCGATATTTGAAACAAGGTTTGTTTTTTTGTGTTGCGGTTTTACGGCCCAGTCAACCCAATGGGGTCATGTCAAGCGCGGTCAGTTTACTTAACTACACGTTTACTGGGCAGGCTTAGTCCTCTAAGCGGTTAACCAGTATTGTGCACATTCTTTCGCCAGAAACTGACAACTGCCCTTCTTGAATCAGCGGAAGGGAGAGAATGACCGTAGAAAATATTTCATGATCAATCTCCACGAAAGAATGTTGCCGACCTCGGCGGGGGTTGAACCCGCGACTTCCTGGTCTCCAGTCGGACGGCGCATCCAACTGAGCCACCGAGGCCGGCATTTGAAACAAGGTATCCAAGAATTTCATAGGAAGTATGTTTTGGCTCCAGCTGATAAAGCTGCTAATAATGTTGTTGTTGTGTGACGACTTTATTATATCAATACTCTAATACAAGAACTTGGTAGTACCAAAACATATGAACGGATTTCTACTGACGAGAGATCTATTGTCAATACCCATTCAATCGATATTACTGCTAAGTTTGCAGTGAGTATTAAAGAAAAGCAAGACAGACTTCCTACGTTATACTGGTTACCGAAACTTCATAAACTACCTTATAAAGCGCGTTTCATTGCTAATTCTAGTTCATGTACGACTACTGTTTTGTCCAAACTGCTAACTTAATGCCTTACTGCTGTTAAAAAATATTGGATTAGATACTATGATACTGTTTACGAAAGGGACGGAATTAACTATTTTTGGTCAATTAAAAATTCTAATAATGTTCTCAATAAATTTAAATCTAAAAACTTTCAGGCTTCTAAATTGTCTACATATGATTTTTCTACACTGAAAACTACTTCACCTCATCATCTTATAAAAGATAAACTTATTGATTTAATTAACCAAACGTTTATTCGGGAGAATACCCAATTTTTGGCTTGCAACGAAGAATGTGCTTTTTTCACTTCTGATGTATATAATAATCACAATTTATGGTCGTGTCAAAAAGTATGTGATGCCCTTGTTTATCTTTTGGATAATATTTTTATTAGATTTGGAACTAAACTTTATAGGCAAACTATTGGTATTCCGATGGGAACTAATTGTGCTCCTCTTGTTGCAGATTTGTTTCTTTTTTGTTATGAGAGAGATTTCATGAAGTCTCTCTCATGTGAAAATCAGGCTGACATTATTGAGGCTTTCAATTCAACTTCAAGATACCTTGACGATTTATTAAATATTGACAATATTTACTTTGACCAAATGGTGGACCGGATATACCCTACAGAACTCCAATTAAATATAGCAAATTCTTCCGATACCGAGGCACCTTTTTTGGATTTGAATCTATGTATATCTAATGGTACAGTTTCCACCAAAATTTATGATAAACGGGACGATTTTGATTTTGATATAGTCAATTTCCCTTTTCTGGATGGCGATGTCCCCCGGCGTACCTCATATGGGGTATACATATCTCAACTTATTAGATTCGCCAGAGCTTCTTCAAATCTTAATGACTTTAACTACCGTAATAAAGCCCTTACTGCCAAACTTCTTAGGCAGGGCTATCGTTATTTTAAACTTCATAAGGCGTTTTCGAAATTTTATCGCAGTGCCTTGTTAGAAAAATATAGCGTCAGTCTGAAAACACTTCTGCAACAAGGTATATCGGAACCAGAATTTTACGGTGACTTAGTGTACAGATTTAAAAAAATTGTAGGTAAATCTAACTTTTCGGAGCAATTCAGAAAACTTATTAACCGTTATAAAAGAATTGGCTATAGCCTGGATATTATGCAGCAGAGTTGTCAACCCAATCATTGTTGATGGCTATGCTTCACTCTTCAATTGCACGACGGCGGTTCAGGCCTCAGACTCAATGACAGTCTCTTCGTAAAACTTTAACCAGTGGGTTGGGGCTTGATGATATGTCTTTGGCTTGGCCCGCCGTGGTTCAACTATTGGTTTTCATTTACTCTGGCATACAGTAGAATTAGCCATGAGTACTCGTCTTTGTTTATTATAGTGATTATTTTGATTTTTATGTTTTCGCTTTGATGCATTGACAGAGTTGGGAGCCTTTATGCGAACCGAATTTTTATGTGTTTCTGTATTAGAGTAGCATCGGGACCCAGGGTGAAGTTAGCTAGCTGTAAAAGTGCTTTAAACCCCCCGGTGGTTTGCTCTACTGACCGTTCTAAGGCGGTGGTCCCGGTGTTAGTCTTACTCTTTGTTGCTTTGTGGTTTATTCTACCAGGCGATTTGTTGTATGTCTTTCCGTGTGTCATTTTGTTCTTGTGTTTTTCAGTCCTTTTAGTATTGCGATTACCTCGCTTGGGGAAGAGAGAGCTAATCTTAGTGCTTTTCATACGTTTGTAATTGTTTGGATTTGTCGGTTTCCTCTTCCTCTTGGGGTATGGGAAGGGCTGCAGTTTGTGATTGTGGCACTCCCTGGACTTTTCTCTTACCTTTTTTTTTTCATATTCTAACAGGGAAACTTTTCATGACATTTTGATTTAGTGAAATTTGACTTTCATTTTAATTTCAATAAAATATTTCAAGTTTTTCATTTAGATAAAGTCTCATTCCTAAACAGCAGGCTAAACCACCACAAAGAGCTTTGTTCATTAAGTAAACAGATGCACAATAATTTGATTTGTACTAACAAAATAAGTACAACTATTAAAGTCATTAAGATTTGAAGAAGCTCTGGCGATAGTTGTACTTATTTTGCCTTCTTTGTTGGGAAAACATCAAGCCTTCATTTCATCTAATATTTATAATAAGTGACTGTGCTAAATGTGTGCATTATTATGGGTCTTTTCCTTACAAAAGGTGCAAACTAAATAATTCATTCACTGGTATGTGTGAAAATGAAGTTTTTTAAAGTAAAACATATTTTAACGAGTAATACTTAACCTATAGATAATGTGCTATTCTATTCTGTTATTCACCCCCTCCACAGAAAAAACGACCTTTCAGTCGTTATAAAGTCTTAATTCAGAAGGTCCCTTTAACAGTTACCTGTATGACGTAGTTCCTCCCGCTCAAATGATCACGTGTCAGTTTCTTTTATGTGTAAAACAATACACAATTAGGAGAAAGGAGCGAGGGAAGGGAGGTGGGACGATAAATACTTATCTATAGGTTAAGTATTACTCGTTAAAATATGTTTTACTTTAAAAAACTTCATTTTAACTTCGTAATACATTAACCTATAGATAATGTGCTAGAATTTGTAGAATAGGAGGGAGGATTTCTCCTAATAAGTTAGTCCCAACTTCTGAATTAAGGCTTAATAAAAAGATTTATTTTTTTATATATATATAATGAGGACATAATTAGTGCTTAAGGCAATAATAAGATCCTTTAACCAAGGATAAAGTAATCCAGGGTTAACATATATATATAATAAAGATATAATTAGTACCTCTCTAGTATAGCATCAGGTCTAGGGGGGCTGTTGACGTTGTCTACACATCCATAGCTGATTGCTGTTGGCCCCCCACCACTTTTTGGGCCACTACAATGGGGCCCAAACTTTGGAGATTCTGTGCTTGTTGAGACATGTCTCTGAGATAGAATTTGGCAAAAGTTGATGAACTATTCCAAACCGCTGCTTGAAGTATATCATTGAGAGGAACTTTGTCGAAGAAAGCCCAAGAAGAGGAAAGAGCTCTAACTTCATGAGCTTTGATTTTAAGGAAAGAGATATCTCGTTTAGTGAGTTTCCTATAGGCAAGTTTAACAGTGTAAGATATCCATCTCGAGATAGTATCTTTAGAGATATCCTTATTGCCTTTAATAGGAAGAAAAAGTCTAGTTCTATTTTGGCGATAAGAGCTAGTCATTTTGAGATAGAATTTCAGAGCCCTAACGGGGCAAAGAAGTCTGTCAGTATGTTCCCATTTACATATTCGAGCAAGACTAGGAACAACAATAGGATCTGGTTTAACAGAAGGAAGCTGGTTTTTTGCTAAAAAACCAGATTTAAGAATCAAGGAAACTGAACCATCAGATTGATTAAATCTTAAATGTTGTGAATCCATAGCTAGAGTATGTATTTCACTACACCTTTTAGCAGTGGCAAGAGCTAAGAGAAAGGCTGTCTTAATAGTAACGTGAAATTTAGAAGCCTCATCAAGAGGTTCAAAAGGTGGTTTTTGTAGACATACTAAAACCCATGATAAGTCCCATTTAGGTGTAAGAGATCTTTGTATTGGTCGTTGAAGTTCAAAGGATCTGATAAGTTCAGATAAAACTGGATTAGATCCGATTCTATTACCAGTTTTGAATTTTAAAGTGTTAGAGATCATAGATCTATAACCTTTAATAGTACTAATCTGACATTTCTTTTCCGAAAAAAGAAAGATTAAGAAATCGGCTATAACTGTAATAGGGGCCGAGATCGGATTAACCTTTTTTGTATGACACCAATTAGAGAAGATGGTCCATTTTGCATCGTAGACTTTTTCTGTAGATGCTCTTCTTGATCTGGAGACAAAATCTGCAAAGTTTTGTGAAAATTTCTTATCTCTGATTGATTGTTTGATAACTCCCAAGCGTGAAGGTCGAGAATTGGGAGGTTTTGATGTACAAATCTTCCTTTGGATTGAGTCAGTAGTCTTGGAATTAGTGGCAGACGAATCGGAGCTGACACTAATAGAAGAAGAAGTTCTGAGAACCACTGTTGCTGTGGCCAGAACGGAGCTATGAGAACTATTCTGCACTGATGTTGTCGGATTTTCTCTAGAACAGCAGGTATCAGAATAAAAGGAGGAAAAGCATATGCATGAAGATGATTCCAGTCCATGGACAGGGCATCTATCGCTAGTGCTTTGTAGTCTTGTACTGGAGAGACATATAATGGGAGTCTGTGGTTGAATCTTGTCGCAAACAGATCCACATTTGGGAAGTTGAGCATCTGGAATACTGAATTCGCAACTGTTTGATCCAGAGCCCATTCTGTCTTGATAGGTTTGTCTAGTCTTGAGAGGCGGTCTGCAAGAATGTTGAATTTGCCTGGGATGTGACGTACTCTGATAACTTTGTCTTGTTCCAGGCACCAATTGAGTATTTTCCAAACTTCTACGCAAAGATTGGGGGAATGAGTGCCACCCTGTTTGTTGATATATGAGACCACCGTTGTGTTGTCTGTGGATATCATGATGCAAGAATTGTGAATAAATGTTTTGGCTTGTTTCAGTGCTAATCGTATGGCCATCATTTCTAACATATTGATATGGAGCTGGGATTGGTTTTCTGTCCAGCGACCATGAAAGGACAGTGTTGTCGGCTCTAAATGAGCTCCCCATCCGTAATGACTGGCATCCGTATAAAGGAAGAATTTGGGGTCTGGAGGATGGATTGAAGTCCCTGTCTCGAATCGAATGGGGTTTATCCACCATTGTAAGTGAGATCGAATCATGCCGTTTATCGAGATCGGGTGATCGAGAGGAAGAATATGAGGTTTCCAGACTGACAGCAGGCACATCTGAAGAGGACGTAAGTGCAGTCTGCCCAGGAGAACAAGGTCTGCTGCACTGAGTTTGCCCAAAAGAGAAAAGAAAGTTCGTGCCGATACATGTTTTGCTGACATTATTTTCTTGATTGTTAGAATTAGGTTCTGTACACGATCCGCTGGAACCCTGACTAAATTTTGTTGCGTCAGAAATTCCATACCTATGAAGGTGAATTTCTGAGCAGGAAAGAGGTCTGACTTCTTGAGATTTGGCAGAAAACCTAGGCTTTGAATAGTTTGAATGCAAATCTTTGTCCGAGTAATCAGACGGTTGTGAATCAGATTTTTTATCAGCCAATCGTCTAGGTATGGAAAAACTGATATGGCACGTTGGCGTAGAAAAGCTGCAATAACGTCCATCAGTTTCGAGAAAATTAACGGACTTAGGGACATTCCGAACGGTAGGGCCAAAAAGTGATATACTTGATCTTCGTGTATGAAACGAAGATACTTCCTGGATTGACGATGTATCGGCACATGTAGATATGCATCTGTTAAATCTATGGAGACAGCCCAATCGTTGAGTCTCATCGCTTGTCTTACCGATTTGACTGTCTCCATTTTGAATGCTTGTTTCTCTATGTAACGGTTTAATAAAGACAGGTCTAATATTAAACGAAACTTTCCGTTCTTTTTTGGCACAAGGAATATCCGGGAATAAAAGCCGGGAGTTTCCGGATTCTGTACCCTTTCCACTGCCCGTTTGTTGAGAAGATTTTCGATCTCTTCTCTGAGAAACGGGGAGGAGGATTGACTCATTCTGATCGGAACAGATGACAAAGGAGGAATTTTGATGAATGGTATCCTGAATCCGTTTCGTACGATAGAGAGGACCCATTTGTTGTCTGTTATTTCCTCCCATTTTTCCGCAAAATGGGCCAATCGTCCTCCCACTGGAATGTCTGCGAGCGGAAGAGCAGGCAGTGGAAAGGGCGGGCCTTCATAATCTTGCGGAGGAAGAGGCAGGTTTAGAGGAGGGGAACTGACGGATGTTACCAGTCCTCTTGATATTATCTTTCTTAATGTGAGAAGATGAGCTTTGAGGAATATTTTTGGACCTATACGACTGCGTAGGTTTAGGTCTGGATGTTGTTTGTTTAGCAGGATATTTAGGTATCTTGAAAGCTCTGCTCTGCGAAGGAGGCTTATAAGAATGAGATTGTGACTGAATGGATGTAGAAGCTAGAAACCTTTGCTGTTGAGCTTCGAAGTTTGATTTAGCTATTTCTTTTATCCTGCCGTCAAATAAGGATTTTGAGTTAATAGGAGCGTTCCTTAACTCGTATGTGGAATTGTCGAGTAGTAGTTTAGACGAAGCTAGGGCTGCGTCCCTCCTAGCTTGGAATAATTCAGTAGTTAAAAGTGTAGACATGGCAGTAGCATGTTTAATCGATTTGGCTACGGCCTCCAGAAGTCTGGAAAGGGCCGCAACCGACATCGATTCCTGTTGTAATGAAAGGAAGGCAGCTGAAGAAAATAGATCAGCATGAGAATTAATAGCGACTAGTTTTCTAGCCTTCCTTTCCCATGCTTCTAGATTCTTGAGCGGAATAGAAGCTCTTCCTTTATTAGAAATGTCTAGGAGCGACGCATCCGCTTCTAATTGAGGGATATTATCAGTTGGCAAATATTGGTTTTGGCTCTTGTAGAATTTAGTCGGAGCAAGAGCCGAAACCAAGCTTTGCGGGCAAATCCAATCTCTTGAACATTTGTCCGATTCTAGTCTATTTTGAATATATTTTGTTGTATTTTGTACTAATTTGGATTGTGGGAGGACAAGTAATGGAGTGGAACGAGACTCCATTAATTGTTCGATCCCAAAGAGAGGTTTTAATGGAGCTTGATCCTGCTGAGTTTTGGGGCATAACTCAGGAGGAAGAAGCCGGAAGACCTTGTTAATCGCACGATCAAATGACCAGACTTCGGATTCAGTTTCCGAATCTGACTCCTTATTCTGTTGAGTGAGATTCGGCTGAATCTGATCGTAATTAATAGGTTGATTTGTGATTTGACTAAAATTAGTCTCCTCAGGTTGTATTGGAGTTGGCGTTTGAACAACCTTGGGAGATTTATGAGCCCTTGTATATCTACCAATGTCAAGTTGAGATTGGGAGGAATTTGATGAAGAAGAAGGCGTCATCGATCGTCTTCTTCTCTTTTTATGAGAGTGCTTAGATCTCTTTGAATTTTTCTTTCGCCGAGAAGAACTCAAAGAGTCTGATCTGGAAGTAGAGATAGAAGAAGAGGACGATCGATGTCTTCTTCTCTTTTTAGATTTATGCTCTCTTTTAGACTGATCCTTCCTTGAAGGTCTGGAGATAGATAAATCATTTGAATTTGGAGGCTCAATCATTACACTCGGATCTGAGACCTGCGAAAAATCAGGTTCGAGTGGAATAATCTGTCTAGAGGAAGAAGCTGGATTAGGAAGTTCTAGTCTATTAGAACGTTCGTAACCAGGAATAAAGACATTGGATAGTCTGTGGACACTACCCTGTGAAATATGGCTACTTATGGACGGAGCGTAGCTTTGTACAGGCACATTTATAGGAATATAACCAGGCGGAATTTGTGTTTGTAGGTCATACGCGAATGACTGTAAACCCATGCCTGGTTGACTGGAGCCTAGTTGACTGGTGCCTGGTTGACTGGTGACTGGTTGACTGGTGACTGGTTGACTGGCGACTGGATGAACGGAGATAAGTTGCCCAGTGACTGGATGACTGGTGACTGGTTGACTGGTGACTGGTTGACTGGTGACTGGTTGACTGGTGACTGGTGACTGGTGGGCTTAGTGCCCGGTCAGACTCTAAGTCCGCCAGGCTGCCACCTTGATGGGTCCTGCCCCGAGCAGTAAAGCTATGAGGGGCGGTGCTCCCATCAACTGTCCCGTCGTCAGACATGTCTGACTGGGACTTCTTGGATTTCTTTGATTTCTTCTGTTTTCTCTTCTGCGTCATAACTGATTTTCTAGTAGCATGAAGGCGTCTTCTTTCTGCTAGGTTCCAAACTTTTTCTGTCCAGGAACTACAAATATAACACGGAGAGATACGTGTGCAAGAATTACAAGTTAGACAAGATAAATGTGTATCCCATTTAGCTTTTAAATGGCCACAGTTGCCGCGGGCGAAATGCATCGACTGACGCAGAAACAAAGGAAGAAATTTAACATTGAGAAAACAAGAAATCTAAGATCGATATTTCGAAAATAAGTACATAGATAGTAGAAGGAGTGAATATAGAACCAGAGAAAGTCAAGGATATAAAAATTTTAACCGTGTAGAATAATTTTAATCCATTTTTTCTAACACAGAATAATAATCCTTGAACATTCAAAGTCCACAGAAAAGAAACTGACACGTGATCATTTGAGCGGGAGGAACTACGTCATACAGGTAACTGTTAAAGGGACCTTCTGAATTAAGACTTTATAACGACTGAAAGGTCGTTTTTTCTGTGGAGGGGGTGAATAACAGAATAGAATAGCACATTATCTATAGGTTAATGTATTACGAAGTTAAAATTGTAAGTGTTAATTCTAGTAAGTCAATCTTTTATGAGGACAGTATGGTCAAATAATCAAATGTCAAATTCTGCTAACTAAGCCTTGAGTGACAGTTCAAAGTAAAATAAAAACTTTGGTTGGTGCTTAAGATTGGTTGCTAAGCAACAATCAGTTTGACTGGCCCAAAGAAAACAAGCAAATTCCATGGGCAATTTATGTCCCCCGCCTTATTTTTATTTGAGGTGTTAAAAATGGGTAAGTTAACCAGAGGACCATTGGTCCTGTATCACTTACCTAAGTATTGAAGCAGGAAACCAGTCATAAAAAATAATTTCAGGATTCTGAAAAAAACACATGCATGTCTTCAGACCATCCTTAAAGCACCTGTGAAGTTTCAAAAGGATCGGCTTAAAACTGTGGTAAGAGTTACGGGGACAAGATACCTACTCCTTATACGCTTCTGTAGTATTAGAACTAAAAAAATGTCTAAGTTAAAAATTCGGAAAAAGTGATAAAAAATTAATTCAGGATTCTGAAAAAACCACATGCATATCTTCAGGCCATCCTAAAAGCCCATGTAAAGTTTCAAAAGGATCAGCCAAAAACTGTGGGAGGAGTTAAGGGGACAAGGTATTTACTCCCTATACACTTCTGTAATATTAGAACTCAAAAAATGTCTAAGTTAAAAATGCGGAAAAAGTGATAAAAAATTATTTCAGGATTCTGAAAAATCCACATGCATATCTTCAGGCCATCCTAAAAGCCAAAGTAAAGTTTCAAAAGGATCGGCCAAAAACTGTGGGAGGAATTAAGGGGACAAAGTACCTGCTCCCTATAGACTTCTGTAATATTAGAACTCAAAAAATGTCTAAGTTCAAAATGTGTAAAAAGTGATAAAAAATAATTTCAGGATTCTGAAAAAACCACATGCATATCTTCAGACCATCCTTAAAGCACCTGTAAAGTTTCAAAAGGATCGGCTTAAAACTGTGGTAGGAGTTACGGGGACAAGGTACCTACTCCCTATACCCTTCTGTAGTATTAGAACTCAAAAAATGTCTAAGTTAAAAATGCGGAAAAATTGATAAAAATTATTTCAGGATTCCGAAAAAACCACATGCATATCTTCAGATCATCCTTAAAGCACCTGTAAAGTTTCAAAAGGATCGGCTTAAAACTGTGGTAGGAGTTACGGGGACAAGGTACCTACTCCCTATACCCTTCTGTAGTATTAGAACTCAAAAAATGTCTAAGTTAAAAATGCGGAAAAATTGATAAAAATTATTTCAGGATTCCGAAAAAACCACATGCATATCTTCAGGCCATCCTAAAAGCCCATGTAAAGTTTCAAAAGGATCGGCCAAAAACTGTGGGAGGAGTTAAGGGGACAAGGTACCTGCTCCCTATACACTTCTGTAATATTAGAACTCAAAAAATGTCTAAGTTAAAAATGTGGAAAAAGTAATAAAAAATTATTTCAGGATTCTGAAAAATCCACATGCATATCTTCAGGCCATCCTAAAAGCCCATGTAAAGTTTCAAAAGGATCGGCCAAAAACTGTGGGAGGAGTTAAGGGGACAATGTACCTTCTCCCTATACACTCCTTAATATTAGAACTCAAAAAATGTCTAAGTTCAAAATGTGAAAAAAGTGATAAAAAATAACTTCAGGATTCTGAAAAAACCACATGCATATCTTCAGACCATCCTTAAAGCACCTGTAAAGTTTCAAAAGGATCGGACAAAAACTGTGGGAAGAGTTAAGGGGACAAGGTACCTACTAAAATTGGGAACTACGCACCACGCGCCACGCACCACGGAAAGCCAAAAACAGTGTCCCTCCGCTTTTCTTCGAAAAGGCGGGGGACAATTAGAAGAAGGCCAGGTCTAAATCATGCGCTTGGACTGACAAGTCCAGTAGTTCATTTTCTTGAGATGTTGTGGACACTAAAATAATGTAGCTTTACAAGTTTTGGAAATAGGCACTGGCCTGTTGGCCATTGCCATGAACAATTTCCACTTATAGGGAATAAACTGTAACATTGTATTGTAAATATGTGGAAAAATACAAAGAAAAAAATAACAAAAAATAACGAGGGCCATAATGCCCTGTAACGCTCACCTGAGCAACATAGCATTTTGAGAGCCTGATCTAGAACAGATTAAGGCAAACATTCTGATCAAAGTTCAAAATGATTATATTAACAAGAGGCCCACGGGCCATGGCTCGCTCACCTAAGTGACATAGCCACTGCAGACATGCAGATGTTATGCAACATTTTTCCAATCCTATCATCACAACTAATGAAAATATCATCATTTGAGCAGTTTTTAGTTTTGAAGAAGAATATATGGGCCTGACAGTCAATGGAGCATGATCATTTGAATAAACTATCAATCACATTTCAACAGAAGGATCAATGTGAAATTTGGTGGAAATTGGCTTAGTGGTTTCTGAAGAATCATGATTTTATACATGTAAACAGCACAGTGGCAAGGAAATATTATAAATATAAACCAAATGATGGCCATCTTAGATTTCCAATCAGAACAATTTTAACTACTGTTGATCTACAAGTCATTTCGATACTTTCAATATAAATGTATATGGCCCATACAAATGGGGAAGCAAATTTGACCTTGACGGTAAAAAGGTCAAATGTCAACATAGAACCATCATTTTAGCAATTTTGGTAGATCTCCTGTCCACCATAATTTGTGCAA
Source organism: Anodontia alba (assembly GCA_964016985.1). NCBI lineage: Eukaryota > Metazoa > Mollusca > Bivalvia > Lucinida > Lucinidae > Anodontia > Anodontia alba. The sequence goes on from OZ024825.1 coordinate 62,102,589, forward strand.
AGATTAGGACCCAGGGCTTATTTGGTTATGGAGAAGAAGATTTTTAAAGGTTTTTACCATATATGGGCATGGCAGCCATTTCGATCAATGGACCATACCCATTTTAGCAATCTTTCATTCTCCTGCCCAAGGAGGCTCCGCATGAAATTTGAGCAACACTGGCCCGGAGGCTTCAGGGGAAAAGCCATTTGAAATTATCAACATTTTTTCCATACAAATTGGGGCCCATACAAATGCATACAGAAGCAAACTTGACCTCGCCGTAAAAAGGTTAAATGTCAATGTATGACAATTATTTTAGCAACTTTGGTAGACCGCCCGTTCCAGATGATATATGCAAAGATTCAGTCACAAGCCATCCTCGGTTTTGGAGAATAAGATTTTTAAATGTTTTTTCCCATACAAATGCTTAAGGAAGCAAACTTGACCTTGCCGTAAAAAGGTCAAATGTCAATGTATGACCATTATTTTAGCAACTTTGGTAGACCCCCTGTCCCCGATGATTTATGCAAAGATTCAGCCCCAAAGCATCCTCGGTTCTAGAGAAGAAGATTTTTAAATGTTTTTACCATATATGGGCATGGCAGCCATCTTGGTCAATGAACTGTGACCATTTTAGCAATCTTTTGTTCCCCCTACTTAAGGAGGCTCCATATGAAATTTGAGCAAAATTGGCCAAGAGGCTCCAGAGGAGAAGTTGTTTGAAATTCTGAACATTTTTCCCATACAAATGCATAAGGAAGCAAAATTGATCTCACCGTAGAAAGGTCAATGTACGACCATTATTTTAGCAATTTTGGTAGCCCTCCCGTTCCTGATGATATATGCAAAGAATCAGCCATAAGGCATGCTTGGTTTTGGAGAAGAAGATTTTTAAAGGTTTTTCCCATACAAATGCATAGGGAAGCAAACTTGACCTTGCCGTGAAAAGGTCAAACATCAACGTACGATAATTCTTTTAGCAATTTTGGTAGACCTCCCGTCCCCGATGATTCCTGCAAAGGTTCAGCCCCAAGGCATTCTCGGTTCTGGAGAAGAAGATTTTTAAAGCTTTTTACCATATACGGGCGTAGCGGCCATCTTGTCAACGGACCGCGACCATTTTAGCAATTTTTGTTCCCCCACCCTAAGGAGGTCCCACCCTAAGGAGGCTCCATATGAAATTTGAGCAAAATTGGCTCAGCGGCTTCAGAGGAGAAGTCGTTTGAAAATGTTAACGGACGGACGCACGGATGGACGGATGGACGCACGGACGGACGGACGATGGACGAAAAGTGATCACAATAGCTCATCCTGAGCAGAGCTCAGGTGAGCTAACAAGCAAGACAATGTAGCATGTCTAATGGACTGTGAAATAAAGGTCAAGGTCAAATATGGATGACTGCATTCAAGAGGCCATGCTAAGATGTATGCATGTACTAAGTATCACTGGCTGTAGGAGCAATAGTTACTGAGAAACTGACCTAAACACAAACACTTCACAAGTACCAAATATCACTCTGTAGGACCAATAATTACTGAGAAACAGACCTAAATGGAAAAACTTAAGAGAGTCACTGGACAGAAAACTATACATCACCTTGAAATCATCAAGACAAACATTTTGAGCAAGATTCATGATGATCACTTCAAAAATGTGACCTCTAGAGCATCAACAAGGTTTTCCTTTGATTTGGCCAGGTGAACTAGTTTCTGATATCAAGTGACCCAGTTTTTAACTAGACCCAGAAATCATCAAGACAAACATTTTGAGCAATATTTATGATGATTATTTCAAAAATGTGACCTCTGGAGTGTTAACAGTTTTCTGCTGATTTGGCCAGGTCACCTAGTTTTTGACCCCATGTGACCCAGTTTCAAACTTGACCTAGAAATCATCAAGACAAACATTTTGAGCAAGATTCATGATGATTGCTTCAAAAATATGACCGCTAAAGTGTTAACAAGGTTTTCTGCTGATCTGGCCAGGTGACCTAGTTTTTGACCCCAGGTGTTCTAGTTTCAAACTTGACCTGGAAATCATCAAGACAAACATGTTGAGCAAGATTCATGATGATTGCTTGAAAAATGTGACCACTAGAGTGTTAACAAGGTTTTCCGCTGATCTGGCCAGGTGACCTAGTTTTTGACCCCAGGTGATCCAGTTTCGAACCTGACCTAAAAATCATCAAGACAAACATTTTGAGCAAGATTTATGATGATTGCTTAAAAAAATGTGACCGCTAGAGTGTTAACAAAGTTTTCTGCTGATTTGGCCAGGTGACCTAGTTTTTGACTCCAAGTGACCCAGTTTCGAACTTGACCTAAAAATCATCAAGACAAACATTTTGAGCAAGATTTATGATGATTGCTTCAAAAATGTGACCGCTAGAGTGATAACAAGATTTTCCACTGATTTGGCCAGGTGACCCAGTTTTTGATGCCAGGTGACCAAGTTTCGAATTTGACCTAGAAATCATTAAGACAAACATTTTGAGCAAGATTCATGATGACTGCTTCAAAAATGTGACCGCTAGAATGTTAACAAGGTTTTCTGCTGATTTGGCCTGTTGACCTAGTTTTTTACCCCAAGTGACCCAGTTTCAAACTTGACCTAGAACTCATCAAGACAAACATTTTGAGCAAGATTCAAGATGACTGCTTCAAAAATGTGACCACTAGAGTGATAACAAGATTTTACGCTGATTTGGCCAGGTGACCCAGTTTTTGACCCCAGGTGTTCTAGTTTCGAACTTGACCTAGTAATCATCAAGACAAACATATTGAGCAAGATTCATGATGATTGCTTGAAAAATGTGACCGCTAGAGTGTTAACAAGGTTTTCTGCTGATCTGGCCCGGTGACCTAGTTCTTGACCCCAAGTGACCCAGTTTCAAACTTGACCTAGAAATCATCAAGACAAACATTTTGAGCAAGATTCATGATGATTGCTTCAAAAATGTGACTGCTAGGGTGTTAAGGTTTTCTGCTGATTTGACCTGGTGACCTAGTTTTTGACCCAAGTGACCCAGTTTCGAACTTGACCTAGAAATCATCTAGACAAACATATTGAGCAAGATTCATGATGATTGCTTAAAAAATGTGACTGCTAGAGTGTTAACAAGGTTTTCTGCTGATCTGGCCCGGTGACCTAGTTTTTGATCCCAAGTGACCCAGTTTCGAACTTGACCTAGATTTAATAGAGGCAAACATTTTGAGCAAGTTTCATCAAGATTGGGTCAAAACTATGACCTCTAGAGTGTTAACAAGTTTTTCCTTTGATTTGACCTGGTGACCTAGTTTTTGACCCCAAGTAACCCAGTATCGAACTTGACCTAGATTTCATAGAGGCAAACATTCTGACCAAGTTTCAACAAGATTGGGTCAAAACTGTGACCTCTAGGGTGTTAACAAATTAATTGTTGACGACGAACGACGGACGACGACGGACGACGGACAGAGGGTGATGACAATAGCTCACCCTGAGCTTTTGCTCAGGTGAGCTAAAAATGTGAAAAGTGTTTTTGGACTTCAGACATTATCGATTTAGTGATAGAAGTATCCGTTATCAAAGTTATCTACATGTATATCTCTACCATAACTGAGCTATTCCCTGTTTAGACAATATACTCATTAGAAAAGTCAAAAAAGAATGTAAGAAAATCTTTGTTACAATAGTTTCAGGGGCCATAACTCTTATATATGTTATACAGTATGGGTGGTTCAAGAGATGAAACCAGATCTTTAGATTACTTAATACTTGGTGCAGTTTGATGAAATCAAAACATACTTGAAGACTTTATATACCAAGCTGGTACAAATCAGATAAGAAATAATGACTGGTGTACATCATTATGTTAAAATTAGTGATTTTTCACCATTTCAGGGGCCATAACTCTTGTATGTGTAATACAATATGGCTGATGCAAGAGCTGAAACTAGTTCTTTTGATTATTTAATACTTGGTTCAGCTGGATAAAAATCAGATAGTACATGAAGGCTATAGGGCAACTGGGGCTTAAAATCTGTGATTGTGTGTTGTTTTTTTTTGGTCAAGGGAGGTAATTCCACAAAAAAAATAAAAAAAAAAAAAAAAAATTTGAACAGCAACCTTTTAATTTCTTTTCAGTTTTTGATAGATAATAAAATGTTCTATCATCTGAGGGAGTATAAGAAAATATAAGAAAATATACAACAATTTACCACCATTTATTGCACATATATAACTTGTTCACTGTTATGTTGAAAAAAGTCAATGATGGTGGGTTGGGTGTGTGTGTGTGTGTGTGTGTGTGTGGGGGGGGGGGGGGTGAAGAAACTAACTAGTCAGTTTCTTCCCCCACCCTAGAGAGTTGTTCCCCAAGCAATCAGGGCTCTTTGCCTTAATGATAAAACCTAACTTATCAACATTATTTTATGATTAACCACCATTTATTTCATGTATTTAACTAGTTCAGCCTTATGTTGAAAAATTTCCAGAGGTAGGGGGTGGGGGGGGGGGTATGGGGTGGGGGGGGGAAGAAACCAACTAGTCAGTTTCTTCACCCTCCCTCCTCCTCCTCCCCCGCCCCCCCTCCCCCCCACCCAGCCTCCAGTCAAGGAGCTTTGCAGTAATGACAAATTGTTCCAGCTATTTAAATTATCATATGTTACAATTTACCGCCATTTATTTGACATATATTACTAGTTCACCCTTATGCTGAAAATAAGTCCAAGATGGTGGGTGGGGTGGGGGGAAGAAACCAACTAGTCAGTTTCTTCCCCCACTCTAGTCTGTTTCTTTGCAGTAATGATAAAACCTTCTAGCTTATTAACATTAACTTATTTTATGATTAACCACCATTTATTTAATGTATTTAACTAGTTCAGCCTTATGTTGAAAAAATTCCCAGAGGTGGCGGTGGAGGGGGGAGGGGGGAGGAGGGGTGAAGAAACCAACTAGTCAGTTTCTCCCCCCCCCCCTCCTCCCCCGCCCCACTCCAGTTTGTTTGCTTGTGTTGAGGCCCAGTCAACCCAATGGGGTCATGTCGAGCGTGGTCAGTTTACCTACCTTTTACTGGGCAGGCTTAGTCCTCTAAGTGGATAACCAGCATTGTGCACATTCTTTCGCCAGAAACCCACACTCCAGTCAAGGTGCTTTGCGGTAATGATAAATTGTCCCAGCTATTTAAATTATCATATGTAATAATTTACTGCCATTCGTTTGCACATATATAACTAGTTCACCCTTATGCTGAAAAAAGTCCAAGATGGTGGGTGGGGTGGCATGGGGGGCGGGGAAGAAACCAACTAGTCAGTTTCTTCCACCTTAGTCCGTTTCTTTGCAGTATTGTAATGATAAAACCTTCTAGCTTATTAACATTAACTTATTTTATGATTAACCACCATTTATTTCATGTCTTTAACTAGTTCAGCCTTATGCTGAAAAAAGTTGGGTGGGGTGGGTGGGGGGGAAGAAACCAACTAGTCAGTTTCTTCCTCTACCCTAGTCTTTGCAGTAATGATAAAACCTTTTAGCTTATTAACATTAACTTATTTTATGATTAATCACCATTTATTTCATTTATTTAATGTATTTAACTAGTTCAGCCTTATGTTGAAAAAATTCCCAGAGATGGTGGTGGTGGTGGTGGTGGTGGTGTGTGTGTGTGTGTGTGTGTGGGGGGGGGGGGGGGGGGAGAAACCAACGAGTCAGTTTCTTTCCCCCACCCCACTCTCCAGTCAAGGTGCTTTGTGGTAATGATAAATTGTTCCAGCTATTTAAATTATCATATGCAACAATTTACTGCCATTCATTTGCATATATATAACTTGTTCACCCTTATGCTGAAAAAAAGTCCAAGATGGTGGGTAGAGTGGGGTGGGGGTGGGGGTGGGGGGAAAGACCAACTAGTCAGTTTCTTCCCCCACCCTACACCGTTTTTTTGCAGTAATGATAATACCTTCTAGCTTATTAACATTAACATACTAGTTCAGCCTTATGTTGAAAAAATTCCCAGAGGTGGTGGTGGTGGATGGGGTGTGGTGGGGGGTGTGAAGAAACCAACTAGTCAGTTTCTTCACCCCCCCCCCCCCCCCCCCACCTCCAGTCAAAGTGCTTTGCGGTAATGATAAATTTATCTAGCTATTTAAATTAGCATATATAACAATTTACCACCATTTATTGCACATATATAACTAGTTCACTGTTATGTTGAAAAAAGTCCAAGATGGTGGGGTGAGGGGGGTGGGGAAGAAACCAACTAGTCAGTTTCTTCCCCCACCCTAGTGAGTTCTTCCCCAAGCGATCAGGGCTCTGTGCCGTAATGATAAAACTTCTAGCTTATTAATATTAAATTATGATCAACCACCATTTATTTCATGTAGTTAACTAGTTCAGCCTTATGCTGATTGGAGTGCGGGGGGTTGGGGGGCGGGTGGGGGGGGAAGAAACCAACTAGTCAGTTTCTTCTCCCCCCCTCCAGTAAAGGTGCTTTGCGGAAAAGATAAATTGTTCTAGATTATTAATTTCTCATATGTAACAATTTACCACCATTTATTGCACATACATAACTAGTTCACCCTTATGCTTAAAAAAGTCCAAGTAGTTGGTGGGTAGAGAGTGGGGTGGGTGGGTAGGGGGAGGGGAAGAAACCAACTAGTCGTTTCTTCCCCCACCCTAGTCAGTTTCTTCCCCAAGCAGCCAGGGTTATTTGCATTAATTTATGATTTACCAATATTTTTTTTCACATATACAGCCAGTTGACAGCCTTATGATGAATTAAATCTCAGAGAGTGAGGGGAGTAAGAAACCAACTGGTCAGTTTCTTCCCCCACCCAGTAGTCAATGTACTTTGCCGTAATGACAAATTGTTGTAGTTAATCTAAATTATCATATTTAATGATTTGCTGCCATTAATTGCACATATATAACTAGTTTACCCTTATGCTGAATGAATTCCTGTGTGTTTGTGTGTGTGTGTGGGGGGGGGAAGAAATGGACCAGGGGGGAAGAAATGGACCGGTCCATTTCTTCCCCCAGCCTGGGGGGAAGAAACTGACTTGGGGAAGAACCGGCCTGTTACACCGGAAACTACAAGTGTGTAAATCATATTATGTTTTGCGGTCGAAGAGAAAAGATAGTTTTCTCGGCGAAGTGAGTTTGTGACATTTTGCATTTCATTTACAGATAAATTTCTTTGATAGTTTCTGTCATCCAGCTACCTTCGGACGAAGTCCAAGCTTAGTTTCTGTGAAATATTAATATGGCTGGAAGAAGGGACGATGTCCTTTCTTTACAAGGTTCGGACCTAGAATGTTTGGATGTCTGAATTTTCTGGGTTGAGGATGACGAACTATTGCCATCTAGAATTAAGGCAAATACAGGGGGTAAAAAACCAGTAGTTCTAAAAAGAGTGACGCTGTCACTCTGGAAAGCTAAAAAAATAAAGATAAAAATGATAAAGAGACAGGTAAGTCTAACCCCAAGGCACCTTCAAAGAAAAGAAAAAATTATAAAGCCCCAAAAATGGACAAGAAAATGTATGAGACAAAGGTAAAAAGAAAAATAGTTCCAGTGTGTCTGACATTGGAAATTTGTCCAGCAATAATATTTTCAGCTCAGAAAAATTTTAGGAGTCAGTTTGGTACAAAATGAAGGTCCAAGTGTTTTTGACCTCTATGGTGATGACACATACAATTTAAATGTGGAAATTGCTAGTGATGTGGAAATTGTACCAAGTGGTGCACCAGCAAAACCTCTTAATGCTCAGCTCAGAGATGCATTATTTTCTGATGACATTCAAAATAAAGACAAGAGGCCCACGGGCCACAACTCGCTCACCTGAGTGAAACTGCCACTGCAGATATGCAGATGGCATGCAACATTTTTCCAATACTCTTATGACAAGGCAATGGCTTAAACAGTTTTTGAAATATCTTGCTTACAAGGTTAAAATGCTGAAATTTTCAAACGTCACACATAAAACAAGTCACCCCCAATGCCTCCTACCAACTTTCGAGTCAACTGGCATTTCGGTGCAGTAGAAGAAGCAAAAAGTAGATTTTCAACATGACGGCCATCTTGGATTTCCGATCGGAACGATTATAGCTGTTTTTGATCTACAAGTCACCCTGATGCTTCCTTCTAAGTTTCGAGTCAATTGACTGTTAGGAGAAGCGAAAAATAGATTTTCAAGATGGCTGTCATGGCGGCCATCTTGGATTTCTGATTGGCACGATTTTAGCTATTTTTGATCTACAAGTCATCCCGATGCTTCCTAGCAAGTTTGGAGTCAATTTGCCTTTCGGTTCAGGAGAAGAAGCAAAAAATAGATTTTCAAGATGGCCGCCATGGCGGCCATCTTGGATTTCCAATCAGCACGATTTTAGCTATTTTTGATTTATAAGTCACCCCAATGCTTGCTAACCAGTTTGGAATCAATTGGCTTTTGGGTTAAGGAGTAGAAGCGAAAAATAGATTTTCAAGATGGCAGCCATGGCGGCCATCTTGGATTTCCGACCGACACAATTTTAGCTATATTTGATCGACAAGTCACCCTGATGCTTCCTAGCAAGTTTGGAGTCAATTGGCCTTTCGGTTCAGGAGAAGAAGTGAAAAATAGATTTTCAAGATGGCAGCCATGGAGGCCACCTTGGATTTCCGATCAGAAGGATTTTAGCTATTTTTGATCTACAAGTCACCCTGATACTTCCTACAAAGTATCGAGTCAATTGGCCCAGGGGAGTAGGAAGAGTAGGCTTTTAAAGCAATTGTTCACGCCGCATGACGCACGACCCATGATGGACAACGGACATTGAATGACCACAATAGCTCACCATGAGCACTTCATGCTCAGATAAGCTAAAAATCTGAGCAAATTTGGCTCTGGCTTCAGAGGAGAAGTCGTCTGAAATTCTCAACAATTTTTCCATACAAATGTTATGGGGCTCATACAAATGCATAGGGAAGCAAACTTGACCTTGCCGTAAAAAGGTAAAATGTCAACGTACAAAAATTCTTTTAGCAACTTTGGTAGACCTCTCGTCCCCGATGATTTGTGCAAAGATTCAGCCCCAAGGCATTCTCGGTTCTGGAGAAGAAGATTTTTAAAAGTTTTTACCATATATGAACATGGCGGCCATCTTGGTCAACGGACCACGACAATTTTAGCAATCTTTTGTTTCCCCACCCAAAGGTTGCTACATATGAAATTTGAGCAAAATTGGCCAAGAGGCTTCAGAGGAGAAGTCGTTTGAAATTCTCAACAATTTTCCCATTCAAATGTATGGGGCTCATACAAATGCATAGGGAAGCGAACTTGACCTTACCGTAAAAAGGTCAAACGTCAACGTAAGACAATTCTTTTAGCAACTTTGGTAGATCTCCCGTCCCTGATGATTCGTGCAAAGATTCAGCCCCAAGTCATCCTCGGTTCTGGAGAAGAAGATTTTTAAAGGTTTTTACCATATATGGTCATGGCGGCCATCTTGGTCAACGGACCGTGACCATTTTAGCAATCTTTTGTTCCCCCACCGTAAGGAGGCTCCATATGAAATTTGAGCAAAATTGGCTCAGAGGCTTCAGAGGAGAAGTCGTTTGAAATTCTCAATAATTTTCCCATTCAAATGTATGGGGCTCATACAAATGCATAGGGAAGTGAACTTGACCTTGCTGTAAAAAGGTCAAACGTCAACGTACGACAATTCTTTTAGCAACTTTGGTAGACCTCCCGTCCCCGATGATTCCTGCAAAGATTCAGCCCCAAGGCATCCTCGGTTCTGGAGAAGAAGATTTTTAAAGGTTTTTACCATATATGGGCATGGCGGCCATCTTGGTCAACCGACCGCGACCATTTTAGCAATCTTTCGTTCCCCCACCCTAAGGAGGCTCCATATGAAATTTGAGCAAAACTGGCTCAGCGGCTTCAGAGGAGAAGTCATTTGAAAATGTTAACGGACGGACGGATGCACGGACGGACGATGGACGAAAAGTGATCACAATAGCTCATCCTGAGCATAGCTCAGGTGAGCTAAAAATGACCAATTAGTTGATGATGACATTCCATGGCAATTGCCAAATTGAAGACCCCAAAGAAAGGGGAGGCAATTTCAGCTTCATTAGCATCATTAATCAATACAGTCTAGCAGGTTTTACCAGATTCCTAGAGAGCCAGGGGTTTCTTAGCCCATCAGGACCCCAACAAGAATCCGATTAAAATCATTCACCATGACATGTTAGCTCCCTCTTGGAGCTAATTTATGAGTATCATTCTGAAGTTAAAACCACATGATGATAAACAAGCAAATTGATTGAACTGATCATATGATTCTAATGCTGTTTCTGCAAAATGAATTTTACAAGTGGATTTTGATCAAGACATTTGAGTATTAAGTTGTGCAGACCTATCTTGGTTAAGAGTGTTTTACAGAATTAATGTGAGTTTACTAACGCCAGAAAGGTGGAAGAGACATTTACATGTAATGTTAGTACCTGATTTTGCAAATTGTCTCCACTGGAGGCATTTGCATGAAATGTCAAAATCTGTTTTCTTTGAAAAATAACAAGAGGCCCACGGGCCACGGTTCGCTCACCTGAGTGACATAGCCACTGCAGACATGCAGATGTTATGCAACATTTTTCCAATCCTATCATCACAACTAATGAAAATATCATCATTTGAGCAGTTCTTAGTTTTGAAGAAGAATATATGGGCCTGACAGTCAATGGAGCATGATCATTTGAATAAACTATCAATCACATTTCAACAGAAGGATCAATGTGAAATTTGGTGGAAATTGGCTAAGTAGTTTCTGAAGAATCATGATTTTATACATGTAAACAGCACAGTGGCAGGGAAATATTATAAATATAAACCAGATGATGGCCATCTTAGATTTCCAATCAGAACAATTTTAACTACTGTTGATCTACAAGTCACTTTGATACTTTCAATATAAATGTATATGGCCCATACAAATAGGGAAGCAAATTTGACCTTGGCGGTAAAAAGGTCAAATGTCAACATAGAACAATCATTTTAGCAATTTTGGTAGATCTCCTGTCCCCCATAATTTGTGCAAAGATTAGGACCCAGGGCTTATTTGGTTATGGAGAAGAAGGTTTTAAAGGTTTTTACCATATATGGGCATGGCAGCCATTTTGATCAATGGACCATACCCATTTTATTAATCTTTCATTCTCCTGCCCATGGAGGCTCCACATGAAATTTGAGCAACACTGGCCTGGAGGCTTCAGAGGAAAAGCCATTTGAAATTATCAACATTTTTTTCCATACAAATGTATGGGGCCCATACAAATGCATACAGAAGCAAACTTGACATCGCCGTAAAAAGGTTAAATGTCAATGTATGACAATTATTTTAGCAACTTTGGTAGACCGCCCGTTCCAGATGATATATGCAAAGATTCAGCCACAAGCCATCCTCGGTTTTGGAGAAAAAGATTTTTAAATGTTTTTTCCCATACAAATGCATAAGGAAGCAAACTTGACCTTGCCGTAAAAAGGTCAACTGATTGATTGATTGAGTTGGGGTTTAACGACACATCAACCCTTGTGGGTCATTTTGTGTCGTCTCCCAGAGAAAGGGAGAAAAGAGATAAGAGATAGTAGAAGAGATGAAAGAGGAATAGAGAATGAAGAGGAACAGGAATGAAAGTGAAGAAACAGAAGAAATAAAAACATTCACCCTCTACCCTTACCTGCTACAAGGATAGCAGGCCTTGACCAACTGTTAGCCAATATCAGTTGGACGCCCCGATAACGCAAGATACAGGACACCTTTGCACCACCCGACCACCCCCTGTAAAAAGGTCAAATGTCAATGTATGACCATTATTTTAGCAACTTTGGTAGACCCCCTGTCCCCGATGATTTATGCAAACATTAAGCCCCAAAGCATCCTCGGTTCTAGAGAAGAAGATTTTTAAAGGTTTTTACCATATATGGGCATGGCGGCCATCTTGGTCAACGAACCGTGACCATTTTAGCAATTTTTCGTTCCCCCTACCTAAGGAGGCTCCATATGAAATTTGAGCAAAATTGGCCCAGAGGCTCTAGAGGAGAAGTTGTTTGAAATTCTGAACATTTTTCCCATACAAATGCATAAGGAAGCAAAATTGACCTTACCGTAAAAAGGTCAAATGTCAATGTACGACCATTATTTTAGCAATTTTGGTAGCCCTCCTGTTCCTGAAGATATATGCAAAGATTTAGCCATAAGGCATGTTTGGTTTTGGAGACGAAGATTTTTATAGGTTTTTCCCATACAAATGCATAGGGAAGCAAACTTGACCTTGCCGTAAAAAAGTCAAACGTCAACGTACTACAATTCTTTTAGCAATTTTGGTAGACCTCCCGTCCCCGATGATTCCTGCAAAGGTTCAGCCTCAAGGCATTCTCGGTTCTGGAGGAGAAGATTTTTAAAGGTTTTTACCATATATGGGCGTGGCGGCCATCTTGGTCAACCGACCGCGACCATTTGAGCAATCTTTCGTTCCCCCACCCTAAGGAGGCTCCATATGAAATTTGAGCAAAATTGGCTCAGCGGCTTCAGAGGAGAAGTCGTTTGAAAATGTTAACGCACGGACGGACGCACGGACGGACGGACGTCGGACAAAAAGTGATCACAATAGCTCATCCTGAGCTGAGCTCAGGTGAGCTAATAAAAAAAAAATACTTCAATATGTCCTCAGCTAAAAGATTTACCCAGTATGCTAAGGGTTAACCTTTACCACTCTCTGGACAAATTCAGCAGACAACATACTGAAACAGTTTTCTTATTTTTTACAGAAAACAGGATTTGACATTTCATGCAAATTGTCTCCGTTAGAGACAATTTGTATGAAATGTAAAACCCTTTTGAAAAAAGAATCCTTATATTTCCAGAAAACAGGATTTGACATTTCATGCAAATCAGAAAATAGGATTTGACATTTTATGCAAATTGCCTCCATTGGAGACAGTTTGTATGAAATGTCAAACCTGCTTTCTGGGGAAAATTGTCTTATCTTTAGCTCACTTGAGCTATGCTCAGGTCGAGTTATAATGATGGACCTTTTGTCGTCGTCTGCCCGTCCGTGTATGTTAACAGTTCAAACAACTTCTCCTCTGAAGCCGCTGAGCCAATTATGCTTTATTTTCATAAGGAGCCTTCTTTGTTGGGAGAACAAAAGATTGCTAAAATGGTGGTGGTCCGTTGACCAAGATGGGCCGCCATGTCCATATATGGTAAAACCTTCAAAAATCTTCTCCTCCAGAATCGGTCCTTGGGGTTGAATCTTTGCTCGAATCTTTGGGGACAGGAGGTCTACTAAAGTTGCTAAAATGATGGTCGTACATTGACATTTGACCTTTTTATGGTGATGTCGTTTGCTTCCCTATGCATTCATCTTGGCCCCACATTTGTATGGGAAAATTTTTGAGAATTTCAAACAACTTCTCTGAAGCTAATGCTGCTCCAATTTCATGTAGAGCCTCCTTGGGATAGGGAAACGAATGATTGTTAAAATGGTCACTGTTCATTGACCAAGATGGCTGTCATGCCCATATGTGGTAAAAACCTTCAAAACTCTTCTTCTCCAGAACCTAATAAGCCCTGGGGCCTAATCTTTGCACAAATCATCGTGGACAGGAGGTCTATCAAAATTGCTAAAATGATGGACCCACGTTGACGTTTGACCTTTTTATGGCAAGGTTGCATTTGCTTCCCCCACGCATTTGTACTGGACCTATATATCTATATCGGAAAAAATGTTGAGAATTCATAATTTGCACTTCTCCTCTAAAGACTATGATCCAACTGACTTGAAACTTGATGAGGAGTATCTGAGCGCCCAGTAAGCTCATAATAGCTAAAACTGGGCCGATCGAAAATCCAAGATGGTCGCCACGGCCGCCATCTTGAAAATCCATTTTCGACAACTGTTCCCAAACCTTTGGTCGAAATGAGCTGAAATTTGCTCTGTAGCAACAGGACCACTTCTGGATCGAAATTAGCTAAATCTTGTTGATCAGAAATCCAAGACGGCCGCCACAGCCACCATCTTGTATTTTTTTTTTTTTTTTTTTTGACATCTCACAAACCACAAGGCGAATTAGGTTGAAACTTATGATATAGCAACAGGTTGACCTGAAGGTAAAATAGCTAAAACTATGATGACTGGAAATCCAAAAAACAATTTTTGACAGTTGGGCTATTTGAAAATAGCTAAAATTGTGCTAACCAGAAAATCTATTTTCGACCATTCCTCGTAAACCACTCTGCCAATTAAGTCGAAATTTATGATGGAGCAACAGGCCAACCAGTAGATATAAAAGTAACTAAAATCATATGGAAAGGAAATCCAAAATGGCCACCACAGCTACCATATTGAAGAGCGAATTTTGACGTCTGCTTCTGAGTCATTGGGTGATTTGAGTTGAAACTTACATTGTAGCAACAGAATGACTTGTAGATCAAAAAAAAAATAAAACTTTGCTGATCAGAAATCTAAGATGGCTGCCACAGCTGCCATCTTGAAAATCAGTTTTTGACATCCTCCAGAACTGTTGGGAGATTTGACTTGAAAATTTCACTGTAGCAACAAGCTGACCTCTAGATCGAAAATAGCAAAGATTGTGCTGATCCGAAATCCAAGAAAGCCATCACAGCTGCCATATTGTTTTTAAATGTTTTCTTTCTGAAACTGCTTGAGCAATTCTCACCAGATTTCACTTGGGGCTTTCTGTCAAAACGGTATTGACAATTTGTTTGAATGGTTCCGCGCCATTGAACAAGATGACCGCCATGCCCAAATATGGTAAAAAGACTTAAAATCTTCTTCTTGAGAACCAAATAAGCTTTGAGGCTGAATCTTGGTATATAGCATCAGGAACTCAAGGTCTACAAAGTTTCTTCAAATAACTCAAGGTCTACTGTGTTTTTCAAATAATGTTCGTAGGTTGATCTTTTGACCTTTTTACAGCAAGGACAAATTTTTGCCCCATACATTTGTATGGGGAAAATGTTGAAAAATCATTTTCTCAATGAACTAGAGCTGTCAGAAAATCTGACTATAGCCCCGCTGCAGCTCTGTTGGAGGAGAAAACAGGATTTGCCATTTCATGGAAATCCATTGGAGACAATTTGTATGAATTTGAAATGTCAAACTTGTTTTTTGGGAAGAATAAGAAAAATGGTTCAGTGTGCTGTCTGCTGAAAATTTTACCCTGTTTGAGGTACTAGCACAAGCATTAAGGATTAATCCTTGCCAAGTTTGAACAAGCATAGTTTACTGCTTGTTGATATGTCTAAAACAATGCATGATGAATGGCAGTGGTGAGCAGTATATCTACGTCTACATTTTTTGCTCAGGCATGTCTGTCTAAATATTTAGTTTCAATATGGTAATTTAACTTTTACCACTCACTGAACAAATTCAGCAGACTACAAACTGATGATATTTTGACATTTCATGCGAATATTGGAGACAATATGCATGATATGTCAAAACTTGCAGTCTGGGAAAAATATGAAAAATATTACAATATGACGTCAGCTGATAAAATTTTACCCAGAGTGCTATCCCATTAAAAGTTCTCTTTAACCCTTTCACTACTATATACAGAGAAAATGGCTCTGCAAACAACGTAGATCCTGATGAGATGGCTCATTGCAAGCCATCCCATAAGGATCTGCATTGTTTGCCTTTCAGGTTTGTAAATTTTGTCAAATTTTTTTGTCTAAAAACCCTTTAGACATAACATTTGAATGGCTTTCACCAGTGTCTGCCCATTATGTTATTGGAAGTCAAACCATCTGTCAGGAGTCTGCAGTCAGAAAGTTTATGACTATAATAAATTAGCTCTACTGCTGAGATGTAGCGGTAAACCTCATATTCAGAGAACAGCCAGTTGGAGCAAAATTCCTGGGCTAAACTGTAGACCTGAATACAGCATGTACCTCACAATGTGACGTAGAGGACATTTTGACAAAGTATAAACTTCCTTCTAACTGTGACTACATGTCTGCCCCTTCAGTCAACCCGGAAATATGGAGTGAAATTAATAGGAAGGCTCAAACTTATGACAAAGCTTTTCAAGACATTCAGACCCTAATTGCCATGGGCATGATACCTATTATTAAATTAATTCAACTTTTGAAGTCAAAAATGTCTGAGAAAGTTCAGAACCTTGTGTCTGATACCACGGTCCTTTTAGGCCAAGCACAGTTTAACCTTTCTGTCAGAAGAAGGTACATGATAAGACCTTTTCTAAAGAGAAAGTACTCTTTGTAATATTGCTACTCCAGTAACCAACAAGTTGTTTGGTGATGATCTTAACAAGGAAATTAAAAAATGTGATACCAGCATTTCGGTAGCAAGGGATCAGTATACTCCCTTTGGAGGTTTCAGAGGTCATGGTAGAGGTCATGCAAGGGACAGGGGCTTTGCTTTCAGAGGCTACAGTCACAACCCTAACATTTCTGGGCAGTATGGTGGTCGTGGTTTCAATAGGTACCATCCTTACAATCGTCAGCAGGCCCAGTTTAGCAGCTTCAACAGTTTCAACAGCTTCAGGCTCCAAAAAAGGGGACAAAGTCTGCCACAGTGATGAATCAGAACGACGTTGTTGCTTAAGTGAGTCACCGAAGGTGAGTGGAAGGCTTAAATTTTATGCAAATGTCTGGAAGTCATATACAAGTGATCCATATATTTTGTCTGCTGCCACTGGTTATGAATTAGAGTTTGATAGTATTCCTGTGCAGTTAAAAATTCCAAATGAAATTCCTTTTTCCATAGAAGAACAGGCAATTGTTAGCCAGGAAGTCCAAAATTTATTATCAAAAGGAGCCATTATTGCTACACACAATGAACCAGAGCAGTTTATCTCTATTCATTGTGCCAAAAGCTAATGGTAAATTCAGGCCTGTTATAAATTTAAAGTACTTAAATGAGTTTGTAAGCTATGAACATTTTAAACAAGAAACCTTTACTACTGTCTTAGATCTCTTGTTCAAAAAGAGGATTTTTTCACTAGTAGGCCGCTGGCCAGCTATGGTTTACCTCCCCCACAAGGGGGAATTTTGTAGACCATGTTTTTCTTATAGCCTATTACCTTGCAAGTATTTTGCAGCATGTTAGCCCTCTGGCAATGGGGGCTTTACCCAGTAACAGCCTGTTACATTCGTTACCCCTACAAAAATTATAATACAATAGGAAACTATTAAACATATGAAAACTGCAGCAAAAGTAATTATATGATCCAACTAAATATATGAAGTTACAGAACAGTCCATTAGCTACAAAATGTGATGTTTGAAAATTGTTTTTGGCCTTACATGGTGTTACACATGTTACATTTTCTACGGTACCCTTTAGAAATGAGTATTTTAACCCATACAGTTCATTTTTGTAGATTGTACATTGCCCCTTTGACCATAACTTTGTAATTTGTGACAAGGTATTTAAATTTCATTTCCAAAGCTACAAACCTGATCTCTCTAGCTTTTATACTTTGTCAGTTATTGGGTGTTAAGCAATGTCACCCCACTGTGAAATGTAACATTCAAAAAATCATTTTCATATATTATTACACCAAATGCAGCCTAGAAGTTGTACAAATAAAGTGAATTCTTATTTGTAGCATTATATTTTAGTGATATGAGATACACAGGCATATTAAAACCTGTCTCATCCATCTTCTGCCTATAGTAACGTAGGTAACATCTAAAATATCTACATATTGTGGGCTTTGGTGGTTTTCTGTATGGTATTCTGCATCAGATTTTTATGTCTTTTTTTTGTATCCTTTTGAAGTTTTTGTAAACATTTCCAAAACTCCAAATTTAATGCAGCAAGTCTTTGTCAGTTATATACATTCGTCAGATATACATTCAATGCTGTTGACAGCAAAGTTGCTATCTGCATTATGGCCACTTTTGCATAAAATACTGAATACTGTCATAAAGGTTTTAATGTATGGCAAATGCTTATAATTTCATTATGTCTAAATAAAATATCTACAGATGAATTATATGTCAGGCCCTCACATGACTTTGCTTAATACTTTATCAATGGTAACATATATAACACCTTTATGTCTTTATTTTAAGGGATTTTTGTTTCTGTAAAGATCTTTACCTATATACCTTTATCACTTGAATTAATACTCAGATTTAAAATAATTAAGTTCTTTAACTTCATATTTTCAGAATAAGAGGATAAAAATGGCACTTTCGCCTTATTTATTCTGTTACATTATCAGATGTTTACGTAGGTATTTCATTTATCTGCAATCTAACTAACCTTTGCAAATCAAGAATTTTATTGGTATATTAAGATCCATATTACAGCTTGCTACACTGATTTTTGTTTATGATTCTTTTTTTGTTTATGACCTTCAAATCTATATATTAAAACATTGCACATTAAGCAGTTTACCACAAAGTCTTTCTATTATATGTTTAATGTATGTAGCATAAAACATTATTTCTGATTAAACAATATTGGTACAAGCATAGTCTCATGCCAAGAAATGCATGTATTTAATACCAGAGTAGCATTTTCATGTAGTCCTGATTAAAACAAAATGTTCACTATCATTAAAACAAACTGTTCACTATCAATGTTCACTACTGCAGGACATATAGAGCCTGTTAACACAGTGATGACTGGTCAATGTATTCCCTGTGTGCTCAATGAATAGCAAAGGACCTCAGCTTTCTTCAAGCAAACTGCTAAGACTGATCAGACTGAGCATTCAACCAGGCTGATACATTAAGATTATATAAAGTAAATCATATAACACTTTCCCTAACCGTAATATGATTTCCCCCCAAAACAAACAGTATTACTTTATCGTTTAAATATACAGAAAACAACTATCCTTAAAGATATGTGTGTAACATTAGGCAAATTTAGAAACATACATAACCCAATGAAATTAAGTATATACCGTTGCAATTCAGTGACTTTAGCACCTTCAGAGATTAAATCCACTCTTATGTTGAAAACAAAAGCGGTATGCAACCTGATTTTCATTTGTTTCATGCATATATTTGTTCATTTTTTCTAATATAACATAAACTACCGGTACTTAGCTGAAACTCATGAATAAAAATCAGATCAATATTGTTGGATATAATTAGTTATAGTCAGCATTACATACTTACATATGACTTTGGTTTAACTCTATGAGAGGACCTAGAAAAGTTATTCTTAGTGTCAGAATATCTATTCTGAGCAGCAGGTTGTAGTGTAAGCACCAGAGTTTGTCTAAAATATGATCAGTGTCTGGACAGAAGGAAAATGGCCTTAAAGAACATGGGACTTTAATAATAGTAATGAAAACCGATTGTTTATTTTCGTAGGGTCTTTCTTTAGAAATACAATAAAAGTTGTAACAGTCAAAGTAAAAATATGCAAGGAGTCTGATTAAGAATAGCAGTCACAGTTGTGTAACATACGTTACCATACATGTTAGGTAAATGAAAATATTTGGTAATAATTTATTCACCTTAACAGTACCATTGACAATCAGCAGGTACTAGGTCATTTTCATGTCTGAAATTGCAATGGAAATAAAAGGTGAGAATTAAATACCTTATCTTATCTTGGCATTAAAATAATCCAGTAATAGATGATATATCAGAAGTAGGGGCCGAAGAAGGTTTTTTATACCTCATTATAGTTTCTTGGCAGCTAAATCTAATTCAGACTCTGTCGTAAGGCATATATGGCCAAGAGACACAACCAGTCCTTTCTGTTATGTTATATTATCCCCATTTATATAAGGCTCAGAAACAAAACCAATCCTATTTGTTATTTTATACTATCATCATTTTGATTATCAATTACACATTTTGGAGGTCCATTATAAAGTAACAAAGAGAATGGCAATCATTAAGATTAATGTTGTTGTGTGTTATTCTCATTACTAATATTACTAATAATAATAACTAGACAAAGTGCCCAGTGGGGCACGTATACCCCCGACCAGAGCTACCGCCACTTTTTAAAGAGCACAAAGTATGTAGCTTTGACTCTGGAGATGGCAGTTGTATGCTATGTTATAACATTGAAAAAATTCAATCACACATAATATGAAGCCCTTGACCTCAAAGGTCAGGCACAGGTACAGGGATTGAGCTAAATAAAACTTTAGCCCTATAACTATCACCATACACCAGTGAAATCAATCAGTCTTTATAATATAAGCAAAAATGACATTTGTATGAAAAGTCTGTGACCTTGACTTAAAAGCCGGGGATGGTGCCGAGAAAAACTTTAGACCTATATATACCATCATGCTTAATATTAATGAAACCAACAAAAGGGTCTTCATAATATAGCTATATAAATTTTAATGAAAATTTTAAGGTGACCTGCCTACTCAATGCCCTCTACATATCGGTTAAAGTATCACAAAAATATCTTAAAGAATTTTTAGAGTTATTGCCCGCTCAAGATTTAAATAACTAAGGGAGAAAGCTGCAGAATGGAGTCAGTTAGAGTGTCATTCTTGAATGTGATATGCCTACTCAATGTCCTCTACATACTGGTGAAGTATCATGAAAATATCTTAACGTGTTTTAAAGTTATGGTTCGCACAAAATTTTTACAATTCTTGAGACAATGGGAGATAACTCATGGACCAAGTCAGTTGGAGTTGTCTTTCTTGTACCTGACACCCATACCAAATGCCCTCTACAACCTGACAGTTTCCTGAAAATAGCTCTAAGGGTAGTTAGGAGTTATGGGGTGCACAATAATGCATTTATGGACCGACAGATGGATGGACGGATGGAGTCCATGATGATAGCTATATCCCCTAAACCTCTCGGTAGGAGGATAAAGAAATTCAACAAAAGGTCTTGATGATATAGCTATATAAACTTAGATGCAATTTTTTTTACTTTTATATGAAATTTCTAAGTCTGTGACCTTAACCTCAAGGTCATACCCCGGGATGGGGATGATACTGAGTAAAACTCTAGACCTATATCTACCAACATGTAAAATATAAATGAAATTCCTCAAAGGGTCTTGATAATATAGCTATATAAACATAAACACAAAAATTTTGACTTATTTGTGAAAATTCTAAGTCCGTGACCTTGACCCCAAGGTTATCCCCCTAGATAGGGTTGGTGCTGATAAAAACTTAAGCCCTATATCTACCATCAGGCCAAATATGAATGAAATACATCAAAGAGTCTTCATAATATAAGGTCTTATAAACTTTAACGTAAAAACTTTGACCCTAAGACAAAAATAAAGTATGAACGAATAATGCTTCAACGGATGGATGGACAGACAAACAGATTCCTTGCTGATAGCTATATCCACTCAACCTTTCAGTTAGGGGATAATGAAATTTAACAAAAGGTCTTGGATGATATGGCTATATAAAGTTTAATGCAAAAATTTTTACTTTTATATGAAAATTCTAAGTTCGTGACCTTGACCTCGGTCACACCCGGGGTGGGGATCATGCGGAGTAAGACTCTAGGCCGATATCTAGCAACATGTCAAATATAAATAAAATTCCTCAAGGGTCTTGATGATATAGCTATATAAACTTAAACACAAAAATTTTGACTTTTTTATGAAAATTCTAAGTCCATGACATTGACCCAAAGGTCACCCCCGGGGTGGGGATGGCACTGATAAAAACTTTAGACCTATATCTACCATCATGCTAAATATGAATGACATCCATCAAAGGGTCTTCAAAATATGAGGTCTTATAAACTTTAACGTAAAAACTTTGACCCTAAGACAAAAATAAAGTATGAACAAATAATGCTTCAACGGATGGACGGACAGACCAACAGATTCCTTGCTGATAGCTATATCCCCTCGACCTTTCAATTAGGGGATACTGAAATTTAACAAAGGTCTTGATGATATGGCTATATAAACTTAAACGCAAAAATGTTTACTTTTATATGAAAATTCTAAATTCGTGACCTTGACCTCGGTCACACCCTGGGTGGGGATCATGCGGAGTAAGACTCTAGGCCAATATCTAGCAACATGTCAAATATAAATGAAATTCCTTAAGGGTCTTGATGATATAGCTATATAAACTTAAACACAAAAAACTTTGATTTTTTTTTATGAAAATTCTAAGTCCGTGACCTTGACCCCAAGGTCACCCCCGGGGTGGGGATGGTGCTGATAAAATCTTTAGACCTATATCTACCATCATGCCAAATATGAATGAAATCCATCAAAGGGTCTTCAAAATATGAGGTCTTATAAACTTTAACGCAAAAACTTTGACCCTGTGACCGAAAGACGAATGAACGAACGAACGAAGGAACGTACGTAGGAACGAACGGACGAACGGAAAAGCGAAAACTATATACCCCCACATACTTCGTATGTCGGGGGTATAATAAACTAGATATGTGTCAGTATGACACAGATGCCCCTGCCCAGGGCCATCCTCAACCACACGCAGGTATTTTGCAAAAAATGAAGTTGGAAAAAGGGACAAATCAATCTTTTTTAAAAAAAATATCGGAAGGAAAACATCTTTTGAAGGTGAAAAAGGGCCATAACTCCCATAATAATGGGTTGATTTTACCCTACTTGGAACTTGACCTCTATTTCATGATTATATACCTGTATGTTAAATTTGAATTCAATACACTAATGTTTTCAAAAGATATCAAACTGAAACTATTTTTCAATGTTGAAAAAGGGCTGTAACTCCAAATATAATTGGTGGATTCTGCCCTAAATCAAACTTGACCTATATTTTATAATTATATGCTTGTGTATAAAATATGAATCCAATTCACTAATATTTTCAAAAGTTATGGAACGGAAACCATTTTTCAAAGCTGAAAAAGGGCCATAACTCCAAAAATAATCGGTGGATTTTACCCTAAATCCAGCTTGACATACATTTTATGATTATATACCTGTGTATAAAATTTGAATCCAATACACTAATCTTTTCAAAAGATATCGAACTGAAACCATTTTTCAACTATTTTTCAATATTGATAAAGGGCCGTAACTCCAAAATAATTGGTGGATTTTACCCTAACTCAAACTTGACCTATATTTTATAATTATATGCTTGTGTATAAAATATGAATCCAATTCACTAATCTTTTCAAATATTATGGAACGGAAACCATTTTTCAAAGTTGAAAAAGGGCCATAACTCCAAAAATCATTGGTGGATTTTATGCTAAATCCAATCTGACATACATTTAATGATTATATACCTGTGTATAAAATTTGAATCCAATATAAAATATGAATCCAATTCACTAATCTTTTCAAATGTTATGAATGGAAACCATTTTTCAAAGGTGAAAAAGGGCCATAACTCCCATAATAATTGGTGGATTTTACCCTAAATCATACTTGACTTACATTTTATGATTATATACCTGTGTATAAAATTTGAATCCAATACACTTATCTTTTCAAAAGATATCGAACGGAAACCATTTTTCAACTATTTTTCAACATTGATAAAGGGCCATAACTCAAAAAATAATTGGTGGATTTTACCCTAAATCGAACTTAAACTATATTTTATAATTATATGTTTGTGTATAAAATATGAATCCAATACACTAATCTTTTCAAAAGTTATGGAATGGAAAAAGTTGAAAAAGGGCCATAACTCCCAAAATAATAGACAGATTTTACTCTTAATCGAACTTGACCTACATTTTATGATTATATACCAGTGTACAAAATTTGAATCCAATACACCGATCCTTTCAAAAGATATCGTACGGAAACCATTTTTCAAAGTTGAAAATTTTTCAAAGTTGAAAAGGGCCATAACTCCCAAAATAATTGGTGGATTTTACCCTAAATCGAACTTGGCCTACATTTTATGATTATATACCTGTGTATAAAATTTCAATCCAATACACCAATCCTTTCAAAAGATATCAAACGGAAAACAAAAGTGTTACGTACGGGACAGACGGACGGGACAGACGTATGTACGGACAGCGGTGATACTATATGCCCCCCCATTGAAAATGGCGGAGGCATAAAAAAACAAACAAGACTCTTGTATAATTTTATATCTATAAAGGTTTTCTTATCATTATATAGATGATCGATATCAGGGCTAGGGAAAACCGCAAAAATAGCCGGTCTGGACCGAAATTAAGAATTCTGGACCGATTTCAAACACCCCAAAACGCTAATAAATCGGTCCAACAACCTTGAACCTAATTTTTCCCCAACCAACCAATTTTCAAGAATCAATGATGTCTAAAAAATCACAAATGGTCAAGTCTTCCCAAACTGACAACTTCCGCGCACCTTTTAAATGCGATATTATGGTAGTTAAAAGGCTCTAAACGGTCATTTGACATGTATATTGGAGAGACAGCTGAATAACGGCAACCTACCGCAGCACAAATTAATTACGTCATTATCCAAACATTGTCAAAAAATCAACACTTCACTGACCTTTGTGCGGTAAACAAGCGATTAACACGAATCATCAGTAATGGTAGTCTGATAATTAATCCGTTTGTGTGACACGTGTGAATACACTGATACTGCAAAACATCCAGGTGCAGTCAGCGTGTCCAAAAGATCAAAGGTCGCTTTACTGAGAGTAATAAAAGAATGCACCGCTTGACCGCGCCCGTTTTCTTCCTCTTCTTTTTTGTTTTGATCAACAGGTTTGTCGGTCCCAGATCTGATAAATTATTTCCCAAACCGTGTACGTCCTGATCAGATGTCGCATACAACGGCGTCTGATCTGGGTATAATTGATTGATTCTTTTTTTTTTTTTTTTTTTTTTTGATTGCCGTAACAAACGAGTATAATTCAAGGTAGAGTTCACGGTAAAAATAAGTAATGCATCACTTGCGCTAGACAAGATTGGTCAGTGCTTAAAATTTAAGCAGTCTGGTCAAATCTTGAAACATTGAAAACTGCAAAACCGCCCATGGCGCAGCCTTTTTTATTAGACCTAATTAGGTCCATGAAAGTTGTTTCGTTCCGTCTCTCCTGTTTCCCGCCGTCTTCGCGCTTATACAAGACGGGAATCAGTTGTTTATAAATAGTTTAGGAAAACCCTGCGGAGGTGGAAATAACAACAAAACCGTTTTGTTCTTTTTCTTTCTTTCTTTTTACATACCTGACTGTATTTATTGATGACGCAAGATTTGAACATGCTCGTTACACCCTGACTTCCGTCATATAACGGGGTTGAGGTGTATTATTTAAAAGGAGTTATAGGACTGCCTCGTGACAGGTGATATATACATATTTTTTTTTTTTTTGGAAATGGGCTCATTGATGACGTCATCGTCATCGGCTGGACCGATTCAGATTTCAAAATTTCCAGAGCCCTGATCGATATGGTAATCATTTATTTAATGTCATAATATTATATAATGTATGACTGGCCTATATGTGTTGGGTCTTTTACAAGGTATTATATAATAAAAAAGATTTTATTTAAGCAAACTGTCTTCTAGCCAGCATAAACTGTTTTATTTTATACACTGTGGCAACAGAGAAGTGCCAAAGTATGTATGCTATGTATTTGGCTGCATCTTAGAGATGACTTAAAAATGCAGTATAGTGTTGATATTATGTGTGATGTTATTATCATTGAGATTACCACTGTGTTTTTAGGTAGACTTAAATCATGAAATAGTTCTCCTTGAATAATTTATGCCCTCAGAACATTTGTTTTCACTTTATTCATGATTTTGAGTTGAGATTAGGAAAGTATACAGTATTTACTAATGAATAGCTTTCTCCTGCAAAAACTGTCTATAGGAAACAATGTTCTGATATCACAGCACTTAAACTGACATATAACATGTGTAACAGTATTAAGTGTGAAGTATTTCTGGCAGTCTGGATGGATTTAAGTTTAGAATATCAGCTTTAAGCACAGAAGATAAGCAATGAAGAGCTAATATCATGTAAGTGTGTATGAAAAGGGGATATTTCTGTATTTGTTATAGGGTATATCTTACTATATATTTTAAAGATACAATTATCAATCAGCAGAGGATTGGCGAGGTTTGTTGTTTTTTTTCCCACTTAATTCACAAAAGTATAAAGGTATCTGATAAATAATTTACTTTGTTCGTTATTGACTTTTTAGAGCTGATGTTCCATCACCTGTATGTACAAAGTATCAACAGCCATTTATACAATATAGATATAAAGTATCACTCAAAAAGTAACATAAGTAACACTAAGAAGTGTATAAAGCATTTATTCGAAGCTTATAATGCATAAGTCCAATCATGATAATTTAATACATCAAACTAATTGCAACCACAGCCAATTAAATGTTAAGAAGTTTGAAATAACGATACTAAATTTCAGATAAGAAGTTTAGGCTGTTTTAAAGAAACTATCGTTCCTTATGTCGTTTGCTCAGTCAAGCTGGCTGGTTTTCATTTCTTGATGTACAAAGGAGGATATATTGTGTTTATCTATTGTAAAACAGCATTAGATTAAATTTCTAGTCACTGACTGGTCATAGTCGACCAAAACGGTGTATCAGGAAACTTATAAATGACGTTTTTGACTTTTAGTAACATATGTAACAGTTATATCACAAGTAATTGGGAGTCCAACATATCAAAGTACCTGTCTGTATAAAACGACATCCACTAGTAGCAAATAGCATGCTAGTAAGTAAGAATATGAGTAGTTCAGTATTTACAATAAGTATTTCTATTGTTTTGAGGGTAACGTTGGTAACATGGCTGTTACACGTAAACGTCCCCATCGCCAGAGGGCTAACATGTGTCATTTTGTTTCTTATATAATGTAGTTTCAGAAAATTATAGTGCCCAAGGTCTATAGTCTAGACCTGAGTGATGCTTTTTTGTAATACCAGTGGCTATTCATTTTCAGTGTTATTTGAAGTTTGTTACACTTGGTCAGATGTACAAATTTGTCTGTGTTCCGTTTGGATACTCGATGGCTCCGAGGCTGTTCACTAAGATTTTGAAACCAATTTTTGCCTGGTTCAGGCATCAGGGTTATCGCTGCTCATATTACATAGACGACTCCATAAATATGAACAGGGATAAAACTGTTTGTCGCAGTACTACTTGTACTATGGCAGATACTATGGAGTCCCTTGGATTTTTAATTAATAAAGAAAAGTCAGTTTTTGAACAATCTCAGAGAATTGTCTATTTTGGATACATTCTTGATTCTCTACAATTTAAAGTCTTTCTTCCTAACAAAAAGCTTCAGAAAATCAAAAACACAGCAAAATTGTTACTTTCATCAGAGACTGTTGTTATTAAACTTTTAGCATCTTTTATTGGTCTAATTATGAATGCGTTTCATGCTGTTTTGGAAGCTCCATTGCATTACAGGACTCTGGAGAGAGATAAATGCACAGGTTTGGGGTCATCCAAGGATTATGAGCATAAAATTAAGCTTTCCCCTCTCAGCAGGTCACAAATTAGGTGGTGGTTAGATAATGATAAAAAGAATGGAAAGCCTATCAGACCTGAAAAGCCAACTGTTTTTATTCAAACGGACTCCTCCTTTATAGGGTGGGGTGCATTTGATGTAAATTCTGGTGTTTCCACTGGTGGTAAGTGGACTGAGGCTGAGGGCAATTTTCCCATAAGTTATTTAGTGCTCCTTGCCATTTTTCATGCTCTGAGGGCTTTTTGCTTAGAATTGACTAAAGTACACATTTCTATTCAGTCTGACAGTATGTGTGCTATAGCCTATGTTAATAATATGGGTGGAATAGGCTCGCTAATTATGGATTTGTTGGCATCAGAATTATGGCAGTGGTGTTTGAGAAAGATATTTTCATATCTGCCTCTTTCATACCTGGAATTTCTAACATGGATGTGGATTTTAACTCGAGAAACTTTTCAGATTCCACTGAATGATGATAAAAAAGGAGCTTTTTCTGCGGCTATGTGAACAAACTTTTTATCCTGATGTTGATTTGTTTGCTTCATACATTAATCATCAGGTTGATAGGTTTGTTTCATGGTTTCCACAACCAGGAGCATGGCATTGTGACACTTTTTCTTTTAGTTGGAATGATACACTTTCTTACATATTTGCTCCAGTCACCCTTATCAGTAGAATCCTGTATAAGATTGTAGAAGATGAAGTAGAACAGAGTTTTGATGATAATACCACACTGGACTTCTCAGTCGTGGTTTCCATTGCTTTTATCAATGTTGATTTCTTCTCCCATCAGAATTCCCAAGACATGTAGATCAGTTGACACAGCCACACAATGGACTTCATCATCCCTTGGGGAGAAAGCTACCGCTGATTGGGGTTATTGTCTCAGGGCATCCCTCCAGACAACTGGCATTTCAGCAGACGTTACTAGAACCATCATGGGGTCATGGAGACAGGGTACTACCAAACACTACTTATTGGCATGGCAGAAGTGGTGTCTTTGGAATTTTTAAAAAAAGACTAATCCGGTTGGGATGGTTGAAGTGAGTGTTCTAAATTACTTACAGTATTTGAAGACATTATGTAAGTCTTATAGTGTAGTTAATACCCATAGATCTATATTGCTACAGACATTGAAATTATTAGGGAATTCATGGTGTGATAATACAGTACTCATTCTTCGTTTTATGAAAGGCTTATATAATGAAATTCCACCTCGTCCTCGTTATATTTCTTCATGGTACATTTCTGTCGTGATTAACTACCTTAAATCTCTTTTTCCCTTGGAAAATCTTGACTTGAAAACTTTGACTTTGAAAGTAGTAGCGCTGGTCTCTTTGGCAATAGCTCCAAGGGCTCAGACTCTAGTGACTTTAAATTTAGATGACAAGTCTGTTTATGAGAGTAAAGTAAAATTTGCTGTAAATAAAGTATTAAAGACGTCAAAACCAGGAAAGACAGTTCAGATTGAGGTTCCTCATTTTAAGGAGGAAGTATTGTGTCCTATGCATACTTTACTTTTTTATTTAATTTAGACAAGACAAAAGGTATTTGTAAGTGTCGTCAAGTATTTATTTCATATGTCTCATATAAGTCTGTGTGTATAAAACCTGTTGCCTGATGGCTTAGGGAGGTGCTGAGTACTTCTGGTATAGATAGTGGTGTGTTTAAGGCACATTCTTTCAGAGGAGCTGCTGCTTCAGCTGCTTTTAACAGAGGTTTTTCTTTACAGCAAATTCTTAAGAACCCTCCCCTGTCTTTGTCTCCCTCCCATTTTATTTGGTTTCAAGTCTGTGTGTATAAAACCTGTTGCCTGATGGCTTAGGGAGGTGCTGAGTAATTCTGGTATAGATAGTGGTGTGTTTAAGGCACATTCTTTCAGAGGAGCTGCTGCTTCAGCTGCTTTTAACAGAGGTTTTTCTTTACAGCAAATTCTTAAGAACCCTCCCCTGTCTTTGTCTCCCTCCCATTTTATTTGGTTTCAACAAAATGCCTGTCTTTAAATTATGATTTACACACATGCAGTTTCTAGTTTTATAGGTAAAGGTCATTATTGAATCAGCTGATTCTGATCGTTGCTATAAATAACATCGAGTTTGACTAGCGGAACAAATTGCTCTATCATACATGCTTGCCTCCGGCTTGCTTCAACAAGAGGGCCATGATGGCCATTTAACGCTCACCTGAGTATCATAGCACTTAGAGAAACTGAGCCATAAATGATCAAGGCAAACATTCTGACCAAGATTCATGATGATTATATAAAAAATAGATTTTCAATATGGCTGCTAGGGCGACCATCTTGGTCTTCCAATAGAATGATTTTAGCTATTTTTGGTCTACTAGTCACCCCGATACTTCCTATCAAGTTTCGACTCAATTGGCCTTCTATTCAGGAGAAGTTTAAAATAGCTTTTCAAGATGGCAACTGTGGCAGCCATCTTGTATTTCCGATCGGAACGATTTTAGCTATTTCTGATCTATACCACCGACCATCCCCACTAGTGACACTATACTGACTCCGCTGAGATGGCCGTGGGCTGATGCATGCCCCACCAGGTGAGGGCATGCATAATAAATGAATAAACAGAAGATATCTTTTGGGAGATAGGAAACCATATAGTTTGAAAAACTATTTGATAATGCAACATTTCACGCAAACATTTATAAAGTTTGAAAACCCTTGACTAAAACATTATGTATAATGTTGTAAATAAATCCTGTTTTTCAAAATACCTCCAAGTCTGCAATACTATATTCTCAGGAATGAGAATACTGAACATTTGAAAC